>JAKGUB010000521.1:4002500-4602500 GCA_026261675.1 Hippocampus mohnikei
TCAGCTGGCAGGTAAGACCAGTCTTGGCCTTTGTGTCCATTCCAAACAGTCCATTGTTAAGTACTCTTAGCTATTATACGATGAGATTATTTTTCCAAATTGATGCAGCATTTTAGCAATGGGGCCAAGTCAATATGCGTCCCCTTAGCCAATTGGCCAAATATGCACTTTTTCTTTTCTTCCAGAGAGAGCGAGTGTAAAAGCAGCAGCTCACTGCTGGTTTTTATTTTTATTTTTTGGCTAATGTAATAAACAGCCTTGTATGGTTGCTTGTTTTAAAAAAATATGGCCAACACACACCCTCCTCGGAGGGCTCACAAGTGTGTCGCGCCTTCTCTCCTGGTTGTGTTCTGAATGGTGTCCATTTGGTGCCTCTCCTTACACGCAGTTGCCGCCGGTCTAAAGTCTTGGCTGGGCCCCGGTAGCGGGCGAAAGTGGTCTAGCGCAGGATACGGTAGCCTTAGGAGGTCCGTAAGCCGGTCTGGAGGTTCTGTGGGCTGGCATCCCCGACTGCTGTAACGCCCTCTCAAATCTGCGGGAGGGCCACAAGCCGCCCTCTTTGGGGTGTTTTTCTGTTGCTGTGACGGGGTGTTGAGTGCCCCCTCCTCCCACTGCTACTACTCGCTCTCTGGTGGTTCCGTACTTGTGGAGGCCTGGAGGTCGAGGTCGTTTCTCGAGGGCTTAACACTGCATTGGTTCCCATTTGCTATTTGGACACGTGGCGCTATGCTAATGTCTTCCTGGTAATGGACACGGTAAGTAGCATTACAACTCATGTGATTTGTGTTTTTGTAGCAGTGACGCAAGGCGTTATCGGGGGTGGGCAAACTTGTTTTTTTTTCAAGTTTATTTAAAAAATCAATAGTGCCGTGAACCCCGCAGTAATTTTAAGGAACACATTAAAATAAAATGAATATGTTCAATACATTTAAAATCATATTTTGTTGACATCTGATTATTTGACAAATTTCATGACCAAAATGAATAAATAACTTTAAAAAACGATTTAAAAAAAAGGGAAAATGGCTAAGTTGATGCAGCTTATATTACGTCATTCAAGATCAGGGGTGGTCAACCTTTTTGAAAGTTCTTGGGGACTGATTAATGCAAAGGCCACCCACGTTCGTGTATATTTCTGAAATATCAAATTCGCTGAAATGACCTTGAACGGCAATAATATTTACATAGGTGGAGAGATTATTCGTTTTCAATTAACAGCAATGTTTTCATATGGCGACAGATAAATGTCAATATGTAACACTTTCAAAAAAAGCTTGACCAAGATTTTCAAATAATCATTTCGCTGGTGATGTACTTTTAAAAACGGGCCCTGCACCCACTCCTGGGTTCTTTGGGTGGGTCGACCTGTTTCCCACAGGGACTGTGTTGGTGACCCCTGATCTCAATGATGTAAATGCTGAGTGAGCCAGATTCAAGTATGAATTCTTTGCCCACCCCTGCACGATAGAAAAGCTTTTCCACACTACACGATTGGCCAAAACAGAATTGTCTAACCGTGGCGTCACTCAGTCTTCAGTGGCTAAAGCTAATGGGTAGTGAGGCCCCTAAACCATTTATTTATTAATTATTATTAAAGCTTAATTTTTTTATTTTGTTCAATTCCAACCACTTGTATTGCACCCAAAAAGTTGCAGCCTGTTTCCACTGCGAGGTACTGGCTCGAGAAACTGCGGAATCCACGCCACATGAGAGAACCAGACTTTCTTGAGTTATCTGGAATGTGGCTGCCGGTCACGGTAAGGCGACAAGTTTCTATCCAAAGGGGAGACGAAATCCACAACTGAGAATGCCGAGTACAGAACTACTGGCCCGGTTGACAAAGTTAGCATAAGTTCTATTTTTAATTTTTTTCCCCCCTCCTGAAAAGTCATGGCAATTGGACAAATCAGCTCAGCCATTGAGCGACCAGCTTTTTTGTCGGCCATTTTGTCTCCTACCAGTAACATACGCCCCCGGTGTGCTGAGAAGGTATTGCGCAGTGGAAATTGGGGTTTTTTTCTGGCGACATTGCTATTTCAAAAGTAGGTAGAACTTCATTTTTTTTAGTCCACAACACAGATATCTAGAGTGACAGTTTGCACACTAGACTAGCCAGTGAGAGAGTGTGTATGTGTGTGTGTGTGTTGCTTTTGTTGCTGTGTGCTCATGTCTCTCCCCTCTAGGTGTATACAAAGCTCAGGTTCCTGAGGGGCCCCCTTGCGCTGCTTTTGTTCTAACTCGTGCTCTCATGCAGGACCTGAAAGACCTGATGAGAAAAGCTGGAGAGGTGACCTTTGTTGACGCACACAGGCCCAACAAAAACGAAGGGTGAGTTGGCGCGTGCCGGCCCCACCCCTCCTTTCGTGTGTGTGTCAAGCTGACTCATCGCTCTTCGGGGTTCTTCTTCCGCAGGGTTGTTGAGTTTGCATCCCGCAGTGACATGAAGAACGCCATCTCCAAGCTGGATGGCACCGAGCTTAACGGACGCAAGATTAAGATCTTTGAGGACAGTCGCGGGTGAGTTTAAGAGCGGAAGCCAAGTCACAAAACACAAAATAGATTTTTACTTTGACATCAGATTTGTTATACGACTATTTGCTGAATATATAGGGTTCGGTGGGGACTTGGGTACTTTTCTGAATCCTTTGATTTCCTTTTTTCCACCTCCAGCCACAGCAGGAGCCGTTCTCGCTCCCGCAGCCGCAGCTACTCGCGCAGTCGCTCCCGCTCCCGCAGTCGCAACCGCTCCAGGAGCCGCAGCCGCTCCCGCACACCCAGCCGCACTCCAGAAAAGAAGGCGGCAAGCGGCGGCAGTGGCACCAAAGCCGGTGACCGCTCCCCCTCCCGCTCCAAGTCTCGCTCAAAGTCTCGTTCCAAGTCCCGGTCCCGGTCCCCGCGCTCCCGTTCCCGTTCGCCAGCCCCGGCTCAGAACAACCAGTCGCGCTCCCGCTCCAGGTCCCGCTCACGATCCCGCTCTGCCTCCGCTGAGAGCAAACACTGAGAACGAAAAGTTGTGTACATGATTCTTTGTTAAATTCCATGAATGGTGGCTTCTTAATCATTTTTGTTTTTGTTGTTTTTTTTTTGTCGTTCTTAGTTTGAAGGTGCTTCCACAAGAAAGCCCTTTTTTTTCTCTAATATGTGGTCGCGCCCCTTCGTATGGTTTAAGCCCTATTTTGTAATGTTTGTCAGAGCCTGAGCGAGCGTACTTCATTTTGGTGCAGGCGCCATCCTTTTGAGATGATACTTGTTGCATTCACTGCCCTCACCTATGAACAAGATGCATTTCGATGGACTGTTTGACGTATCGTCAGGACGTTATTACATGCAGGAATTGTTCATTCAAAATAAAGCTCGCTCATTTCTGATGGCAAAACAAGTGACTTTCACTGTTTTATGTTTTGTGGATTGAGTCACATTTGTTGTCTGACAATAAACTTTTCACAAACTGAGTCGTGATTGATTTGCCTACCCTTTTGGAAATTTCAAACGCTGTCCCGGCAGATGTGTCAGACTACTGTGTTCGGGTTTAGCTGATTTGGAAAAGCTAAAATATGTAAATGAATCTTTTGGGCGTCGGAAGATTCTCACACCCAAAATGGTTCTGTGAGCTCGTATTAATCCCTAAAAAATCCATGCAGCTCTCCCAGGTAACCTTGATGCTGAACTACTGGCTAATCTCTCCAGAAACCAAATATTTAGACGTTATATAATTCACTAAACACTTGGTTTTTGAGGAATTCTGGTACTTCTGATGTACACTTGGGGGCAGTGAAACTCCGATTTTATTTATTTTTAAGCCCCTTCATATAAATTATTTTTAAATAGTTAAGTAAAATGGTGAATTTGAGTGAGTGAGTTTGAGAACCAAAGTTGTGGGGAAAACAAGCGGACATTTTACCGTTCATAAAAACCGTTACCGTTCATAAAAACCTGTGCTCATTCACTTATCAACCAGGCAAGTAAACAAGTGAATGTGGGTCAAATGTTGCCCAGGGGAAATTACGAAGGCAACATTTTCGCTGAATATTTTTAATTATCGCTTATTTCAAATTTGCTCTCCAACATCGGTAAAGTTGGTGGAAATATTCTCTAAAAAAATCTTCAAATCAACTCTCGATTTGGAGAGAAATCTTGTTCCACAGGATTTACTGTAACTCTCGACGTGTATACGATGTCACAATGTACATTGTAGATACAATAGTATGAATTAAAATGGAGCCCCCCCCTAAAAAAAAGAAGTGTGTTCCAGCTCCGCCCCTCCCGTCTGCCTGTGAGCCACGAATCTGCCCTCCAATGCTGAACGAGGAGCAGCGTGGTGGGCACAACAAGCCCCGCGGTCACTCGCTCCTCCCGGGCTTGGACCCCCCCCCCCCCCAGTCCCGCCCCCCACCACACCCGCACCGCAACTCTACGGAGCCGAGCAAAGCGTCAAGGAGCTGGGGTGGAGAGACAGCGAGGCTGGTCCTTCGACCGTGGCATTACCGTGACTGAGGGACGCCCCTCTTTTCCCGGACTCACGTCCAACACTTGAGCCGGCGTGCACGAACGCGACCCGGGCACCATGGCTGAGAGAAGTGGCCGGCTAAGCTTCCCCGGCAGCGGGGCTCTCAACAGACCGGTGCCGATGAATTTGTTCGCAACGTGGGAAATCGATGGTTCGTCCCCGAACTGCATCCCGAGGTAATCCCGCCGCTGCACCCCCCCGCATGCATGCGGCGTCCTTTTAAAACTTTCACCGATGCTGCACTGCCCGCGCTAGGGCATCGCTACCATTACCACACGGGGTTGTTGCGGTGGATACCCGAGCCCAGAAATGGGGGCTCATGGGCCGCATCCTTAAATGTGTTGTGATGGAGGGCTGCATGCAATTGGGCGGGATGCTACACACCCAAATGCCCCCCTGGCCCTCTCACTTGAGGGTAAATATCATCCCAAAAACATTGATTTGATTTAAATCCATATATTTTTTTAACATGATGTGGATGAAAGGAACACAAATGTACATTTGTGCTACAATAATAATAAAAATTTTAAATGAGAATAGGACACCTAATTAGGTACACCTGCACCATCTAATGCGCTGGTGTCTAACTCAGGCCCGTGGGCCAGATCTGGCTCACCACATCATTATCATTATATGTGGCCTACAAAAGCATGTGTGTCAGCTTCCACGATCCTTGCTAAAATTTGTACCAAATTTCAAATTGGCATGTGCAATAAATAATTACATTGCAATTTTGCGGGAATTTTTTTTTTTTTACCCCTTTTACAGTAACAATAGGTGAACAAGCTATTATCCTTCTTTTCTGATTTTAGAACTAGTGATGTACTGTCATGTAATGTAATGACACGATCGGACGATTTAAAACATTTATTTGGTTTTACCATCACAACGGCCCTCTGATGGAAGCCGTAACTACGTGTCCCTCAACAAAAAAAGAGTTTGACACCATATGATAAAATGACATTTGCAGACTATGCTAAACTCGAAAGTTTCTTAAATTAAATTCGACTTTCCACCAATGAAAGCTCAGTAGCCTCATGAAGTTGTCAGGTACATATACTAAACTAACACCTTGACTAACTATGCTAAACTAATTTGAAGATACTAGAGCACATAGCGTACGTTAGTATATGCTACTCGAAGCTAGACTATTTAAGTATGCCAAATACAGATCAAGGATAAATTGTAGTGCTGTATTTTAATTAATTATGGTCAAATAAGACAGAGATAATGTAACAATACTAGCATAATGTGCAAAGTAATATGCTAACCAAAGCTTTCGCTGATGAAGTATGTTAAACTACCTAAACTCTGGGGTCCATTTGTAAATCTAGTATTATTATGCTAAATTAAACTAAGGATATGAGAATTGACTCACAAAGTATGCTCCTTGGAATCGTATGATTGTTATTCTAAAACGGGTCTGCTAAAATTAGCCTAAATGCTAGTGTGCGAACAGAAACTCCTTTCTAGCTTAGTGAAGTGATGTTTCAGAGGCTATTTTTTTAGTTTCAGCGTGAGTGTCCCTCGTGATTATCTTTGTTCTTAATTGGGAGCAGTGACTTCTTATTTCCTTATCTAATCCATATCCGCCATCATTTTTTTTTGCCTTGCCCGGAGGGCTCTGAGGGGGGCCTCAGACGCGCGAGGCTATTAGGCGGCCAAGCTTCTCCAAGTCACATGCGGTTATGCGCCCACACGCTTAATCAGCCTTCTTGACGCTTAATTGCAGCGCTAATGCTACATTTTCTTTCCAACCACACAATTAATTGCTCCCATTGTCGTGGGCTGGTCACTTGGCTTGGCTGTTTGAAAGTGCTCTATAAATACAGTTGACTTGACTTGACTTGACTTGTTGCTAGGCAGATTTGATCAGGCGCAATCATAAGGCTGATGAGTGAATCAAATAAAAATGAGTGTCTGTTAGCCACATAGCTGATGATGCGTGATGCTGTCTGCAAAACAGGCCTAATAAGTAAAACTATTTCTTCTTTATTGGGTTCTGTGTGAAAGGCGGGTATCTGGCTTGAGACCTTACGTTGTGGCCTTGACGTGCCAATTTTACTACATCTTTGGATGAAAGACTCTCGACATGTCTCCGTAGTGTAGTGGCCAGCACTTTGACTCTGATGTGGCAATTTTGCAGAATCTATGTGCCAAAGAAGCGAAAGACGCCTGGCTGGCGATGTGCGGGACACTTGGGACACTCGCTCTTTTGTCCACAAGGGATGCTCGCGCTTCGGGAATGCAGAGTAGGACGGCGGAGAAGGCGGCGAGAGCTTCTCTTTGTTCGAACGCCGCCCACTTTTGTTGTTCTCCTCCCCCTCCTGCATCCAGGGAATCTTCTCCGTGGGAAGCCACGCTGACGTTAGCATCTTGGTTTCGTTTTTTTTTTTATTACAGCGTTAACTCAAAGACAGCCTTGCTTGGTACAATAATAATAATAATAATAATAATAATAATAATAATAATAATAATAATAATAATAATAATAATAAATTAATTAGAGTCCAGCCAATACTATTTTTTTCTCCCAAAGTCAATGTTTGGCAGAATTAAACTCAGATAACAGATTCATTTTTAATAATGGTACAATTAATGATATAACTTTTTGGGGATTGGTTCCTTAAAACTTGCAGACAGAGCATTTGACTGCTTTCAAACACTTTGTCCCACACTAGTTGTCGTAGTTGTTGTTTACAACAAGCTTTGTCTTATGTTTTAATGTGTCAATGTCTTTTAAAAAAAAAAGAACAATTGGCTAAAACATCTGCCGATTTTTGTTGACGCTAAAAGCGCTAATGGCGGCCAATCAGGTCGACCGTCTGCCCTTAGTTTTGACTCGAAAAGCCCAAGTCAAGAAAATTGAGTGAATCCTTTGATGTTGCCTAAAATGAAGTCTCGTCGATGCGACTTGTACTTGACGTTACACTTCCTGTCCTCCTTGTGAATCTTAATTATTATGTAAGAGCGAAGCGCTGACACAGCAAAGTCCTGGAGGACACGCGCGCGCGCACACACACACACACACAACACACACTGAAATACTCGGACAGGCTGACTTTGCTCAGTTGCGGCTGTCTTGGTCCTAATACAACACAACAAGACAGGTTAGCATACGTAGCTAAATTAGCATACAGTGTAGGCCAAATGTAAGTATATATTTGATATCAAATCATTTTATTACATTTTTCAGATGTTTCCTTGGCATCTTTTTCATCCTTCCCTCGATCTTCCTTCCTTCCTTCCTTCCTTCCTTCCTTCCTTCCTTCCTTCCTTCCTTCCTTCCTTCCTTCCTTCCTTCCTTCCTTCCTTCCTTCCTTCCTTCTGCAGTTTCTTTGTTCCTTCCTTCCTTTCCTCAGAGCCACTTTTTATTTCACGTTTCCTTCCTTTCTTCGCGTGTACCCGTTTTCCTTTCTTCCTTCCTTGGTTTGCTAATATGTAAGCACACAATAGCCGCGTGTTACAAAGAACCTCCGAGGACGTTGATTGCGCTTGCCATTAGTGGGATTTAAACATCGTAATCACTCAGGAGCACGCACGCGCACACACACCAACACAGCAGCCATTTCCTGCCACTAAATGAACGTTTCCAGTCCGCCCTCTGGGAAATTAAAAAAAAAAAAAGTTGATTTGACCGCTTCCAAAGCTCCACTTGGCCGCGTTAGCAGATTAGCGGGGACTCTCACTAATGAACGCTATTGTCCAGAACGGCTTTTTGCCAGATTGTTTTTTTCTGCTACCATAGCTCACTTTACTCATTTTACAGGATTTCCTCCTTTCATCACTCAAGCAAATTCGATTTTTTTTTTTTTTTTTGGGTCACACCCTGGGAAGTTTTCTTGTGATGTAATTGTCAGATGTTGATATTCTCATTTGGCACCAGCGCCTGCATTTTGATTCATTTCCTCAAATGTTATTTTGTCGTGCTTGTAATTTTTCTACGTTGATTTGTCATATTTATTATTTTGGCAGTCGGGCGCTCTCGCTTTTCATCGTTTATGACCTGGAAGCTGTTTGATTTGTGTCCAGATGTTGACTTAACAGACATTAGTCATTGATGAAAGCAGCATTTGGCAGGCTGCTTTAGCAGTTTGTATTTATTGTGATTTAAAAAAAAAAAAGAAATGTTCGAAATGATAGTCAGTGTGTGTGATGAAGTGCAGTCGTATGCCATCGTAAAATGACTTTTTTGCAGAAGATGAGCACTTTACAAAAAAACAAACAAAAACAGGGTGGACTTTCTCAAAAATAGCATTTTTGAAAGAGTGTGGGGTGACTAGTGTGTCAGTAAATAAAATCCATCGATATGAACATGTAGAAACGACACGTGTTGCTAAGCTAACGTCAACGCTTTCCATTAGCTTGAATGGGACAGCCAACCCCCTTTGCTAACATGGCCGCCACCCATGTCCATGAGTTGTCTTTGATGGGCACGTCGCCACTACCAACATGGCCGCCACATTTTTTGTGTGTGTTTGAGCCAGCTTTAAGCCAGTTTATCTGAACAAGAGTAGCGCAACCCACAAGCATGTGAGAGACTCCTGATGCCTCCACAGATCCCTTCAGTGGCACTGCGGCCAATTCTGGAATGAACAGAGTTAATCAGCTACTTTAGAGTTGCGTGGAACACAGTTTTCTGTCCATTGATCTGCTGTTTCCAAAAGTGGTCTTTGGCTCAATGAGACAATCTACACGTAATTCGCAATCCTCATGTCATTAGCGCCCACTATAAATGATTTGGAAATGGTGAAAAAATAAATTCCCTTCATCTTCATTTTCCACTTCCTGTCTTCCCTCGCTCCATCCCTCCGCCTGTTCGTTTCTTTCCTGCCCTCATCGCTTGGCCGCTTGCTGCTCCTGAAGCGCTCGGTCGCCCCTCCTCCTCATCCATCTTTTATTTGTTTAGGAAAATCTAAAGAATGTTCTCGCGCCTCTGTGGGAGCCATCCAGATCGTATTGTCCGCCCCCAAAGCACGTGTGTGTTTGTGCGTGCGTGAGAGGCTAATTAAAAGGCGGCGGCGTGAGACCGCTGCCAAAAATATTCGAGATGAAAAGGAGCCTGACACGAGGTCTTGGCCCCTCTATCAATAAATGATGATGGTGATGATGATGATGATGAGGAGGAGGAGGAGATGCGTATCCCGAGAGTCTTTATGGAGATAAAGAAGATGATCATCTTAATGACTTTTTATTTTTATCCATTCTTCTCTTCCCTTTTATCATTGTAGGCGGAAAAAATCGATTCATGAATAATGAATCTGTTGGAGTTACGCGTTAATACAAATGAGTGCGCGTCGAAGTCAAAACACTTATTTGAATTTTCCATCTTTTGAACTCATGTGTTTTTAATGCGACCCAATGCAGAGTATAAATCATGTTATGGATTTTGTATTTTAAAAAAGATCGACAACTTTACCAGTTAATTAACCCAATTTAGCAAAAATGCAACAGATGGCTTTTTTTTTTCCTTCTGAAATGCGACTCCACTCTGTTCTCCCAAAACAAGAGAGATGAAAATCTATGAATTTTGACTCTCCAGTCATGGCATTTCCCCCGCCGCGAAGGTAGAAAACATCTCCTTCTCTCTTCAGGCTGCGGAGGAGGCGAACTTTTAACTTTGAATGATCCACTGACACACAATCGCCAGGAAGGAGTTTAGACTTTGCCTCACTGACTCACCTGTTTGTTATTATTGTGTGCGTGTGTGTGTGTGTGTGTGTGTGTGTGTGAGAGACAAAAAACACAAGTCCAAAGTGTCTTTATGACTTTATGAGGTACTACGCAACTAAACACATATACGCATAGTGTACCTAATGTTACGGCCTGTAAAAGCATTCCCATGGATGAAGTCAATGTTTTGATTCGCGGATAAAGAATATATGCCTGTTGACCTCCACAGCGCCGTATCATTACTTTTGTTTGCGTGTGCAGCATCGCCCATTCACAGACTTGTCCTGTCATATAGCATATTCTCCTTTGGTCTGACAGGTTGGGCTCAAAATCTATTTTGGGCTACACCACACACACACACACACACACACACACACACACACAGTCATACTTACATGTTCTGATCCAGCCCGTAAATCCCACTGCTGAATATTGCATGAGCATCTGAACACCGAAGAGCCGACGGCAGACGTCTGAATAATGTGGAGGAGCCACAGCTGATGGATTGTACACACCGTGTGTACGTGTGTGTGTGTATTAGTTTGTGTGTGTGTGGTCTGTGGTCACTTGTTTAACATCGTCTACTCAACGCGTATTGTTTGTGAATTAGCAAGATGCTCAGTGACAACTGTGTCTCAATATTCATGATTTTGAGTGTACGTGTGTGTGTGTGTGTGTGTGTGTTGTGTGTGTGTTGATGTATTCCACATTGCGACACTCAAATGAAAGCGCTCTGGCCTGCAGACTTTTGAATAGTTGAAATCGCCGTCCTCGCTGAACTCTTGTCCAAGTTGGTGTGTTTGAATTGAGAGCTCCGTTTCACCGTTTTCACTCAGCGGCTCACGACACACTCGTTGCTAGGCGGAATTTGCAAGTATAATTAATAACAATATAATTAACCATAAAAAAAAGGAGAGAATGTGAAGAAAAAAAACTGGTTTATTCACGGGTTGTCCATCCATCCATCCATTTTCTACCGCTTATCCGGGGTCGGGTCGCGGGGGCAGCAGCTTTAGGAGGGAAGCCCAGACTTCCCTCTCCCCAGCCACTTCTTCGAGCTCTTCCTGGAGGATCCCGAGGCGTTCCCAGGCCAGCTGGGTAACATAGTCCCTCCAGCGTGTCCTGGGTCGTCCCCGGGGTCTCCTGCCAGTGGGACATGCCCGGTACACCTCACCAGGGAGGCGTCCAGGAGGCATCCTAATTAGATGCCCGAGCCACCTCATCTGGCTCCTCTCGATGTGGAGGAGAAGCGGCTCTACTCTGAGCCCCTCCCGGATGACCGAGCTTCTCACCTTATCTCTAAGGGAGAGCCCGGACACCCTGCGGAGAAAACTCATTTCGGTCGCTTGTATCCGGGATCTCGTTCTTTCGGTCACGACCCATAGCTCGTGACCATAGATGAGGGTTGGGACGTAGATCGACCGGTAAATTGAGAGCTTTGCCCTTTGGCTCAGCTCCTTCTTCACCACGACAGACCGATACAGCGTCCGCATCACAGCAGACGCTGCACCGATCCGCCTGTCGATCTCTCGCTCCCTTCTGCCCTCACTCGTGAACAAGACCCCAAGATACTTAAACTCCTCCACTTGGGGCAAGATCTCCTCCCCGACACGTAGAGGGCACGCCACCCTTTTCCGACTGAGGACCATGGTTTCAGATTTGGAGGTGCTGATCCTCATCCCAACCGCTTCACACTCGACTGCGAAACGCTCCAGTGAGAGTTGGAGAGCCCTGCTTGAAGGAGCCAACAGTACTACATCATCTGCAAAAAGCAGAGATGTAACACTGAGGCCACCAAAACGGACCCCCTCAACGCTTCGGCTGCGCCTAGAAATTCTGTCCATAAAGGTGATGAACAGAATCGGCGACAAAGGGCAGCCTTGGCGGAGTCCAACCCTCACTGGAAACGATTCCGACTTATTGCCGGCAATGCGAACCAAGCTCTGACATCGGCAGTATAGGGACCGGACAGCCCGTATCAGGGGCTCGGTACCCCATACTCCAAGCACCCCACAGAACTCCCGAGGACACGGTCAAACGCCTTCTCAAGTCCACAAAACACATGTAGACTGGTTGGGCGAATTCCCACGCACCCTCGAGGACCCTGCTAAGGGTGTAGAGCTGGTCCAATGTTCCACGGCCGGGACGAAAACCACACTGCTCCTCCTCAATCTGAGGCTCGACTTCCCGACGGACCCTCCTCTCGAGCACCCCTGAATAGACCTTACCAGGGAGGCTGAGGAGTGTGATTCCTCTGTAGTTGGAACACACCCTCCGGTCCCCCTTTTTAAAAAGAGGGACCACCACCCCGGTCTGCCAATCCAGAGGCACTCTCCCCGATGACCACGCGATGCTGCAGAGGCGTGTCAACCAGGACAGCCCCACAACATCCAGAGCCTTGAGGAACTCCGGGCGGATCTCATCCACCCCTGGGGCCTTGCCACCGAGGAGCTTTTTAACCACATCGGTGACTTCAACCACAGAGATAGGAGAGCCCACCTCAGAGTCCCCAGACTCTGCTTCCTCCAAGGAAGGCGTGCTGGTGGAGTTGAGGAGGTCTTCGAAGTACTCTGCCCACCGGTTCACAACGTCCCGAGTCGAAGTCAGCAGCGCCCCATCTCCACTGTACACAGTGTTAGTGGTGCACTGCTTCCCCCTCCTGAGACGTCGAATGGTGGACCAGAATTTCCTCGAAGCCGTCCGGAAGTCGGCTTCCATGGCCTCACCGAACTCTTCCCACGCCCGGGTTTTTGCCTCAGCGACCACTGAAGCTGCGTTCCGCTTAGCCAGTCGATACCCGTCAGCTGCCTCTGGGGACCCACAGGCCATAAAGGCCCGATAGGACTCCTTCTTCAGCTTGACGGCATCCCTTACCGCTGGTGTCCACCAGCGGTGCGGGGTTGCCGCCACGACAGGCACCAACCACCTTACGGCCACAACTCAGGTCGGCCGCCTCAACAATAGAGGCGCGGAACATGGTCCATTCGGACTCAATGTCCCCCGCCTCCCCCGGGACATGGGAAAAGCTCTGCCGGAGGTGGGAGTTGAAACTCTTTCTGACAGGGGATTCCGCCAGACGCTCCCAGCAAACCCTCACAATACGTTTGGGTCCGCCAGGACGGACCGGCGTCCTCCCCCACCATCGGAGCCTACTCACCACCAGGTGGTGATCAGTTGACAGCTCCGCCCCTCTCTTCACCCGAGTGTCCAAAACATGTGGCCGCAAATCCGATGATACAACCACAAAGTCAATCATCGAACTGCGGCCTAGGGTGTCCTGGTGCCAAGTGCACATATGGACACCCTTATGTTTGAACAAGGTGTTTGTTATGGACAATCCGTGACGAGCACAGAAGTCCAATAACAAAACACCACTCGAGTTCTGATCGGGGGGGCCGTTCCTCCCAATCACGCCCCTCCAGGTCTCACTGTCGTTGCCCACATGAGCATTGAAGTCCCCAGCAGAACGAGGGAGTCCCCAGCAGGAGTACTCTCTAGCACACCCTCCAAGGACTCCAAAAGGGTGGGTACGCTGAGCTGCTGTTTGGTGCATATGCACAAACAACGGTCAGGACCCGTCCCCCACCCGAAGGCGGAGAGAAGCAACCCTCTCGTCTACGGTGTGAACCCCAATGTACAGGCACTGAGCCGGGGCAATGAGTATGCCCACACCTGCTCTGCGCCTCTCACCATGAGCAACTCCAGAGTGGAAGAGAGTCCAACCCCTCTCGAGAGAACTGGTACCAGAACCCAGGCTGTGTGTCGAGGCAAGTCCGACTATATCTAGTCGAACTTCTCTACCTCGCACACCAGCTCGGGTTCCTTCCTGCAAGAGAGGTGACATTCCACGTCCCTAGAGCTAGCTTCTGCAGCCGAGGATCAGACCGCCAGGGTCCCCGCCTTGGCTGCTGCCCAGCTCACATTGCACCCGACCCCTTTGGCCCCTCCCATGGGTGGTGAGCCCATGAGAAGGGGGACCCACGTTGCCTCTTCGGGCTGAGCCCGGCCGGGCCCCATGGGTGTAGGCCCGGCCACCAGGCGCTCGCCAACGAGCCCCACCTCCAGGCCTGGCTCCAGAGGGACTTTTGAATAGTTGAAATCGCCGTCCTCGCTGAACTCTTGTCCAAGTTGGTGTGTTTGAATTGAGAGCTCCGTTTCACCGTTTTCACTCAGCGGCTCACGACACACTCGTTGCTAGGCGGAATTTGCAAGTATAATTAATAACAATATAATTAACCATAAAAAAAAGGAGAGAATGTGAAGAAAAAAACTGGTTTATTCACGGGTTGTTCCTGTGCAAACTGTAGTATTTGTGTGTTGGGTGTTTGCATTTATTGGCTTTGGCTCTCCTTGCCCACATGCGAGGGCATTACAGTACCGTAGTACCACAGTAACAACAAAAATAATCTTTACAAATGTTATAAATAAATAGTCCACAGCACACACATCATCAGATGAAATGATGTCCCCTGCCGTGTACCTCGATTTTTTGCAGATCTTAAAGCCCCACGAATTCTGCCTAGCAACAAGTCGCTGACTTGGAGGACACCGTGTCTCAATTCCAAGAACACCGAGCACCTGGCTCGTGCGCTTTTGATTTTCCACATTCAGGGTTACCATGGAAATCATCTCTCTCTCCTTCTCGGCCGGTGCTGCTGATGTGCGTTAACAAGCGGACATGCATTATAGACAAAGTGGAGCCCAGGCGCACGCTTTCGCTGTGTGAGATGCATTAGGAGCTCCTGTACTCTCGTGTGTCGTCACATGCATGTTCGGGACAGGAGAGCGCGTCCTATCGTTTGATGTTATTCGGATACCGATGAATTTATTGTTTGTGTTTGTTAAAAAAAGAAAATACATGAGATCCTTGGAAACCGAAGCACATATTCAATTGTCATCACAATCTTGAAGGATAAAAAAGTTGCAATTAGATTATTTAACAAAATAATTCATTGATAGTCAAGTTACTTGTATCTGAAGGCACCACGCTCAACAGAAAGACAAGACTGGTGTCGTCAAAACGGGCCATCCTATTAGTCCAGCTTGCCCCCACGCTTATTCCGCATTGGAAAATTGAAATCAGCTTCTCTTCTCAAGGGAACTAATCACCAACCACACTGAGTCCTTCCTTCTTTTTTTTTTTCCTCTGGTCACATGTGTGGCAGCTATTCCAGGTGCCTTTTTCTTGGGTGTTGCGTTTCCGGGAATTAGATCGGGCCAACCCTTAAGGTCGGCATGCCCGGAACCCGATTCGTTGCGATCGATTAAAAAATGCACTGACGACACGAAATCCTCAGATACTCGTTGAAGGACGACCAAGACTTTTTTTTTTTGTCGAAGGGCCTTGGAAATCTGACTACTATATATCAAATCACAGAGTTAGCGACGTTAGCTTAGCTTACTTTAGCATGAAGGATCCCTTTACTCCTCTCCGAATTGGTTTAAACAAAAAACAAACGTTATCCAAATCATGCTAACACTCTTAGCTTACATTCCAACACTCTCTAAAACGTGTCCAATCTCAGTGGTGATCGTGCGGATCAAAATAACAAGCTAAAGAGGAAGACTTAGCAGTGAAGGCTTATAAAATCCACCTTGTTAGCATCTCATAATCATTTGGCGGTATTTGACGGCCTTCACTGTACATTCCTTGATCTGCATCAAGTATTTTTTTTTTCTTTAGCTACAGCTCCATCTGGTGTATCCGGTGTCTCAATGCCCTTCTTGGCCCCCCCCCAATTTATCCGGTCAGTCGGTGAAAAAATAAATTATGGATCTTTTTCCCGGATATGCACTAAAATGCTCTTTTCTTCCCTTGCCCATTCAGCATCTCACCATTTTTTAAAGCTTCGGCTCATCAATGAGTGATATCAGCTCATAACGATTTTGATACCGATCACATGAATTAAGTGCATATCACATCAGTTTTTAATTCTCGATGAATCTTAAAAAAAAAAAAAAGATTAATCAAATTTTTTAAAAAACATTCCATTAAAATGTTCAGCCCTTTATTGTACAAAAACAGGACATTATTTCAAATGTACAGTGTAGAAAACGCCCAAACGTGTATGAAATCAAAAAACAGCAGGCGGCGCTCATAATTGCATTTCACCTGATCGAGTATCGCATGTCAGCACTCTACTGCCTCAAATGCTAATATGAAGCCTTTGAAAATTAATGGAATTTTCCACAAGAAAAAAAAATGAAGAAAGAGGACCCAGCAGAGTGCGTGAAAGCAATGTCAAGCCTTCATTCAATGTCTTCAATCTCCACTTGGGCTTCTTATGTAATGGAATGGAATTGAAGCCTGCCCCCAATAACCTCGAAAAGTAGACGAAGAGAAAAAAAGGCTTTTAAAAACGTTGCCTTACTGTGAAATGTTTTCACTTTTGACGGTTCCAGTCGGGGCGACTCGTTAGTGCGTCGGCTTCACAGTCCAGAGGTCATGGGTGCGGCCTCGGGCTTCCTGTAGGGATTTTTCATATTCTCCCCGTGCTTGCGTGGGTTTTCCCAGGTACGCCGGTTTCCTCCCGCATTCCAAAAACATGCACGGCAGGCTGATTGAACATTCTAAAACTAAATTGTGAGCACGGATGATTGTTCGTCTATGTGTGCTGCAATTGGCTGGCGACCTGTTCAGGGTGTGTGTGTGTGTGTGTGTGTGTGTGTGTGTGTGTGTGTGTGTGTGTGTGTGTGTGTGTGTGTGTGTGTGTGTGTGTCCCCATACTGCCTGAAGACAGCTGGGATAGGCTCCAGCACCCTGTGAGGATATGCGATTTAGAAAATGGATGGATGGTTCCAGTCGGGCAGCGCGATGGTGAAGTGGTCAGCACATCTCACAGCACAGAGGTCACGGATGCGATTCCCGGGTCCGCCCATCCTGTGGGCGTTTTATCTTCTCCCCGTACCTGAGTGGGTTTTCTCCGGGTACTCTGTTTTCGACCGACCAGATGGGAGTTGAGATTTAAAAAAAAATGTTCAAATGAATTTTCACTTTTCGCCGTTACAATCTACTTGCATCGAGGGGAGCGAGGCGGTGACCAACCACACGGACCGATGGAATTTGTGTCCCGAAACTCTTGTCTGTCCCGAGTGTCATGTGACAGTCATTGCATAATCTTCATCATAGTGCAATGCTGACCTCAGCAAAGGCTCGCGAGGCCATGTGTCCTTTGGGGTGACAGTGTGTGTGTGTGTGTGTGTGTGTGTGTGTGTGTGTGTGTGTGTGTGTGTGTGTGTGTGTGTGTGTGTGTGTGTGTGTGTGTGTGTGTGTGTGTGTGAGAAAAAAAAACAGCAGCTGTCTAGTGCGTGCGACGCGGAACATCGCGCAGCACAAACGGAGCAGATGGGAGGCGCATCCGTGCACACACTCCAGGGTGTTTTTTGTTGGCCAACACTTTATTACACAGACAGACGACATAAACAAACCCGGAAGCAGCACAGCCAAAACCAACCTCACTTCGATTTGTATTTACAGCATGAGAGAGGAGGGGGTATAAGGAAAGCTATATCTCAGTTTGTAATGAATTACAGATACAGTATTTGGGATGTATCGGGAATAAATTGTTAATCTAGTTCCATCTGTATTTTACATTGAATACAGATCAGTAAATCATCATTTTAAAAGCTATTCCTACACAACGAACGACATCCAAGCCCAAGCGTGGCTGGAAGAGATTTTAGTTCCATCCGCCTTCGCATCCCGATCCCGAGCGGCACCGCAGTCGGAACCGGAACACAGAATGCGCCTATTGTCACCGTCGTACGCCGGCCGGGGAAAACAATGCGCGCCTTGATGGGGGGCCGGCGGCGGCCGTGCCTGGGGCTTCTCGGGGCTCGCGTACCGCAATCCTGCTATGAGAAAGGTCGCCTTTGAAAGATGCCTCAAACCTGGCATTGTTGTCCCGCTTGTCTCAATGTTTGCTTTTACTGTACTCCGTTTCATACGAAACCATTTTTTGCGCTGCATGCGTTTTGTTTTTTTCGCATTCGTAACTCATACCCGAATGAGGAGTTTTTCAAGATACGAGACGCCGTTTAATCCGATTTTTATAATGTGATTATTTTTATTGAGTTGCCACTGAAAATGCAAAGAACAAGCAAGCAGAATTTGGGTGGATTGTTCAACGGTTCTTCAAAATGTTGAAAATAAAATAAAGTGAATTACACGTGTATTTAACCATGTGCGCTTATCTTATGACGAACTCAACCCAATATGTCAAAACTAGGGCCCGACCGATTAATCGACAGGCCACTTTAATCGGCTTATATTAGATATTCTAAAAACAGCAAAAATTGGCAAATTTTTACCCATTTTTGACTTGTTTTTAGACCTTAACACATTACAACATAAGACACATGTAAAACATTCCATTTTTTC
This sequence comes from Hippocampus mohnikei, assembly GCA_026261675.1. NCBI lineage: Eukaryota > Metazoa > Chordata > Actinopteri > Syngnathiformes > Syngnathidae > Hippocampus > Hippocampus mohnikei. The sequence goes on from JAKGUB010000521.1 coordinate 4,021,061, forward strand.
TTCCTATTTATTGTAAAGTTAAGTTTCATTAAAATAAAAATCATAGAATCTGCCAAGCAACAAGTTGCCTGCACAGTGTGACATACGGAGAACCAAAAATAATCCGGAGAATTAAAAATTACCAAAAAAGACAGATTCTTTTCTGTGTAGGGCACCCTGTCCTTTCGCTGCTGTGTGAGGCAGGCAGCAAGCTGGCAAGAAAACAGCTTGGGAAACCATTCGCTGGCAAATGTTTAATCGGTGAGGTCAGTGGTACAAAGTGCACCACGGGGCGCTCTCAGAAGGAGATGATTGATCGTGAGCCTCTTGGAATAATTTAGTTCAACAGAACCAAAGTGGGTCCTCCCCCACTAACTTTTGTCTCGTGCAGGAAGTGTCTCAAAACACCCCCCAAATTCCCACTGGCTGTCTCATACTCCGACAATGCCACCCCCGGACCGGACCCCACTCTACAGTCTTCTCCAGGGTGCCCGATTGGTTGTGTTGGCACAAGCCCCATGCTTGAGCCCAGGAAATGAGAATTACGTACTCTTCATTTATGTGATTAGTGTAGGTATCTGAATGCGTTTTACAAAGGTTTTCTGTTTGTATAATTCGTTAGAAATCGTGTATTTCTTTAATCAAATTTTAATATGATGACTAAATAATGTTTTTCATTTTCATTTCTTCCATGCTAATATCATTGACATTTTTGGGGGGCTTTTCATTTTATTTTAAATACATTTGTGAGCTATGCGCTTGTGAAACCCTTGGAGCGTCTTTTTTGTTGTTGTTGAAGGACTATATAAATAAACGTGAATTTTAAAATAACTGATATATCTGAATTCACGCGTACTTGTCATTCTATCTGCTGTGTGCGTCATACAACAAAAACGAAAGAATGGGTTGTTGTGGCAGGGAAAATATTGCCCTCTATTGATATATTTAGGTACTACAACAACTTCCAAACTGACATGTTGACTTTTTCTCCCCTCAGGCTTTGCAGTCTGACTCTGAAAAAGCTGGTTGTGCTCAAAGAACTTGACAAGGAGCTCATCTCTGTGGTCATCGCCGTCAAAATTCAAGTAAGGAAAAAAACCGTGGCGATATGCTTTGATGTTACACAATGAGTGAGTTGAAAAATACAAAACAGGAAGTGTGGTATTTATTAGTGGATGTGGTGTGTGTGTGTGTGTGTGTGCGTGTGCGGGTGTGTGTTTGTGTGTGTCTTCAGGGCTCCAAGCGCATCCTGAGGTCCCATGAAATCGTGCTGCCGCCCGCTGGGTCTGTGGAGACAGAGCTGGCCCTCACCTTTTCACTGCAGGTGCAAAGACATAACAACATCCTGTCCAATCACTCACACCAACTAAATCACACAGTCAATCAACTACGTATTAAAATAACTGGCAGTTAAACGTGACTTCCTGATGTTTCCCCTTCATCAGTACCCTCACTTCCTGAAGCGTGAGGGCAACAAGCTTCAGATCCTGCTGCAGAGACGCAAGCGCTACAAGAACCGCACCATCCTGGGCTACAAGACGCTGGCTGCGGGCTCCATCGACATGGCCGAGGTACCAGCAACCACTCACTTCCCGCAGGGACAAAGAACTTTTCAACCAGTTATTATTCTAGTGATCAAATACTGTCGGTCTTTTCCAGTGGTTGTTAGCACGCGTAAGTCAGAGTCTGTCCCCATTTCCTGCGGTGTTCCTCAAGGGTCAGTCTTATGGCCCTTCCGTTTTTTCCATTTACATACGCTCTCTTAGAAATATCATCAGCAAATACGATCGTATGTGATACCACTTGTTTGCAGATGTCCTCAAGATTGTATTTTCTTGCAGTGGTGCCTACAAGTACCTACTTGCTTACTTAGTTAAGAAGCGCATCCCAACATTTTTTGTCGTCCCCCAGGTGATGCAGCACCCAACGGAGGGAGGCCAGGTGCTGCCTCTCTGCAGCCACCAGAAGGACCTCCTGGGGAAGGTGGCCGAGATCTGGATATTCTCACTCTCCAGCCAGCCCATCGACCACGAGGATGGCAGCATGCAGGCCGGACACAAGATCAAATGCTCCGGTACCACCTTCAGTGTCCATCTCGACATTGGCTGTCTCCTCATTCACGCCCTCTCCCTAATCATGATATCGGAATTTTTATATAGTGCCGTAATCGCAAATGAATAACTCATGGCTTTGCCCTTGCGCTTTCTGTCCTCAGGGTGCAATGTTGCAGACCTACTGTTAGCATATTAGCATTGTATCAATTCTCAAAATTGCTATGGAAATATTTTATAGTAATCTACAAAACTTGGTATTATTTGTTTAATATTTATTACGGAAAGTCCATCTGCGGACGTTTATCCGGGAAAGTTGGTATTATGTGACAGCATGTCTGAGTAGTGATAAACGATTCTTCTTGTGCAGATAACTACTCAGAGGAGGAGTACGAGAGCTTCTCCTCAGAGCAGGAGGCCAGCGACGATGCGGCACAGGCTCAGGTGAGATTGTCTAGATTAAAAGACGGGGGAAAAAACATGGATTGAAGTTAAAGCACTTTTCTGGGTATTTTGATGGTCTTCAGGATCTGGAAGATGATGACTATGATGTGCGAAAGCCAAAGAAGCAGAGAAGGTCCATCGTCAGAACGGCATCCATTACAAGAGTTAGTAAAAAAAAAAAAATAATAATAATAACAAACGAATTTAAAAAATGTAGCTAATCCAAAGAGAGTGAAGGTGAACGTGACCTGTAAAATAAAGTGAAGACTTGAGCTAAAATGGAAGCTATCTTAAAGCAAGGGTAAAACTACAATTTCAACTAGAAATAAAGCTAAAGTGTACATTAACGCAAATAAAACTAACGCTAAAGCTTCACAAACTTAATCCAAAGCATGAAAATGAACTTGGGAGTGAAAGCTAAAATGAACGTTAAGGCTGAAAAGAAAGCTAGCGCTAAAGCTACAACTGAGGGTAAACATGAGATGTAAGCTAAAGCTAAGATTAAAGCTAAAACAACCTAAACCAAAGTTCAAACTGAAGCTAATACTAAAGTGAGGCGGACGCCAACAAGAACTCTAACCTAAGGCTAAGTCTGCACAGTGTGCAGACTTATTTTTGATTTTGTGTTCATTGTGCGTGGTCTTTTAGCAGCAAAACTTCAAGCAGAGAGTGGTGGCCCTCCTCAAGAGGTTCAGAGTGTCCGACGAGGTGACTAAAACGTCATGATAACGAAGACCTGACTGGTCCTGCAGGAGGTAATACAGTTACATCGGCGGTACATGTACTAAGTTTCTTGACTCGGATCAGGATCCAGCCGAGGTTCCTCCTGAGGTGGAGGAGGAGGATCTGGACCTGGATAGTGTTGAGTTTGACAACCCCAGCGACAGCGGACCCGAGCTGGATGACGACGACAGCGTCCTCAGCACACCCAAACCCAAACTCAAGTAAGAATGTGTGAGAGTGAGATGAACTTTTTTTTCTCTTAAAATATAGAAAATACTAAATGAAAAGAAAACTTGTTTCAAGACTAATTTTTATTATATATATATATATATATATATATATATATATATATATATATATATATATATATATATATATATATATATATATATATATATATATCACACAGCATAGAAAATGAAAGGAGTAAAAAAAAAAAAACGTTTTTTTATTGTACTATTTTTTAGGCCGTATTTTGAGGGTATATCCCTGTCCAGCTCGCAGACAGAAATCGGAAGCATCCACAGCAGCCGCAGCCACCGCGAGCCCCCCAGCCCGGTCAGAGCATCAATTTAGCAATCATCAATACCATCAATCGTATTCGTGTTCACACGTTTGTGCACTTTTTTTTTTTTTTTTCAGATGGAGCCTGATAAAAACAAATGTGTTGGTGAGGACAATGTGTCTGACAATATCTCCTACGTGAGTGGACACACACACACACACACACACACACACACACACACACACACACACACACAGAGTGATGCTGATCAATATTAAAGGAAGCGATTCCAATTTTTCCTCAGGAGCATCCGGAGGCCGTGACGCCGACCACCGAGCTGGAGATGGACAACATGGACACGTTCTTGGACAGACTTCCCCCGAGTGGCAAGATGACCAAGACGGAGTCGCTCATCATTTCGTCCAACAGGTCAACCAACTGGTCGGGAATATGTGGATGTTTTTTTTTTTTTTTAAATCCATCCATCCATTCTCTCTCATCCTCTTATTTGACTTTTCCAGGCAGGAGCCCAAGATGGCGGGCAGGCGAGGTCGCAGCACGTCGCTGAAGGAGCGCCAGCCCAGCCGGCCTCTGAACGAGCGGGCCAACAGTTTGGACAACGAGCGGGCGCTGGACACTCGCAGCCACTTGCAAGTAAGTGCACACTAACTGGGTTTTTCTTGGCTCAAATCAAGGTAGAGGTGGTACCATTTTGATCATTCGCACCCCCAATGGCTCAAACCAACACTTTCCCTGTGCAGTAATTATATACCGTATTGTCCGCCCTATAAGGTGCTTCGGAGTATAAGGCGTACCTTCAGCGAATGGCCCATTTTAAAACCGTTTTCATATAAAGGGCGCACCGCATTATAAGGCGCATGAAATAGAAGCGACAATAGTGGCTGCGGTTGAGTCATGTGTCCACTAGATGGAGCTATGCTAAAGGAATACATTACAATCCAGGTTTATTTATATTGAACTTTCACAACTGCTGCAGACGTAACAAAGCACCTTACAGAAAATGTCAAATACTATGTCCAAGAAATCAGAATATTGATCCCTATATAAGGCACATCGGCTTATGAGAAAATCGAAGGCTTTTAGGTGCGCCTTATAGTATATACTGTATATAGTATATATATCAAATATGGTACATTGTGTAAGTAAATAATGTGGTTAATTTTTATTCATATCCGTTTTTTGAAAATGCTTATTTTTAGCTTAGTTTTGTAAAATTTGCTTTAGTATTAGTTTTTTGGTGTATTTCTTGTGTGCAGGATAAATAAAAATATCAGTATTGTGAAGTTAAAAACAACAAAAATATTATTTTAACAATTGCAAAAACTGCAGCGCATCATACCGCTTCTAAAGTTTGATGCGTCACAACCTTAAAGTCCAAACTATAGGTGGCCTCGCTTTCCATCCCTTGTTTCCGTAGTTGCCACTTTCTGAAGTGTGGCCTGAATTCCTGTCCAGAAATATTCCACACGTGACGGATAGATGGATGGATTCTTTTTTAATTTATTTTAAAGCATTTATTTATGTGCAGATTCCAAGGAAGACGGTGTACGACCAGCTCAACCACATCCTGGTGTCTGACAACCAGCTTCCCGACAGCATTATTCTCATCAACACGTCCGACTGGCAGGGACAGGTGAGCTGACCCTCGGAAACTTCTTTTCTGGAGCTCCCGTTCCAAGCGCACCTTCTGCTCTCCCTTCAGTACCTGTCGGATATGCTCCAGAACCAACACCTGCCCGTGGTGTGTACCTGCAGCACGGCGGACATCCAGGCGGCGTTCAACACCATCGTGTCCCGTATACAGAGATTGTGAGCGCACTGTTCTACTTTTATTTTTTCCTTCCTTGCTCCATTTTCGCTTGTTGCTAGGCAGAATTGCTCGGGCTCCATTGCAAGCGTTTCTTTTGCATGATCATTTGCAATCCTGAAAGGGTTAAATTTAATGTCTGCGTGTGCTTGTTGGTGTGCGAGCGCAGCTGCAACTGTAACTCGCAGACGCCGGTCCCCATCAAGGTCGCGGTGGCCGGTGCGCAGCACTACCTCAGCGCCGTCCTCCGTCTCTTTGTGGACCACCTGACGCACAAGACCCCCGACTGGCTCGGATACATGCGCTTCCTCATCATTCCGCTGGGTGCGTACTGCAGCCCTCGTTCTCCTTTGTGTTGCGTATGGGGATTTTGACGTAAACTCGACTCAACCCTACTGTACTCACAGGCATATATTCTTTATCCTCTCTGAAATATTACAGCACCTTTACTGGGTTCCTAACAGTAGAAGTGGTCAAAGAAGCACTTCTTTTTCTCAGTTTGTGTCTGCATAACTGTATGATACCGCCTCCCGGTGGCCAAGGCAGGCACACAAGAAGGAGCAACACAATGGGCTGGATTGCTGCATTAAATCCGAAGAGATCGCTCACAGACAAATTCTCAGAAATCAGCAGAGGACTAAAGATTTACTTGATTGTTCAATTACACACTGAAATGCGCTTGCAACCGAGTGGCCCAATTATTTGTCTACAAACATTATAATAATAATATATATATATATATGTTTGTTTGTTTTTTAATTCTGTATGAAATGCTCTGTGTGGTTACGTCCAGGTCCACACCCCGTGTCCAAGTATCTAGGCACCATGGACTACAGATACAACGCTTTGTTCCAGGACGCCGCCTGGAAGGACCTCTTTCACAAGTCCGAGGCTCCTCTCGTCGGTAAGGGGGACGGGGGGGGGGTCTCCATTCTTCAAGATGGCATTGAATTTTGCAACTGACAAAGTGGGCCTTTCCAAGAAGTGTTTGCCGGGTGTCCCAGAATATACACAATGACACTTGTGTTTATATAAATTATCAGGGGAAATGGAAGGGAAAAAAACTGTGTGTGTGTGTGTGTGTGTGTGTGTGTTTGTGTGCGTGCGTGCGTGCATGTGTGTTTATATGATGTGTGCAGTCCAGGAGAGTCCAGATGTGGTTTCCAGGGTGACTCAGTACATGCTGGGCGCCACTGGAGCGCACCAGCTCCCCATCGCCGAGGCCATGCTCACATACAAACAAAAGAGGTATTTTCTAATTCTATCCAGTATCTCGCAAAAGTGAAGACGCCCCATTCACATTTTCTTCATAAATGTTTCACTCAATCTTTTCATGAGAGAACACTGAAGACATTTTGCTTGTGTCCAGCTTTTCGAACTGTGGAAATTCGCCATCCCCTCCAAACAACTCAAGACTCAGTCTTTCCAGTAAATCATCCCGTATTTAGCACAAATGTTTGGGGTGTGCTCACATTTGTGAGATACTGGATACATACAGTATTTATGTGTTTACATGAACAGTGGTGCCTTGCGATACGAGTGACCCGACTTGACTAAATACTAATGCCGCACTGAGAAGCCAAGAGAGCAGATGAACATCCAATAAAGTACATGTCTCTGATTTATATTGCCCTCAAGTGACCAATGAGCACAAATCAGAATGAGCAAAACAAAACAAAAACAAAAAAGATTTTCTTTTGTCTTTATTGTATGGTATACGTTAAAATATTCCAGTTCTTTTTATTATAGTCATCATCTTCCAGATCCTGAAGACCATCAAAATACCCAGAAAAGTGCTTTAACTTCAATCCATGTTTTTTTTCCCCCGTCTTTTAATCTAGACAATCTCACCTATTCTTAGTTCTTGTTACATCAATTCTTTATTTATTTTTTTGTGGCAGTTGCAACGGCTAAATGGCATTTCCATTCATTTCAATGGGAAAAGATGATTTGACATACAAGTGTTTTTGATTGACGAGCGTGGTCAAGGTACAAGTGAAACTCACATCTCCAGGCACCATGGTATTTTCTCATTTACTAAATATGAAAATTAATTACGTGTTGTCCAAAGCTTGTGCAGGTCTAACGAATAGTCCGATGTGTGTTTATTCTTTAAAAAAAAAAAAAAAAAGTTAAAAGATGAGTGTATGTGTGTTTCCATCATTGTGTGTACATGTGCAAATAACATGGTTGTGTGCTTTGTGTTGTTATTTTTTGTTTTGTTTTTTGTCTTTTTTTTTGAAGGAAAAAGAGCTTTCATTTTGATTTTTCCGTCAGGTATTGTGCTCCATTTTCAGTTGCTCTCTCATTCCGCCTCGTCTGTCATGTCCCCCAACACCCACCCACCTGTACGTGTGTGTGTGTGTGTGTGTGTGTGTGTGTGTGTGTGTGTGTGTGTGTGTGTGTGTGTGCGTGCGCGCGCGCATGTGTATCTTGCCGCCATTTTCCGGCCTCTCTCTCAGTTGTTGCCGTTTTAAGAGTGGCATATTTTGACTGGAAAGAAAAATCCAGTCAAGTGTGATAAGAAAGAAGATGAAGCCATAGTTGGGGAGAGAAAAGTAAAAATATTGCGAGAGTAATTGGCACGAATGAAGCCGTCATCTCACCGGAAATACATTTGTGCTTTAAGGAGAATGAAGTCATACTTTTGGGAGTACAAGTCACAAAAATGACAAGAAATTTGGTCGAAATGCACAGTACAAGAAAAAATCACATTATTTTCAACCCAAAAAAGTTCTGATGAAATACTACATTCAGACTTGAAATGATAAACTTTACCCATCGTAATTCTTACCCCATCAAAATTCATTCCCCCCATATTAATTTGAAAAAAAAATCCATTTTGCATGTGCATCTTTAACCAATGGCCCAAATCACAGTGCATCTTGTTGCTAGGCGACCGTGGGCTGTACATTGAGCTTGTGTTCTTCTTCTTCTTCTTCTTCTATGCCCCCCCACCCCCGCCACTCCTCCCCACCCTTGTGTAGCCTGTCCGTTTCTTCCCTGGGGGGGAGATGGCAAGTGTCCTCAAGGCAAGATCAACAACCTCGCACCTCATCCTTCCCCTTTTCGACGCTGCGTGAAAGCTATTTTTTCGCTCGCCGGCCGGGAAAATAGCGCATCGCGCGATAGCCGCAAAGTAGAAGAAAGTCGAGTAGATAGGTTCTTGCTTTCTTTTTTTTTTTTTTAAGTTTCGCCGCGCTTTCCCCCTCACGTTCACCACACGCCTTGCTTGGAAGAGGTCACGTGACCCCCGCATTGATTGGCGGTGAATCGGAAGCATGATGCTCACCGGGTCATAAGATTAGGGACACGGTGTCATGAGATCCACTCCACCCCAAAATATTTTATTGGCGCTTCATTTTTTACATTTCTTTCATTTGAACCACTGAGAAGAACAGCGGCCTCATTTTTTTGCCAATTTGCAGGAACGTGATTTAATGCCCCTGTAAAGTGAAATAAAATATTCGGGCCCCGTATGATCTGGATTGTTTTTGTTGTTGTTTTTTTGTTGTGATATTGAACAGAAAATTTCTGCTCACCGAAGAATATATAATGAATAAAATATTTTGGGGGGGGGAGAGAGAATAACTTAAGTTCTTCCATCAAAATAAAAAAAAGTTTTGATTGAATGATATTGTAATTTTTCTACCTAATGTAATCCGAGGCTCAAATAATTGGTCAAAGTATTGCTATGTCATGAGATGATTTAGTGTACCTAATGTTATGACCCGGATGTGAAATTTAGGTTACTAACATGAAATGCCCCCTCCTCCTCACTCGCCTTTGCTTTTAGTGATTCTTTCTTGTAGTTAATTAAAAAGTCATCCAGTGCTTTCATTTTTGATGTTTTCTGCAGCCCCGACGAGGACTCATGTCAGAAATTCATCCCGTTCGTTGGCGTGAGTAAAGTCTTCCTGTCACGTGGAGCGCTGATGTGTCTATTCGGGCACTGATGGCTTGTCTCCGTGTCATCCTTTCAATCCCGCAGATGGTTAAAGTGGGAATAGTGGAGCAAACGTCGGCAACTGCAGGCAAGGCTTTAAAATTGTTATTTATTAATTAATTAATTAAATTTTTTTGGGGTGCTCTTGGAAAAAAATGCGATTGGATTCTTTTTTTAAATTGTTCAGTCCTACTACAATCGGAACATGCTTGTGGTGCTTTTGAAAGGTGAATAGTCGGGTAAGTTCCCCACTGAAGGCACGCCACTGCTGTACGGACAAAAATATTGGGACTGGAACCTCAAGTGGTGGCCCAGGTTTCAAAGCAAACATGGTGAAGTGGCATTTAGCTGTTACGCTGCACGCAAATGGGATAAATGAAAAATTTATGCTTTTTGTTTTTTTCCCTTTTCTTTTCAAATGTTTTTAAGTGTATTGGTTGTAAATGTGCTGAAATGTTGTCGGTATACGTTCTCGTAGTCATTTTAATATGTTACTTTTGCTCTCTGTGAAGCACATTGAGTTGCCCTGTGTATGAAATGTGCCGTATGAATAAAATGGCCTTGCCTGAAGTCTCCCGTTTCCTCTGAAGGCGACTCGGATGACGCGGCGCCCGCCGGCTCCTCGCTTGTGCTCGCCGCGCCGCCTCAAGCGTCGCCGGCGCTGAAAGAGGCGTTGCCCACTCCGCCCTCCTCGCCGTCCGTCAACACAAGTTTCTACGTGTACAGGTGAACGAGTGTTTGGAGTGAGGTGGGGTGTATTGACAAAAAAACACTTTTCTTGCCTCCTGGTATTTTATTTTTAATTATTTTAAGGGCTTTTTTAAATAGAGATTTATCGATTGCATTCTATTTTCAGGTTACTTTATTTTCCCTTTCTAGTTTTTTTGTCTTTGTATCTTATTCCATTTAATGTGTATTTTCTTTCAATTTATTTGGACACAGTTCTTGTGTTGTGCGTGTCATGGAAGTGTACCTTATTTTGCCGCCGACAAGTATTATCAAAGTATTATGTGTGTGATGACGCCACGTATGTCCATCTCACCCAGTTCCGGGGGTCAGGCTGAGCTGATGGGCCTTCAGGTGGACTACTGGGTGGCCGATAGGAAGAAGGACTTGGAAAAGCGCGACTCCTCCTCGTCGTCCGCAGCCAAGAATACGCTCAAGTGCAATTTCCGCTCGCTGCAGGTCAGCCGCCTGCCCGCGGGGGGCGCCGAACCCAGCACCCTCCCCACCATGTCCATGACGGTGGTGACCAAGGAGAAGAACAAGAAGGGTGAGGCCGGTTACATGTCGAAAGTGTCAAACGTCAACTTTTCCAAAATGTTCCGCAAACCGACAAGGTGAGGTTGACCTGGAGAAGACATGAGTAGCCGGAGGGCGCTGATCGGTTGACCCTCGGAGCAGGGCTGATGAGAACAGAACACGTGCAAACGGAATCAAGACGCGACGAAACGGCACAATTATTTTAGAGTTTGCGTTGCGCTGTTGCAGTCATGTTCCTGCCAAAGAAGAGCAAAGACAAGGAGGTGGAGTCCAAGAGTCAGGTGATCGAGGGCATCAGTCGTCTCATTTGCACGGCCAAACACCAGCACAACATGTTGACAGGTGAAGACACCGCCGTCATTCGCTACAACACGATCGATTTTTTAATTCAATCAGTGTTTTGAAGTGTGACTCAATTAAATTTCTAGTTGACGTTTACCTCACCCACCCCTTTTTATTGCCTTCAATTGAAATGAACTTGATTGTTTTATTTTATTTGACAGTATGTCATTATTTTATTGTATTCAAAGGCTACCAATTATAAACATTGACAATATATATATATATATATATATATATATATATACTTTTATTTTAAATGTACTTTACATATCCGATCCATATTATTGAATTTCATTTATTTTGTTTGAACTTTATTTCATCTGCATCATTTCATTTTGACGTTTTTAGTTTTTCTAATGGCATCCCAAATGTAATTTCAAGGAACTTTATTTGTCACATCGACATTGTTTCATTTTATTTTCAGGGCTGCTTTATTTGTCCGATATTATTGTGTCGCCGTTTCAATTTTAATCTAGGATTGTGTTTGTCTGTGGCTCAGTGTCGATTGACGGCGTGGAGTGGAACGACGTCAAGTTTTTCCAGCTGGCGGCGCAGTGGTCGTCGCACGTCAAACATTTCCCCATCGCCATCTTCAGCCACACCAAAGGCCCCTACTAAGAACCTGCGCCCTCCTCTCCCTTACGCCAACCCGTTCAACCGACTTAATTATGCCATCTGTGTCTCATTGTTGTTTTGTTTTTGTTGTTTTTTTTTTTATCCATGTTACAACCGTCCCCTTGGCTTTGATACTGTTCTTTTTAGATTCATAACACTTGAGCTAAATGCTAATCTCACGTCCAAAACGGACGCCGTGGTACTGAAAGCACACCGCGCACACGAATGAAGGATATATATTTAAAACAAAAAGAAACTAAAGTTTTGAAAAGGAGAAAGTATTTTTAAGACAGGAAATCTTGGATGACACGTGCAATAATAGATATCATTCGAAGGTGACAAATTATGGAAAATGGGCTTTTTAAAAAAATCACTTGTGTACAACTACTTAGATCTGTGGAGTGCCTGCCAACCCATCAAATGTGAAATTAAGCAACCAAGTAAATCTGGAGTTATCTCCCAATCTCTGAAAATGCCATTCTGAATATTTCCCTCCCACTGTAATTTCACAATTTGGTTTCCGATTGGTTTTCATTGGAACAAAACCGGACACCCCTCAGGCAAGCTCACGACATGAGACGGAACCGCCCCTCGAACAAGCCACTTTCTCCATGGCAGGTAATCTGCAGTAAAAAAAAAAAAAAAGTCTCATATTTTTATACTTGTGATATTTGAACAAAAACATGTCACAGTCTTGCTGACATAAAATGTCTCCTTTAAAGCAAAAATAGTCCTACACAACAAACAGCACAATGCGAGTTACAGCCTAAAAGTACAAATAACGGCTTTGACACTCCTGCAGATGTCACTTTGAAACGTGTGTGTGTGTGTGTGTGTGTGTGTGTGTGTTGACTGGATTACGTTATATAGAAAACAATGGCAGAAGTAAAATGTATCGCTGCAGCTACTGTGCAACGCTGTCCATCATGTGAATCACAAACCAAACAATGGCCTGGACCGGAAGGCAAATATTGCGCATATGTAAAAGGAGCTTTATTGTATTTGTCCACCAGATTCTTGAGAAGTGCCTACATTTGCTTCATCAAGTCCCCAGTCAAAACATCTCGCCGCTGATTATGCTTCAAGGACAACACGATGCACAGCATGATTGTACACTCGCACTCATACGTCATTTAAAAAACACTAAACATCAGCTTGTTGTATTTTTTCTTATCTGAGGTTGAAACTACTGTTTCCCCGAAAACCTCTGTGTAATAAAACTACTCCACACACTAAAACATCCTAGTGTCGATGTCTTGTTTTTTTGTGTGTGTGTGAAAACATTCACATGGCAAGGAGATGAAACACTCCCTGCCGTTATGACTGAAACTATCTAAGGAAGTCAAAAATAACTGTTGATTCAACTCTTGAGTTACTATCATGAGGGGTTTGGTCACAAGAAAATGCTTAGAATATCTCTCTTATTTATTACATATGAGAATTTAAATTTTTGGTAGACATTTTCGAAAGCATCATGGAAGTTGACGTGTTCAATCAGATTTAGCCGGCCACATAAAATGATGTGGCGGGCCAGATTTGGCCCCCGGGCTTTGAGTTTGACACCTGTGGTCTACAGTATAATGAAAATGATTTAAATAAATTGATTACAAATATTTCACTAAAATGACTGAATAATAAATATGAATGATTAAATAATGCTGAACAACAATGGAGTTAAATAACTGACTGAAAAATATGTTAAAACATACATTATTCAACATACATTTTTTAAAACATACGTTATTCGTAACAAATATATTGTGGCAGTCGAAAGGAGCACACACGATGGACTGGAGAACACGTCTTTATTCCACGACTGCCAACAAGTGGATCTGGCAAATAACAGTTTGCGCCAAAAACATTTACTTGAACACGCCCCCTTGGTGTATGCCTGCTGGGTGAGAAGCATGGTCCTAGTGTCCGCCACACAGCCCCCTGAACACCCAGAAGGACAATCACAATGACAACTTCACCGGGGTTTTATTAGTCTGCCACAACGACTACGCAGTCCGTCTCCTGGTGGCGCAGGCGAAACTAGTCGGGCAGGAGGCACAGGTGAGACCAGTGGGAGAGCGACACTCAACCCGACACGCTGAAGTGAGGCTGGGGGCTTCGGAGGACGACAGCGGCGGGGACCTGGGCGGCGACAGCACATCGCCTGCAACCACATGAGCTGGTTTGAGCCTATCTAAGAAACCCGCTCCTTCGCCCACCCATATCAATCACAAAACTCTTATCACCGTGCTCGAGCACCTAAATGGGCCATCATACGGTGGCTGGAGGGGCGGCGGTGGGCATCATGGCGCACAAAAACAAAACGGGCCGACATAAGCGCAGGCGGTACGAACACTTTGGGAACAAAATGGTGAACCGGCGTCGGAGTTAGGGGTCCCTCAGACAAAAGGGAAGGAAGGCGCGCGGAACCTTCTGGCAGAAATTCACCGGGAACACGAAGTGGCTGACCGAGCACCAACTCAGCAGGGCGGCATTAAGATCTTCTTCCGGGCGAGCGTAACCCGAGCAACACCCACGGAAGGCGGTCGACCCAGTTACCGTCCGTAAGCGCAGCCGCAGCGCAGCTTTAGCGACGGTGGCGTTCACACAAACCGTTAGCCTGTGGGTGGTAGGCCGTAGTGCGGTGTACCTGCACACCAAGGACCCTGCCATGGCTGACCAGAGCTCCGACACAAACTGGGGGCCCCTGTCCGAGGTGATATCGCGCGGTGTGCCAAAGCGCGCGACCCAGGGCGACAGAAAAGCGAGCTATATCTACCGGCGTCGTGGATGACAGGAACTGCTTCCGGCCACCTAGTGGTCCGATCTACCATCGTGAGTAGATGTGTGAAACCCTGCGATGGAGGAGGGGGCCTACCAGGTCCACGTGGATGTGGTCAAATCGCCTGGCGGGTGGAAAAGGTTCAAGGTTCGCCCTGGTGTGCGGTGGATTTTGGCGCTGACCGCCACGCATGCAGCCGCCCACCTCCTGACGTCCCTGCGTAATCCAGGCCAGACGAACTTGGCCCCAACCAGCTTGACTGACGCTTACGAACGCCAGGGTGTGAGAGGAATGGATCGAATCAAAGATTCGGCGACGTAATCAACGGAACCACAGGCGAGTGCGCCCTGTAGACACATCGCAGAGGAGAGCGGGACCGCCTACACGCGTTATTACCTCCTCAAGTTTAAGAGCCGTACTGGCTGCCTTGAGGTTGCGGATGTCAGGATCGTCGGATTGGTCGGCGGCCATTTCGAAAACTCAACCCGAGATGGACCGGACACACGATTGCGCGTGACAAACAATCAGCCACAGGGTTACACTTACCGGCCACATGCTGAATGTCAGTTGTGAACTCAGAAATGGCCGCCAAGTGCCGTTGCTGCCGAGCCGACCACGGTTCTGTAACTTTTGACATCGCAAATGTAAGTGGCTTGTGATCCACAAAAGCGGTGAAAGGCGTCCTTCAAGAAGGAAAGCGAAAATGGCGCGTCGCAAGATAGAGTGCCAGCAACTCTCTGTCAAAAACACTATACTTGCGTTCGTTATCCGCGGCTTACGACTGAAAAACGCAAGGGCTGCCATCGTTCTCCACCAGCTGCTCAACCACCGCCCCAACAGCAATATCAGATGCATCCGTAGTTAAAGCCACCTGCGCGGTTGCAATTGGGTGGACCAGGAGGGCTGCACTTGCGAGGCGTCCTTAGCCTGTTGAAACGCCTGTGCCCGTTGTGGAACCACTCGGCCGGATCACTAGCCTTCCCCTTACTCAAGGCGCAGTAAAGTGGCTGCAGGAGGTGGGCTGCGCGAGGAAGGAACCGGTTATAAAATTAACCATGCCCAAAAACTCTTGCAAGGCCTTAACTGAAGCGGGCGGAAATCCACCACCGCCTGCACTTTGGCAGGCAAGGGATAGCGCCCGTGCTGAAATCGCGGTGGCCCAAGAAATCGATCTCAGACAGACCAAATTGACATTTCACGGGTTAACAATCAGGCCGTGTGAATCCAGGCGGCGAAAACCGTCGTTAAGTCGACAGGTGTTCCTCTGGTGAAAGACTGGCCACCAGAATGTCGTCGAGATAGACGAACACAAAATCTAGGTCGCGCAACACGGAGTCCATCAACCTTTGAAAAGTCTGTGCAGCCCCTTCAGCCCAAAAGGCATGCGCAGAAATTCGAAAAGCCCAAGCGGGGTTATCACTGCGGTTTGGGCACATCCTCCGCCTGCGGGCACCTGGTGATAACCCGGACCAAATCCACTTTGGAAAAAATTTTGGTGCCAGCCAAACGCGCGGAAAAATCCTGAATGTGCGGAATGGGGTAGCGGTCATGCGTGGTAACATTGTTAAGCCGACGAAAATCACCACACGGCCGCCAGGAACCGTCACTTTTAGGCACCATGTGTAGGGTGAGGCCCACGGGCTGTTTGAACGCCTAACGATTCCCAAACGCTCCATTGTAGCAAACTCCCCTTCGCAATTGCCAGTTTTGCCGCGTCGAGGCGACGCGCGCGGCAAACACCGGCGGGCCAACTGTGGGGATGAAATGCTCCACCCGTGCTTAGTATCGGTTGTCGGAAAAGGCGGGAGTCGTTAGCGACGGGAAGTCTGTCAGTAAACGTTGATAAACGTCACCGAAGCCAAAAATTTGCGCGCGTTAATGGTCGAGTCCCCCCAGCCTCACACGGAAAAGTGGCGAACGACACAGCGTCAATCAACCGGCGGTTCGCGACATCAACGAGCAGTCCATGTGCGCAGAAAATCCGCACCGATAATCGGAACTGTGATTGAGGCCACGACAAAGTTCCACTGGAAATTGCGTCCATGGAAGCACCACGGTCACCGACCTGGAACCAAAGTTGATGATGGGCGAGCCGTTGGCTGCAAACAGAGGCGACCGCAGCCACCGGCCGCCTTGTCGCGGCGGTTAGTGTAAGCAGGCTGACCTGCGATCCGCTGTCCACCAGAAAACGTCTTCCTGATGGCGAGTCTGTGATGAAAAGCAGCTCGTTTCTGTCGCCGGCGTCCACGGCTGCTACTGAACGCCGGCACTGGCGTTTCCAGGGCCTCGTAGTTGCAGGGGAACACAGCGCCGAGCCTTGGCGCCAAAACGCTGATGGAAAAACAGAGTCTTTTCCGCCGCTTCCGGCGTACCCACTCCGGCCACCACTGTCGGGTCCACGCCTGGCGTCGTCTCGAGGAGGGTCGGCCGTCGCACTTTATGCGGCGAACTGTCGCGTAGCCAGCAGCACTCGATCCGCTTCTTCAGCCAAACCCCGATAATCGCCGGTCGTCAGACATGTCGAGTTAGCCAACACCGCGCGCACTGGGCCTGGTAGTTGGCGTAGGAAAATGCGCGGGAAAAGAAATCCGCCTTCATCCGAGCCTAACAGCGACAGCATTTTGTCCATCAGATCCACTGCCGTGCCATCGCCTAGCCCGGGAAGGGAAAGGAGTCCGTCTGCTCTCTCCGAGTCCGACAAGCTGAACCTCCGAAGCAGAAGCTGCTTGAGCGCGTCGTATTTCCCGCCTTGCGGAGGCGCCCGCAGGAGCTGCATCGCACGACGTGTAGTCTGCTGGTCGAGGGACGCCACGACCATGTAATATTTCGGCTCATCGGTAGTGATTCCCCGTAGGTGGAACAGCGCTTCCACATGCTGAAACCACGAAGCCGGGTCGCTCTGCCAGAACTCCGGTAGCCTCGCGGCAGAGGCGGCGGCTGCAAGTTGCGGGAGTTGGGGCGACGTGGCCGAGGAAGACACCTCTTCATCCGTTAACCGAAACATCTTCACGTTCAGGGTCACCAATGTGGCAGTCGAAAGGAGCACACACGATGTACTGGAGAACACGTCTTTATTCCACGACTGCCAACAAGTGGATCTGGCAAATAACAGTTTGCGCCAAAAACATTTACTTGAACACGCCCCCTTGGTGTATGCCTGCTGGGTGAGAAGCATGGTCCTAGTGTCCGCCACAATATATAATATATATATAACTCATATTTAAATAAACAATAAAAAATAACATCTAGGAAGGTAAAAATAAGCTGCATATGAAAAAATGTACTGGTAACTTGGTATATAATAATACCACTTAACATTCTCACGGTCAATTGATGATGCTTATACAGTACTGACAGGCAGGGGGAGAAGCGAGGAGGGCGGAGGGACATGGACTGGCGGGGGGGGGGGGGTCGTCCACTCCAGTGAACGGAGTCGGAAGCTTTCGCCCGGACTGCCATTCCTCGACAGCCTCCCTCACAACAATGAGAACGGCGCCGGGCTACGGGCGTCACGAGTCTGCGAGCAGATGAGTTGTGAGCACGCAGCCTGGTAGTCACTCATCACCGCCGCCATGAAAGAGCTGAAGGGTTGCGGTATGCGCTCGTCGGTGGGCTTTCTGTCCCGCCGCGGGCTGACGGGACAGCCGCTAATGAAAGACGAGTTCCAGCGGCGCAGGCTTGCCGGCTGCACCAGCCTGTACAAGAAGGACATGCTGGGACACTTCGGCTGCGTCAACGCCATCGAGTTCTCTAACAACGGTGGCGAGTGGCTGGTGTCCGGTGGGTAACGCACTCCCGTGCTAACTTTGCTAGCATACGAAGGAAAGGGACTGCTTCATAGTGCTATTTAGCTTAGCATGCTAAGCTAACTATCTACGTACCAATCTGAGCTTTCTGAAGTGTGCTTGTTAGCTTAGCTTTTCTAACGTCAAAACATTGGCTTCCCAAGCCCCCGGGCGGTGTCTGTATGCCATCCCTGCCGGGTGAAGCTCTTTATGCCGCTCTAGAGTGCTCACGTAGCCGCCCACTTAGCCCGCCTTTCTATCTCTACTAGCATAATCGTGTTTTGACGTGGGTAAAAATAGTCGCGTGGGCCTCCAGGTAGCATGACAGCCATGCCAGGTTTGTGAATCGTGTTTACTGGTTCTCAAAGAGCGGTGAAACTAGAAGTCCCGATTCAACTCAGAATAGAACTGAACTGAAAAAGAAAAAAAATACTCCAATTTGATTTAGAATTTTTGAATGCCAGATGCAAGTGGCAACACATTCAACACCAATCTTGAAGACGACAACACCAACCAATTTTTAAAATCTTGGCTACGATTGGGAAATATCTCAATCGGTTTCCTCACGTAGTTGTTATTTGGTGTCCACAGGTGGAGACGACCGTCGGGTGCTTTTGTGGCACATGGAGGAAGCCCTCCACGCTCGCTCCAAGCCACTCAAGCTGAAGGGAGAGCATCTGTCCAACATCTTCTGCCTTGCCTTTGACAGCAGCAACAAGAAGGTCTTCTCTGGAGGTACGGAACCCCCCCACAGCAACCTTTTCAGACTGCCCGGAAGATGTTTTTCTGCATTCGTTTCCTTGTGCTGTAATAATGTTTTGAATTTGTTTTGGAATTTCATGTTATACGCTCACTTTTTCTGTGTCCAGACTAAGCATCAACGATACGGCACTGATGACGTTTCCGTTTGTTTGTAACAGGAAACGACGAGCAGGTGATTCTTCACGACGTGGAGCGGTACGTAGAGTTAGCATTTAGTCTATTGGCTCATTGGGAAAACAAATGATGGTTTACTGTTGTCGTTCCAGGCGAGAAACGCTCAACGTGTTCTTGCACATCGACGCCGTGTACAGCCTCTCGGTTAGCCCGGTCAATGACAACGTCTTTGCCAGTTCGTCGGACGACGGTCGCGTCCTCATCTGGGACACCCGCGAGCCGCCACATGGAGGTATTTCATGATATACCTGCCGCGGCCGTCTTGTCAAGAACATGTATTTTAATGTCATTTCTCTGTAGAACCGTTTTGCCTGGCCAATTACCCATCGGCCTTTCACAGCGTGATGTTCAACCCGGTGGAGCCCCGACTGCTGGCTACCGCCAACTCCAAGGAAGGTGTCGGGCTGTGGGACATCCGCAAGCCGCGCAGGTCAGTGTGCCATGCCTGAAAACTCACTTCGTAGCACCTATGGGAAGTTAGAAAAATGCACCCCAACACTAGTTTCACCCATGGACACGAAATTCGGCAGACAAAGTCTATTATTGGATTGGATAAACTTTAATGTCAAATTATAATAGGACACGCGTAAAACTCTCAAGGACCGATGCGTGAAATTGAACATTTAAGTATGCCCTTTTGGTCGAAAGCATTTGGGCAAATTCCTCATTCATTCAATCACGTGCAGGTACTTTGACGGCCTCGCAAGCAGTTGAAACGTGGAACTGTACCAGAAAATTGAGATGAGTTCATAATTATCTGAGTTTATATGCTCAAATAATTTTCTATCGTTTTTTCTGCTTGTTATAATGTGTTTCCTTGGCTCGGAGAAGATTTTGAAACACTGATTTCGATAGATAGGCGATGTGAAATTGTACCTCGGGAAGTGTCCACCAGGCGGTGCTGTCTCTCTATTTTCATACGTGTAAATCAACTGTGAGGTGAGTGACGTCATCATAGCCATCATTAGCCTAACAGCGTAATTGTCTTCGCCACTCCAGTTCGGAGAGGGCTCAGTCCCTATCGACTGCATTTGTACACGAACACTGATATTAAAAAAAAAAAAAAAAAAAAGTCCATTCTCTGTCCTCAAGTAGTGTCCTACGAATCTTTTGTCGTTCTCAGCACGCTGCTGCGTTACGGCGGCAGCATGTCGCTGCAGAGCGCCATGAGCGTGCGCTTCAACAGCACGGGCACGCAGCTCCTGGCGCTGCGCCGCCGCCTGCCGCCCGTGCTCTACGAGCTCCACTCGCGCCTGCCCAGCTTCCAGTTTGACAACCAAGGCTACTTCAACTACTGCACCATGAAAAGTTGCTGCTTCGCCGGCGACCGCGATCAGGTAGGCGCCGCACTTGCCTCTCATTTCAATTCGTCTTCAGTTGAATGTCATTTATATTATTTCCATCCAGCGTCATTAATTGTTCGTGTTGGAAATCGATCACATTCTTGATTTTATCATTGAGATTTTGAACTTTAATTTTTGATCATTAAAAAAAACATCTTCACACAGCTTATTTTGATGATGTCGATGGCAGCCCGTTTAGGGCGCAAGTTGGACCTGAATTAAATTGACCTCTCGCAATTTATTCAGTTTTACTTTGTTCAGTCCCGCACCTTTCTTGTGATGGTCCCACACAATCGTTTTAGGCTTTTTGGCAATGTCAACAGCAGCCTGATAGGGCAGCACACTAGTTGGGCCTGAGTTAATTATGCCATCTGTTGGTTGTGTCCAGATATTTAATCTTTTTTGGGGGGTGTTTGTTTTACCTTCGTTTGGTCCACCATTCTCTCTTATTTAATTTTGTGCATATCTACAGCAGCCCATTTAGGCAGGAGATGTGTTGAACTATTGCCGTTGCTGTGGTGAAACCCCACAATGGCGCCGTTGCTTCAAATGTGTAGCAATCACACTTTAGTTCAATGTCATTTTCACATGAAAATTGATGAATCGGGTCTGTTTTTACTTCCCCTCTTATGCAGACATGGTTTCAGGGTCAAAAGAAAAGATACACGGTCTGTTGTTTTTTTTCTCCCTCGCAAAGTGGTTCAGAAACAATCAGACCTGACTCGCATTTTATCACATCGCAGAGCTTCTCTCCTTGTAGGAAAAACAAAGAGGGTGAAAAAAAAGAACGCCCACGCAGAGACGGGACTAATGTTTACACCAGGAAGATAATAATAAGACGTCTTCAAGTGTTTGGCAGCACTGGAACCTTCCATGCCTGACACAAAAAGAATCAGATGGAGAAGTTGGGTTCTGTTGGAAAAACCAAAGCAAGATGATTTTTATGCAAAAGAAAAAAGCTGTCGACGCTTAATTATCCTGACACGTCTTGCCTTGTGTGTCTCCTCAGTACATCCTCTCTGGCTCGGATGACTTTAACCTCTACATGTGGAAAATCCCGAAGGACCCTGAAACGGGTGAGGTTATTTCACGCATCTCTGCCCCCCCGCCCACTCACAGGAAAGCCACGTCTTTTGCTGAGATCTTTTTGCTGTACAGGAGGCCGCGTGGTGAACGGTGCGTTCATGGTCCTCAAGGGCCACCGCTCCATCGTCAACCAGGTCCGCTTCAACCCCCACACATACATGATCTGCTCCTCTGGTGTGGAAAAGGTCATCAAGGTGGGTAAAAATGGAAGAATTGTTAACTAGAGGGCTAATTTAAACTGCCCGGAAAGCCGCAGTAATATAATCTCTTAGCTCATCAGTACGGCAGTAATAATAGTTCCCCGCAGACGATAAAGAATATATGCATGTGCGTAGTGGTATGTTGTCCGTCTAAATGTTACTGTGCCATTTGTGTTCAAATATTTGTTGCTTAAAAGGCTATCACATTGCAACTGTGGTTTTATTAAAAGAAAATATAAAGTGTGTAAAAAGGCCAATAAATAAATTAATCATTAACTGAATAAAAATGCGTTCAAATTAATGACTTATTCAACGATCAAAAATGTCACCCAGTAAACAAGAATTCAGTAGAATACATTGAAAAAAATCATTGTTGCCGAATTAAAAATTACATTAAATAACCACATGAAACAAATGAGTCATTCAGTACTAGAAAAGGAAATGATTAAAAATGGGATTAAATACAAGTGTCACGGAATAAAATGTTGCCCATGTTCTGACATCTAACGAAATCATAATACATTTATTTTGGTGCATTTGTGGCACTGTCAATTTGAAATAATCAGGAGATTATTCTTTTCCCCCCAGGTTCATTGATCAATGAATATTTTTAAAAATCAAATTAATCCATGATCAAAAAATTATCATTACAGTAAATATTCTCTAGTACAGACTCGTGTTTGCGCTGTCCAATTTGTCCTGATAACAGAAATTCCTTATTTGGGAAATGAGCATGGTGCATGTCCTTTATGAAATGTTGACAAAATGCACGTGTAACAACACAATCAATAAAATACAAAAAGATACTGTACTGTCCAAAATCTCTTTATATAACAAAAACTGCAATTCAGGTGTATCCCAAAAAAATCACAACAGTAAAATACGTACAGTATTTAAATGTTTATTTATTTTTTCTGTCTTGGGGGAAAAAATGTGTATTTTGGATTGTTTTGCTGGTTGCATCTTTGGTTTCTGACAATGTTTGCCCGCGTGTCATACGGTTTTCTTGCGAGTTGCAAGTAACTTTCCCGTTGATCACCGATGTCTGGTAATTCTTGTGCATACTGAAGGATCTTTGTTGCCATTTGCATTGCTTCCTTGCTGGATGGCGGCTTGTCATCAGGAGTTGAATCGATGCCTTGTTTTTTTTAAAGCTTCGTAGATTTGCGTCTTTCCGACTCCAAGTGTCTGCTGGATGTTTTTAACTTTGTGTCCAACCTCGCTCAAACGGATGCATTTCACTCGCTCCGCTCCAGTCATTACAGTTCTTCTACGTTTCGATGCCGTGATCTACACAACGTAAGTGAATAAAGTTAAAATCTTTCGCAATTACAGTAAAACGCAAGCCAATAAAAAGTCACTTACGCGTCGTCGTTTGGAATCTGATGATCGAAAAACGCAGAGTGAAAACTTGTCTGAGCGTTGTGTCTTTTCCGTAGCATCGGGCGGGCGTTGCGTGTATTTAAGCTGCCGCGGCATTACGCCTCCATCCGGGTTACGGGGTAGTGGAATTTCCGCTTAACGCGAGTTCCGGTAACACGTAATACCGTAGTCAAAATGTTAATGCATAGGTTTTTATTCCGGGTGAAGGAAATTCCTTTTCATAGAATTCCGGAGATGGGAATATTTACTTGCAGCCCTACGACGAATGGGTGTTATTGGCCAGCATCCTCGGACATGCAAGCGCTGTTTTCAAACGACGATGTGTTCGTACGTCAGGTGTGGAGTCCTTACCAGCAGCCCGACAGCCTGGGCGATCTGGACGGCTGCGTGGAGGACACGTGCCGCAGCTTGTACACGCACGAGGAGTACATCAGCCTGGTCCTGAACAGCGGCAGCGGCCTGTCGCACGACTACGTCAGCCAGTCCATCCAGGAGGACCCGCGCATGATGGCCTTCTTCGATTCACTGGTGCGCCGCGAGCTAGAGGGCTGGAGCTCGGACTCGGACTCGGACCTGAGCGAGGACGCCATCATGCAGCTGCATGCCCGCAGTCGCCGCGCCACCCGTGCCACTACGGCTGCGGCAGCAGCGGCGGCGGCGCCGCTGAGGGTGCGGCCGGTACTGAAGACAGAGCGGATGACTCGGATAATTCCAGCTCAGGAGGGGACGGCGAGGGGCGCTCCAGGAGACGCCTCAGCCGGCCGCCGTTGGGCTTTTTGCCGAATGACGACTCAGATTCGGACAGCGAGTTCTGGTTCGACCCGATGCCGCGCCCTCGCTCGCCGAGCCCGCGCGACTACACCACCTTGTCTATCCCCTCGTCCACCTCGCCCTCGCTGCCCGCCGGGGCCTCCAGTTCTTCGGCCAGCGCGTCCAGCTCCAGCAGCGAGGACGAGGAGCGGCGCAGCGCCGTGCGGCGGCGTAACGTGACGAGGCGGCAACGCACGCGCGTGGCGTCACGCGCCGGCCAGCTGCCCGACTCCGCCGGGCAGGAACTGTTCTCCGCCGTTGACTCGTGCAGCTACCCGTCCGTCGCCGTCCACGACTTGACATCCTCGGAAGAGGAGCAGTCGGAACGCGACGCCAGGAAACGCCGCCTCAGCCTGTCGGATTTGGTGTGTGGAAGCCCGGTGATGTCGCCCGACACTCAGGAGGACGGGAGCGCGCCGGGTAGGACTGAGGCCAACTCGGACGACGGAGACGGGGAGGCGGGCGCTAACGGGTGCCACCGAGATGCCGCCGCTGCCGGACAGCCGGAGGAGGGGCCCGGCGTTGCGGACACGAGGACGGGAGAAAGGCTAAAAGTCCCAACGCAGAAGCGGACTCGTGCAGGATCAGAAGAGGGCGACTGCGGCTCCTCAGAGAAGAAGCTCAAAACATAGCCACGACTTTTGTTTGTTAGTCGGCATTTCCTTTGTTTGGAGGTCATGTGACTTTAAAAAAAAAATAGACAGGATGCGACAGTCTGTTTTTGGTATGATTCACTCATTAATTAATCATTCTTTCCGGATTAGTTGATTTATTGGTGCAAACAATAATACAATTGCCTCCAGGTGGCATCTCAATGCTGAGGTGAGTTCAAAACAATAGTTATTTACCGCCACCTTGTGGCATGCATTGGTAATTGCAGTACAGCTCAAAAAAATTGGGGGCTGCTCATCACATACTCAGTGAAAATTTGAGTAATTGCAACCCCTCCCAAAAAGTGTTTTGATTACCACACTATGTGACAAAATAGTGGCATGGCAGTAGCTTTTCCCCCCAAAATGGAACATGAAGATGGCGGCGCAAAAATACGAATACTTAGTAGTCCCCCATAAGAAAGACAACGTCGTGATTCGGGAGTTTGGAGTGAACGATTGGAACATTGCCATTTTGTTTTCAGTACCAGGAAGTGAAGTTGTTAATCTGGACACGGCGCACAAAGTGACTTGTCGTTTGCGTTCAAGTGTTTGACGTCAAGCCTACGTGTTCTTTTCGGGTTTCTGTTTGTTTTTTGTCATTAGGGCATCGGAAGAAGAACACTTTTGAGTTTCTACTGTTACAAGGCAGACGTGTTGTTTTCTGTCAATAAAAAGACTGGCTTGTTCTCCAGCCCAAACTCTTCCTTTGGCTCATTTGTCATTGGATCACAGGCAAACCATTTTGTCCTTACGTCTCTTCCTTCCTTCGGACTGTCTTTTTATTCATGCATCCTTCCTTCCTTCCTTTGCGGATTCCTACATGACTGCATTTCTTCCCTCTGTTTTTTGTTTGTTTGTTTTTAAATACACGTGTCGTGAAGTCCCGACCATCACCTAAACCTACTTTACTGCCTTCCTTCTTTATCTCCTTTCTTTCACCTCTCCTTTGTGCTCATTTCTTTGCTGGCATCTTTTCCTACCTCCCTTCCTTCCTTTCGTTTCCTCCTTTTCTTCCCTCAGACCCACCAAATTCATCCCTGCTTCCTTCCTTCCTTCCTTCCTTTAAAACTTCTCATGCTCACTTTGTTCCTTCACACAAACTTAAGGCATTTCAGCACAGCCATAAAACGAAACGCGGGAAGAAAGAAAATGAGATGGGCCCCCGTTTCGCCTCCATCGCGGGCTTGTGGTTCCCACTATTGCATGGATTTTGAAAATACAGTTGATAATATTTTGGTCTTCCTCCTGTTTATTTTGAGTGTAATTCCAGTGTCTGCCACTAATGGCAGCACACTGTTACGTTTGAAAAGAGTGGACAAGAAGCACTTTGGGTTCAGCCTAATTTTTGCTGAAGATGACTCATTGCGTAATCATCTTCACACCTCAACCTGTTTTATGACGACAGAATCAGAAGTTTCGTTTTGCAGCAGACACATTTGCTGATCCAAATACCGCCCCACCCCGCCCCGCACCCCAGCAGGCAAATGGTTTGCCTGAACTGAAGCGTAGCCAAAGTTTATCAATGTGTTGTTTACAATTGCTTCCGCCGTTTTGTTGGGACTTCTCAGTACATTATCTGCAGGAAATGGACATCCTCAGTTTCACCCTCACCGAGGCGTGTTTCCACTCAGAGATTGACAGCACTTTCAAAACTCTTATTTGCTGAAATGCTAATTAGCTGGAAGAGAACACTTTTCTAGAAATGTTGTCATATATATATATATATATATATAGTATAATATTTTCATTGTTATCGCTCTCATATTTGTGACTGTTTTCTCATATTTTTTTTATTTGTCCTTTAAAAAATATTTTAATTAAATATAAAAAAATTATATATATAATATATATATATATATATATATATTTTATTTTATTGTATTTTTTTTAAGTCCACCCTCTCACATTTGTTACCTGACTGTACAAGCTAATGTGACTGGATTCTATCCAGGAAAGGTAAACAGGTTGTGCATGCTTTGGTGGCAGGAAACGCCCTCTCTACCAGGCCACATTCACACGACTGTGACGTTAGATTGCATTGCAGAGAAAAAAAAAAAGTTCAATCATCCTGATAATAATAATAATAATAAAACATGGTCTCCACCCATTGCACATTTCGTACAGTGCTGGAGCAAAACTCTTCCCTGACATTTTTCTCCAAACTGAATCTGTTCCAATACATCCAGAATTGAAGTCATGGTAAACAAACTTGGTTTTATTAGCAAGGAGCAACACCAATTTCAATACTCTAATTTCAAATTGCAATTTGTGTTATTGCCTTATTTAGCAGAAAACAGCAGCTGTCTTGTGTCTTCACAAACCATTGAAAAAGCCCCCGCCCCATCCCCACTGACTTTCCATCAATTTCTGGGAATTTCCTAATATACTATTTCTATTTTTTACAATGTTTATTTTTTTTCTAGTTGTTTTTCGGTTGAGTATTTTCTGTTGTAATAATTTCCACACATATTTTCCAAACATTTTTTCCTTATGTTTTTTTTTCATTTCTTTGTACATTTTTATTCAGTTTTTTTTTATTTACTTTTTGAACATGATCACTTTGGCTTTCGATTGCTCATATGTACCTAAAGTGATGACTTGTGTCACTTTCCCTTTCATCAATACGATAACACTGATAACGGTGATCATTTTTGCTCAGTGTCACGGCGACTTGAACTTTTCATTTCATTTAACTTTTTCACAGCTTTCTTGAAGTACACACTTGACTTTGTGAGCTCATTTCGACACACACGGACTGTCTGACCGGCTTCGTATGGTCACAAACGCAACACGGTACGAGTCAATGGGATCATCATGCCGTAAATGGCCAAGCGTTCCCCTTCCCAACATGACTGGAATACCTTGGGAAGCTGCCAGGGAGCTCAGCAACAGCGACGGTGGCGGTTCTTCACATGACCTGACTCCGATATCCATCTGCTCGGAATTCTGCATACGACAAAGAAGATGATGTCACAACAGTGTCCGGACCGGGTTTGTGACACCTGGTTGCTATTGAGTTGAGCATTATTTGCTTGGGTAGCTTTTCGTGTCGTGGAAAGTGGTTCCTACCGGGACAGAACATTAGGGACAACTGCTAAGGGGATCTAATACAAGAATACAAAATATGAGAACTGTATCAAGTGTGTTTATATAGACATCAATACAATCGTAAGCTTGTTTACCGTACAGACTGCAAGCACAATAATAAATGTTTCAATTGAATACAGTGGGATACTATCCAAATATTTTCTGCTCCGTTTGGTGTACCCGCTTTGGCCATCTGTGGGCATTATAAGATGGACTCTTCTCAACTCATCAGTGCATCACTAATATTAGTCGTTCTTCGCAGAGGATAAAGAATAATGTAAATGTGATTTTTTTCCCCCCCACTGAATATTGCGATTACAATTTAATATAAGTGCTTTTTATGCACTTTTTCCCATATCTTTTTAAGATTTGTTTTGTGACACCAATTGTGTAGTATTCATCTGCTTGCATTTTTTTTGCCTCATATTTCGTGTTTATATTTATATTTTTCTTCATACATTTTCCCGTTGGTGTATTTTTGTCCAAACATGTTTGTATGTATTTTTTATTTATTTATTGATTCGCTTGTCACATATTTTGAGTCATTTTCTATTTGTGTTTGTGGTGTTTCATATATATATATTTTCTCTACTGCATACACACACCCAGAGCGTATGTAACAAATTGTGGGCCTGCCTTGCAACGAGCTGTGGAGCCGATCCGTGACATCACTTTCCCAAACATTCATCTCATCCCCTTTAGAAGTGTGTCCATATATGGAAGAGCGCTCCAACTCTGACTGGGGCTCTCCCCGCCTCACCTCAGTGAGTAAAAAGAGGAGGAGGAGGAAGAAGAGGAGGACGAGTTACCTTACAAGGCAGAGCGACCTGCACATTGTCTGACTTGAGACTGACTCACCTTTGCTTCTCAAGGCTTGTGTGTGCGTGCGCGCTATCGCGATCTCCTGTCTATGCACATGGAAATAGACGGAGCGAAACGACATTACGTTCAGGGAGGCTGGAAATGAAGCTTCAAGCACTAATTTGAAAGCCAAAGTGTGGTTTGGAACCTTTACATGATATCCGGACGATGGCTTGAAATCCCTAATTGGAAAGCAAAATCAAGGTTTGATTCCCTAACCATGGATTGCTGACTAGAAAGGGTAAACTTGAGTAAGGCTCAAAAATGTAATTTGAAACCCTAATTTGAGAATCTAACCCTGACTTGAAATTCCACCAGTGTGGCTTCATGGCCCAATTTAAAAGCCCAATTTGAAACCCTAACCCTGGATTGCATCCCAAATCTTGATTTGAAATTGTAAACCTGATGCGAAATACTAATTTGAAAGCCTAACCTTGGTATTACCCTAATTTAAAAATCTAAGCCTTGTTTAAAACACAAATTGGAAAGTCTAACCCAGGCTTAAAACCCTTATTTGAAAGCCGAAATATGGATTGAGAGACTAATTTCAAACCCAAACTCTAACCCTGGCTTCACGCCCCAATTTAAAACCCAAACTTCAAACCCTAAACCCGGATTGAAATGCTTATTTGAAACCCTAAACTTAATTTCAAACCCTAATTTGAAACACTTACTCTGTCTTGAAACCCTACCCCTACTTTGCAACCCGGACACAAACTTTAGCTGGAAAACACTCATTTGAAACCCTAACCTTGGCTTCAATTCCCCATTTCAAACCCTACCCCTGGGGCAGACATAAAATGACTCAGTGAGGTATTTCCGGCGTACATATAGCAATCCTGGAACATTCTCGACAACGTACTCACTGACTGGATGCGTTGATGATGTCATTCGGGTGCGCGACATCTTAACACGTCGGCTCCAAATCTCACACGAGCATAGAAAGTCCGTGAACCCTAAACACAGCATATACCTGAGATCATCTTATGAATGTACTGTTATAAATATCATAACAGGAAGTGATACCTGTTTTCATCTAGAAAAGCGTTATTCTAAAATAGTATAATTTAATTTGACAAACGTGAGTAGTAAATGTGTTTAGTTGTCATTGATAAATTGACTGTTGCTAATTGCCGATGCGGCGCAGTGTGAGCCGCACCCAAACGCTTTTGTAATGC
Source organism: Hippocampus mohnikei (assembly GCA_026261675.1). Taxonomy (NCBI): domain Eukaryota; kingdom Metazoa; phylum Chordata; class Actinopteri; order Syngnathiformes; family Syngnathidae; genus Hippocampus; species Hippocampus mohnikei. The sequence continues at coordinate 4,050,855 of JAKGUB010000521.1, forward strand.
CATGCAATATTTCACGCGTGGCTGATAGGATTTGCCAATGATGTATTTACATTCTCTTGATTGACAGGTGTTCATCTCGTTTGCTTTTTTTGGCGTGTTCTGGTCACCTCATTGTTAGCTCCACCAGAGCAACCGGCAAATCATTGTTTATATATTTGAAAAATAATAGCAATCATAGTGGGGTGGGGAAAAAAAACGGCTGTTGCTGCTGCGCCATCCATGCATGGATTATACTGTACAGACTTGCATTAAGAGATGAATAAATGTATGCTTATATATTACTTAGAAGTTGATTTCAACATCGAGCTGCTCAACAAATGGTTTTGGAGACACACACGCTTACCTTGAGTGTTCACTCTGCACACACGCGCGCTCCAGGATGCCTTTCTGCAAGGAGCCAATCATCTTGCCGGTGGCGTGCTCAGAACTCAGTGGGGACTCATTAGAACACGCGGGCTGGACACTGCTTGGTGGCCTGCGCTTTCTTTGAAGACACAAAACAACCGTTCCAGCAGTTTTTAAAACCTTGACCTTTTAAAAATGTGGTATAGCTGTCAAAGCGGTAACCGACCCATGCTTACAAGAAAACCAGATTTGACATGATAACTTTGGTTTGAACCCCTCATTTGAGACCCGAACCTTGGCTTAAACTCTTTTGACATCCCAGGAAAAAAAAAAAATTGTCTTGAAACTCTAAACTAGCCTTGAAGCTGTAATTTGAAACCATGGATTGAAGCCCACCTTCTGATAGGAATCTAACAATATTCAAACGATATGGTAGGTAATATCAACTCATGAACCTCACGATACGATCATTACTAATATTAAAAAGATCATTACATTAGATGTTATTTCACGATATTGTAAAAAACCTCACCATATTGAAAAAAAAGCACAATATTTAGATTTGTGACACCTGACTTATTTCCACCATTTTTGGTGTGCCTGTTTTCGTGTGATCATGTCTGTTTTGCACTCCTCTCATAAAAATGAGCTGTGGCTTGTTAAAAATGCCATTTACAGATCTATTTTCAGATATGATGAATAGTGGAATCTGTCGCCTCGTTTTCGATTTTAATGAGTTTATTTGGAGTGTTTCCACGATTTAAATTTTGTTTTCACATCCCTATATCATTGCAATATTAATATCGGGATATGACTGTTATCGTGACTTCCCGACATTTTCAATCTCCATTTCTGGCTTGAAACCCCAGGCTTGTGTTGAAACCCTAATTTAAGATAATAAAACCTTTATTTGTCTCACAATTGAGAAATGTGGGTCTGTGACTCGAAACCCTAAACTGTGTTCGAAGATTTAGTTTGAAGCCACAATCATAGCTTGAAACTCACATTTGTAAAAAAAAACGCTATCATTGAAGCGTACCTAATTAAGCGGCCTCTGTGTGCATTTTAAATTCCGGTCTCTAGTATCACAAACTAACATCTTTTATTGTTTTTCAGCTCACCAGGCAGCTAAATTGCCATGAGTGTCCTGTTACAAATCCTTCTCACCGTCTACATTTAAATCACACTTGTTTTAGGCTAATTAGCCTCAAATCGCCCGTCAATCACACTTGCAAGTCAGGCTTGGGCGGGAAATCTGCCGAAAAGCCTGATGGATGACAGCCGAGTCGGCCAATCAGGGTCAAGCAAGGGCGGGCTTGCATCCCCGAGGCGTCCACTCAGCTTCCTCCTACTTCGGCCATCGATCTCATTCGTCTGTTGCAAAGTTTTTTCGGTCTCTCTCTCTATTTTTTTCCCCCTCTCCCTCGGAAAGAAGCCTCCCTCCGGGGAATCACAGAGCCGAGAAGGAACAAGAGTTGAGCAGGAAGAGAGCGAGGGAGCAAGGGGGAAAGCCAGAGGCGGACGGTCGAATCTCTACCCCTGACACACACACTCACCGTCTTGAGGAGGAGGAGAAGGAGGAGGAGGAGAAGAAGAAGCAGAAGAAGAAGAAGAAGAAGCAGCGGGCTGAGGAGAGGCAGCCGGCGGACACACACACACGCACAGACACAAGGGAAGAGAAGCCGAGACAGAAACAGACGCTGTTTGGCGCTCACCTCACGTTATGGATCATTACGACGACGAGCAGCGCTACATGCAGCAGGAGGACGACTGGGACCGGGACATGCTCCTGGACCCCGCCTGGGAGAAGCAGCAGCGAAAGGTGAGGAGCTCCCAGTTTGCTCATTTCCGGGTTTACAGGCGCCCGCAGCGCCGAACGCCTCTCTTATTTTCCTCATCTTCTTTTGCTTCTGCTTCCTACTTCTTCATTTTATTCATATCTCGCTTCTCCTTAACCCCATCTCGAAACGCCAATTTGGCCTGCTAACCCTGTCTTGCAACTCCAATTTGAACCTCTAACACCGTCTTGAAACCGTAACTCTGCTTTGAGAACCTAACCCTTGTTTTGAACCCTTAACACAGGCTTGAAACCCTATCCCTGATTTGAAACCCAAAACGTGGCTTCAAACTCCAATTTTAAACCCTAATTGTAGATTGAAACCCTAATTAATACTCTGAATCTTGGCTCCGAACCCTAATTTGAAAACTGTCGTCAAACTCAAACATTCGATTTGAAGCCGCCGTTTTAAATCCTAATTTTACATTGAAAGCATAATTTTGGCTTCAACCATTTACCGAGGCCATAGTTTAATCTGTAACTTTAGATTCAAACCTTAATTTGAAACCCTAACGCTTTATAATTGAATTCCTAACCTGTGACTCGGACTCATAATTTTAAAGACTAACTTTGTCTTGAAACCCAATCCCAGGCTCCAAACTGTTATTTAAATCCCTAACCCTAATTTGACTCTAACCCTTGTTTGAAACCCTAATTTAAAACCGTAGTTATGGTTTGATACCCCAAACTAGGGTTGAAACACTATCTTGAAACCCCAGTGTTAAACCGTAACCCCTGTATTAAACCTTAAATTGGGATTCAAATCCTGATTCGAATCCCAAAACGTAAACATGAAACCATAATTTCAAACAATAACCTGAAACCCCAACCCTGTTTTAAAACCCCAATTTGAACCCTTCTCATATGTTGTTGTAATTTTGAAGTCTTCACGTTTGAAAAAGCGACTTCACATTACAATTGTGATTCTTCTTAATTAGCAATATGCAAAGATTTCCTAAAAATGACAGTCTTGCCAAAATGTGAAACCTGCTTAGAATGGCGACTTGAAAGTGAATACAACACGCCAGAATTTTGAAAATCCGATGAGAAATAAATACATTTTTTGGTGTGATGTTGCCCTTTGAATGTGGTTAAAAATGACTTTCAAATTAGAGTAAAGCAGGAAACCTTGATTATTTCTCAAGTTTTCAACCCTTTCGTTTCGTCTACCTAATCTGAGCTGTCAAAATCAAGTTAAAAATCTCCACCATTCGGCTCGTACGTGCTGAAATTCTGAGCGACTCTTCAAGTCAACGTGTCAAAATTACCGTCTCTTGCTCTCAAACTTATCTTAACTCGCGCAGAAGGAACATAACTCGTCAGACGGGCAATAGACAGTCATTTAGATTCATAGGGATGGGCGAGTCTATCGGGTACTCGTGAAGGCTGCTCATACCAGCCACCAATACTTATAGGGGCGGAGAAAAAAAAATCTGACATCAAATAAGTCCTCCTCGCCAGTAGTTGGCGCTATACTGCAGCGCAACAGCAAATCATCATCTGGGTCAGAAAGAAAGGTCTTTGCTTGCAATTTTTTTGTGATTGTGTTAAATGAAATTTTCCATTTTTTAAAAATGTCACTGAAATGTGCAGTATATTCAAATGTTATCATTTAAGTACCTAAAAAATCCCTGTATTTAAGTGCACTGTTAATATTCAAATGGTGCATCGTGTTCCATTGGATTGCAAAATGTGTGTGTTGGCCCCATTCATTGGCAATGAGTGCTGGACTCGAAAGGGGGCGGGGGGTGCGGGTGGGGGCGTTTAACTACTATACTATACACTTGTGCACCTTTTCCATGCAACAGATGTCAGACATGCGCTTGGCTGCTTGAAGTGAATGATTGTGCAGCCCCCCCGACCCCCTTCCAAAAATCTTGTCATCTGCTGTATGATGAGACGTGGATTAGCAAAGCGCCCCCCCCCCCTCTATCCTTGACTTAATTTGCAGGGAGTGGGGCGTGATGGGATTATCCTTGACTGTGACTTTACCCCCACCAAAACGCTCCATGCTGCACACACACTACCTTTTACCCTCTCCTCCCACTTTATGGAAAAAAAAAATGGTGAAGAAAAAAAAAAACGTGTGGAATCTGAGCGAGCGCTGCGGTTTGGGCCGGGCTTGCGTTGGGAGCGAGCGTGCCCAAAAATGGTAATAATCTCGCCCCTCTTGCCGCTTGCTTGCTCCTGCTGCTGCTGTTGGAAAAAGTTTTTCAGACACCCCATCTCACCCCCCACCCCCTCCAATCCAGTTTCTTCTTGCTTCTGGTTTCCTGCCTGATGTCATCCACCGCCGCTACCGGGGAGAAGCACGGCAGTGGCAGACACATCCTCCAAACCCTAATCCTGGAGGGAAACCCTCATTTGAAACCCCACTTGTGGTTTTCAAACCCTTTTTTTTAACCTCAAGCCCACGTTTGGGACCCTAATTCTATTTTACAACCTTAATATGAAACCCTAGTCCAGCTGCAACTAATTCACATTCTATTAATTGAGTAATCTTTTGATTGTTTAATCGATTAATCTGATTTGGAAAAAAAAAAACTTTTTTTAAGGTGCATCCCTTTGTTCATAAACCGAACAATACTTTTAATTGACTATCCAGAAAATGCACAAATATATAAATTATTTCTGACTCACTTACAGCTTTGGTCCGAAACATGTCAGAAAATCGGCAAAAAATAAAAAACCTGATGCTTTCAAATGTCTTATTTTGAAAACCACGCCGATAATCAGTCGGATTCCAGAGAATATTTACTGTTGAGAGGCTGAATTTCTGAGGATTTCAAATTAAACCATATCTCAAAATAATTGTCAAAATGATTGTTGATAAACTTGACAATGTGTGAGCTGTCGATGAATCGATTAATTGTTGAAAACCCTCATTTCAAACTGTAAACTGGTTGAAGTGCGAAATCTTGCTTGAAAACCTAATTTGCAACCCTAAATCTTGTTTGATACAGCAACCATGGCTTGAAAACGTCATTTGAAACCCAAACCTTAACTCGAAACACGTACCCAAGCTTGAAACCCAAACTAGAAAAACTCTAATCCTCTATCCCTACCATCGATTTTTTTTTCTCCCTTGCTTCTGGTTGCCTGCATGTTGTCATCCACGAGTGCTACCGGGGAAAAGTGTGGCGATATAGCTCAGGGCTGTCGTCAGGTGTGAAGTGGAGTCTGGACATGATCCTGAAAGCATGAGGGGGGGGGGGAGAAGCAGCTGGCCCGCATACTTGGAACCTCATAAATGTTAAATTCATGTTCCTGAGCTCGCAGGATGTTACTTCCAGCCTCCTGGCAGTTGTGGACGCTTTCTTCGAGGCACCACTCTTTTCTTTGAGGGGGGGGGGGTGTTGAATTAGCACTCAGTTCAACTCCCAAGAAAGTGAAAGGTTCAAGTGATGGCGCGATTAAGAAACCTTGAAAAATGGACGCAACATCTGGAGGGAGAGAAAGAGAGAGACGGGGGGGGGACAACAAGGCATTCTCTCGGTCATGCCATTGATAGACAAAACACAGAAATGTAATGTTTAGTGTGTGTGTGTGTGTGTGTGTGTGTGTGTGTGTGTGTGTGTGTGTGTGTGTGTGTGTGTGGCCTTATTTTGTATCGGCAGATAATTTGTCTTCAATAAAATAATATTTAGCGATTGCTGGCGCTGGGATTATAGTTCAAACTAAGATATCCGTCGGAAAACATCGCCATGAGATGTGAGAGGGAAGCAAAACATGCACAGTTGTAAGCTAGAGGAGGGGAAAATGCTGGAACACAAACTGTTACTACAAGCGGCCTGTTATACCTCGATCACGACTACGTTCCTGCGTAAACTCACGGGAGTTATTGAGGATATTTACCACCAACTTGCCTTCCTTTTTAAAAGTACACTTTCAAATCAGGACTTCTTATCATCAGAAGTGACAACGCTTCAAAAACTGGAATTTGTAAAAACAAGAAATTTAGTCAAAGCAAAAAAAAATGGAGTTGGAAGATTTCCTAAAACAGGTTAAGAAAATAAAAAAACAGCCATGTTTTTATGCTAGTGTATTTCTTCCACTTGCATTTCTAGAATTATGATTTTTCATTTTCAGATCAACCTAATCATATCCAGGAATGAAATATCAATAACAAATGATCATACCAAATAAAATACTTTGAATTCAGTGAGACATTTTGTCAACAACTGTATTGACAAAGAAAATTTTTTTTTCTCCTTGAGTTGATTTGAGGTATTTGATTTCGGTTCGAGTTTAGCGACGCTCCCGTCCTCTGCATTGTTGGCCGTCAAGCTTCTTTGTCTAGCAGCATGGCTGTGCGAGGTGCATCATGGGAATGCAGGAATGTGATGACGGCAAGGGTTTCACGGACCAGCGGTTTTATTTATTTATTTTTGGTCTTTTTGTAAAAAAATTTTGGGGGACCAGCAGCGAAACAACACTTGCATGCTTAGTGAAGCTAAAACACTTCTATGTTTGAATGTCACTCCGTACACAAGCTCTTGGTTTGAGAAAGCTACGGAACCTGCTGCAAAAACGTTTTGGTTCAAAATTGCCATCATTTTTAATCTGCATCCGTTTTCAAGACTTGGTGGGCATTGTTAATCCAGAAACAAAGACGATTGGAATCCTTCAAGCAGAGTTACGAAAAGCGAATTTCGTTCACGTTGTTTGTTTTTAGAATGAGTGTTAGTTTTCCAGAGACCTTTTTTTTTTTTAACACTTGACCTCATTAAATGTGCCGTCAGTGTGAAAACGATGACCTCTTAATTGCAGTGCAAGTTGAATTTTTGTGTGTGTGTGTGTGTGTGTGTGTGCGTGTGTGTGTGTGTTATACATTCCAAGCTTTACGCAACCCCGCAACCGTCGCGCAAGAGCACAAGTCACTGCACGGCCCGCTCGTCCCCGAGGCGGCCGAATGGAGAAATATGGCGACACTTAAATGGGAGTGTCATGATGCAACAAATGCAAGAGTGAGCAAATCGGACCGTGGATCTTTTCTCACTGCTGCCTTGCACGGCGAGCATGAGAATGTAGGTGTGGCGTTAAACAGTCTGGGAGAGAAAAAAAACCCCAAAATGGCATGGGCCATTTGAATGGCGGCCTAATAAGGACAAACCTGGACCAGAATTGGAACACCTGAAAAGCGCCTCGGGAGGTTTTACCCGAGCAACAAAGTTGTTAGCCGGCTAAGGTGTGTGCGATTGTTTGCGGAACACAATTAGATGGAAATATGCAAGCGCGGCAACCAGATCGACTGCCTGATGTGTCCCTGAAACACCTGGGTGTGCAAAGACATTAAGATTCCAAACATAAGCATCCTTATACTTGAGGCTCACGTTGAGACATGCATGGGAATCCAATCGTCCCAAAAAAAAAACTACCTTCAAAGTGTTTGTCCCAACCTGCGTCACGGGAACGTTTCAAGCTAACTCCTCCTCTGAATTACAAGCTAATAGCCACTTAATTTCTTGACTGGGACTTTGAATATCCAGAGAAACGAGTGGATAATAAACCCCCCCCCGTTTCTTGCAGGGGATACACTCCAGACGTGTCCGCGATAAGTGAAAAGTTGGACCCCTCCCACATTCTTTGAATACATGTAAAGCAGTGGTTCTTAACCTGGGTTTGATGGAACCCAGGGGTTCGGTGAGTCGGTCTCAGGGGTTCGACGGAGCCTCTGCCATAGAGGGTAAGACACACGCGACTCAACATGTTGATTCGCTACGACACGCACGCTTGGCCATCACTGGCTGCAGATCACATGACATTGCTTGTCCAATCAGTGCTGTGGGAAATTTAGTTTGCCTCGTAGTCAACGTGTGACTGTCGTGAAAGTACATCGTGCAATTAAAAAATATATATACATATCTCTTGCAATTTTATTTACTTAATAAATGCGTTTTTTTAATATCTTGAATTTGTCACCAAAAAAAATGTGAGCGTTTGAACCAAAAATCTGATTGCAAGCGTAGAAAACTTTACTTTTCTAGGCTTGTTAAACAATCAGCCAGTTCACACTTTTCGTCGGACCGTGTGTGGTCGTGAGCCGATCGTCTCAACGGAGCGCACGTTAAAAACCGCGTTCCGCCGCCGATCTAGAATCCAGTCCTCCATTTACGTCCCTGAACTAGTGTCAGGGTTTGGAAGGATTCGGGAATTTATTGTCGGATAAAGTCAAATACTCCTCCCGCAGAAGAGCCTGCATGCAAATTCTCTCTGCGGCTCCAAATTTAGATGCAACCTCCCGGCACGCCGCGTACGTCATTAAAAGGTCATTAAAACAAGTTGGGCGCTTTTTGAATCTTAATAGCTTTGGTGTGACTCCCCATCTGGTGTGAGTTTGCATTGAAGTGAAGACAATACAGTGAAGCTTTGAAACCCTCAAGCGGGGTACACAGAGATCGGGGTGGGGGGGCTCACTTGAGAAACCCCCACGCCTCCGACTAATCGCCCAGAATCTTCTTTTATAGACATCCAGTTAAGCGGAAGAGAAAATGAGCAAATTAGGCCCCCGGTTGTCGGTATGTGCTCACTTTGCTTCATTCGCCAGTAAGTAGTCAACGTTGAACAGGTTTCACATTTACGATTATCGTTTTCTTAACAGCCTGGGCGGCAAAAACAAATCCCACAGGATATTTGCGCAAGATCATCTTTTTCAGAGACATCAGATAACCGAGCCTTTTGTTCACTTTGATCTCAAGGGGCGGAAAATCCGCAAATTTGGCCCAAATTTTTGTACGCTGCTATCGACTGGCAATTTTGGATTTTGAATCATTTGCTGAGCAGCAAGTATGAGGAAGCGGCGAGTACTTCTTGTCACGTGTTCCGCAGCGTCTGACTGAAAGGGGTTGGTCATACTAAGCATGCTTCTGAGGAATAGCACCGTCGACGCATTGGAAGGCTTGGCGAATGCGGTAGCAGCTGGGGTGCGTGTAAACAGATACGCAGGTGAGGTGAAAAAAAAAGAAGGTAGCCAAGTCGAACCCGACACACCTTTTGCATTCAGTGGCAGGAGGGTGTGAGGAGTGTGTGGTGTGGGCGGAGCTGAGAGAGTGAGAGAGCAGTTCTTCCTTTGTCTACCTGTCGGCGCGCCTTCAATTATTGATCTTGGATCCCATCCTTGACTCTCCCGACAGTCTCTTATTTAGCTGACTTAATTGGTCGCTTGATGTGTTGCCGCAAACCGCCGTCGGCAAATTTGTGCCGACGCTACGGCATCGGCGTCGGGGAAAGTAGCGACGGCGACGCACTGCGGTCGTCGTTTCAATTTTCGGTTAAGCTTCGAAGAGACACAGCTGATTCTGGCAACTCTCTGGGCCTTTGGGTTTTGTTTGAAATGAAGCGAAAGAGAAGTGAAAGGCTTAAAATTTCACATATTCTGAAATTTGGTAAAAACTTTGACTGTCGAAAATTATAGAGAGCTGTTTCGGAAGTTTTCATGTTTTTTTTTTGGGGGAATTTTAAAAAACCTCTCAGAATCCCCCCCCCAATAGTTCACTAAACATGCTGCATTTCAGTTCAACGAAGTTAAGAATTGGCATGAGTATTTCTTTATTATTGACGCAGATATGTCTCCTTTTACTGAAAATAATATCAGTGTCAGTCTCCTTGACTACTAATAATCGATATCGGCCCTGGAAAATGAAAAACCCGTCTGTTTCTATAAAATATCTGCTCCTCACGTGCATATTTTGTTTTGGTATTGTTTCATCGTGCAAAATTCATTTTTAGCCAATTGCCAGAATCATTGATGGGATACTCACTAGACTAATCAATTATAAAACTATTCAATGGCCAGCCCGACTGTTTTACCGTTTCCTACGTCTTAATACTTAATTGCGACACTCTTTCCAGTGTCTCCCAAATTTGCGCGTGCCTTTTATTTCGAACATGTATAAAATAACATAAGCGACTGTTATTCTCGCTTTTGCTTCACAAAAGGACTGCATTCACCTTTACATCTTGCAGTCACTTATTCCCCCATGGCTGTTAAAGATGACTCTATTCCCGGTTCTAATATCGGCAGTGTCACTTTCCCCAAAGGCTCAAATGCGCAGCCCCGGCATCAGGACACATGATCTCCGAAAACGACGACAAGGACAGTACAAGCATTGTTGGAACCCAATCAACTTTTCTCTTCATCAGCTTCCTCCATCATTTCCTTCCACTCTCGATCTCCTTTCCACTCATGAAAAAAAAATGCAAGTGAGCGAGCGACAGAGTGAGTGGGCGTCGGCCAGCGTGCGAGGGGAAAGTTATTTGCTGACATTTCGCCCGAGCGTGTCGAAATCGCCCCTGCAGCCTTATCGGGAATAGCGACGCGTCAGCTTTGTTTGCTCCCTGAGTAAACACGCCGCTGCTACGTCGCATTCATGCTACTGACTGTACAGGTGATTTTTTTCCCCACTCACATTTTCATACTGTTAACTATCAAACACGAGGGTGTCAATAAATAAATACAACCACCAGACGTTATCATAAAACTGTCCATCCGTCCATTTTATACGTTGCGCGTCTGCATTACGATCGCTGGTTAATCTGTAGCCTATCCCAAAAGATTTTGAGAGAAAGAGTACACCCTGGAATGGTCGCGCCGCACTTACAGTAGACAATTATTCACGGTCGCATTCACGTGTATGGACGATTTAGAGTCTTCAGTCAGCCGAGATCGTGCGGGGTTCGAAACGCAGGGAGGGCATGTCAACGCCACAAAGGAAAGGGACTGAGTTCAGATTCAAACCCGGAAATCTCAGAACCCTGAGACACGCTTGGTAACCACGAGCGTGGCTTTGTAAACCGAGGACCGTCTGTCATGAGTCCAAAAATAGCACAAAAAAACAAATCAAGTGTGCTTCAAGGACAAGAAATGGAAGGTTGTAGACTTTCCAAGTCAATCCCCAGACTCAGATCTCACAGAGAATGCAGTTTTCGTCATGAAGCTAAAAATAAATAAAATAAAGCTGCTCATTCTTGGAAGACCCCCGCCAGTCTGTGAGCAAGCTTCTCACCGGTTGTTTTCATGCTAGCCCTTAGCTATGACGCTATTTACCGTACATCATCATCATAAAACTCACCCATGAAAAAGCAAAACCTCTTAAGAGTGGCGTAGCGGAGTTCGCGTTCATGTCCCGACTTTGTCAGACTTGGTCTTCGGGCGAGCCTCTCCGGTCGCTTCCATGCTAGCTGTTAGCCGTTTTGCTTTCGGCTGTATGCTATCGCAAGCCCCCCAGTCGTGCGTCTCTGCCGTTTTTACAGAGCAACGACCTGGAAGGAAAGCCGGAAAAGGCAACGTTTTCTATCTCTGTCCTGTATATTACGACGCTTCCATGTCCTGAGGCCATTCGTTCTTGTTTTCCAAGCCAGTATTGAATGTGTGAATTTCATTCCGCGGCATCTGTTATTGATCAGACTGGATGGTGGAGTTGATCCCCCCCCGGCGGGCTTTTTTTTTCTCTCTTTTTTTTTTTTTCGTGCCAACTGTACTGTCTACGCTCCTTTCTTTGCTTCCGCTCCTGTTTGTTTATTTCCGACTTCACTCATTTTGTGACAGTAAAAATGGTGCCATCAGGGGTTGTTGCGTGTATCCGTTCACATTTGGTACAGCAACGTAGGATTACTCCAAATTGAACACCTAATGAGGTTTGCTCGCTTGCCTCCGTTTTAGTCGACCACAAACGGTGCCAAAATTTGACCTCAAAACAAAACGTCGCGTTATGCGTAAAATACACAAGCGTTCATTCAACACAGTGATGGGAATTTCTCAGTAGCACGGCTTCAGTAGTCATGAGTCAGCTGGCGCTCGCCGCTTTGTTCCTGAGCAAGCATTTTTTTTTTCCTCCGCTGCTGACCGTCACCTGACTCAGCCACAAGCCGCTCCTCCACAAAGGAGGCTTTCAACGCGCTTACTGTACTTTGTGCACTACATTCGAGACCGCCGGGCTGATCTGTGATGTACGCATCATCCTCGCGTCACCTCAACGCCAACGCTATCGAAATGATTGGATCGACGCTGCGGGAGGTCCGCAGTTTTATTGCCTCTTGTGGCACAGCCTCCATGTTGTTTGAAGTTGTTCGCCGATGTGAGAGGACCGTGGCTAAGTCTCCAACGACCAATGCTGAAATTGTAATGGCAGCGATGACATCACATATGATGTCAGTCCCATTGACTGACGGAGTTTTCATTTGAATGTAAACAAATTTCAGCGGTTCATCCACTGGCATGTAACATACATCAGAAGGAATAGTTCAAACCTCCTAAACCACAGGTGTCAAACTCCAGGCCCGGGGGCCAGTTGTAGCCCGCCACATCACTTTAAGTGGCCCGCGAAGGCAAATCAAAGATGACAACTTCCATGATGTTTGCTAAAATCTGTACCAAAATTTCAAATTTTCACACGTAATAAATCAGTGACAAATTGTCCGCATTTTCTTGTAACCAAACCCCTCATTAAAGTTACTGAAACAATAATTGAATTAAACATTATTCTTTACTTCTTTAGATAGTTTCAATCATAACGGCCCTCCAAGGGAAACGGTAATTATAATAATAATAATAATACATTTTATTTATAAGCGCCTTTCAAGACACCCAAGGACACTTTACAATAACAAAAAAACACAAAACAATACAGGTTGAGCAGCGGCAGCCAAACGCGCCAGCGTTCACTCAACCCGGAAGTCAGTATTCACCAAAATCAGGACATTTTGAAGATCGTTTTCATTTTGTCAAATGCTCGACTTTTTCAAAGTTTTCCTCATTTTCCATGGCAAAGCATCTTCAAACTCATTCAGGACATCTTTGGGGTTTTTTTTGGTAATATTTAACAGTCAGTATTCCGCTTTTGGCCGGATTAATGGCTACATTTTTTTTTTAAACACATTCATCATGTCATTTTTTTATTTTATTTATAATGTGGCCTGCGACAAAAATGAGTTTGACACCCCTGTTCTAAACAATTAAAAAAAAAAAAAAAAAATATATATATATATATATATATATATATATATATATATATATATATATATATATATATATATATATATATATATATATATATATTTTTTTTTTCAAAGGGTTGAAAAGTACAAATAAAAGACAAAGTTAGTGGAGCTGGCGTAACATCAATGTCTATTTAATCTGTTGCTCAACTTAGGAGATCATGTCTCTAGACTTGTGTCCAAATAGTGTATAGTCCATCTATCTCTCACCCCCCACCCTGACATGAAGGGATTGCCAGGAGAAATTCGGGGCAAGTGCCAAACGGGCTACCAAAGGGTCATCATTCACCCACCATCTCTTGTCTCCTTCCTTTCAAGCTCAACAGAGGACACACAAACACACATGCATTTTTGGTGTGTGTGTGGGTTTCCTAGGCAACCGGGAGGAAGTGTATTTCCCTGCGGCTCGTAAGCGTGATGGAGTGCGTCAGTCTCTCAGGTGCAGCATCCATTGACGCAGACACTTTTCGTGCAAATGTGCCAAATCAGCACAATCTTGCCATTAGGCTTATACATCTCCTTGGCTGCGGCTCCCGCGCCGCGCATTTGTGCGCGGGGTGGTAATTGTGCCGCATGAGCCAACAGACTGACAACGAAGGGCCCGCTTTTGTGAGCGGCGCGCCTATATTTACCGTCGCCTCGCTCGAATGCATCTTCATACTGTACGTGTGGAACATGACCGATCAACGCGCGCAAATGGCTAGCCGTCCCCTCGTCGATTGGGGAAAACAAAACAAAAAAAGGCAGCGATGCGCGTGGTATGGCGAGGCGGTTGCCATGGCAACCACAAAAGCCTCTCTGGTCTCAAGTGTACGTGGCATCTGAAAATATGTGTCTGAGCATCCGACCGGCGCCGGCGAGCTTCGTTATGGTTTCTCTTGGAAGGCCATTTTGACGATGAATCCTTCTCAATCTATGATCACCCAATCACATATAAACAAGATAACGTATAAAACGGTTTGGAAATCAGAAGCCAGTAAAAAATGGTTTGTTCTCTCGCTTTTCAATGCATAAAAGTGGGATTGGAAACAACAATGCTTGCAGTGTCTCATTGTTATTAAAAGTCAAAGAGACAATTTGTCATTTTTGGTATTGAAGAGATGCGGGGGGGGGGTGAACTTCCACATTTTGCAAATCTGAAAAGTTGCTCAATAAACACATGCAAAATATTTCAACCAAGAGTTTTCATTTTCCCTTTTTAGTGAAAATGAATATCCGCCCACAAATACCTGTTATCGGCCTCTTTCTCTACTAACAATTATTGTCGGGATTGACCCTGGGGAAAAAAAACAACTATCGGACTGTCTCCCACCGCACTGAGCGTGAAATTCCAGCCGTACTGTTGAAAACCAACTTCCCGTGTGTCACCCTCTGCCAGCAACATCTGACTTCCTTTCCGAGGCCTGTTTAACCGCTCCGACACTACAGCTGGCAGGAGTGCAGTCGGAATTTTTTTTTTTTTAAGCAAGCATGATTAATGAAAGGAGGAGTGGAGCAGTTTTGAAATGAAGTTCTGTGCTTTCACAGAGCTGCACTTCCACCCGAAAAATGTCCACATCGCACCTTGGTGGGTTACTTTTTTTTGCTGTGTGGCGTCCGTGACGCTCACTCAAGTGGATGTAGAGCACATGCTACGGCGTGCTTCTTAACTTTCTGGCAGGCCTTGCATTTTGGGAGGTGGCGATCAGACAGAGAAAGCCGGCTCACGTATGAGCAGGCCACATGTTGTGTTTTCCATTTTCTCGCCCTTACGAAACAAGTGAGGCCAGAGTGCTTCTGAATTGTTGATGAATGGTAAACCGCAGACATAAACAATATTAGACGTATAAAAAAATATATTTGAAAACACAAAAATTTACAATGGCAATACTAACCATCAGAAACTTCAACTCATTTTATCGGTAAACCGTTTCATCCCCAATTTCCAGTGGCTTTTCTCCGGGGGCCGGAGGAACCACAGAGGCGGGCTGCTTACACGGACCGGCCGAGCTCAGCTGCGCTCCTGCGGCTTCTCCGCGGCATCTCGGTTGGAAACACGGAAGCCTGATGTTTGTTCTCGGGTTGTAATTAAACCCTGAGGATCATAAAGAGACTTTCTTGCCGGGCTATTTGCTGCTCCTGCCTCAACACTTGTGCCAGTCCCAGCTGTGATTCAGTCTTCCTCAATGTTTTCCCTCAGAGTGCCCTGCGATGCCAGAAAAATCCTTGGATCGCTGCACCTACTGTGTGTGTACAGTACACAACTGAAGTGTACTGTAGATTTATGGAGCATGGTAGCTTTGCAGGGCAAAACCAACCCCACCCCCCACAAAAACCCAAAACACTGATGTGAGTCCAGTAGAATGCAGTTCTGCGGATATTTTTCAGGGTCAGTTGAAGACCTTGCCTTGAGGGGGGTAGGGCGTGGTTGTGCTACATAACTCACAGCCATATATTCTTTACCCCATGCGAAGAAAGACCAACATTATTAATAATTTTTTTGATGACGCCCGAGTAGGCAGCCGTCGGCAAGTGCTCTTGAAAAGCCTTGCGGTTTTTGTTGTTTTTGTCTTTTGTTTTGTCACATGGTGTTGTTACGTCGTGTGGACCTGATGTGGATTGTTTTCAGCAATTTTTGGCCACGACATTCGTCAAAGAAGAAGAATCTTGCTTGGTGGTTGAGCCATCGCTGCACACACACAGAATATCTGAAGAGCCAAGCAGAGGCTGTGAAGTTGTTGACATTGTGCCGGATTTATTATCTTTTTATCCCCCCGTACAGCCAAATGTGTGTTACTAAATAACTAACGAACTGAGGTACCCTTTTGAAAAATATGAATAGGTGTGTATGTATATTTATCAGTTCCTTTTTTTTTTCTTCATTTCCTCCATAGACATTCACGGCTTGGTGCAACTCTCACTTGAGAAAAGCCGGCACGCAGATCGAAAACATCGAAGAGGACTTTCGAGACGGTCTGAAACTCATGCTCCTGCTGGAGGTTATCTCAGGTAAGCGAATGCCTGATGTGGCAAAAGTGCTTGCCACTACTTCAGTAGAAGACTTACAGATTAAAAACAAAAAACAAAAGGCTCCGCTAAAAGTATTGATTCAACTTCTTTAATTAAATCACTGAGCCATTTGGTACCCAGCCACAAAGATTTACCCCCCCCCCCCCCTCCCAAAAAAAAATGCACTTGATTACTTACCCATCAATGACTCCGCCTTTACTTTCCCCAATCCAGGGGAACGTCTGGCCAAACCCGAGCGTGGCAAGATGAAGGTGCATAAGATCTCCAACGTGAACAAAGCACTGGACTTCATCACCAGCAAAGGAGTCAAGCTGGTGTCCATCGGCGCCGAGGGTGAGTGGCGCCCCACCACCCTCCCCTTTGACCTTTGGGTTTCCTTTCTCAAACTTTTGACCACAAGCGCCACAGTCATGACAAGCAGTCAAATACGGTAACTAGCAGGGCCGAACTCTTACTTGCATTTGGATAGATTTCGCAATGTAGTAAAATGCAATTTTCAAATCGCCAAGGCTGCAATTTGGAAACAAAAAAAATCATTTGGGTTGGTCGGTAGGCTTAAAAGTAATTTTGGGTTAATATGTGGAACAACATAATTGATTTAGAATCAATCTCCTATTTTATTGGCTCCACTTTGTTTCCTCGATGAAGCATCACCCACTGTGCTTGCACAGGACAAAAGCGGTTCATTCCACCCCGACCGATGTCAGTTTCCATTAGAGGTGATTTACAGGACTGATTGATTATGCGTGAAAGATATGCAGTGCAACAATTTGATCAGATTTGTTACGGAGGCGCCGAGCCAGACCGACATTCCAGACGGATTATGTGCCTGGACTCACTCGTCCATATATCTCATCAGGGAGCTGCTTGGGATTTTAGTGGGTGGGGTGTTGCCCTTTCAAATGGCATTAACAGGATTGATCGATCGCGTCGTGTGTCAACTCGAACTGCCGACTGTTTTTAACCCTCGTCATGCCACATCTGCGCGTCCATCTTGTATTTTGGCCGTCACGGTGCAAGCGGCTCCTGAGCCGCTTGATCTTGATTGGATTACAGCGATTTATTGAAGGCGGCCAACCTGTTGGAAAAGGATTTTCATTGCGGGTAACTCAACACACAGAGAGGACCGGATAGGACCACTCCATTCACACGATGCTCATCATCATCATCATCATCATCATCAATGACTTGTGCAGCAAAAAAAAACATTTTAAAAAAGGCTTGAAATGAATCAAACACTAGCACGGGGTTCCCACGGGTCCTTTAAAGTGCATAAAAATCCATAAAAAATAAGTTGTAAAATTGTTCTTAATTGTCCTTCATTTTCAGGGAAAGCTTCTAAAATCAATAAAAATCCTTAAAAAGTTTTATATTTTTTTAATTTATATTTTATATATAATTTATATATACTTTATATTTTTCTTTGTGTACTTTATTTGAGAATGCATTTGATACGACTGTATTTATAATCCAAAATATTTTTTAAAAGACTGTATTTTTAAGGTTGACAATTCTTGCTAGAGTTGACCTTTTAAGTCACTTTTTCTCCCCCCCCTCCCGTGCAGAAATTGTCGATGGCAATGCTAAGATGACACTGGGAATGATCTGGACCATCATCCTCCGCTTTGCCATCCAAGACATTTCCGTCGAAGGTTATTAGTATGAATGTTCAAGTGATTGATTCCCAATCACCTCTGCGATCAGTCTGCAAGTAAACTTAGTCATCCTGAGTGATCCCGCTGTCTTCCTCTCAACCTCAGAGACGTCCGCCAAGGAGGGCCTCCTGCTTTGGTGCCAGCGGAAAACGGCGCCTTACAAGAATGTCAACATTCAGAACTTTCACATCAGGTGACAAACTTTTTTTTACCCATTAGGCACCTTGAGGGTAAGGCGGCTAAGCAAACAAACGGACAGCGCAAACACTCACACGGCATCTAAAAGGCAACAATTCATAACGTTTTGACAGCGCGAGTGACTTCATCGTCTAATTATTTTTCTCTTGGCTGTGCGGTTCAAGTTTTTACAAAGCGTGCTTTTTGATTTGATGAGAAATTCAACTGTAACTAACCCCGGGATGAGATGAATATCACATGACACAAATAGATAAGCAGCGCTGCGATAACGTTGTCGACCTGGAAGGAGGCTCTAAAATGTAAAAAAGGATATAGAGCACAGTACTGTACTGTATGCTTATTTTGCCGGACTCTTGAATCATTGATACCCGTGGATGAAAGGGGAGAAGAAGAAAGGGGGGTGAAATCATATCAGCGTGAGGGGTCCGACATGGCGGGGAGCCAGACCCTTTGATGTGGTCTCTGTGACACATGAGATGTGAGGCAGACGAACAAAACACTAGCTTCTTTTTTTTCCTTCTTTTTATGTTTGAACCGCAGCTTGCTGATACAAAGCGGCCAATAGGCTCAATGATGGTGACATTGTATTCTGTCAAACGTTGTCTTCTTGATATTGGGCGAACATTTTTGATTTGGGACATTTGTTGTAACATGATGTCTTCCTTTTCTCTTGTTGGTTTTCAGCTGGAAAGACGGTTTGGGCTTCTGTGCGCTCATTCATCGACACCGTCCAGAGCTCATCGACTACGGGAAACTACGCAAGGTGAGCGGACGCGCGACACAACCGCAATGTCACTTGGCGGCGCACGGAGCTCCGCCGAGGCCAAACTGCTACTCGCTGTAGGCGATCGGAATTTTACGACCATACGGCGCATGGAATTATAAGGCGTAGTGTCAGTTCCTGCGGCAATATCTGAATTCAACACATACACAAGGCGAATTGTATGATCGTCCGTTTCTGTCCATTACCATGGCAACCAAGCACGACATTGAAAGCTGACTTCTCGCGCCCTGTTGAGCGTATCGCTCATTCCCCTCTTCTCTTCAGTGTGGTTCACGAGGATCTCGAAAGTGTGCGGCACCTCGTCCACATTGGTGATTGTGGTTGGGCAGGATGTGTTTGCCAGCAATCTTTTTGTTGTAGTTCAAAATGCAAAGTGTGCTTTGTCCCTCATCACTTGCCGTACCCTATTCGGGTAAACGAGGAATATGGGGGAGGAGTTGAGAGAAAAGTCGGTCATGGAAAACAAATGAGAGCAGCAGAAGAAAGGATTAAAATGTCTTAGAAAGCATCTTTATTTACTGTAAGGCAAAACATTCCACTTTTTACTACAGTAGGCGCGGAAGATGGTCATCTTTTTCTTGTAATCCGCCGGATGTTGCTGCGGCCCGGTGGAGCACGAGGGATTTGTTAATCTTGGATTCTCTCGCGGCTGCTCGATTCCCACGGTCCCACCGTTCCCGCTTTAACGTCCGCATGCCGTCCTCAGTTACGTCCGTCCGCCTTTCCTCTACACAAACAGCATGTCGGCACAACATCGGCCAGTCAAGCGGACCCCTCATCGAAGACACGCGACAACAGTCACAAATTTTGAAACTCATACGCAAGGCGACCCGCATTATTAGGCACCCTGTCCAATTTGGGGAGAAAATGTAAGACTTTTAAGTGCGCCCTATGGTCGTGAAAATACGGTACTTCCTGGTTCAAGAAAGATAGACCGGGCAGTACTTTGAGTCAGAGGGCGGGCCGAAATCGCATGCTTCAAACGTTGTCTTTTTTTTTGTCGTCAGGACGACCCTATGACCAACCTGAACACAGCCTTTGACGTGGCCGAGAAGTACCTGGATATTCCCAAGATGTTGGACGCAGAAGGTGAAAAAAAAATTTATTCAATTAACCATACATGAACATATTAGAGCTTAGCATTACAAGTAGCTTCAAACTGACGTCCTCACTGGAAATCACGTAAATCCCTCTTTAGCTCCGTCATTGAAAAAAGTGTTAGATTGTAATGTCGCATTTAGGCTAATTTACATAAACCTACTCCCACACTGAATTTCTCCTTCCAATGATTTGCCAGCTAGGGTGGGCTAAGGGTCGCCATTTTCAACGTCAAAGCCAAAGCCAAAAGCTCAGTGAAGCTCCAACGTGCACAGTTTACTTTCTGATCACCGGCACGTCGTCAATTGTTGAGCTAAATTGTCAAAGTGGTTTATTTATTTTGATTGACTGATAAAAATAAAATTACAAATAGAAGTCATGGATTTTTCTGTTCCACAACATTAAAATGTATTAATTAAATGGAGTATTAACTTAATTAACATTTTCAATGAAACTATGATTTATTTGTTTTCATGTATTTGACTATAATTATAAATTCTGGGCCCCAGACTTGAAATTATTTAATTATTTGTAAAAATTGACTGTCAATATATTGTTAATTTATTAACAATTATAATATGCATTTTTGTTTCGATCAAAATGTAATTATAAATTTGTATTCTTGTCACACAGCTTCATTCATATATTTAGATCAATATATATTTTTTTGTATTGTCAAAAATGTAGCATTTGAAGATGGATTAATTTCGTTACATTTAAATTTCCTGTACAGTATTTATAATAATAATAATAATGCATTTGATTTATAAGCGCCTTTCAAGACACCCAAGGACACTATTTGAACATGACACATCCTTCAGAAGAAAAAAGAGGGCGTAAAATTTTATTTTCACGATTTAGACATGTGGGAGCCGTTTTAAATTGGGGGGAAAAGCACAAGTGTTTCCTATATACAGTTTCTGAGCATGCAGTTGTTTTTGTTTGTGTTTTGGGTTTTTTGTGACTATTTAACAAATCAAATCCTCCCTTCCAAGCACATCTGGACTTGTTGATGTGTGGCGATGATGCTGAGCTCAACCTCCTCAATGACGAGTCCCCTCCTCCTCCACCACACCTTCTCTCTATCCCCCCAACCCCTTCTTCTCCCCCTTTTCCACCTCCCCACAGACATTGTGGGCACTGCCCGTCCGGACGAGAAGGCCATCATGACCTACGTGTCTAGCTTCTACCACGCCTTCTCGGGCGCCCAGAAGGTACCCGTGGATGCAGCGTCTCCTTCTCCTCCTCCTCCTTCTCCTCTGCCTCCTCCTCTGCCTCCTCCTCCACACCCACTCATCCTCACCTTGTCTTTTTTTACCCCTCAGGTGTTATCCTAACACTTTCTCTCTGCAGTGCACAAGCTTCCCTGCAGGGGTCACACTCACTCTGCATGTTTTCAAAATGCATGACAGATTCATGGGATTTTTCTCTGAAGCTCTGGTCTGCCTTGCCCTCCCCCCCACTAGCAACTTGACAGAATTTTCCCAAAATGAAAATATGTCACAGTGCAAAAGGTCTCTTCAACCTGAGTACAGCGCAGCAAGAATTTTCAAAATGGAATGAAGCGCCCAGAGAAATTTGACTTCCTTGGTTGGGGAGGTCTTAGTCTTTGGCAGTTCATATGAGGCAAGCACTTAACCAGCTCCAAATTAATTAATTTATCCACTAGCACTCAAATTGAAGCCAAAGTAACATTGTTAGATGTTTGAATCAATGGTACCGAGCTTCTGCTGAAGACAAAACAGCAGGCAAACTGGAGACCCTTGAGATTACGCCCCCCGCTGGCCCCTTTTTGTCTCTGCACACTTTTACTCTTACTCTCCTCTCCTGTCTGTGCTTTCTCCTGCTGCTCCTCTGTTCCTGCGGCCTCCTCCTCCTCCTGTTCCTGTTCCTGCGGCAGATATCATTAGCACCTTGAGGCCAGACGAGAAGGCCGTCATGACTTACGTGTCGTGTTACTACCACGCCTTCTCGGGCAAGCAGAAGGTGAGCAGCTGAAACACTCCAAACACTGCAAAATCGCCTTCGATAAAGTTACGCGGCCCTCGCCGCGTTTCATTTAAAACGGTGAGAAATCAGAACTACCTCCAGATTTGGGGATACTCTCATTGGATAAAACTGTGGACAGAAATGCAGGCCCTGAACAAAGCTATGCATAGTCACAATAAAGCACTCAAAGTGAACCTTGGATTTAAAAAGAAAAAGAAAGAAAAAAGAAATAGCCAATATTACCCCAGCGTACTGAGTCATGCTATCGCTGTGAAGCTATTTTTCCTCGTTGACGTCTGCATGACTATTTTATACTACCTCCCGGTGGCCAAGGCAGGCTCGCCTGAAGGAGTAGCCCAATGAATTGTATTGAAGCATTAAATCATGATGCTCAAACTGTTTAATTATTTGCATCGTATTTAATTACATTCTGTCTTATTCATTAACATTAGAGAGCCCTATTTTCTGTATTCAATAACACATTACAAATGAGGCTGGTCACCGAATTAATTAAACTTGTATCTCAAACCAGGACTGTTTTTGCAGTGCTACTCAACTGTGGCGCATAGCAGACATTAGCAGCTGCCAGGGTGTTTTCTAAACAAGGGCGCTTTTCCTTCTAAGGAGTCATGGTGCCTGTCTAAATGTGTCCGGAGTGTAAATATTGATAAATACAGAACAGTACGTTCCACTGCATGTCGCTCTGACTTGAGCTCCGCTCGAGCATCTTTGGGGTTTTTTCGGTCTCCTTCGTGACGCCTCATCGCCATGGCGACCGCTCCACTCCCACTATGATGCAGAGGACATGTTCATGGTGGCAGATGAGCGTACAGGCGGTGTAGCCATTGTTCAAATCTGTGCTGTGTGCATACGTAGAGTCATAAAATCAGGCACACTTGAACCAGCCATGCCTGTGAATTATACTGAGGTTATTTTTTACACTTACTCGTGTTGCTAAAAAAAAAAACAGCAAGTGCAGTGTTAGGGGGAAAACTAATACACATTTTAATCAACTGTACATTTTTTTTGTTTATTTTTGTATTTTTGTCCTTGTACTTAAAAAAAATCTAATTCTCTACTTGGTTTTGTTCAAAGAATAGAACTTGGGAATTGATTATTAAAATATGGTTCTTTCAATGATATTTTCTTCCCAATTTTATTTATCACCCGAGCAAGAAGGCTTCTGCTGCCTTATAATGACGCATGTGGCTTTTATTTTGGCTCCAATCAATCGGACAGAAATTGTCATATTTCTATGCAGCTCCTGTCGTGGCTCTCATTGGCTTGCTTAAGTGTACCTAATGCCGCGGCCAATGGAATGACATCATCCACGGGCTTTTCTTCTACTTTTGCTGCACTGTTTGGCTCCTCTGTTGGGAATTTCAAGGATGGAACCTTTTTTGGGGTATTAAAAAAAAAAACCATGGTGATGATGACGATGCCGTCTGATGTCGTAGGCGGAGACGGCGGCCAACAGGATCTGCAAAGTGCTGGCCGTCAATCAAGAGAATGAGCAGCTGATGACGGACTATGAGAAGCTGGCCAGTGATGTGAGCACGCCCCGCCCCCTCTACCCCACACACACACACACACTTTCGATGTCCCCTCCCATCTCTTTGCTATCCTTTATCAACCCTGCCACCACTCACCTCATGACTCACCCAGGGGTGTTTGAGCTCCATAGAAATGAGTGTGTTGGAAGTTTGTATTTTATAGTCCATCATGAAAAATGAATTCCACTATTCCCGTTTATTGTAGCACCCACTTTTTCCAAAATTGTCCGCAGGCTTCAAATTTAGTGGTTTCACTGTATATTGATTGAATGGCGATAATGAAGGTGATTGTATTTTATTTATTTATTTAAACTTTTGATTAAGCGGTCATTGTACAAAAGCGGGAATGTTCCTATAAATCCCACAGCATTTGTTATTAACTCTATTCTTATTATTCTTTTATTTCATACACGCATCACATCCACTTGTCCCACTTCCTCTCTTCCCGCCACCATCCTTCATTTTACCTGCATGCATCTCAACCCTTCTCTGTCCACACGCGCACACGCACGCTCTTTTACTCAGCTGCTGGAGTGGATCCGCCGCACCATCCCGTGGCTGGAGAACCGCGTGCCCGAGAACACCATGCAGGCCATGCAGCAGAAGCTGGAGGACTTTCGCGACTACCGCCGGCTGCACAAGCCGCCCAAAGTGCAGGAGAAGTGCCAGCTGGAGATCAACTTCAACACGCTGCAGACCAAGCTGAGGCTCAGCAACCGGCCCGCCTTCATGCCCTCCGAGGGCCAGATGGTGTCGGTGGGTTTCCTTTCTTTCCAAATCCTTTGTTCGCACCTCAGAAAACTGCAACAGTGGATTCTCACCTTTTATTTTTGTTACATCAAGGCAAAAAATAAATAAATCAATCTTAGTTCTCCGAGCAGCACCACCATGACCAAGATGAAAATAATGTACAAGTAAAAGTCACACTTGGACTCTTTGAGTGTTCACCAAAAATGAGACAAAGGTGCCTCAGCGAGCAGTAGACAGAGCTCGCATAGCACGACAACACTTTCAGAATCACCAAGCTCGGAGACTCAAAAACCGTCTTCCCTGCAGGACATCAACAACGCATGGGGCAACTTGGAGGGTGCCGAAAAGGGCTACGAGGAGTGGCTCCTCAACGAGATCCGCCGCCTGGAGAGGCTGGACCACCTGGCCGAGAAGTTCCGTCAGAAAGCGGCCATCCACGAAGGCTGGACTGAAGGTAAGAAAATGGCAGTTGTGTAAATGTGTGTGTGGATGTGGTGGGGGGTACCTATTAGTAGTAGTGAAGGACACTGGGAGCCGATATTCCTTTGCAGTGAAAAGCAAAATATTTTGAATCAGACAGACTCAGACACTTGGTTTGAAGTGTATTTATTAAACAGCTTTTCAGTTTTACTACATCTCAATTTTTTTTTCTTTTTATCTTCAATGAGAGACATCTTTGTTTTGAAGCTCTACCAGAAAGTGCAGAGAGCTCCCAGGCCCAGCACCGAGTCGCAGAACCTTCAATGAAAACGTCAGCAGATAAACGGCTCCCTGAAGTTTTCTACAGTAAATAAAGTGGTCCGAAAAAATTCTGTATCACTGAAATGTGAATGTTTCACTTCATGTCAAACAGAAACAAAAAGTGCAGGGAGTTCCCAGGCTCGGCAGCATGTCTTAGAATTCCCTGAGGTTAACCCAGTTTACCCAGGAATAGTTGTTACGATTGAATGGCTGTCAATGTCTTCTGTTCTGTGTTGTGTTATTTTGCCGTATTTTATGTCAACTGTACTGTAAACCGTTTTTTTTTTTTTTTTTACAGCCGCAGCTATTGTGAAAGCGCTGTATTAATGAAGATGTATTGTTTTTAACAGTGAAACACTTTAACTATATCAATTGTGTAGTTGCTGAAGTGCTAATTAATGACGGAAAAAGTTTATTGTTGCCAGGCAGAATTTGTGATGTAATTTGCCGGTGCATAAAAGTCAGACCAACAAACAACATTTTAAGGAGACTCGTTTAAACACATCATCGCTAACCAAAGCTTCTTTTCGCCGCACTGCCCTCTTCTGGCTCGGCACTGGGACTGCCGTGAGATTGTGATGGCCGTGTTTTTCTCTACCTCCCTGCGCAGGCAAGGAGAAGATGCTGCAGCGCAAAGACTACGAGACGGCGTCGCTGTCGGAGATCAAGGCGCTGCTGAAGAAGCACGAGGCCTTTGAGAGCGACCTGGCTGCCCATCAGGACCGGGTGGAGCAGATTGTCGCCATCGCGCAGGAGTTGAAGTAAGCCAAAAATGTCCGCTGAGATTGACGCTGGAGAGGCTACTTGTCGACCTTTTCAATACAATAGTCATAGAAAGACTGGGAACCAAACTGTGTTTATGTAAGACCATTTCAGTGTCACAAGAGCACGTCTGTGCCACTAATACAAGCAACAACAAAAAAGGGAGTTAATTTACCAGGTCAAGTTAACTAGACCTGACTTTCCACCACATCTGTTGTGGAATCAATTTATAGCTGTTGAAATAGAAACTCTCTTGACACATTCACGCTACGGCGATAGAAAAGGAGGACAAATTCATCATCCAGGCCACTGCAGCTTGAAACGATGTGTGATGTCACGGTGAAGAAGAAAAAAATTTATCTCAAAAGCTGTACCGGGTTTTTTTTGGTTGCGTTCCAGTGAGCTGGATTACTACGACTCGCCAAATGTAAACAGTCGCTCTCAGAGAATTTGTGACCAGTGGGATTCCCTTGGGGCTTTGACCAAGCAACGCAGTGAAGCTCTGCAGGTGAGTCCATTATATTTACGGCCCAAACATACAGTCTGCTCCCCTAAAGTTTCTTGAAAATTAATTCCAGAAGCCAATTTAACTTTGTACAGTGACATTTGGCAGGCTCGCCTATCACGACTCGTCCCATTAAAAAATAACTCAGGTCTAAAATACCTTAAAGGCTGCCATTTTGGTTTGAAGTGGACCGTTTGTATTTATCCATCCATCCATTTTCTCATCCGCTCATCCTCACGAGGGTCACGGGCGTACTGAATGGGGCCCACTCCAGCTGTCTTCGCGCAGTAGGCGGGTACACCCTGAACTTCAAAAGTGGACTCCAAACATTTCATGTGATTGGATAAGCAGTTCAGAAAATGGAGGCATGGGTGTTTTGATGTTCATGACTTGTGGTTGCAGCATGACATCGAAGTTTGATGACCAGCCAGTAAATACCAAATAGGAATGGCCCTTTTCTGCTCTTTAATTGAATCAAATGTTAAACAAAACAATGATGACCTTCAACAGAGAACAGAGAAGCTTCTGGAAACCATCGATCAGTTGTACCTGGAGTTCGCAAAGAGAGCGGCTCCATTCAACAACTGGATGGAGGGTGCCATGGAGGACCTGCAGGACTCTTTCATAGTCCACACCATTGAGGAAATCCAGGTGAGGATGCAGTCCAACAGTTTTCACTGGTGTGTTTTTGCTATATATTCTCATATCACAGTACATGTCTGCCACAGGGACTCAGCACGGCCCACGAGCAATTCAAGGCCACACTGCCTGAGGCGGACAAAGAGCGCCAGGCCATCCTGGGCATCCACAATGAGATCGCTAAGATCATGCAGACATACCACGTTAACATGTCCGGCATCAACCCCTACACCACGATCAATCCTCAGGAGATCAACACCAAGTGGGACAAGGTGATCACAAGCTGTCCTCTTTGTGACTCTGGGGTACTTTGCTTCACACCTATGGATGACGTTAGCCGTGACGTTGAAAGATTTTTGTCTCACAGCGAGCTTGCCTGGAAGTTGCTAACATTAGCGGGATACTGAAATATTTCTTCTCACAGTATACAATGTGCAAACCTGCTTGCAGCTAACCTCGGCCATGAGGCAGAAATATTCTCTCGTAATCAATCACACCCTTGCCACTCAATCTCGAACAAGTGCGAGTAGCTAACATTAGCCGTGCTACTGAAATATGTTGTCACAGTTTGTGACATGCTAGCAACTGGCAGAAATCATTAGCAAAGACTCTTTCTCACATACAGCAGACGATGGTAGCAGTGGAAAAGAAATGTTTTGTCTTACAGCTAGCAATCTGCTAGGCAGATCGCCGCTAACATTAGCAGTGACGCTAAACTGCTTTGTCTCACAGCTAACAATGCACTACCCTACAGTGACACTGAAAAATATTGGCTTACAGCCAGTCATCCTGTGGCTTAAGTGTGAGAAGCTTCAATAAGTCTCACAGATCACAAGCTCGTCAGCTAGCAGCTAATGTTAGTGACACTGATATATTTGGTCTTTGGGTTAAAGACATGCGGTCATAAGCATCGATATGGAAATATTCCAACTCACAGCCAGAAAAAAAATAGTTTATTGTATGCCATGTAATGAACAGAACTGCAGTCCATCATAATCATCTGTTAATGACGTGTCCTTTCAGGTACGACAGCTGGTTCCTCAGCGTGACCAGGCCCTGATTGAGGAACACGCCCGGCAGCAGAACAATGAGCGTCTGCGTCGGCAGTTCGCCAGCCAGGCCAACGTCATTGGACCTTGGATCCAGACCAAGATGGAGGTCAGTCTAAAGGCGAGCCTGCTCAAGGATAACCTCATGTTCTCCTTCTAATATTTTGCTTGTGTGTGTGTGTGCGCGTGTGTGTGTGTGTGTGTGGAGTGCAGGAAATCGGCTACATCTCAATGGAACTGCACGGCACGCTGGAGGACCAGTTGGCACACCTGCGGCAATATGAGAAGAGTATAGTCAACTACATGCCCAAGATTGAGCAATTGGAGGGAGACCACCAGCTCATCCAGGCCGCGCTCATCTTTGACAATAAGCACACCAACTACACTATGGAGGTAGCCAGCAAATGGTTCACAGCAGCGGAGTGGCTAACGTTAGCATTAGGAAAGCAAAACCCAAGTGATAACTTGTCCCGTGCCGTGTTTTCAGCATATCCGTGTGGGCTGGGAGCAGCTGCTGACCACCATCGCCCGCACCATCAACGAGATCGAGAACCAGATCTTGACACGGGACGCAAAAGGCATCAGCCAGGAGCAGCTCAATGAGTTCAGGGCCTCCTTCAATCACTTTGACAGGGTCAGTGGCAAGTCTGGTATTTTCCGAGCAATTGCTAGCAGCTAACGTTAGCGGCGACACCAAAATACTTGGTCTCCCAGCTAACCACATGCTAACTAGTCAAGTTAAACCTGTGACTAGTGCAAGCAGCTAATAGTGGTGATTATTTTAACTGTACGAGAACATAATGGTTATAATATATGGACAGTATGTATACTGTATAGTAGCTGCTTTCACCACGTGGCCTGAGAGCCCGCCTTACACACTGCGCATTAACGCCTGAGAATGCCCTGGCCAAGCAACGTGTGTGTGTACCTGCTTGTTTGTGTGTGTGTGTGTGTGTGTGTGTGTGTGTGTGTGTGTGTGTGTGTGTGTGTGTGTGTGTCTGTCTGTGTGTGTTTGTTAATGTGTGCGGATATTTGTGTGTGCGTGTGTGCACGTTTGTGTGTCGGCATGAGTGTGTGTGAGTGTGTGCGTTGACCCTGCAGATGCTAACCAACATGCAATATGTCTTCTCCGTTCTTTGTGCGTCTCCTGCATGCCTTCCTGCCCCCACCCCTACACAATGCATGCTATCAACCACACCTCACCTTCAATCACTTTCTGTGCTGTTGTCCGAATGCCGCCACCCCCTGTCTTGTCCTGTGGCTGTCACGGCTGTTTTGTGTCGCTGCATGGCCCCGATGCCCATCACCATCACCACAACCACTTCCCCTCGTCACCGCCACCACACACGTCAGGACCACACTGGCACGATGGGGCCCGAGGAGTTCAAGGCCTGCCTGATCAGCCTGGGCTTCGATATCGCCAACGACGCACAGGTACTCCTTTAACTCGTCTCACTTTTTTTTTGTTTTTCTTTCCTCCCTGCTTTTTCTCCCTTCGTCCTCTCTTCCGATGGTTTCCCTTTGCTTCCTTCTCCTTTTTCTCTCTTTTTGTTTTTTCCTTCCCGTCCGTCGCTCGTCCCTTTTGTAGAAGAGAACGGGAGTGATGGACGCCGACGACTTCAAGTCCTGCCTTATCTCTGTTGGTTACAACCTGGTAACGTTTTCTGTTCTTTCTTTTTGGCGTGAGCAGATAACACCGCGTGTTGTTGTACACAGTCGAGAATCACCATACCATTCACAGTGGTGCCTTGAGATACAAGTTAAATTTGCTCCCTGACCATGCCCCTAACTCACAGCGAGATAACTGTGTAACTAGTTGGCAAATCAATAACTCAAGAGCTGGCGAGCTCCCGAGAAATTTAGCTTTGAAACAACTCGCCACCGAGCTACCTAATATAATAGTTGCTATGTAACTAACTGAAGGATTAACTAGCTGTTATATACTGATCAAATTAACTAGTTATTCAATTAATGAATTGACTGGCTAAATTGCTACTGAACTATCAAACCTCACAAAACAAATAGCTAGCAGTATGTATAGCTAGCTAGCTACCCAGAAAACATGCTAACTAAATAATGATCTAGTTAACTAGCTCGCTCAATAATTAACTAACTAATAATTAAATAACTGGCTAGATAATTGTTTAAGTAGCCAGCAAACCTGTAATTTGTGAACAAACTACCTGAGTAATTATTTCAAAATCTAAGTTATCTAATTAGCTACCAAGCAATCAAGGTATCATTTCACTAACTGAAGGAATAACAAACTATCTTACCGGGCAAACTGAGCTATCTAGTAAGCTACCCAGTAAGTTAGCCAATGACAAATCGTATTTACTGAAAATAACAAACCAGAAAATGAGATAACTAAATTAGTAATGAGCCACCTACATAGAAAACTATCTAAGTGAATAAAGAAATAACTAAATAGCTAGACAACTACTTCAATAACAAACCAAATAACTATTATAGCAATTCCACAGGCAGAACAATTATGTTCTTGTAAATATGAAAGTGTTTGTGTATGTTTCCATGTGAATCGCAGGGTGAAAGCGAGTTTGCCCGCATCATGAGCATTGTGGACCCCAACCGCATGGGCGTGGTCACCTTTCAGGCCTTCATTGACTTTATGTCGCGCGAAACAGCTGACACAGACACGGCCGACCAGGTCATGGCTTCCTTCAAGGTCTTGGCCGGAGATAAGGTATAGTTGAATATAGTCACTTCTGAAAAATATTGATTTATTTTAAATAAAAAAAATCAAAGGCAAACCATTTCATATCGAGGGATTACCATGATATGTTCTGAGGTGTAATACAGTATATGTATTGTGTGTATATGTGTACACATGTACATATTAGATATATATTAATCTGATCAAAATGATTGAATGTTTTTCATGTGCCTTAAAATGTGAAGTCAAATCAATCTGGCCCTCAACAGAATTACATCTTGGCGGACGAGCTGCGGCGGGAGCTGCCCCCCGACCAGGCGGAGTACTGCATAGCCCGCATGGCCCCGTACACGGGCCCTGATGGCGTGCCCGGGGCCCTCGACTACATGTCCTTCTCCACCGCCCTCTATGGCGAGAGCGACCTTTGAACTCTGTCCGCCACCCTGGCCCT
Source organism: Hippocampus mohnikei (assembly GCA_026261675.1). Taxonomy (NCBI): domain Eukaryota; kingdom Metazoa; phylum Chordata; class Actinopteri; order Syngnathiformes; family Syngnathidae; genus Hippocampus; species Hippocampus mohnikei. The sequence goes on from JAKGUB010000521.1 coordinate 4,081,889, forward strand.
CACCCGCCCGCTTCTTTTGTACGTCTCTGGCCTTATCTTTTTTTTTTTGGTTTTCGCCTCACAAGTTGTGTGTTCCTTCGATTCCCCCCCTCCCCCCATGCCAAGCAGTTTACACAGAGAAAAACATGTTTTTATTTTCTTCTTGTTGTCTTCGTTCATAAAGGAATAAAGTTAACATATTTTATGATACTGAACCAAAAAAAAGGTATTTTTCTTCACCTGGTTGAGAGTGAGAAATGGAAATTGTAATAAATAAAAAGTGCTTTCATGTTGTCTGTTTATGTTCTGTCTGTTTTTGAGTCCTTAACATCTTGATGCATCAAATATATTTTTCCAATCATCCAACACACTTGCATTTGAGAGTTAATGACTATTGCATGAAACAAAAACATAAGGTTCACAGATGAATGTGTATTTTGACTTTCATTCTTTCCAAGGATTCTAAACGACATATTTTAGTTCTTATATAAATTATCCTTGAACTCCAGTTAAATTGGTCTTCTCACGACAGCATGACGTACTCTACGTAATAAAAACGTCGGACCAAACCCAGAAAGTGGCCGAGGGGATTGGTTTGGCTTCACAAACCTCGACGATTACTGCATTATCAAGAAATTATATTTAGTTTAGATCAAATTATAATTTCTGAGCCAAAGTGTGTCATGCATGACCCCTTTTCTTCGCAGCCTAACATCGGACATTTTAGTTTGTCGGACCAAAGCTGTAAGTGCATACTCGAATTTTGACATAAGCAATAAATTATTTAGGGATTTGTTTCAGAATTATTTCAAATAAAATGAATGTAGCTTAAATGTGGACATTTGTTGGAATAAAATATGAAAATTTGAAAGGTAATATGCCGGAACGTTATTTTACTACGAATCCTTAGCCTCCCGGGCCTTTTAACTGGTCGGACAGAAGCCGGAAAAACCTCCAAGGTCTCGGACCTGAACAACACGAACGTTTACACGATTAAATGGGAATTGTATTAATTGATAATAATTAAAAAGTACTTATTATTCATACTTTGGTAGTTAAAAGAAAGGAAAACGTTTGAGTGGGTCGCGTTGGAATATTCGTAGCACTCTGGACGTTTTAGTACGTCGAACCAAACCCGAAGGTTCACCCCAAAACAATGTTCCCTTGTTTGTGTTTCACGAACTTTGACAGTTAAGACACGAGAAAGGTAAGAAAAGGAGTCATGTTGAACTTGAAAGCACTGCAGAAGAACAAGACTGTTCGATATGGCGTGCCTATGCTAGTGAGTATCCTCTTATATGTTTAATAGCATTTTTTGTCGTGGTTTGTCGATGTAATTTGCTATTTAACAATAACAATGCTAATTTACAACAAAGAAGATAATTAGTGGAGATTTATTGAGCATATTTTGTATTTTTACCCCAAGAATATTACAAACAAGATTATGTTATGGAAAGAAAAGCAGGACGTACCACTTATATTAAATCCCAATGGATTGAACTGACTACTTGCTGAGAGATTCTGCGTGTAGTCCTCCACTCATTTTTCTTTGTAATATCTCAGCATTCACCAGCAGTATGCTGTTGTTAAAAAAAAAAAAAAAGTTGAGTTTTTGTTTCAGCTGCTCGTGGTCGGCGGTTCCTTTGGCCTGCGAGAGTTCACACAGATCCGCTACGATGCCCAAAAAGTCAAGAGGAAGGTACGCCACTCTTTAACTGTAGCGAGCCTGCCAACCTCACTTTGAGAATCCCTTTCCTGCAGCAACACCACAACAAAGTGCACTTGACACATAGGTAATGTGGTTTCTTTTGCGTGGTTTCAGTTGGATCCCTCACTGGAGGCCAAAGTGAACCTGCAGAAGCAGTCGGTCATTTTGGAGCAAGAGTATGAGGTGAGGAGATGGGCGCACCACCGGAGGGCGCACGCACTACTCGAGGAGATTCATTATTGTAATTACGCATTGCATGACAGCCGGGATGCATTTGGAACTACAGACGCTCCCCAGGTTACGAACGAGTTACGTTCCGGACGATTGTTCATAAGGTGAATTCGTTCGTAAGTTGCTTCAGTGCTATATTTTGTCTGGAATGTATGTTTAAGACTTATATTGACATCCATATAACGGGGAGAGAGCTTTTCGTCACGTTCTTCAGGGCTCGAGGGTTAGCTGCCCGCTAAACTAGCAGCGGCTTCAGCGGGGAGTAGACGACGGTCGTCGACGGCGCGCTTGACGCCTCCCGCCCGTTCCACCGTACGGAACGTCGCCTCCGCCGTACTCCTCCGCCCGTTTGGCACTCGGAAAAAGCGCGCAATACAAAATCTAACTTTTTATTTTTTTTTCGACAGACCCGTGAAAATGTTCGTATGTACCGTTTGTTTGTAACTCGGATGTTCGTAACTCGGGGAGTGTCTGTACGGAAGCCTCGCCGGCTTGCACTGAAACGTTTGCTTCTCCTCCTCGTCCGCCGCCATCTTGTTTTGTCGGAGCAGAAGATGAAGGATGCCAGTTTGGACGAATGGAGGAACATTCGCGGCCCGCGGCCCTGGGAGGACTCCCGGGAATTCCAAGAGCAGCAGCGCAGGAAGAGGACACCAGAGAGCTAGGACACACCCCTTTAAGATATTCAGTGGCGCCTTGAGATACGAGTTTAATTTGTTCCGGGAACACACAAAAAGAGCACTCTTATCATGTGTACATTGTCTATGCAGTAATTGTATTGCATAGAATTAGAGAATATATACTTGTGAGCATTTTTATTGTGGTCTCTCCGCCAAATCGGAGGGACCATAATAACAACCGCCAAATCGATGTTAATTCTTAGCCCGCGTGCCGATGGAATTTCCCATTGAACGTTAGCATTCAGTTAGTGGATGCTATGTAGTTGCTTTCAATGCATGAGTAATTCTTTTAGTTGGATGTTTAGTTTGACAGTCGATCCTAGTTTTCTATAGTAAAAACTGTTTTTTGCAACTGTTTTACTTTGATTAAACACAAATATAGCCAATCTGCTTTCACGGTGGAATGCAGAAACTTCAGAATATTCAGTGTTGGGAGACTGAAATAATTGCAATCGTTGATCAAAAACTTTGATGAATTTGATCGTCGATAACTTGTTGATTCATCCTTGCACTTTTAATTGTAACTCTTCAATTGCCATTGTTGAGGAAGAAGGGCACGATTGTGGTTTCGTCGGTCCGCTTCCCAGCTCATGCGCTTTCTCCGCCAGCGTCTAAAAATAGTCTGACGTTTGGCAGCTGAGGGGGAGTCCACGCGGAACAAAATGCCCCCTGCGGCGCTTTTGCTTCACTCCGCGCACGATGAGCCAGGCGGGAACGTGCCCGCCACGCCCACAACACCGTGAGGGGGGATCAAGAGGAAAAGGGGGCTCCGCCACGCAGATTGTGGTGATGATGAGGACTTTGAGTTTTAGGCCACAGCCTAAAAAAAAAGATTGGACATACATTGCACTTTTTTTTTTTTATTTTTATTTTTTTATGATTGTTTTTTGTTTTTTTTTTCAAATTTAGACAAAAGCTGTCAGATAAAAAGAGGAAAACATTGCAAAAAGTTTGATTGACAGAGATGTACATTTTGAAGTTTTTCAGATATAAAGAAAATGAACTTTGGCCAGAGGGGGGAAAAAATCACATTAATTAGACCATATATCATGTTTGTCATTTTTTTGTCTTCACAGAAATAAAATTGCTTTGTGGATGAAAAAATACAAAAGTAAAACTTTTTTGGGGGGGGTTAAAAAACAAACAAACTCCAAACTGTCACCCATGTTGAAACACGTGCATTGGAAAAGTTGTATTTTGTTCTCTTTACAAAACTAACAAATTGCTATTTTTTGGTGGTGGGAACCAAAATAAAACTGCCAAACATTTTAGGAAATTTTTGGTCAGATCAAAAGATTTTATTTTTTTATGTATTTTGTGTTCCGTAAATTTGTAAATGGCTGAATGTTTTACTCGCGTTGGGGGGGGGGGATTGGTTGTAATTCATCTTAAACAAATGTGAACATCAGACAGGTTGACTTGAGCAAATAAGAGCTGCTTCGCGCTTTGCCGACTGAAATTGAACGTTGAAGCACGAGAGGGTTTCATACCGCGCTGTGCTTTGACTAGCATTCATTATTGATCCTGTTTAATGAATTCCAAAGAGCTTGCAACCCGACGATTAATTAAACAGGAGTATTAATGAAGGGCGGACGAGCACCATTTTACATGCTCTGACTCATAGCAACAATCTCTGAAGGTTTTTAAGGGTTGGAAAAACAAACTTAGGGCGACAAGAAACCCACCGAGTTTCATCGGTCGCATTGCAAATCGAATGTTTCTTTCGCCTTTTGATCATGGTGGCACTCAAAATCCACGGGCTCCTTTTACTCTTGATAAGGTCCTTTCAAGATCAATCGCGACGCTCTCTTGATCAGCATTCAAAATCAACGCATCTGTTTACTCGTGATGATTGTTGTTCAACCGCCGCCTTCCAAATCAGTTGGCCCCACGCGCGTTTTCATCCGTTAGCCTTCGAAATCAATCGGCTTATTTGCCCTTTTGCTTGGGTCGCTTTCCGAATCGATGGCCGGGCCTGCTCCATTGACATATTTCAAGATGAACCCTTTGGTGCACCAATGATGTAATATTTAAGCAATCAATGTAAGATGTAATATTTAAGCAATCATCGGTCACCTGTTCCAATACTTTTGCTCACTTGAGTGGATTCAAACAAAAAAACGTTTAAAAAATATTCACAAAGCCATCTTGGATGTTGAGTCTCCACCAACGCTCGCAATCCTTCCTGTGATGGTCCCCCAACATCAATCGTGTTGTGCGGGGGGGGCTCCTCCTCATCTCCAATGTGGGCAAAATATTGGACACCCTCCCTCCTAGAAAACCAGGTGGAATCCACTCACATGGTGTATACATCAGCAAAATCCAAAGTTGCATACGTAGGCAGCTGGGGGAGGGGGGGGGGGTGCATAGCATTTTATTTACATTTCTTCGGCGGCGCAGGTGCACTTAATAATTTGACCACAGCCCTCACGCCGGCGTCGCTGCAGGTTTTCTCCTCTCAGCTGATGAGGGGCGATGACGTAGGCAGCCGCGCGCGGGAACGAGCCGACGCAACCATTGGACGCCGCTACCAAAAATAATCATAATAATGTAAATCCCCGCCCCCAAAAAAAATGAAAGAGATGAGGATGAAGAGGCGGTCACGGAGCGATGCGGGAGAGCGTCACTGAATGTAGAAGAGGTGGAAGAGGAACGTCGTGTGCGCGCCTTCCACGCCGGAGATCGCTGATTCACGGCTCGGCGCCCGAGCGCGAGCCGCTGCGAGCATTCATCAGCGGCGAGGACCTTAAAATACTCACCCTCGCTTCCTCTTCCTCTCGCCCCTCCTCCTCTTCCTCGCTTGTCACTGACAGCTCCGCTCAGTCCCGCCAGACGTGAGGCGCTTCTGGAGTTAGGAGGACGTCACCACCACCATTATCAGCACCGCCACCACGGGAACCAAGGCGAGCTCCTCCGCCGGATCCGATTCAAGACGCCTCTCGCCGGGGGAAACGAGCCGGCTTGAGGGGCGTGGGGGTGGCTGTCCGCGTGATTTTTTTTCCCCCCCCCTTTGGGAGGGGAGGATGTGGTGCAGTTTCCACACCAGCTAACCAGGTGAGTGACACCCCGTAATCATCACAATAATGCATGTTGATGGAATCATGTGTGACAGATGGATCAATTAACACTCTTGTACCATGCCTCAGGCGTAAATGGGCGCGCCATTGATGTTCTCATAGTAACACGTAGCGTGCAGGATGTTACATATGTCTGCTTAAAATTGACGTGGGCGGGGGGGCTTTCATAGGGGATCACCCCCCGCCTTCTCCTGCCCCTCTACTTCAGGTATAGCAGATGATGATTAATCAGCAACAGCTGAAACTCTGCTGAGTGTGCAGCTCAAATGACCCCCGCCCTTTTTTTTTTTAAATACCCCCCACACACACACACACACACGTCCAAAAATAGAGTCAGGCTGTCATGGCATCCACATTTTGAATGTGAGCCCTTCATACACACCCATTTTTTTTTTCAAAATCTGTAGCTAGTTGGCCAAGCCTGTGCAATTGTGGTGGAAACGCAGACAGTTTACACTATCGCATGTTTGATGAAGTGAATTTCTGTGCGTAAGTGATGTTCAATTAATCAAATCGTCCTACAATGGCCCGGTCGTGTGTTATTTATTGGTCTACTCGATGTTAGCAGTGAAACCTATGAAGCCATAAGTATCCGGGTCATGGCACCAATTGAAAAGTTGTGCCAAACTTGTACCGGTCAGCCTAAATGTTCACAATATTCAAGAAGGTCATGTGAGAATGTGTGACCTGCTTGTCTTAGCTGGATTCAACTAGATATGTCTCACAAAGTGACGTCGATAAGAAGCCCAAGCAAGAGAGCGCACAGCAAATTAATGGCCCCGCTCAAGATATTCAGAAATCAAAAATTAACTGCGGGCGGCAAGGTGTTCGATCCTGGCTACGGCCTTGCTATGTGTAGTTTGCATGCTCTCCCCGGCTTTGCCGATTTCCTCCATATTCAAATAACATGCATGTAAGGTTCAAGAATCTAAATTGTCCCTGTGTGTGATCGTTAGCGCAAATGGTTGTTCATCTATCTTGCGGCCCAAACTGAAAAAGGCGCAGTATAAATTCTGTTCTATGGTTATTGTCACACTTATCATTGCATCATTGTTTCTGTTCATTCCACCTTCATGCGCTGTCGCCATGGTAACAACATTTACAGACTGGCCATTTTTTAAGTATACAAATAGCACTATCGCCAGCTTGTGGCAGATATCGGTAATTCCAGAAGTAACCGGATTTTCACAGGGCTAAAAGTTTCCCTGGTTACCTCCATGCTAATTGTTAGCCGTTAGCCAGTTGTATGCTCGCTAGTTATTCATCTGCCTACCACAACACATCTCTTTTTATTTTTAAATTTTTTTCATTGATGCTGTCAAAAAGGTTCAAATATTTTTTCGGATGTCGCAGCTGTGCCGAATATTTAGCTCTAGAGTAAAATGCAATTTCAGAGAATCCCTGTAAGCCTTTCATGAATTGAGCCACGCGATTGGCTCGCCAAGCAATGTTTGACTCTGACAGGAATATACAATATCTTGGAGTGCATGAATAAATCATGTCGCTTAATAACTCGCATATATGCACAAGAGCTCCCCCGCATATAAACACGGAGTGATAAGTCAGCACAATGACTGATTGCTCGTCGTCAATGTTTAACACCAATTAATGCAAGTAATTACTCACTGGAGCAATCAAGTTGAATATTGTCATGTAACGTTTAGCTCACTGAGCAGGAATTAAGCGAGGCATTAATTACGTTTTTTTTTTCAATGCGAGTTCCACTGCAAAGCACAAGTATGCGGTTAAAAAAAAAAGTAATTCAACGCTGCATCAATTGAGTTTGTATGAGTTCAAATGCAAAGCAAAAAAGGGGGATTGAAAAAAAGACCCCACTCCTTTACCCTCAAAAGAAAAAAGTGAAAAGCAAACAGCATATGTTGTATAATGTAATATTTGCTTTGCGGAGCATGAACAAGGCTAATTAAACATTGCATAAACATTTCATTCATTGCGTTTATGCGAGTTCAGATGCAAAGTACAGCATTTAAATACATGCAACAACAACAACAAAAATGTTGCTTCGTTGAGCAGGAAGAAGTGATTAAACAGCACGTTCATTGTGGTCTGAATTTCACGAAAAAAGGAATAAAAATGCAAGAAGTAAATAGTATAATAAAATATTTAGTTTCCGCCACTTTGATGTCCTGAAAAAAAAATTGAGGGGGTGCTGTGGATGACGACCCCCACCCACCCTTCCTCCCTTTCTGAGGCGCCTGAGTTTAGAGTAAGATAATGTAAACAATAAAAAAACAAGTATTGAATCATACAATTCGAGCAAAATGGGATTCCTTCTCACTGCTTGATTCCACCACTCATCAATTTTGGGACAAAAGGGGCAATTTCATGTCATATTCTTTGTGTCCAAAGGAGGCGTTTAGTGAAAGTGTAGATACCCTCTGATGATGATGATGATGATGATAGAGCAAGAAAAATCTTGGTTAAACCTTTAGTGACAGTCCCAATGGGGCCAAAAAGAATTAAGTATGCAAATTGGTGTAGTGTTGTTGCTCATTTTGAGGTCACTAACACACACACTTGCACACACACACACACTTGCACACACACACCATAATCCCAAACAATCCAGAGTTTGTGAGGCGGTTTTGATGCGCACGTCTCCGCGCCCTCGATTGACAAACAAAGCGTGGGTGTGTCTATTGAATTGTTTAGTGCTCAATGTTGTCAATCTTTTGGACGAGGAAGACACTACAAATGGATGTACTGTAATTGGAAAATACTATCTGGTTTTCTGGGGTGGAATGTTCCATTCACTTCCAAACAATCAAAGGAAATTGTTGACAAATTCTTCCAGAGTCAAAATATCTCGACCAAGCTTTTGGCGCGCAGTGCTAACATTAGCTTTACTAACAAACGATTATCAAATCTCACACTCTGATTTGCTTTAAACAAAAAAACTATATGCCTCTGTCAAAATTATATATATTTAAAAAAAATCACTCTTAAATTATCTTTATTTTTGCGAAATTCAGCCAATACTTACCTAAATGGTGATCAAGGCATAACCTCCAGACGCGCGCTTGGCAGAAGAAATAAAAATGCCGTGTCAAAATGTAATTATTTTTTAAATGTAATTGTTTTGTTGGGTGTCAAAAGCAAACACTCTTTTGTGCTTGTCAGAGGTAATAAAAATTCCTACAATTCAATTTCTACCATTTTAGCACCATCCAGCTAGCGCTAGCTAAAAACGCACAATGATGAAAACAGAACCTCCAGCAGTCGCACGCCTTTCACAGTATGGCAGAAGAAAAATGTCAACATAACTGGTCTGGTCCATGTCAAAATGTTGTTTCTTTACTTGTTTTAGAAAATCTAATCAAATCAAATCACTAAACCAGCTAGCTAGCAACCAACACATGTTAAATAAAACATGATCTCCAGCCTTGCATTGTTCGAGTTTGGTGGACATAATAAAAACAGTCCTTGAACGTTTTTTTTTTCGTGACTCACCGAACTAATTGATTAACATTTAAAATTGTTTTGTCTGTAAACCAGCTACGTAGCCAATCTGCTAAAGTCACTCAAATCATAACAAGCTAATCTAACTGACTGACTGACTCATCAGAGCGTAATCTCCAGCTTGCATTTTTGTTTGTTTTTAGTTCGGCAGCTATACAAAACTGCGCACTAGTAAAAGATGTCAACCCCAATATTATTGTAATGTTACAAAAGACAGTCATGGTGTATGTGACGTTAGCCCGCTGATCAAACGGTTTCCACTTCCGAATGACCCAAGCGCTAAATATGCGTCCGCTCGCATCCTGTCGAGGCGGCGGGATCGGTTAATATGCGTATCGGTTTGCGCTGAACACGATCCAAGATATGTGTGACGTCTTTTGATGTTCTATTTCTGCCTAATTTGCCTTTTTGGAAACATTATTTCCGCAAATGCGACATTTTGGACGCTGCTAGCCACGCCGCAGCTCCTGCTGAGCGAGCTAGTTTGCTTCCCGCCCCGCACGTGTGTGTTTTTTCCTTTTTTTTTTTCCCCCTCCCTCACTTCTCCCAAGAGAACGGAAGACAATCAAAGTCCAATCGGTGTAATTGGTCTCCGCATCCAAAAGCCCAAGTAAACTCCCGTGATTACAAACGAGTCCGCGGGCTAGCGTTTTATTAAACAAACCTTATCTCCATTTTTTTCCCTCTATCTTCTTCCCAGACCTGAATAGCTCCTGCATTTTCAGAGGGCAAGAGAAGGTGGGGAGGGGTAATATTTTCCCCGGCCCGCCTCCCACGGAGGAAATCGACTTGTCGCAATTATCCTGTTTCTAAACTAGGTCGCCCCATCTGAATTTAGACACTCGTGAAATTGAAATTCTGTCTCGTTGAAAAGTCGTTCTCTTGTGCTTTGTTAAGGTGATCGGAGTCACGGCCCAGTGCTGGATCGCAGTGCGGTGAGGACCTTCGAGACCACGGAGGGTGCATGGAGGGCTCAAGGCCCGTAAGTCCGAGGCGGTCGGCCCGTCTCCGCTTAGGACTGGTTTCGGCGGCCATCGCCTTCCTCGGCGCGGAGGCTCGGAGCACCCCGAGCCCGCCGCTTCGCCCCGACAACGCCACTTGCCCGGGTAACTCCAAATGCACCCCCGGCATCATCTTGCCCATCTGGTACCCCGAGGACCCGTCCATGGGTGACAAGATCGCGCGGGTCATCGTGTACTTTGTGGCCATGATCTACATGTTCCTGGGCGTGTCCATCATCGCCGACCGCTTCATGGCGGCCATCGAGGTTATCACGTCCCAGGAGAAGGAGGTGCTGATCCGCAGGCCAAACGGCGAGACCACCACGGCCACCATCCGCGTCTGGAACGAGACGGTGTCCAACCTGACCCTGATGGCGCTGGGCTCTTCGGCCCCGGAGATCCTGCTGTCCGTCATCGAGGTGTGCGGCCACGGGTTCAAAGCGGGCGAACTGGGGCCGTCCACCATCGTGGGCAGCGCCGCCTTCAACATGTTTGTCATCGTGGGCCTGTGCGTGTCCGTCATCCCCCAGGGTGAGGTGCGCAAAGTCAAGCACCTGCGAGTGTTCTTTATCACGGCCGGCTGGAGCGTCTTTGCGTACATCTGGCTCTACATGATCCTGGCTGTGTTCTCGCCCAACGTGGTTCAGGTTTGGGAGGGCCTCCTGACGCTGGCCTTCTTCCCCATCTGCGTGCTACTGGCCTGGGTGGCCGACCGCCGGCTTCTCTTTTACAAGTTCATGCGCCGCAAGTACCGCGCCGACAAGCACCGCGGCGTCATCATCGAGAACGAGGCGGACGGCTCCTCCAAGGGCATCGAGATGGACGGCAAGATGGTCAACTCCCACTTCGCCCACGGCGCCGTCAACCCGACGGGCCCCGCGGAGGTCCGGGAGCCGGACGAGTCCCGCCGCGACATGATCCGCATCCTCAAGGACCTGAAGCAGAAGCACCCGGAGAAGGACCTGGAGCAGCTGGTGGAGATGGCCAACTACCACGCGCTGTCCCACCAGCAGAAGAGCCGCGCCTTCTACCGCATCCAAGCCACGCGCATGATGACGGGCGCCGGCAACATCCTGAAGAAGCACGTGGCCGAGCGGGCCAAGAGGTGCGCCGGCGCGGGCGAAGTCCGCGCCGACGAGCCCGAGGAGTACGTGTCGCGCGTGGCCTTTGAACCCGCCGCCTACCAGTGCCTGGAGAACTGCGGCGCCGCCATCCTCACCGTCACCCGGCGGGGCGGCGACATGGGCAAGACCGTGCGCGTGGACTACAAGACGGAGGACGGCTCGGCCAACGCCGGCGCCGACACGAGTTCACCGAGGGCACGCTGGTCTTCAAGCCCGGCGAGTCACTCAAGGACATCAGCGTGGGCATCATCGACGACGACATCTTCGAGGAGGACGAGCACTTCTTCGTGCGCCTGGGCAACCTGCGCGTGCTGGAGACGGAGGAGGAGCTGCTGTCCGCCAACAGCCTGCCGTACCCCAAAGCGGCGCTGGGCTTCCCCGCCGTGGCCACCGTCACCATCCTGGATGACGACCACGCCGGCATCTTCACCTTCGAGAGCGGCGCGCTGCGCGTCAGCGAAAGCGTCCGCGTCATGGAGGTCAAGGTGCTGAGGACGTCGGGCGCGCGGGGCACGGTCGTCGTGCCCTACCGCACCCTGGAGGGGCTCGCTAAGGGGGGCGGCGAGGATTTTGAGGACGCGTACGGCGAATTGGAGTTCAAGAACGACGAGACCTGGTAAGGCAGCTGTTTTCTTTCTCGCAATCTGGCCTCCGTTGTTCACCGACAAAACGGATTTGTCGCCTCTTTGGCGCCATCTTCTGCCAGGGAACTTAATTGACGTTTGTTGTCTAGCTTCATTTAGACACGTGCCGTCTTGCGGCATCTGTAAGCCATCATAAAGTGGGCGGGGGTCCATTCCTCTCTGATTTTTCCTATTTGCGGAAAAGCTCCGCCGACAAAATCTTTGTCATTTTTTTGTGGTTCATCTACAATTCAAAATTTGACCATAAGCAACTCTGAAAAGTTTCAGGGATTGTCAATCAATCGTATTTTTTTTTTTTTTTGCAGTTGGACTGTACTTCTTTACACGAGCACTTTTGTCATCGCGTTAAATGAAATTTGATATCTCAGAAGTACTCGAGGTCTTGGTATCATCGTTCTGGTATCGGTGCAAACGAAAGTGGTATCGAGCATCCCTCATATCACGTATGGCCGCCAATCGCGCCTTTTCCAGGGAGGACTTTAATTCTTGCATGTGATGAGCTAAAATGGCGTAAGCATACAACAGTGAATGAAATGATACATTCTCGGGCGGGGGGGGGGGGCGGTTGGCTAGTTTGGTCTTGGTGGAGGTCTGGATTGTGCCTGTATGCACGGACTGCGGTTAATCAGGCCTTTTCTGGCACTGACTTTCTTTCGGCTTCAGATTGACTCAAATGGCCTTTGACACGTCCCACTTTGACTAACCTGCGGTTGCGTCCTCACGCGATTTTTGACGCTGTGCTAAATGTTGGCTTTGGTCGCAGTCGTGCGTGTATTCTGTATGGCTGATGTTTCGACTCAGTCATGTCTTTTGTGGGCGGGGTGCGTGATTTAATTTAGGAGTTGGTGAAAGTCGAGCGCTACGTCGTGCTACGTCTTGTGAAAGAGGATTTTTCAGGGAACAGTTTTTTCTTCTGACTCGCGATTGGCTTGAATGGCCTGACAATCGCCGTCAAATTACGGCGCTGCTTTTATTTGATTTTTTTTCCAAGCCTCGTGTCTCATCCAAGCGTGCATACATTTGTTTTTCCTCTCGTCCCAGTGCTCCAGTGTGTGTGCGCGCGTGTGTGTGTGTTACACGGGAGGGGGATTCAATGTGAGGATTTGTCACACAACAACTGTGGCAACAGGAAGTCCTGAGCTAACCTGGCGACTCTAATCCCAGTGGATCCCCCGCCCTGCCCCCTCCGCCCCCCCCCCCACTTTCATTTGTTTTACTTTGATTGTTTACGTGTGTCACTTTGCCTCGCAGGTCAAGCAATCACGCAGAGTGTTACAGTGATGCGAGTCGGTACTCTGACTCGAGATGAAACGCTTGGAATAAATTCAGATCGAGATCAACACGAGCAAAATGATCGCGGTCTGTAGCGGTTCTCACCAGATTATTGAAAAAACACGTCGCGCCTTTTTTGTTGTTGTTGTTTTTATCCCGTGCGTGTAAACTCTACCGAATTGCAATTCTGGAAATATTGATTGATAGATTTTTTTCCTCCTCTCTCCCCTTGCAAACAAGGGCACTCGGGCTGTGAATCAAATTGACATCCGTACATTTGACATCCTCCGCTCAGCGGGACCTTCTGCTGGTGTCACAATTACCCCGGGTGCAGGGGGCGAGTGTCAGGGTGAGCAGGAGGGCTCCTGGGGGCACGCTGGCCTCTCTGGGGTTGGAGGTGTAGTTGCCTTGATTTATGTGGGAAGGAGACTTCCCGTCGGGGCCACGCAGAAAGGAAGAGCACTCGTATTATGGCCGGAACGCTGTCGTTGTGTGTTGTGTATCGATCCAACCATTGTTTTGGGGTCGCTGGGCCCAACGTGACGGCCGGTCGAGTGATGAATAGCGCGCAGGTGGGCCAAAAACCTCGAAACGGTTCCCAAAGTGCTCAGCTGCCAAGTACAGCTTTGTTTCGGGGACGTGTCGCAGGACGACGGTCCGCTTGTTTGGTGTGGGGCGGAGCTTGACATGGCACTGTCCACTCATTCATTCTCACGTTGAGGGCCAATGACTCGAAGCAATGAATCAATCAATCAATCTTTCTCTCTTACACTCGCACACAATGGGCGTCAATGATATGCAGATTTTCGCTGTTTGCGAGTTGGACGACTACCCGTCTCCCAGGAATAGCGGGGAAATACGATAGTTTTGGGGTGTAATATCTTCCATTCACCACTAGATGGCACACATGGCTTAGTTCCACCTGCACCCGGTTTTATAATAATAATAATAATAATAATAATAATACATTTTATACTGCCCTGTGCTACAACATGAGTCGCCGAATCATTTTTGCGGCGTTGGGATGATATGCAGGATAAACGTAGGATCAAATATTGACAATTTGTGTTCGATGATATGCACAAAACTGGTTCTTGCACTTCATGTTGGTTTCTTTATTTCGTGCCATCCTTGAATGGTCTTTTTTTTTTTTTTTTTTTTTTAAATGCATGAGAGATCTTTGCACAACATCGCAACCTTTACGGTGACAATCAAAAAATCCTCCAAGGCTTCATGGGGCAAAATGTCACTTTTTCACCGGCGGCAGCTGCTTGTCGGCTGAGGGGTCCTCCCCGGAGACGCCGCGTGTTTAACAAGGCGCTGATACATTCATAAACAAACGAGTGGTTGCACAGGAGACGGAGCGGTATTAGCCGCGCAAATTGCCCTCGCCGTCACGCCTCCGCGAGCTCGTAAATGGACCGGCGCACGTCGAGGGGTTGCTCAAACATTTTCGGTCCAGGGACCCCGGGAGACCTCCTCATAATCCAAATGACAGCTAAACTTGTTTGTCTGCGTGAATTAATGCAACTCGCTAGCAATGACGTCCGAGTCGATCCTAACGAATCTAAAATATAAATGATATCGAGCGAGAGATTATTCACACCGATGCAGTTATGCGCACCCGAACACACGCAGTAACACCTTCTTTTTTTTTTTTATTATTATGATTTTTTTTTGTACACAATATCATTGTAGTGGTACACAAGTACAAGCCGGGTGTCATCGAGTGTTTTGAAATGACGCCGATTGTGTGATAACACCGCACAGAAAGCAATTCGGGAGACATTTTCTTATCTGATCAAACGTATTGGAGCTGCGAAATGCCACACACACACACGCACACACACACACACACACGCACACACCCTCTCGCACGTTCACGCGGACTTCACTTCACAAAATCTCCCAAACGCACGCGCGCGCGCGCTCGCACGGTTTGAGTGGCAATCAATACGCCGGCCCTCCATTCGCTGCTCTCCGTCGGGGGAATGCAATTAAGTTGAGGCTTATTTATAACGCAATCCGGCAACCGGCTGCGTCACCGGCGTCCTCCCTGCCTCATCAAGTGCCGTGTAAATCTGACGGGGGGGGGTCCGTTATTTGGGATTCTACAAATTGTCAAGTTGCGGTATTCGAGAAGCACGGAGCCCCAGACATAACATCAGGGGAGGCAGGGGGGGGGGGCAGAGCACTCTTCAATAAATGACATGATATTCACCCGAGATGCTGCTTATTAAAAGTATTCATGCGTGCAGATCACGACAGATTTTGGTAGTTGTTTGGGACAAGTTCTGGCCTACCAGACGTCATCGCAGGCCTGTAACCCCCCACCACCCGGCATCGTTTGATCTCGCCATTTTCAAACGGCACTTGAAAGTCCAAAATCCGACAGAATATTGTGGCCACAATTAAAAATCAATTCCCACGTCATGTCTACAGCTCGGTAGACAAGGGAAGCAGCTCACGCGTAAACTATTCCTTGTATTCGGCCCCCGCACCCTCCCCTGAAAAAACCCTTTCTCTTGGATTCAGCAGTGGAGCAAAGATAGTTGGACTCATTCAAGCGAAAGCTTTGTTGTTGTGCATCACCCCGAACCGCCGGGCAGTCTCGACGCGGCTTCCTGCAGGAGAACCCTTGTCGGAGCCCCCCACACACACACACACACCCCCAGGCGGTGGCTCGCCCGACTCCCGCTCGATGCCTTCGGGACAAAAGTGGAAGTGGAGCCGCGCGCGCCTGTTGCATTTTGGAAGGAGACGGCGAAACAGATCGGTTCTTATTTGTGTCAGATGAGTTCTGTAAATGATTCGGGGGTGGGCCTGAGGGGGCATGGGACCGCTGGGTTTTGTACCATCTCTGGATTGTCTTCAAACATTGCATCACCGGGATTCTTTTGGGTTACCTGGATCAGCCATATTCCTGGGGAGACTCGGCTTGTGTGGGATGTGTTTTTTTGGGGGGTGTGCCTGTCCGGTCCAACTTGGAGTCTTTGGTGTGGGCATAAATGGGGGCGTGGCTGCTTTGATGTGAGTTTTGTGCATCCGCTACCAGTTGTCAGAGGCAAGGCTTGGTCATAGAGGCGGATGTGATCAGGGTTGGTGGAGGTTGGGCACGAGGACACGGGGGGGAGGGGGGCATCTTGGCCCCCGCAGAACCCTCTGGGACCAGCGGCGCTGCCCTGGCTGTCACATCGCACTCCCCGCCGTAAGATGAAGGGGTGACACTGCTGGATCGCAGCTCTGCCGGGGCCCCTGGGGACCCCCTCTTCTTTTTTACAACATCCCCCCCCCCATCAGCACCTTCAGCTTCGCCATCTTCACCTTTTTTTCTCTCTTTGATGTAATCCTGTCAGGGAGCAAAGCTCTCCTGCTCTGTTGCCCCCATGCAGCGGTTCCTGTTGGAATGATCTCTCCCAAGCAAATGTGAAGTCCATTTTCCACTCGCCCCCTCACCGCCCCCCCACCACTCTTCCTTCATATGTTTTATTTAAGCCTCGAGCGCTGGCTCAAGATGGTGGCCTACTTTTGTCTGAACCTGCACCCGTTTGTTGGGATTAGGCTCCGCATCCAAAATTTGCACGGACATCCCTCAGCGGCTTGACTAATAGCACAATACTTCACAACACACTTTGGGGGGGCGGGGGGGGGAAAGTATAGAAGCAGAATAAAGTCATAGAATGAAAAAAAAAAACATTGAAGTTTACTGGGAGTAAAAAAAAAAATAAATAAATGTATCTATGTGTTAAGTATGAAAATATGAGTCTAAATAAACATCCATGGAGGAATCATGCGTTTAATAAGGGGAAGGGGTGTTGAAGGAAATTATGGGAGGAAGAAGGAGGGGAGTGATTTGGGAGGCAGAGAGGGAAGAAAACCAAGATGGAGGATAACGAGAATCCCGGAAACAAGAGTGGAGGAAAAACAACCCGAAGTCGCCTCGAACGAGGACGATAGCGAGGCGCGTGGGTGCCGATGTCTTTGAAAGTGCTCCTCTGGTGCTCCTCGTTAGGGTTCCTCCTAGACTTCCTGATGACACGTGCAACTGCTTTGATGCTCGCGTGAAGACGCGCGTCCGCTCCTCGTTAGCTCGCGCATCGTTAGCGCTCGCGTCATTCGTTTGATTTCTCATTGTTTTTCTTGCCAGGTCTTTTCATCTATTCCGTCCATGTGATGTGTCTTTGATGAATCGTTCCACGAGACAGATCATATTCTTTCTTGACTTTAAAGTGGTTTCAGATGTTAATCGCTCACATCTAAAAATGTGGCTCGCAAGTATAAAATATGTACGTGAAGTCGAAAAGTGATTGGACACGTCTCTTGTGTCTTTGATGGCTGACTTTCTTTATTGACTTTGGACGACTTTAAAATGTTGCGTGTGGAAGTACCACTCGCGTAAAAAAAAAAAAATTGATGTGTGTCTTTGATGCTTCGCACCATGAGACAAATCATTTTTTTGACTTGGAACGCCATTAAAGTTTTATGTGTTAAGATACCTTAGATTTTTAAGAAATGGGATGTGTCTTTGATACACTCCACACGGCAGGCCACTTTTATTTTTTTTTGATGTTGGACAACTTTACAGCTTCAAGCGCGGAAATGCTTTTCTCGAGCAAAGCAACGTGTACGAGACGGGCAAAAGTGACGTGCGACATGCCTTAGATGTGGCACTTGTGAAGGCATGGCACTTTAGAGCTTTTACGTGAGGTATTCAGTATCTAGCGAGTGTAAAACAATCCCTCCAAGAAAGACAAAAGCTTTTATGACTTTGCAAGTTGACGTGCCATACATGGGAATATCTCGCGCCATCTAAACAACTTCTAACATTTGGGATGCATGGCTTTGATGTTTTACTCCACAAGATGGATCATTTTCTTCAAAACGCGGTTTGTGATAGTAGGCACAAACATATTGGGATCCTGACAAGATGTAATGAGAGAATAAAATAATAATCATAATCATAAAGAATAAAATGCTATTCAAACTTGAAAAGCTAAATGGGCCTCAAAAGTTTCCCTGTGGAACTCCAGTCCAAACGGTGTCCGACTTGTGACCAGGTCTTGTGATGGTCCGCTATTAGAGAACAAAAGTATTACAGGATGTGGAAAAAGTAATGAAAACATTAGAGAATGCAGGGACTTCAAACGTTTCCTTGAGGAACTCCTCTGAAAACCTCTGCATGTATAAATGTGTTGTGAACACAAGGACCTTGCTTTGCCAGAAAATACAGGAATGTTGTGCTCATTTGCATAATTGGCTTTCAACGTCAGCGTCCAAACTGTTGCCAAGGGAAAGTGAAGCTTCACCGTGACGATAAGAGAGTGCCAGCCATCATTCAGGGGTGAAATATCGGAGGCGCCTTTAATCTGATCTCGTTTCAAGATTAACCTGCTACTGTGTGTGTGTGTGTGTGTGTGTGTGTGTGTGTGTGTGTGTGTGTGTGTGTGTGTGTGTGTGTGTGTGTGTGTGTGTGTGTGTGTGTGTGTGTGTGTGTGTGTGTGTGTGTGTGTGTGCGCGAGCCCATGCTATAACTTGTACTCGCAGCCCTTTTAGTGGAACTCCTTGGCCCCGACACTTCATCAGAATGTCAATAAAAGAGAAGGAGGAGGAGGAGGAGCAGCAGGGCTCGTCTATCTGTGACTGATGAATGCAGCAAACATGTGAAAACCATTTGACAGCCATGCTTTTTTTTTTTTTAACTTGGTAGGATTTTGTAACATTTTATAACATTCTCCATTGTTGTACAAGTGTGAAAAGTTAACATCCAACCTTTAAAGAATTGGAAATGTCTAGCTCATATAAAACAAGGTGGATGAGACGTACCACAGTAATGGGATGCGTGTCTTTGATGTGACAGTGCGCAATCAAGTATGAGATGGACAAAAGTAACGGACACGTGTCATTCCACAATCTGAATACGTTTTTGGGACTTCTTGTGACTTTGCTGTATTACGTATGGAAATGGCTCTCTCACGTGTCTTTGATGACACTTTTGTCTCTTGACTCTGACTCAAACTTTATCGCCATTGATCCTGAGTGGCAATTGATTTTTGCGGAGTACTTTTTCCTGCTATGTATCTCAGTTGAAAAGAGCTATTCGGTTCAATAAACAACAAAAAGGGAAGTTAAAGGAGGGGGAAGCAAGCCTTGCCAGGTGAGCTTCCGAGGGAGCAAGAGACTCTTTGCTCACACTCAGCACTTTGCTGCGCTTCTCATATGGAGGCTGTTGGGTTTCAACAGCATCCCCAAATTTCTTGTGACCAAATGTGGGGGAGATGTCAGCTGGTGCTGTCAAGCGATTAAAAAAAAAGTGAGATTAATTAATTATGATCTGTAATTAATTGATCTAATTAATCTCTATTTTAATCTCATTGAAAAAGTGCTGAGAAAACCCCTATTTTCATTTTTAATTCATGACATTATTGAAGCAGATCAAAAGACAAAAAAAAGTGGCATTATATATAAGTTTCATTATTTGTAAACAGGCTTGAACAGATGCAGTCGTAGCCATTCACTTGCTGCTGTAGTTGAGACTACGTAGTCCCAAATCCTACCTGCAAGCTTTAGTTGTTGTTGTTGTTGTTGTTAAGACCGAAGACACACGGGCATGTTTGCAAACATGACAATGTAAATTTTGACGATCCTAAGGTATCTGTTTTTCTCAACGTCAAAGACTCCTTCGAGCCAGGTGCATCAAGTGTGTCGTCAACATCAAAAAATTATTTCGAGGTCCCCGAGGCAACTATTGCGCCTTTTCTGAGACCCCTTCCATCCGCTTGTCTTGTGATGGCCATTCATCTCGTCCCTTCGTCGGATCCGCCGCTCAAACGGCTTCCCGACCTCATCCGTAAGAACCAGACAGGGGGATGAAAGAAAGAAAAAAGGTGAAAAGGGCACCCGAGCGAGGAGAACCACAGAGGATGTTTTCCCTTTTGATTCCCCCTCAGTGTCACCCTGATTATGTAACTGCCACGTGCTAAAAATAAAGCCTGCAGTACGAGTCGGGAATGCTGTGCCAGTGCGTACCCCCCCGCCCCTTCTCTTTTTTCACACGTGCGCACACGCACACACACGCTCTGTGCGGTTGCCATGGCAACGTAGCCTCCCTCAGACAGAGAGGAGAAGCGGCATGACTTCCTGGAGGGAAGGAGCAGGAATCTCATCACTGCCCGCTGCTTTTCTGCCTCTTGGTTTATTTATTTATAGAGGGCGACGCGGTTGCTCCGCGAAGAGCCTCGTTTGTATTTGATCCCCGGCTTGATGCAGTGTTGTGTGGTGTCTTTTGTTAAGTTTGTTTGTGAATCCAAATCGTATTTGATATTTATAGAAAAGATGCCTTCAGGGGCGACAAAATGCGCAATAGGTAAATGTTTTGGTGGTCTTTGATGTTTTCGATGTGATCGAAAATTTGGAGACGTTATTTTTGGGTGATGAGAAAAACATGCTTGGCAAAGAATTTTCGAGAGGAGCCAGATGAGGTGGTTGGGGCATCTGTTTAGGAGGCCACATGGACGCTTTTGGGCGTGGCCCCCTGCAAAGAGGTCCCAAGGATGACCAAGTACACGCTGACCGCTGTCCTGGGAACATCTCGGGATCCCCCCAGGAGAGCGAGACGAAGTGGCTGGGGAGAGGAAAGTCTGGGCTTCCCTTCTCAGGTTGTTGCCACCGTGACTCAACCGCAGATATGTGGAAGGAAATGAATGGCTAGATGGAAGCTCACCTTTCTTGGACCAGATCTCGCCAAGTGTCAAGCGGGACATTTCGGACTTCCTTTAGACTCGTCGACGGCAGCGCACGTTCACACCACGTGTGTAAACTGCTCTCGCATTTAAAAGCCGGGTTCTTCTGCAGTTCACCGTGAACAATAACGCTCATCCTCGGTGTCATCGACTTGGTCATCACTTTTCGTGCTGACAAGGCCGCTCGTCGTGGACAACCCGGGCGGCTTAACCGTCAAGCACCGCGACATGCGCCTGTCCTTCATCTTTTGAGGAGCACGCCGACTTGCAAAGGGAAAGGAAATGTCAAGAACTCATTGTTCTAATTTGAACGTATTTGTCACGGAAAGTGGCAGAATTGATTTGATGGTGAAGGAAAAAAATGCCAGAAAGCTCGATATTTGCCCTTTGCTTTTAAATGTCTTGAAATCTTTGGTTTGGAAATGTGTTCAAATGTTGTCAAGCTTTTAGTAAGTTGAAAAAGCGACTTTTGTTGTCTTTTTAGACGTCGTCCTTTCGGCTGTGTGAAGCACATTGAGTTGCCTTGTGAATAAATGCGTCTCGCCTTGAAATGTTCTTTGATGTTTAAAACACATTTCTGGGAGGTGTTTACAAAAGCGTGTCGATTATTTGCGTTCAGATCCTGCGCGGGTTTTCGGCCTCCTCCCACATTCCAAACAAATGCATGTTAAGATTATTTGAAGACTGTAAATTATAAATTGTCCTACTATCATCGTCACTCTCTGCAGTTGAGTCAACAACAGCGCTGAACACACACACACACACACGCGCACAACAAAGGCGGAGGGAGGTCTTTAGCCCATCGATTACATTTAATGGCGGTGTTGGAGATACGCTCCGCTAACACTAATGCTAATGAGCAATTACATAAGAGGCGCTAATGAGCGAGCGGCTATAAATAGGCGGCGCTGCATGTCGCGCTCATGCATAATGGAGAGGACAGTCAGTCGCTAGGGCCAAGCGTCCGAATGCGAGCGCAGAAGAGAGACAATGAAGCGATGCTAGCTACCAAGTCGCACGGATTATGAGAGCGTCAACAGTTTTTCCCCGCCGGCGCAAACGCCGGATGACTTTTTCTCTTGTGACACACCTTTGACGTGAGGCAGCAACTTGCGTATCAAACGTTATTTGTCACCAGTCTGACAATAATAATAATAATAATACATTTTATTTAGCGGGTAGGCCGGAAGTTAGTATGCATCTTTTGAAATGAATTTATTTCAGATAGACAGGTCGGATAGAAAGAGGAGGGAGCGTGGAATTAAGTCAGGATGCAGAGGAAAGGAAGGAAAGAAGGGACCAAATGAGACGATGTAATGAAAGGACAGAGAAGGAGAGCAAGTAAGGATGGAATGAAGGATGGAAACAAGGATAGGAGGAGGGATTGATGATTCAAGGAAAGACGTACGGTTTGCTGGATGGTATGACATGAACAAAGCAAGGAAGGAAGGCAGGAAGCATTGTAAGACGCAAGTAAACACTGCAAAGCTCTGCGAGGGAGTGTTTTTACGTCCAAGAAATAACACGCCCATCTCCTTTCCTGGCTTAACGGGCTGCCGTGCAAGTCAAAACGCTGCACACGTCTGCGCTCTGCAGGTCAGTGCCTCCCATCTGCACAAGTTATGATCCATCTTAGCTTGACTGGCAGGTTTCTGCCTCCCTTGTTGGCTTCCGTTCTCCGCCGCTGCATGCGGCTCTGTCAGAGGAGGCTGCAGGGGCTCCGGGGCTTTTAAACCTTACTTACCGTTCGCCTTCAAGTTTGACCCGTTTTGACGTTTGACGGGAATAAAAATAACCTGTCAGCTAGCATCATACTAACGCTAAATAGCATCAATGTGCCTGTCCTAGAAGGGATGGAACACGAATGGTGCAGCAACAAAGTTTTGTGCAGCCTGCTCGTCAAATTTGACTTGTGTTAGAATTTAGAATGACCAGTATGTGTTAACTCAAAGGGAATGGCGGTAATGGTGTGAAAATGTAAATGCCACGTGTTTTTTTAAAAATGTGACAATGTGTTCAAGTGGGCGCTTGAAAGTGTCACGGGAGTTGTCTGTGTTACCGCCACATCAGAGGATTTTCTTGGCACAGGTCTAAATTTACCCAGAACATACTGCACTGTGTGTGCCGGCAAAATGAACAACATCTTAGAAGTCGGCAACGTCGACGATGGCTTGGCGGCAACGGCGGCTCGTAAAACAGGTCAGCATCCCATATTTGCTCGTAAACACAGCGGCGGTTGCTGAAAATAAGGACGTAGGCGGGAGGCGAGAAGATGTACGGAAATAGCGATAGCGGGACGAGATGGGGTAGGAAGAAATGAGACGGAGAAGCATGGAAAGAGCCGCGCCTCGTTACGGCGACCTGCTGTGCCGCCCTGCTGTGCCGCCCTAATTTTTCCCACATTCTGTGATATGGAGGCACTCTTTTTGTATCAACCTGATGGACGAGAAACATCCACTTCCTATCTGACTGTAATATGTTCAAGTGGTCTCAGTACAGCACCCTGTGGGACTCCGCCACTATGGATTGTATATGGTGCATTCAGTGCAACGTATTTAATCTGCTCGAACATGCATGTTGCTTTACTGCCTTAATGCCCACGGACGTTTTGATGGCAGCAGTCAGTCGGGTGGCGGTGGTAGGAGTCTCTAGTGGGTACTGGAAGCTTCTCCCACCCAGGAGTCCCCTCTGCCTGATGACTTCCCTTCAGGTCCTCCCGGGCATGAGACCTCTTTTACCACTTTGTCACCCCTCACTTCCCCCGCCGTGCGCTGGGCATGTTCCTTCCGCATGGCCGGCTGACCGTGTCGCACTGTGGTAGGTAGCCCACACTTTGCGCACCAGCTTGGCTTTTAGCGAGTGCCCCCCCCCCCCCCTCTCTCTCCCCCGCTCGGCTGGCCGGCTTCAGTCAATCCGTGCATGAGAGAACAAGAAGGCATGCATAAAACATGAAGCTTTAGCTCGTCGTTCCCGTCCCGCTCCGGTACGGAGGCCTTATCCGTGTGGCGTTGGCGTGCTCGTCCATTTCCCCCGTGATTAAAAACATGGGCAACAGATACATGTAATAACCTCTGGTGAAACCGCATGTGGCATGTTACTCAAGGTTATTATCATATGCAGTGAATCCCCCGCATATTCGATGTCCGACATTTGCCAATTATACCACCTGTATTTCTCAGACTTATTTTCACAAGAGGCTTCGAGCTCCCACTTGACGTTTACTGTCAAACTAAATACTAAACTAAGAGAATTGCATGCTGTGTATTTAAAACAACCTCACAGCTCCCAACTGCCTATGGAGCGTCCGCTAGCGTAATGCTAACGAATAGCATCGAGAGTTGAATTGTGTTAGACTTTTGTCTTTTTTAACAATTCTCACAAGAGGATTCAAGCGCCCACTTGATGTTTACTATCAAACTAAACATTAAGAGGTTTGCATATTATGTATTTACAACAACCTCACAGCTCACAACTGCCTATGGAGCGTCCGCTAGCATAATGCTAACGAATAGCATCGAGAGTTGCATTGTGTTAGACTTTTGTCTTTTTTAACAATTCTCACAAGAGGATTCAAGCGCCCACTTGATGTTTACTATCAAACTAAACATTAAGAGATTTGCATATTATGTATTTACAACAACCTCACAGCTCACAACTGCCTTTGGAATCTTCGCTAGCTTAATGCTAACGAATAGCATCGTTAATGGCATTGTGTTAGACTTTTGTATTTTTTAAAAAATTCCAACAAATTGCTTCAAGCGCCCATTTGACGTTTACTGTCAAGCTAAACATTAAACGAAGAGGATTGCATGTTAAGTATTTAAAACAACCTCACAGCTCTCAACTCCCTTTGGGATCTTCGCTAGCTTAATGCTAACGAATGGTATAGACAATTGCATTGTTTGGAGGAGTATCAGCACGTATAGACGAGGCCTTGTCCTCGCGATACAATACACATGCTCAAGCGTACGTTAGCTCTGCTAATTGCTATGCTAACTGGTCAAGAACAAACTTAACTATATGAGAAGGAAAACAAAACTCTCTCGATTTTTTTTTCTAGTATGAGTAACAGGATTACGTTGGTTGTAAAAATTACAGGTGAAAACAGTGAAAGAATACGGAAAATAGCTCAGGGGTCTTATTTACATGGTCAGCACTACAGAATTAGCTTTTTGATGTCATTTCTGCTGAGTAACTCACGCAACTCACTTTGTGCCTTGTCCTCGAGCTGGCTAAAAAGTTTCAGTAATAGGGTTGCGTGTATATTGTAAGAGAGCTTCAGAGCGTCATTACTACTATTTAAAATACGTCTGTGATCAAACGGAATGATTTCATATCACTGCCATCATACTCGAGAATCAGAAAACGCCCTTCAATTCTGAAATGACCCACGCAGGGGTGGCGAGGACAGCTCCTTCGTCATTTTCTAGGTGATGCGAGGTGACGGCTTTCGTTGGTGCCCTGCGGGAGGTTCTCGTGCTGATTCTCTTTGGTGTCAGAGTTTGAACGGAGACAGCACTCCGAAAACCTTGGAGAGCGGCGTGCGGAACAAGAAATTAATGGCTGAAGAACGTCGCCTCCGGCTTCGCGATGATGATAGACGTTCCGGGTCAACGAGACCCAGAGTCCGGTGATGCGCTCCTTTGGCAGCAGGCGGCGTGACTCACGCGGCGCCCACGCTGCTTTTATCACCAGATTTATGAACAGACTTTCCGGACGGGACGGACAGCCATTTGAACGTCAGTTCCGATTACGTCGTCTGCCGCGCTGCTCGCTAATGTTGATGAAGATTACAAATGACGGATGGTGGCAACACGCTCCCCGGGATGGAATTAGCGTTCCGACTCCCCGCTGCCTCCTCACAGCCCCCCCCCCCCCACTGCCCCTCTTCCTCAAACTGAGGGCCGTTTATCCCACCATTATTGGCAGAGACAATGGTTAATCTTTTTCAGACTGTGAAGTGGAGGAACGGGAGAAAGGGGAGGAGCGTGCCCATAATCTCGTCATAGAACGCGCTCGGTCCGGTCGTCATACTCCCTCATCCTCGACCTGCTGTCAAGGGGAGATACAGCTGGAAATACATGCCTGAGTGGACATGGGAAATTGTATTAGTCCTGCAATAACGTCCACACTTGGCAACGTATGAATGATACGCATGGCTATATTTTATAGATGAATGAAATAAACATCGGAGAAAGGTACACAGTGATGAATGTGCCTGCGTCTCCCCATTACGGTGGCGAATCCTCAGACCAATGATCAGATGACTTGCTCTGCCTATATTCGATAGTGTGGGCAAAACAGTGCCGATATTTAGCATCTGTCGAAGATACCCGCTTCTGACGGGGGGCTCATTTGGACAAATTCTCTCGTTAAAGGCTTTATGTGAAGAACGCAAGAATACGTTCTTGTGAACTCACCACCACTTTCTTTCTTTTTCCGCGTCCAGTACTTTGTATACAGCGGCGGTTGTTTTAAAGTGCTCGATAAATATAGTTGAGTTGAGTTTTGAGCCAGGTTGGCTGCAGGCTGACACACAGATGTCGAGCGTCTCCGCCAATATAAACGATATCCACTGAAAGAAGGTTAACCTGGCCGTTAACACATCCCCCCACCCCACCCCTGCCCGTCAGCCGATATTAACGGCCAGCCTTGCCGCAGCCCCTCGCCGGCCAGCCGTACAGTGCGGGAGTCTTAAATTAGCAGGCAACACGCTAGCAGGGAAGCCTTCTGTGTTGACGGGCCGGCCGCCAACCCCCTTTTTTGTGTCCTAGTCGGGGATTCCACGGGACCCCAATACGTGTCCGGGTAATTGTGTCGTCTGTGGACGGTTCTCTTTCCTTTGGTTTTCATCTTTCAAGTGAAGCAGTTGGCGAACGGAGTCAATTGCGCTGTTGTCGCAATGAATCGCATCGTGCCCCGGTGGGAGCGAAGCGTGTCGCCACTGGAGTGAATCGCGTCTGAGGAACGCGTTGTTGGCGGCGTATCGTTGCGGTGCCGTCATGAAACCATTTCTGTCTTTTTGTATCGCGTCATCATTTCAGCGCTCTGCGATCTCTGTTGTAGAATTCGAAATTCTTTACAAAGACATCACATTGCTTGTCAGGCCTGCGGTTTTGAAAAAAAACTGCAGCATCACAATAGCGTGTGTGTGTGTGTGTGTGTGTGTGTGTGTGTGTGTGTGTGTGTGTGTGTGTAAGTGTGTGTGTGATATACAAGTGTGTGCATGCATCACCCCAGGCTGTGAATAGAGACCACAATTTTGCTTTTGTCACATATTCGTGAGTTTGGGGTGTGTTTTGGTTGCTGTTGAATGTCACAGCCAACACACACACACACACACACACACACACACACACACACACACGCACATTCCCTCGAGAGAAATGTCCCTGACTATTTTTAGAAGTGTATCCTCCTCGGCCTGCCTCTTCTCAAACAGTCATGCCTGTCGATGAGACTAATCCACCTACGACTACAAAATATAAACACACACACACACACACACACACACACACACAACATATCTTGCAGTGTCACACTCCACTCCACAAAAGCATAAAGGAATAAGAGAGATGCTACCATTCCGCAAAGAGCATCCCAAACCTACGTGCTGTTAAAATTCGACACTTTCAGCATTCACTCAAAAGCAGGATAAAATGCTCGTTTTTTTTCTTCCCCCTTCAGGAAGCAGCTAGCAGGCTAGCTCCTTCAGCACAGAATTCTTTTTTACGACCACATTTTGTGTAAGGAGGCACACGACATCAATAATCAGATGCCTGTCGGCACAATGGGAAAGTGGACTCGACAAAACTCGAGAGAGACTCTTCTGGGAATACCCTTGCGTGATGGGTACGAGTCGGCGGGAGAGAGAAAAAAATAAACTTGCTGACTGTAGCGCGGCTGAGGGAGAAGACAACAAAAGGAGGCGAGAGGGAAGGACTCTGACTTTTATTTTTTTTATGTATTGATCAAAGGTTTCCTCCTCTGAGGAGGAATAAAAACCTCGGATGGAAAGTGACAAAAGGAGTGCAAGGAGCGAGACGGGAAGTCTTGACGGAATAAGCTTCACCTCGCAAAGCTGTCACTCAAGTTAAATCACCCCTGATAATTATCTAAATATAATTATATATTTCATATACAATCGTAGAAATATAGTTTGTTAAATTGTGTGTCATTATTTCAAATGGTAAATGAAATAATTGAATTTAAAATATATATAATAATAAATCTAAAATTCCGATGACCAGTTAATCAGGCGATCGATATAAAATTATATATATATAAATTAATATATATATATATATATATATATATATATATATATATATTTTATATATATTATATTTATTTATATATATTTATATATATATTTATATATTTATTTAAATTATATATATATATATATATATATATATATATATATATATATATATATATATATATATATATATATGTGTGTGTGTGTGATAAGAATGTCCCCAATGTGGTTTTGATATGAACTCGCAGTTGGGGAAAGTCCAATAAAGACGAGGAAGCCTCACGGGAAATCAGTGCATTAGTTAAGCAGACCTGCCTTATTGTCACCAAGCGCAGGGATTTTACTGCCTTCCGTTTGCTTTATGGATAAGTATTGCTTTTGGCATCAAATACGACAGGGTGACGCGTACTTCGCAATGTCACGAGGAACTCGCAGAACTGACGTTGGACAATTTGAAATGTTGTCGTCACAGTTTTTACCACTGCCACTTTAGCATAGCGGAGGTAAACTAGCATCATGTGACTACTTTCTGATTTTCTTTTCTTTTTTTAAATTGGCTTGAATTAATTGATGTTAAAACTGTGGAGCCATTCGATCCAATTTGGAATTCGAGGTCAAACCATCAAGGTAAATCAAAAGTCATGCCAACCTTTTCGGATTCATACCACCAAGACATTAGCATAACCGAGTTTAGCTAACATGAAATATCTGAACTCCGCTTTAGTAAACTGATGCCTATGCCACGACACCGTATCATAGAATTCGTAATTCTCCCCGAACATAGGGGACTAAATATACAGTACAAGTCCCGTTAAAATTATCAGAGTTTGTATCGCTGTCTTGTGACATTTGTGGAGCCCGATTCAGAATGTACTGTGGAACCGTACGCGTATTGGGAATGCGGCCAAAATACACCTCAAAAGTGGTGCAAAACTTTCAGAAGTTGTCATGAAAGGGTTGATCTAGCATCAAAGGATTAACTCTGCCACTTTAGATCTTTCTTTCTTTTCGAAGAGTCAGCGTCAGCGAAGGGGGCGAAGGGGGAAGGGTCTTACGTCAAGTAAGTAGTAACACTCCATCGTCAACTTTACAAGTTTGATCACGAAGAAATCAAAATCCCTCCTGGCGGACTGGCGAATGAATGGCTGGAGTGCCGCGTCGGTGTTCCATCAATCAAACGGCACGGGTGAGGCGGGCACGCCGTCGCCAAGACAAACTTTTCACTCGGCAGCTTTGCTAACTCGCCAGCCGAGCAGAAGCAGATGCAAAAGTTATGACTGCGACGACACGCTTTTTTTTTTTTATTTTAAGGGAGAGATGGCAGATGATGTTTTGCATAATGCATGGCGGAAGCCCATTTTGGAACATCAACACACTCCAAAAAAGAAAACAAATAAGAGTTCTGGAAGCGAGTGCTGTGCGATACTGCAAGATTTGGTATCACTTTGAGTCAATGTGAAGTCAATGTCACTGAAACTGATGTACAGTATTTGAAGGACTAAGATGGATTTATCATCAAATTGCGAAATGCCAATGAATGACCTTATGACCTTATACTTTGGATATTGATCCGACACCGAGTAATTATAGGAGCGGTGTCATCGATACAAGTCCAAATACTGATACTTTGTATGATTTATGTGGGTGTGTTATCAAATTAGTGTATATAAAATAAATTACAATATACAGTATAAGCTAATATGTACTTACCGTAAATAAAACCTTTGACTGGTTGCCTTTTTAAAACTGTTTTCTATCGCCGTTATGCAATACCATTGGCGTCATTGGGAAAAGTATCACGATACTGTCGGATTGTGAGCTGCACTGCGATAAAGATGAGAAACCTCAGTGCAGTTTACTTTTAGCGTAAAAACACACACACACACACACACACACACACACACACACCAGTGGGGTCCTTGTTGGCGGGAAGAGGTGTGAACCCTATCACACCTGTGTGTGTGTGTGTGTGTGTGCGGAGTGCATGTATCGCTCCCCAGTTGGGCTTGCCATGCCGGAACGCAACTCCAGGGTGCGATCCGTGGCAGCGGCGTCGATAAATTACGGTGACTAATTCTGACACTCTCGTGCCTTCCACTTAGCGGCAGCGTGCGCTGTCGTGACTGTTTGCCGCACAGAAAATCCACAGCAAAACGACTTCCTGTCGAGCAAAATGCAGTATTCGCCGCTCCACCTGCTCCGCCTGATTAATCCAACTTCCTGTATCCTTCCATCGCATATTAACCTCCTCTTCTACTTCTTCTCCTCCTCTTCCTCCTCTTCTTCTTCTTCTTTTTCTCCTCTTCCTCGTTGGCTCTTCCAGCAAAGTCATTCAGGTGAAAATCATCGATGACGAGGAATACGAGAAGAACAAGAACTTCTTCCTGGAGCTGGCAGAGCCTCGTATGGTGGACGTGAGTCTCCAGAAAGGTGCGCTGCTCTCACGCTTGCTTTTTGGCTATCACCTCTGCTCCTTTTTCTTTCTTTTTTTTTTTTTTGTCCTTCTTACACTCGAGACTCATTTCACCCCACTTGTCCAAATAACAATACATTTCTTTGTCATTTTGACTCCAAAAGGAACATTTTGAAGTGAATTTTGTTGGCTAAAAATGCTCATGCTAATGCTAAATAAATGTAGTTGACCACAAGGTTTGACATTAAATTATTTGTTTAGAAAATGGACCACAACAAGAACGGCATAGACTGCTTATCCTGACCCCTTGCACAACGAATACTGTTTGGCACTCTTTGGTTTACGTCGCTGTTTTTTGTTTTTTTTGCTGCGTGAGCTAATGCTAACGTTAAAACTGCTGAGTACAGTACCTCTATTTTTTTTGTCACGCTGTCATCAAATGAGGTTTTACCAGAAATTATCTTTACGTTTATTTGGGCTGCGAGGTTAAATCACCTGCCGGCTCGCGCTAATGTTAGCTGCAAGTGATGTCATCGTCATTCATCCCTGCGCGACCCATAGCTTACATAAGAGCACGTCTCTTTTGACCACCCGTGACTTTAGTTTGACTGATAATCTGGTTAAATGCCAATGCCAGTAAGTCAAAGTCTTTTCGTCATCAAATCTGTGCTCCTGTGCTTGCTAACGACTGCTGAAAACAAAACTCCCACCAAAAAAAAACAAAAAAACAAGTCCATCAGGTCTTTTCATGAGGCTGCCGTTATCTAATGCGGTGTTGTTATCTAACCACGCTGGAGGCCAGGTGGACAAGCTGGTGTGGAGGCAGCTCGGAGTAGTGTTGGCTGAAAAACACGGACACTGCGGACGTTTTCCTCATAGGCTACGGCGGGGCTGTCCGAACAATTCACGGTGACCGCGGCGAGATTCCTTTTCAGATGCACGACCGCGCTAGCTTTTCAGAAAATAAATGACTCCTTCGACGAATAAACGTAGTCTTACCTAAGACTAATCAACGCCTCCCTCAAGCAATCATCATCTTACGAAAAATAAACGCCTCCCTCGGGTTAATCATAACGCATCTCTCAAGCACTCATCATCAACTAAATACGAATACTATGTGACCAATAAACACCCCCCCTCAAGTAGTCATCGGCTGAAGACAAACTTTCTCATCTCCATCAAGCAATCGCCTAAATCGAAATCAAGGCCTCCCTCAAGCGATCATCAAAATAAGACAAATGATCTCTCCAACGATCGAATCGACATCAACATCAGTCAAACTCATCAACTTCAGACAAATGTCACCCTCAACCAATTAGCGCCTTTTCCAGTCAAATGAATGGCTTCCTCACACAACTGAACTATTCCTCAACATACCGTATTTTCACGACTATAAGGCGCCATTAAAAGTCTTAAATTTTCTCCAAAATGGACAGGACGCCTTATTATGCGGAGCGTCTAGTGTATGAGCCGAGTTCCAAAGCCCGACTGAGAGCGCTTCTGGCCGACACGCTGTTTATATAGAGAAAAGGCGGGCGTGAGTGACGACAGGCATGCGGAAGTCCGCCAATGAGTGAAGGGTGGGCGTGTAAGAGGACGCTAAAGACACGCCCCTAGCAGGTACCAGTCGCCAATGAGTGAAGGGTAAGCGTGTAAGAGGTGAAGAGAAAAACGTGAAATTTTTTTCTTTTTTTCATTTTAAAACAAAGCATCACTCGTCATGGTGCCTTTTTTTATTTTATTTTATTTTATTTTTTTAAACCAGACGTGCGAGTGCTATTTTACTGACATCCTGCTGGCCGCGTTATTTGGAAAGGAAAGTTAAGGTTACGTTTGAACCGTTGAAACCTCTTTCTGTGTACCCTCTTTCTTTGCAAATATCTCATGTTACAATATGGGCGCCTGCGGCTTATAGACGGGTGCGGCTTGTACAAAATGGTTTTTCCTCTAAGAACGTAGTGGGCGCGGCTTATAATCAGGGCCGCTCTATCGTCCGGAAATGACGGTAACGCCTCCCTCAAAGTCATCTTCCGAAAAATAAACACCGCCCTCAAGCAACCGTCAACGGATCGACGACACGTACCAGCAAACGGAGTCACTTTCTCGGGGCTCGCAAAGTTGGCCTGTCGGCGCAATCGACGAGCCGCGCCGTTCAATCGAGAGTCTTAAATCAAAGGTGGATGAAGGAAAAAAGGCAGGAGGACGCGAGATGGAAGCGCCGTCGGCTCCTGCCGCATACAGAGCGAGCAACCAAAACAAAGACTCCTCATCGAATATTCATCCATTAACGCGCCCGCGCTCGGCCTTTAATAAGGCGGCCAAACAAAACCCGATCGTCTCTTATGAGCTACGCACAAACGCGCGGGAGATTAGCATAAAGCGCCACGTTCATAAAAGATGAGCGGAATGAAAGCTTTTCACGCTTGGAGATTAAAAGCGCTCATTAGCGTCACGATGACACGGGCGCCGCTAACGTGAAGCGCATGCGGACGAGCCACCCCCGGGGAAAAGGGAGGAGCCGTTTACTTTTCGCCCGTCGGGTTATTGACGTGCGCCGCCCCCGAGCTGCCGCCCGTCATGCTGCATCTTCATCACCCGGCGACGTCTGAGCGGTCTTGCTTGGAGTCGGCGAGATACCCGACTCGCCGTCGAGTCTGCGGCGCAAAAGCGCCGCATCGAACGCGCAAATACAAAAGACGTACGTCGTTGACATCATTTCAGGAAGGTCGTGTCCAAGGACTTTTCCCGTTGGCAGGCCACAATATTTCCATCTGAAATATGGATTCAATATTTGAGCAGCATCCCTCTGAGGTTTGCTTTTCCCCACTCGAGCTTTCGCGCAGCCAACCGCCTGTCATCCTTCCCGATTCATCGCCGCGTGAATCTCTCGGCCGGACAGAACCTTGAGCTCATTACGTCGCTTTTGCCAGGCGGGGGTCACGAGCTGCATAAATCCTGATGTTGCAAGCAGCGGGACCAGAAAGGAAGAGAAAAACGAAGCCGCCCGCCCTTTGTGTTGCCTTCAAAGTGGAGCTAATGGTGCTCGACACAACTTGACCTGCGATGAAAATGTTGAGCTTTGTGCAGTGGAAATGCACAAGAATTGTTTTTAACCTTTGTTACCTGGAGCTGCAAACGCTGGATTTTGCTCAGCTGGGAATTTGAAGACCAAAACAGAACACCGTATCGTACACAAAGTGCCGGGATATTTTCCAGGTCTCTTTAGATCGAGCTGGTTTGGATCAGTATTGCTTGTGTCAGGTCTCGCTGGATCTGGTCTATGAATATATGGTTTGTTTGGATCAGGTCTGTCAGGATCAGGTCTACAGTATGAATATACGGTCTGATTGAATCAAGGCCATTTGGATCAGGTCTGTGTGTATCCGATCAGTCTTGATCAGGTTTGTTTGGACCAGGTCTCTGGTCTCTCAGATCTGTGTGTATCCGATCTGTCTTGATCAGGTTTGTTTGGATCAGGTCTCTGGTCTCTCAGGTCTGTGTGGATCAGGTTGGATGAGGTCTTTTTGGACCGGGAACTGTCACAATTGGGACTGTCTGGATCAGGACTGTTTAGATCAGCTGTGTGGCTCGAGATTGTTTAGAGTTCCGAGGTGTTTATCGATGCCTAAGGAAATCCAAATGAGTGCTGTCGAATCCTTTAGCCGTCAAATTCGTTCACGATAATGACTCATTTCTTTATCAGTGGACCCCGCAGCCGTTACAGATGGCAAGGGGACCGGAAGGGGGGGTCGGTTGGCTCCCAGCGGACCTTCTAGTAGGTTAGCGTCTTAGCGTAAACCCCGCAGGACGTAGAAGCTGTGTGTCGTGAGCTTACATCACAAAAAGTCTCGTTGTTTACATTTGAGCAATTATCGTTACTGTTTAAAAAAAAAAAAATGAAAGCCCCGACCTTCGTTCTGAAGTCTGGCTTCAATCCCAGGATGCAGCAGGGCTCCTTGAATACAGATGACACAATTATGATTGAACTCTTAGGGGGATGGCACGAATATGTCCAGAGACTCTGGGAAAATATGGACTGCTGTGACTTCCATTTAACACCCCCGCTCTTCATACAAGAAGGATTCAAGTGTTCATTATTCTTTTCATAATTTTCAAATTTTGAATTCCCAGAAAAGACGCCACATTTTTTTTTTTTTAATGAAGTCAGTGGCGTGTACGTGCTCGAGTGGTCCCGACGGCCGTTTGAATTCAATCTCCCCATCCGTGATTCCTGATTGGTTCCCGAGTGATTCCTGCGCAGCGCCCGTGGCAACCGAAGGGGCATTTGAATCGCGCCATTCGGGCCGCGGCTGTTGGCGCGTGGCATCGCCGCCATCTTGGAGCACGAATGCCCATCAGAATGACAACTCAGATTCAAGCTGGAGGGCTCCGTTCCTTTACAAAAAGTTTAGATGACTTGAAAGCTATTATCAGATGGGGGGACCTTTGTGAAGGAGAATAGTGGCTAGCCCAGGGGTGTCAAACTCATTTTAGTCGCGGGCCAATTTGGAGTCGCGTCTTCCATCGGAGGGCCGTTATGACGCCACAAAATGATTTCTTGTACACAACAAATTAATAATTATTAGTTTTGAAATCAGTCAAGTCAATTATAATAGTTTGTTCAATTATTGTTTAAGTAATCTGGGTCACAAAATTGATGTCATTTTTTTTACACATGGCAATTTCAAATTTCGGTACATATTTTAGCACGTTGACAGACACGATTTGCTTTCGCGGGTCACAGAAAATGACCTGGCGGGCCAGATCTGGCCCCCGGGCCTTGAATTTGACACCTGTGGACTAGCCGGATTGAGGCTGTGAATTAGCTCTTTTGAACGATACAGGCAACGGGATGAGAGATGGACATATCGCAGCAATTCCCCCCAGCATGACAGGTTGTATCTGGTACGAGATGACTTCAGTATTTCACGACCCGGCAATTTATCAGCTTCCAAAATGGTATCAAATAAATGAAAATGATGTTGCCGAGCTGTGACTGGGTTAGGGTAACCCTAACCTGGCGATTTCCTGGCTGCTGTGGCGTGTGTGTGTGTGTGAAAGGCACCGACACAGAATCTGGGGAATGAAGACAACCTGCGTTGGGAGCTCGAATCGGATTCACACTGCCAAGTGGCGGACTCTTGTCGGTGACACTTTTTCCTCCGCCGGCTTGGCTGAAGAGTCACCGCGAGTTGTCGTCTAATAGCTGTTGCTATGGCGACAGCAGTCAGTCAGTCGGTCGGTGAGGTGCCGAGGTGTAATACATTCAAATGGAAGCAGACAGGGATAGAAAAGAGGAAGTTGCCGAGTGATATTCCGCTCGTCTCTTCTGGTACCACCCGGCAGGGAGGGCCGAGGGGGCGGGGGGCGGCGGCGAGGGGCCAGCCAACCTTTCCATACCGGATCTCATTATGTGGCTGTCACTGATGACCTTCTCAAAGCTTCCTGAAATGCAAAGTAGCGGTGCGATTCCGACGTCTTTGTGCACACAAAATGGTGGCGAGGTTACCTCTCGCCTTGGCGCAAAACACGTTGCCGACGCTAACGTTAGCCTCGAGCGAGGCTAGTTTGTCTGGCGGAAAGACGAAGGAGAAACGTGCTCGGTTTTGACAGCTGGGGGCGTGTTCATGATTTCGGAAATTGCTCGGGAGTACGCCAACTTTTATGAGCCGACGATTATCCTCTCACATAGAACAGCGAGAACAAGATTCAGCCGAATCTTCAAGTATTGTACATTCCACCTCTTTCTTCTTACTTTTTGTTTCTTCTTGTTCGCTTGCCTTTTTTCAAAATTCTAGTAAATTGCTTGCGCGTGCGTGTCAGAGAATGACCAAAATCAACTCAATCGCCACGAGCGCAGGATGTAGTGATGAACGCAAAAGCCAAAGGGACGCTGGGATGATCCGGAATTTTAAACAAGACACGACTGCGCATGCCGCGTAATTGATTCCCGCACCCGCGTGTGTGCCGCGCGCGTGTGAGCAGGGGAGCACTCGGCTCTGATCTTTAATGGCGCCGTTGTTAATATTTGATGCCGAGAGGCGTGTTGTCAGCAAAGAGCGGCATGATGACAAGGTGCCCGGGCAGGCGGGCTGGTCACAAGCGGTGCATCCAAGCAACCTCGCGCACGGGCGCCGCGCTCCCCCTTCTTGATCCGCCTCCACATTTACGCGTCCGCGCTTTGGAAGCGTCCGCACCACTGCTGCGCTTTTATCATCGCACTCACGAAGATTCCACATTCACTCAGACGTGCAGTCACACATTGTCAGAGATTTACCCGGACAACTTTCAACAAAAGACTCAACACGGGGAAGATTGTCTTTGCAGTCGACGGAAGCACCTTCCCCCAGAACAATCAATGGCAATCGCTGCTCAAATCGCACTTAAAGATCCTCGCGCTCCTCGTCGAACTTTTATTGATTACATATGCAAATATGTACAATCCATCCACAATAATCTTAATTCTTCACAATCAATTTCATGAATTATGTACGGGGAAACTCCTCTACAACAAAATCTACATGGGCGAAAATACCCCCTAGTGTGAAAAAATGTTCATGCATGAAAGCCATTCCCACTTTTCTGCTCCCCCTACAACAAAAAGTCCCCCTGTTGCGTAATACGAAATATTTTTCTCTGCTCTTGCCTCGCAACGAGATTCACGACAACGAAAACAAGACTTCCCTAAAAGTCTAACTTCAGCATGCCACAGCGACCTCTACTGCTTCGTTCGGAAACGGCAACAGCGACCAAAATGAAAGATGGAGGGAGCAAAATAAAAGACATTATGCAATAAATTGATGTAAGTGAAAGTAAATGCTGATCGTAAATGTCGCAATTCCTTTCCCTTTTTGTCTTTCTACGCTGGCTATATGAAGTGTCAAATACGTGTATGCTCATACTTATGCACTATTGGAATAAAAATAAAAAGTACACATGTACGTTTTTTGTGCGTGTTCGTGTGTACGTCTGAGATCAAATTTGCTACAGTGAAAAGTCCCCTGTTGTGAAAAATGTCTTGCTGCAAACATGATTTCGTTGTAGAGGAATTTTCGAGTTTGGCTGTGGCCAGGGGCATGGCCAGAGACTGATGTAGCTCCGCCCTTTACTGTCTTTGTGTGTATTTTGGCACCACTCCATGTTGGGCAAAGCCTACGTACAGTTGTCAGGACCTTCAGTGATGTGGATTATGATGTGAAAAGACTGTTATAGGAAGCCACAAGCAAGGCGAATAATTATTCCCCCCATAGCTTATTTTAGAGAGCCTTCCTCCCTTAAGTAGCTTATCCACGTTATGTTCCCTTTGAAAACGTCTTTCTCTCTGTCCGTGCAGATGTACCGGACAGGAAGTTGACGTCGGACGAGGAGGAAGCCAAGCGCATCGCCGAAATGGGCAAGCCAGTTCTGGGCGAGCACGCCAAGTTGGAGGTCATCATCGAGGAATCCTACGAGTTTAAGGTGGGGGGAGAGGGGAATGCATCAACGACTTTAACAACATCCGGCCTCTGTCAGTTCATGTAAAAGTCAAAAGTATCGTTTGTGTTGAAGGTTAAGTTTGAGAGAGATGTAAGTTTTGCGGTATCAAATTTTTTTCCAACACAGACTCATTGCTTCCTCATTTTCCAAGCGATTCGAACCATTCGTCTTTAACATACAGGTGCTTTGAGTTTCGAATGTACCTTCGAAGTCACTGCGCTGTAGTCTGACGCAGCTTTGAAGCAGGATGTTCAAGGGGAGGCTGCCACCAGGTGGTCACTGTGGTGTTTCTGCTGTTGTTGTGACAGAGCACCGTGGACAAGCTGATCAAAAAGACCAACCTGGCTATGGTGGTGGGCACCAATTCGTGGAGAGAGCAGTTCATGGAGGCCATCACCGTCAGCGCAGGTACTCCTTTTAAACTCATTTGTGGAGTTTTATCTTTTCAACATGTTTCAAATCTCCTTTTACCAAACGACCAAGCATTTGAAATATTTTTAAATGTAAGTCGATCACTACTTTGAATTTGTTTCTTCCTTTTTTTTTTTGTATTTTATTTCATTCATACAATCTGTTTTTAATGGGTTTTACATATTCCAATACATTTCACATCTTCTACTTCCTTTTTAAGTGTAATCTTTTTTTAAACCTCTTGTATCTTGTGCGCGGTGTCGCATATATTTTCCTCGAACTGGGAAATGATACCTATTCTGATGCATCAAAACATCTCATCTCTGCTTGAAATGTATGCATGAGAATTTGAGTGAAGAGAATCCACATTTGTCGCGCCCGCTCTCGGACAGCAGAGCGCTCGCAGGGGTGGGGGGGAAGCGAAAATTCATTCATCTGATGATGCATAGCGGCGGCGGCAGCAACGGCAACAGCATCGGATCGTCTCTCTCGCCATGAAATATTCAAGCCAGCGGCGCTCTGCGCGAATTTTTTTACAGGCTGGAAAACGCACGCTGCTCTTCCTTGGCCTGACACTTTGAATAAGCGCTCAGCTTGCTTGCTCGGGCTTCTTGCACCTAACGACGTCCCGAGGTGACACTTTTCACACGGAGATTGCAACGAGTGACCAGACAAAAGTTTTTGGACAATGCTAAGCGTGATGTTTTAGTGAGCTGTAGCATCGATGCACTTAATAGCCATGTAACTCACAATGGCACTGGTCCGCCACCACTAAAATATCACATAAACCAATCCTGATATATATAATTTTGTTTTCCTAATGAAGGTGGCTCCATCGTCAAATTAGATACTAAGTCCATTTTTTTCCTTACCCTTGTCCTTATCTCCTCCTCGTTGTCCTTTCTATTCACACCTTTTCTCATCGCACATTTCCAGACGAGGACGAGGATGACGCGGGCGAGGAGCGTCTGCCGTCGTGCTTCGACTACGTCATGCACTTCCTGACCGTGTTCTGGAAGGTTCTGTTCGCCTGCGTGCCACCCACCGACTACCTGAACGGCTGGGCGTGCTTCGTGGTGTCCATCGTCATCATCGGCCTACTCACCGCCATCATCGGCGACCTGGCGTCGCACTTTGGCTGCACCATCGGCCTCAAGGACTCGGTCACCGCCATCGTCTTTGTGGCGCTTGGGACCTCCGTTCCAGGTCAGGATACGTGCACAACATGGACATATTGTCCAAGCCCTATCTGTCTCTTAGCAGTTGGGTCAGAAATAACCCAATATGGGTGGGACCAACCCAACTTTTGGAGTTATTTATTTAACCCCAAAAAGATGGGTTAAAATGAATAAACATGTAAACCAAAAGTGTATTTTTTTTTTTGAGTAATTCAAATTTTTGGGGTTGATTGAATGACCCCAAAAATGCATCTCCCTTTTTGACACAATGTATTTGATTTTTGATTTACTGATTTTAGAGTCTAGCTATCTATTTACACTAAAAACAGTTGAGTAAAAAATTACTTAAAATTAACTTTATGTACGTGGAAAAAAAGGGACCAACTTTTGTATTTAATCATTAAACCCCAAAGGTTGGGTCAAAATGAATAAATCCACGAAACAATCTGTTTAGCTAGCTAGCTATCCAGCTAGCTTCTATATCAACAATACTGTATCTAGTCTAATTCGACATCGCAGTGTCGTAGAATGCAATTTTCAAATGATGGTGCATTTGTCTTTATTAAGTGTACACCAACCCATAAGACCAAAAACATTTATTACATCCTAAATCTGATATCGCGATTGCTTGTGTTTGTTCAAAAATACATGGGAAGAGGACCTTGAAAAAAAAGAATCGCATAATAAATCGCCATTGCAATATTGAGGAAAACAAGTCGCTATGACAATATTTTTGCAAAATTGTCCTTCTCCGGTCTACAGACACGTTCGCCAGCAAGGTGGCGGCGGTGCAGGACACGTACGCCGACGCCGCCATCGGCAACGTGACCGGCAGCAACGCCGTCAACGTGTTCCTCGGCATCGGCCTGGCGTGGTCGGTGGCCGCCATCTACTGGCACAACAAGGGAAAGCCCTTCGTGGTGGAGGCCGGCTCGCTGGCTTTCTCCGTCACGCTCTTCACCATCTTCGCCTTCCTGGCCATCACGGCGCTGCTATACCGGCGGCGGGCGCATATCGGGGGCGAGCTGGGCGGGCCCCGCGGGCACAGACTGGCCACGTCGGGCTTCTTCTTCAGCCTGTGGTTCCTCTACATCCTCTTCTCCAGCCTGGAGGCCTACTGTCATATAGAAGGCTTTTAGATGGACAGGACTTCATCCGAGAAGGACCACGAGAGGCACGGTATGACATTCAACCACGCCCTTGTCTCTCCCGCCAGCCCACCGACTACACACACACACACACACACACACACACACACACACACACTTCAAGCCCTTCCGCTGGGCTTACATGGAAGGCGGTGCTGCCCACCCTACGCAGACCCCCCGGGGGATTGCCCAGAAGATGCCAAGGAACGGGGTCCAGCATTCCACCAGAAGGAGATAACTGCAGTCTTACACCTCTGGAGAGAATCTATTTTTCTCAACACCATGACCTGGAGCTACACTTTTTTTTTTTAAGAAAAGTATTTTGGCGATAAAACTGCAAAAAAAAAAAAAAAAGAAAATAATAGCAAAACCAGATGCGGGAGGGAGTCGGAGTTTATTTGTATTTATCTTTTTTGTGCTGCAGAAGTCACAACCACAGACAGTTATGGAACATGACTTCCATATTATCTCTATATCAGTATAAAAATATGATAGATTTAATGATTTTCTGTATATTTTCACCATTCAAGTGCGCTCATGCAAGGAACGAGGGATGCGACTCCATACCGGAACGATGTCTTGACCTTTTCAAGAATCACGCCTATTTTAAGTCATGAATGGACTCACGCCAACTTTCACACCTTTTTCAATCAAAAAGAAGAAGAATGAAAGAAGTGTTG
Organism: Hippocampus mohnikei; assembly: GCA_026261675.1. NCBI lineage: Eukaryota > Metazoa > Chordata > Actinopteri > Syngnathiformes > Syngnathidae > Hippocampus > Hippocampus mohnikei. The sequence continues at coordinate 4,123,391 of JAKGUB010000521.1, forward strand.
CCGCAGAGATACAGAGGATACATTCTTCAGAGAGGTATTTTTCTAATGTTTCCTTCTATTGCACTTTGCTGTAGACTTCGATGTATGGAGCACTTTGCAAGCAAGAACAATTGATGTGAAAATGGCCCCCTTTTAAGAAAGAAAAAAAAGTATTTTTAAAAAGCTGCATTTTTTTTTCTGCCACTTGGGGTCAGCAAAGGACCTGGGGAAAAACAAGATGATGGTGAGTGACCTTTCATGCAAAGTAACGAAAGAACTATTTCAACGAATTATTATTTGATCAAAATTTTGTGAATACTATTTTATTTAGTTATAGAAAGAGAACACACCTAAATCTCTTTAATTTGTTAATTAGTTCAAATTATTCTTTTCAAATTATTTTTCATTGTATTACAGAAAGTGTGGAAAGTACCATCACTTTTGTAATAAAACCACCACTACTTAGCCAGTACCTTGCCATTTATTTTATTATAAAGTTAGCAGTAAGTTACCATTCATTAAAAAAAAAAAAAGGTTACTTATTTGTATTTATTTTTTTAAGTCTGTCAGGTAACAGCACTGAACATCACAATATAACCAAAAACTTACCAATTCTTTTATCTTATTATAAAAAGTGTGGACGGTAAAGTCACCACTGTAATCACACCACTACTTAACCAGTACCCTAATACTTCTTACTTTTAATATGAATATTATTTAATGGTATCACTTTTTTTTGTATTCTGAAAAATGTAAAAAGTAACATCACTGCTGCTCTAAAGACTTATCCACGACCTTCCCATTTTGATTACCTGCTTATACGCAGAGCTCAAATGCTGAATACTGATTGACGCCAATTTAAACCTTAAACGCACTCACCAAGACAGAATTTGTTGAATATACAGTGGAACCTCCAAAGTGGAACATGTCAAAATCATTTATAAATTCAAGGAAGTAAAAACCAACTCATGTGCTGTCCACAAATAATTTCTTAAGTCTACAGAAGATGTTATGAGTGACATTTTAGGTGTCATACTCTGTGTAATAAAGGGTGATATGGCCTGAAAATGTGTTCCTTCTCATAAATCGGATTGCCGATTCAAATTGATTTGTTCTTTTTTGTACTAAATGATACCCTTATGCGTTTAGACACTCCCCATCACCAAAGGGAACCCCCCCCTAAAAAAAAAAGCCAAAGAAAAAGCAAAACCAGAGAAGTCCAGACTTTGAAGATTCCACTGTAAACAGGAGATAGAATACAAGTGCAGGGACACTATTTAGCCCCTGAGGATGTTTTTTGTGTGTCTTTTCTTCCTCTTCAATCGGAAATGCTACTGTACATACATGAAACAAAATTCACGCACTTCTTGAAGCCACATTTGATCTTTTTTTTGTTCATTATTTCTCTTTCTATGTCACTGAAACCGATAACATTGACGTTTTTTTTCTCTTCCCTTGACTTATTTGTGTTTTTTAAATCTGTGCCAGGATATGTTGTGGATTTTTTTAAAGGTAAAAATCAGTCACGTGACTTTCTAGGGGCCTCACTGGACTTTGTGAGTGTTTCACTTTTATTGTCTTTTGTAAAAAGGGACAATGTTTGGCGAGAGGTAGGGTACGTTTTAATAGTTTTCCCAGGCCTGCCATGAGATGTCAAATTTCACAAGAAAAAAAAACGGAGTCAAAAAAAATATCAATTTTCCAAAGTGTTTTTTGAGATTCTGTGTTTTCTTTTGAGCTCTACTGTGGAATAAAATCAGCTTTCTGGTTCACAAGAAACAAGCAAATCATTTTCTTTTTCTTCATTATTTTATCTCCGGTCATATTTTTGTCAAAGTGACATTTTAATGCTTTATTGCAAACCGTCAAGTGTGAAATTAAATAACCAATTAAAACTTGAGCTATTTGCCTGTTTCCCAAAATGTGTTCTATTATGTCATAATTCAGCTAATTTGCATCATGCTACTAATGGTAAAATCCCATTGGCGCAGGCTTTTATACGTCAAACTTAAAAAAAATCTACTTCAATTAAAAGAAATTATCATAGTGATGTAAACTTACGTCTGTGAAACTGATGAAAAATGAACGTGCCTTTTTTGTTGTTTGGACAGTCTTGGATCTGATGTGACGTCATGTCATAGGGCGGGGACTGACCGGCTTCTCGACGCGCACCAATAGGAGGCCAGGATAGATTCGCGTGTTGACGCAGACGACGGGGTCTTGCCGCGAGCGATGATTGCGACTTTTGTGTTTTTTGATGCTTCGTTGGAGACACAATAATGATGACGCGTTTTACCCACAATGCATCTCAGACGCGCGATCTGAAACGCGCGCGCGGGATTAACCGCGATTTAAGTTAGCTAGCTAGCTGCCAGGTGAATGCGCCTGCCCCTGCCGCTGGGCTCCGGGCCGCCCCATGGACCACGTCCATGGATGTCTCCCCCAAAGCGGCTTCGGCGGAGCACAGGTCGAGCCCCGGGCCGGGTGTCCGGTCCTCGGATGAACCAGATATTTTCCGCTGGCCCACGCCGGAAGATGAGGATGAGGAAAAGGGCGTCGAGCCGGAGACTGCACCTGCCGGCTGCTGGACGGTCGTGTTCGACTACGAGGCGAAGGCGGATGACGAGCTGAATCTCCGCCGTGGGGACCTCGTGGAGGTGCTGTCCAAGGATTCGCTGGTGTCCGGGGACGAGGGCTGGTGGACCGGCGTGGTGGCCGACCGGGTGGGCATTTTCCCCTGCAACTATGTCAGCAGGGGCGTGCCGGAGAAGAGGCGGGCCGCCTCGTCGCAGGAAGTGACACCTTTGCACCGTGAGTACTCCATTGTGCTTTGCCATCGATTAAAATGTTGATGACAACGACAAATGTTCCAAATAATGATATTTAGAGGTATCTCAACATTAATGGTCGATACGAGTGTAACGAAATAGATACATTTACTTTACTTCCTTGATGCGCTGCTGTGGTGCAGTGGTACCTTGAGACTTTGATTCAAAAACTGTACGAGTATCTTGGGTCATCTTTCCCCACTGAAATGAATAGAAATCCCAATAATCCATGACACTTTTTTAAAGGAGAAAATCGTGCCCAATGACATTGCACTTCGTACCAACAATCAGTGATGACATGATTAAATAGAATTAAGAAATCATGAATTATGTTGCTGCCCACTTTGGCCACCATGGGGCGGTCTAAGACAAATCGATATACTGTACATAGACGTCAGTACAATTTCGATGTCTCAGGTCCTTGCAGAGGATAAAGAATACTGTGAGTGCTGTTTATGTGAGTTTGGGACAGGGACCTGCCTCGAATCACATAAATTTGGAAATAGTAGAAACTCCCCACTCCAAAAATGTGTATATTTACACCCAAAATATAGCCTAAAGTACAGTATAGCATACTTGAATAGCATTTGAAACATGGTCTAAACTTATGATATACAGATGATTTGATTTCATATAAATGAAATGCCAAGACAAGACAAGGCCTAGATGTGGGCATGGCTTGTTTGGGCTGATGTGTTCCTCCTCTGCCGGCCTACTTTCGCGCACAACCTGAAATATTCATGAGCGTCTGCTGGAGGAGGAGGGCGTCCCCCTGGGAACGTAACCAAGGTTGGAAACTTTCCATGGGCATTCGGGGGGATTTATTGGAATTTATCTGAGTAAAATAAACAAATAATATATATATATATATATATATATAATATATATATATATATATATATATATATATATATATATATATATATTTTTTTTTTTTTTTTTTTTTTTTTTTTTTTTTGCGTGTGTGTTGCAAGTGCCCCGAAAATTATGCTGTTAAGATAATGTAAGGCCCTCGTCTATGGGCAAGGGGAGCTGGAGCTATTTTGAATTGATGTTGACATTTTTCATTTTAATTTCCCTTAAGTTTATTCCCCAACCAATTTCAACAATTCCTATGGAAATTTTCGAATTAGAGAAACAGTTTCTCCAAAATTCCAATGCTGTACTTCCCACGGCAATTCACTGGGAACTGAACAGAAATTTACTGGAAATTTTCCAGCCCTTTCAACCCTAAGCGCGATTGTATTTGTAATTCACGTTTTTGTAACAGTTGTTGATTTCCTCCATCCTCAGTCCTGGAGATCGACTTCTCTGAGCTAGCCCTGGAGGAGATCATTGGCGTGGGTGGCTTCGGAAAGGTGTACCGGGCGGTGTGGCGCGGCGCCGAGGTAGCGGTGAAGGCGGCGCGGCAGGACCCCGACGAGGACGAGGAGCAGACGCTGGCCAGCGTGCGGCAGGAGGCCAAGCTCTTCGCCATGCTGGAGCACGCCAACGTTATGGCACTGCTGGGCGTTTGCCTAAGCCTGCCCAACCTGTGCCTGGTGATGGAGTACGCCCGTGGCGGCGCCCTCAACCGGGTGCTGGCGGGCAAACGTGTGCCGCCCTGTGCCCTGGTGGACTGGGCGGTGCAGGTCGCCCGAGGAATGCGCTACCTGCATGACCAGGCCATCGTCACAATCATTCACAGAGACCTCAAGTCCAGCAACGGTAAGAAATTAGAACCCACCCCCTAACTTAATTACATGTGCTTTTTCCCATCATTTATTGAGTCAAGGCAGATATTTAGAAAAATCCCAGGGCACACCAACAAGAGAGAAGCAAAGCATTTACATAAACAGGGATGCTCATTAACCATCTAGCATGTACGCAATCATGAACCCATGTTACATCAATGAGTTGGATTACCCCATAATGAAGGATAGGTTGCCCTAAAAATAACAGCAAATCACAAACCGCAAAAAAATGGATGCTTACGCTGACATAATGATTTAAAAAAAAGTTTTACTCATCAACTTTCTGAGCGCACAATTTGAGCCTGTTTTGCTGAACACAGAGCAATTAGGGTGAACTCCGCATACTTCTAATAAGGTATTAACAAAATTGATTATTCAGACATGTTATACTGTTATTTGCCGATATACAGGTACTCGCGTCGATACTGACCCAATAAGAATGATAGAAAATGTGGCATCTAGGGACTAGGGAACCAAAATTAAGGGGGTTAAGATTCATTTTGGCAGGCTATAGTCTTGTCTGAAACTATGATCCTCAGTCGGAAAAGGGTGGAGTGCCCTCTCCAGGTCGGGGAGGAGATCTTGCCCCAAGTGGAGGAGTTTAAGTATCTTGGGGTCTTGTTCACGAGGGAGGGCAGGAAGGAGCGGGAGATCGACAGGCGGATCCGTGCAGCGTCTGCTGTGATGCGGGCTTTGTATCCGTCTGTCGTGGTAAAAAAGCAGCTGAGCCAAAATGCAAAGCTCTCAATTTACCGGTCGATTCCGAACGCAGCTTGTATCTCACAACTTCTTGTTTGTTTGTTCTCTGCTCTTCTACTCCGAACCTCGTTCTCCCACAAAATCTCCTTCTATCCGTTTTTCCACCCTCCATATTTGTGTTTCCGCTTCATTTTACAATTGATTTGAATTTTTTATTTATTTATTTATGATTATTTGAAAATCGGAATCCCCCTTGCTTTCGCCGACATGCGCAAACCCACCCAATATCCAAATCACCCCCTTGCCCGCTCCCCCCCCGCACCTCGTCATACCTCTCCCACCCCACAACCCCCCAGTCCTCATCCTGGAGAGGCTGGAGAAGGATGACCTGAGCAACAAGACATTGAAGATCACAGACTTTGGGCTGGCGCGCGAGTGGCAGCGCACCACCAAGATGAGCGCGGCGGGCACCTACGCGTGGATGGCGCCCGAAGTCATCCGCTCTTCCACTTTCTCCAAGGGTAGCGACGTGTGGAGGTGGGCAAAAGAGCCAGGGGGCTTTCAAAAGCAGATGATAAAAACGTCTACAAAACGCCCCGAGAAATAGTTTGGCGGGGGATGCGAGTTGCCATCTCGCGACAGGGATTTTGAGAGATATATATATATCATTTTAGCACAATGAATGCGTGGTTAATGGAGAAGGTTAAGCAATCTTTGAATGTATGACGCCGTGCTTCCACACTCAAAGATTATCATTGATGTGTTCAGATTATGTACTATTATTATTATTATTATTATTATTGTCTTCTTTTTTATTTATTTTTTATTAATAGTGCAGTGAGTGCAATAACATTTTCCAAAATGGAATGTGTTTTTGCCCAACTCGCCAATCATCTTTCAGTCATTTATTCCCCCCCCCCACCAATATAACAAGAAAAATCGAAATGTCGATTTCACTTCTTCGTTCATGCATTTTTATTATTATTATTTTTCAATATAATATATAATGTGTTATTTCGACCTGATGGACGAGTGGTTAGCGCGTTGACCTCACAGTGCAGAGGTCGTGGGTTCGATTCCAGCTCTGGAAATTCCTGTGTGGAGTTTGCATGTTCTCCCCTTGCTTGCGTGGGTTTTCCCCGGGTAACCCGGTTTTTCATTCATTCCAAGAAGCAATTATACTTGCACGAGTGTATTTTCTCAGCAGGCTCATGAAAAATAGAAAATGCAGTGCTGACGAGTTTCTCCCAAAATAAATGAAAGCAGTTTATTCCTCGAGTCCTCTGAGATTGGCAGGTGGTCCAAAGTTTGAGTCGTTGACAGCGTGAGTCATTTTTCTTGAGTTGAGTGGGTGTGTCGAATCAGTTCCTATCACCTTACTATCCGCCGCCATCAAAGCTGCAAAATGACTTTTCTGAACCCTGTGTCATGAAATATGCTTGTGGATTTTGCTCTTCCAGTTACGGCGTGCTGCTGTGGGAGTTGCTGACGGGAGAAGTGCCGTTCCGGGGCATCGACGGTCTGGCGGTGGCTTACGGAGTGGCCATGAACAAGCTGGCCTTGCCCATCCCCTCAACGTGTCCTGAACCCTTTGCGCGCCTCATGGAAGGTGAGACGCGTTCACGCTCGGCCAGTTTGACTTCGCAAATTTAGTAGGCATGTCTGTCATGAGAAGACCCACAAAAAAATCTCAAGACAAATGTTTTAAAGCAGACATTTTGGCTCAGAGTGTCCTTTAGAATTGAAAAAGAAAATTCAGCCTCTTAAAGTCTGTTTCACTTAGCGCTGTGAAATTTGGTTGGCATGACTTTTTGGAGTAGTAGACGCACAAAATTGTCTCAAGAAGCCTGAGGCAGTCTTTCCGTTTGTTTTGAAATGGCCTTTGGGAATCTGTAACACCCTCCCGAATAAAAACTGAAAATTCAAACCCCAGTGCCAGTTTCATTTACACGTAGACCCACAAAAAAAGAAGCCATGTCCGAAAATGACACGGGAACTTTGCCATTTTAATTTGAAGTGGTCATTGTGGATCTGTAGCATCCTCCACAATTGCCCTGCAAGCCAATTTCACTTCATAATGTGAAATATTTGGAGGCGTGTTTATCATGAGTAGATCCACAAAAAAGCCTGCCTAGAAATACACAGGGAGTCTGCCATTTTGGTGTTTCGTAGCTATTTTGGCCCAGTAGCGTCCTCTTGAATTCAAAATAAAATTCAACCCCAAAATCCAGTTTCACTTAGCATCATGCCATACCAATAGACGCATGGGGTAGTCAGCCATTTTACTTTGAAGAAGCCATTTTGTTTTTGCCGCTTAGGGTAAGACGCGACCACCCGGTTGGGTTGGTTATCTCAAGCTGTGATGTAATCGTCACGATCGCAGTGTGCTGGAGCTCGGACCCTCACTCCCGGCCGCCCTTTGCCAACATTCTGGACCGGCTGACCACCATTGAAGAGTCGGGATTCTTTGAGATGCCGGCCGAGTCCTTTTGCTCCCTGCAGGACGACTGGAAGCTGGAGATACAAGAGATGTTTGACCAGTTGCGGACCAAGGAGAAGGTAGGAAGCGGTTGGGGTATCTAATGTGTCCCGGTGATTCAAAGGCATCGTTTCTATGGCATTAGGAGCTACGTTCGTGGGAGGAGGAGCTGACGCGGGCGGCGCTGCAGCAGAAGTGCCAGGAGGAGGCGCTGCGGCGGCGCGAGCAGGAGCTGGCTGAGCGGGAGATCCACATTCTGGAGCGCGAGCTCAACATTATCATCCATCAGCTGTACCGCGACAAGCCGCACGTAGAGCGTCGCCAGGGCAAGTTCCGGCGCCACCGCCTTAAAATCAAGGATGGCAACAGGATAAGCCTACCGCAAGGTACAGTTTGGTTGGCGTGTCCATCATTAGTAGACCAACAAAAAAAAACGTCTGTCATTTAAGGCAGCGAAGCCACACAGGCTGCCATTTTGGTATGAAGTGGTTTGATGTTTAAAAATAAAAATCAGCTCCCATTGCCAGTTTCAGTTTGGGACATTACATTTGGTTGATATGTTTGCCATGAGTAGACCCACAAAAAAAAAGTCTCAAGCAGCCGTGCCCAAGGCGGAAGTCTGCCATTTTGGTTACAAATGGTCATTTTTGTTTGTTAGCACCCTGTATAATGTTACAAATTCAGGACCGAAAACCAGTTTTGCTGAGAAACATGGAATTTTGTAGACATGACTGTCATGATTAGACCCTCAAAAAAGTCCAAAGCAGGCAAGCCTAATTACAGCCGAGTATCTTTCAAAGATGAACTGCTGAGGAGATTTTGTCCAATTGCTACCAAATTTGAACCCACACACTGGACAGACGAGGAATGCTGAATTGTGGAAATAAAACCACTTCCTGTTTTTTTTTTTTTGTTTTTAGATTTCCAGCACAAGATCACTGTGCAGGCATCACCGTCACATGACCGCTGTAGGAGTTTGCTCAGCAGTGGCTCCAGCCCTCCCACCAGCCCCCCGCTGCTCCCTCGCCTCCGAGCCATCCAACGTATGATCTTAATACACACAAATCATCCTTTTAAAAATATATAAATAAATTTAAAAACTCATCCTGGACGCTCAAGTCCATCACGGGGCGTCATTTTAGCCATTCGTAAATAAAACTAAGGAAAAGTGAAATGGTGAGAAACAGTTTGGCACTGTATCTCCACATTTGAGTACGACATGCCGTATTTCTCAGACCATAAGTCACATTTTGTTTCACTTTGGCTGGCCCTCGGGTGACCTTTGTATAAACTAGAGCTCAGACTGGCACCCAAAAATTGGCATTGAACATCACGAGAGAGATTGTTCAATGTTAACATCCACATGCTGTAATAGCATGTACACCCAGGTAATACAACCATACTCGGATATTCTTCGTAATCTGTGGAAAAATGACTTTGATTCAAAAAGCTCAACGACAACTTTCATCTTCTCCTCAAGTCACCCCGCGGGAGGGCTGCTGCGGCGGCTGGGCTCGCAGCGCGGGCGAAGAGGAGGTCGAAAGGAGGGGCTCCAGGAAGAAAGGCAGGACGCGAGTGTGCGGGCCGCACCGGGAGCACAGCGCCGACGCCAGGTGACCACACACCAGCCGGTCTTCATTAAACGTATAAAAGTATCCCGCACTATGCTAATGCTAACGTGACTGCCGACAGCGTGAGGCCCGCCGCCGAGGGCGGCCGCCAGCGCTCCTGCAGCGCCCCCAACTTGCGGCGTTCCACCAGACACAGCCCCGCTGTGCCAGGAGTGCCCAGCCTCCTGGAGCTTGGTAACTTCTGCTCCGTCACATTTTAGCATTCACGGCCGTCATGCAAGTGGAAAAATATGTTAGCCGCTGGCCACATCCCGGTATTTAGAAATAAATTATGATTAATTTTTTTGTCTACTTTTAAAATATACATATATTTTTACATGGGTATCAAGTTTTGTATTTGTAAAATATTTTAACAGCCTTAAAATAAATGCAATTCGTAATTTTTAAATAACACAAAAAATTATAATTGTGATTTCAAAAATTTTTGTCATTAAAATTTTTTTGTACTAATTTTTGGGCCTTGTTTAGTCGATTTTCCCCCCCAAAAATATCTCGATACATACAGACGCTCCCCAGGTTACGAACGAGTTACGTTCCGGACGATTGTTCATAAGGTGAATTCGTTCGTAAGTTGCTTCAGTGCTATATTTTGTCTGGAATGTATGTTTAAGGCTTATATTGACCTCCATATAACGGGGAGAGAGCTTTTCGTCACGTTCTTCAGGGCTCGAGGGTTAGCTGCCCGCTAAACTAGCAGCGGCTTCAGCGGGGAGAGTAGACGACCGTCGTCGACCGGCGCGCCGGACGCCCCCGCCTGCTCCACCGTCACACGCCCGCCCCACGCCTCTCCCGCGCCGCTTCGAACGTCACCTCCGCCGTCCTCCTCCGCCTGCTCGCACTCGGAAAAAGGCGCGCAATACAAAATCTAACTTTTTTTTTTTTTTCGACAGACCCGTGAAAATGTTCAGTATGTACCGCTTTGTTCATAACTCGGATGTTCAGTAACTCGGGAGTGTCTGTATTATAAAATGAAATATAATCTGATTCCTCTAATGTTTTGGTGTGTAATTACTGGCTTTCCTTAAATGTATTTAAAATACTTTTAAAATGCTTGTTCTTCATTTTCTATTATGGTGTGTGTATGTGTATATGTATGTATATATATATATATATATATATATATATATATACACACATTTTAATGTTGAAAATTTTCAAATGAATGCAATCATTGATTTCAACCTTCTAGAAAATGAAGACTGCTGCTTTGTGAGCGGCTCAGAAGCAGGCCCAGCTCAGACGTACCTGCGCCTGCCCGACCCAGAAGGGGACCAATCAGCAGCCGCTGGGGATCCCTTTGCGGACATCCACGTTCCGGGAGCGACGCCGAGCCGTAAGAGCCCTGGCGGAGGTCGACGCACGGACCTGGTACTTCTGGGCTGCGGCGCTCTGCTGGCGGCGGCCGGGCTTGGTTCCAACTTGCTGACGCTGGTTCGGCCGGAGGAGGGCGTCAAATCGCGCTGGGACGCTTTCTTCCACGCGCACAGACTCTTCCGCCGCGACAGTCCACTTCGAATCCCACCATCCTTCCCGTCCCTGGATCGCGACTCTTCCACGCGCTCGCTGCTCCGCTCCGATAGCGGCGAGCTGCCGGCGGCGCCGCCGCGCGTCGCCACTGCAACGCTTTGGTCAACACCCACCTAGAGAGCTTCAAGCGCAACCCACGCCAGTCGCTCACGCCCACGCACGTACCCTGCGCATCGAGTGCCGCCGGCCCACGCGTCGCGAGCCTGCGACGCACGCCGTCCGACGGCGCCATCAGGAAGAGCTGCCCGCAGAACAACCTGGAACCTTTGCCGGAGCAAACCATCTTGGAGAACATAGGTAAGAGCAATATTTAGCTCATTCGAACATTTCTCTCCTTCTACTCACATTTATTTACCCATTATCATTTGGGTTAATTAATTGATTAATTGCGACCTTGTTTTTCATTCAAAATTTTCCAATTTCCAAAGATTTTGGTAGTCCTCACATTTATATTTATATATACCTTTTCTTTTACTTTGGAAAACAATGGTCAACATTTTCTTTTTTTTTTTTTTTTTCCACTGACCAAACTAGTCATTGAATCATTTTCATTTTATGTTCATGCATTTTGTACACTGTCAATTTAAAATAATGTCCTGTTTTTGAATAATGGAATCAATCATTCAAATAATTAATCGCTGCCTTACTCCACATAAATCTCCTCTAATTAAAACCAGACTGTTTGCTTCATCAGTCTTTTCATGCCACTCCCCCAGGGGGCACCTTTCGAGGTTTCCCAGACAACCCCTCGGCCGTCCCCCGCCTTCCGGACCCCAATGTGGTGTTTCCTCCCACCCCTCGCCGCCGCTGCGCCCCCGAGCGGCCCAAAACCTTGGACATCCTGGCGCGGCCTCGGCCCTCGGCGCGGCCCCGTTGCGACGCTTTCCGCCCGGAGGCTCGGGGGCGCGGCGACTCCCCGGCGGCGCACACCTCCAGCACGGAGACTCCACCCACCGCGGAGGAGGCGCCCACGCCTTACTCCACCTACAGGGGGCGCAACCTGCTGGACACGCAGGACGAGGTGCAGTGCCGTGACGGCACCGTGCCGCTGCGCAGCAAAGACTCGGTGGGATGCTTTCACTGACACCCCCCCCCCGCCCATCATTCACTCATTCCCTACTCCCAAATCACACTAAGCACTACCGTCACCCCCCCACCCCCCCAAAAAAAAGAAAAAAAGCACCATGAATGTACACACATTGGATTCACTCGTTGCTTGTTGGCTTTCATGTTTTAGTCGATTGACAAATGCACCATTTACACTAAAGCAGCAGCAGCGGCTTGTTTCCGATCCAAAATTAAAGGGAACGTCCGATACGTAGCGGTATGTGAAAATGTATTCTGCGTCGTGTATCATCCACGGAGATCATAAGAGGAGCGTTTAAATGCATGTTGGTTCATCATTGATCGCATTTGCCTTCATTTGTGACCCGATTCACTGCAGCCAAAGCAGTACGAATGCATTCATGGTTTTAAACCCTTCTATTCATTATTTTGCTCTCAGGTATTTATTTTGTGTTGTTTGTTTATTTATTCACTCATTAATTATATACTCATTGCAATACCTCAAAGGGAGAATGACTGTGTTCTTTACCAAAAGATTTATTTATTTAAAAAAAAAACAGTTGACCACTTTAAAGAGCCCTTTAAAACAATCAAAGAAACTCAAATTAAAAATAATTTTTAAACAGTTTTTTAATGGAGGTTCCCCCAAAAATCCAATGTTTTAAATGTAATAATAATATAGTTAATCCAATCATAATTGAAAAAATATGGAATATTACAATTTGGACTTTACAATTATAATTAAAAAATATTTGTTTTACAATACATGCACTTTAAAATCAAGTTTTTTTTGCAAGGAAAAAACTGTTTGTGTCTCATGCTCCATTTTTGCTGTTGTCTTCATTTCACCCAGTTCGCCAATTACTATTCATTACTTTCTTTTTTACTTGAATCCCTCCTACAAAGTCGCACGTAACACAAAGTCAACATGAGATCCCCTTGCTGCTATGTGACTCACTACGTCCGTGTGTGTGTGCGCGCGTGCGCGATATATCTGTCCAAGTGAGCTGATGTACGCTCGGTTCCGTCTGAATGCTGTATGTCAAAAGAAGCGAAACAAAGGTGCCAAGAGAAAGTAGAGTGGGACACCATTAAAACAGAGTTCAACTCATTTCACTGTTGTCTCCTTTCTCTTATTTTTCACTCAGGGGGAAAAAAAAACAGAATTTTTGAGATTGAGATACCTACGCGCATACGAAAAAATTGCTGGGTCAAAAATTGGACAGAACTGCTACTTGGGTCAATTTGACCCAATTTTCTGAGTTTTGTATGAAAAAACCCAATTTTTGAGACAACCAAATTGACCCTTGTTGTGGGCCGGTCCTATTTTTGACCAAAACTTGGTTATTTTTTTACACTAGTTTTTAGGGGTTTACATTAAAAAAAAACCCCAGTTGGATAAAAAAATAATCCAACTTGGGTTAAAAAGGGACTGACGCTATTTTGGGTTATTCATTGAACGCAAAAACTTGGGTCCAATGAATAACCCACCAAAAAAAAAAAACTCAACTGTGATTACCTCTCCTAATATTACTCTTACTTCTCTCCTTCTACTGGCTATTCTGTCAACACCGTTACTACTATTTTGAATTTACTTAACTATTAGCACTGTCAGCAGCAAATGCATGATTGTGCTTTTAAAAATCATCAACGTGGCTTGTTTTGTCGACCAATGACAAAGTACAGCAGCCATCTTTGGTTGAGGTGTTTTATTATTTACACGTTTGCTCTCGTCGGCATTTTTATGCACTTCAAAGTATAAATAATCATAATTACAAAATAAGTGTTGAGATGATCCACTCGCACCTCTGCGGCACCTTCACAATACAAACGAGTACTACATATACATACGATATATCCAGTGGGTACTTGTACTTTCTACCGTGATGTGATCCAAGTGCTTTGTTTTGGGTGTGCAACATCACCAATTTTATTTTTTTTTTTTATGTACACTTGTTTGTGATATGTATCTTTTCAATTCCTGGTGGAAATTGTGTGCTTAGTCCCCGCCTTTACAAATCCCATGCATTTTCCTTGAAAGTACAAGACAGAAAAAGTAACAATAGTTTGTGGTTGCATGGTACTCGACTGACTTGTTCGTTGGAGGGCAGCCGGAATGCAAAAAAAAAACCCTCTACAAACCTTTTTTGCATTTTTGTTGTTTCTGTGTATCCTCCCCAGGCTGTTTGGATTGGCAGTGATTGAAAAAAAAAATAGACCCAAAATAATCTGTACACTTAAATGTTTAAAAAGTGTACAGGCAGTGTTTGAAGTCCCATCTGAACATTCCTTACTGCTATGCAGTGACAAGTCCGGGCGGCACACAAGTGAGGGGCGGGACAGGAAGTGGCGAGGAGTTGGAAAAGTCATCCGTGCTCGTTCGTCGTCTTCTTTTTTTTTTTTTTTTTATGTGGCGTCCTTTTTTTCCCTCTGAGCGCTGCGGCGGATCTTCATTTCCGTCAGCTGGATGTAGCGGATGACGTTAGTGTCTGCAATGCAAGTGCACAAAGGAGGCTCCTTCATTTCAATGTCTTTTAAGTTGTCAATTTTTTTGGGGGTGTACTTAAATGTAGTGTTTTATGTTCATTTTATTATAATTTTTTTATCTTGTTTGGATTTTTTTCAGATGTAAATGACCATTTGACCTCTTGTAGCCCCTTTTTAATACATGGATTAAAGTTAATATTTTTTTCAGTTTTATTTTGGTTGTTCTGTATTTTATTTTTTATATTTTAGTATTTTTTCCATTGTGTATTCTATTTTTCAATTATTTGTTATCAATATTGTTATTATTTGTACCCTAATTTTTCACTTTTCTTCTTAATATTTTGTTTTGTTTTCATACTTTTGTATTTTAATTTCAGATGTTCTTTATTATTGTTTCTCGTATTCTATTGATTCAAAGATTGTATTTTTACGCAAATATTTTATTTCATTTGGGTTATTTATTTATTAATGCTGTGTTTCTTTTAAATATGCTTGAATGTTTGTTTAATGATTATATTTCATCTTCTGGGTTAATTTTTTTTTATTGTATTATTATTTCTAATATATATAAAATATAACCCCCCCCCCTCAAGTAATTTGTATTGCGGATCAGTAAAAACTATTCCCATGGTGTTCACTTCAGTGCGTGCCGGTTACCTGAAGGCTCCTGCTTGTGCGACTCCTTCAGGTAGTAGAGGGCCTTCTGGAAGTCCCCCAGGTGGTAGTAGGCCACGCCCGAGCGGTACAGGGCCTTGAAGTTTTTCCCCTCCTTATGCAGCACCTTCAGACAGTACTCTTTGACACGCTCGTAGTTGACCAGCTCCATCTGGAGAAGGCAGGCTGGGTGTCGTGGAGAAGGAAAGTCAGTGACCACCGTGACTCATTGCGCTTAAGAAACGTTCAGGATTCGTTGGACTGGGAAAAGCATTCGCGCCCCGCTGTGGCTTCTCTTGTCCCAAAACATAATTACTTTTGTACAGAATTGTCTTTGATGTTGATTGAAGTATGACGGGTTCATGGAAGACTAAATTGCAATTTTTGCAAAAACACGCAATGGGTTAGTGGAAGACTGTCTTTGACTTTTCTAAAAATATGATAGGTCTAAATTTAAAAACAAAACATCAAAGATGTGATGTTTCCAAAAATACTATGTAGGAATTGGCTTCAGTGTTTGCAATAAGACGAGGTTCATGTGTAACTCAAAGGCATCCAAGCTTCTTCTGTCGCGCTTATCCTCACTCGAGTCGCGGCTGTGCTGGAGGTTACCCCAGCTGACTTTGGCGTAGACCTTGGACTGGTCACTATTGTTATGAGATGATTGTTTGTGTTTTGTGATGGAGTCAATTCACTGCACTTCGTATCAGCTGTGTGTGTGTGTGTGTGTGTGTTTTAAAGTGCTCTATAAAATTAAGTTTGAGAAAAGCGCGGTGTTAGTGCAGAGCATTTGATATACTGTCTTCAGCTATATTTATAGAGCTCTTTAAAACAACCACTACTGGATACAGAGTGCCGTACGTGGAGCAAAATAATTCATCCAACACGTGTAGTTTACTGTAGTGCAATAACGCAATGTCATTTAGGATAATACCGTGTGGTATAAGATCATGTAAGGTGTAGCGTTAGCGTAGAGTAGTGCCTAGGGATGAACATATATTTGTTTGAAGCGTGATGTCATTTTGTGCAGCGTCGTATTTTCGCGTATATTCGCGCGCAGTTGAATTCAGTGTGACTGTCGTGCTGTGTACCGGCTAGGCTGTTGTAGCACTCGAGCTCGGCGTTCTCCATGGCCCCCTTCTGCTCCTCCGTCAGCGGACTGGACTTGCCGATGGCGGCCAGCAACGATTTGGAGCCTCCGCCGTCCGGGTCGCCGAACACCCGGCACAGCCCCTTCATCTCCAGCAGCGCGCGGTGGTACTTGCCGATGGCCTCGCGGTACTTCTTGTCCTTGTAGCATTGCGTGCCCTGGCACTTGAAGTCCAGCGCCCGCCTCACGGCGTCGGCGGGCTCGCTGTGCGACGGCTGCTTGAGCATGGTGGTGCCGCCGGAGGTTCCTCCGTGGTGGTGGTTGTGATGGTGGTGGTGGTGATGGTGCCGCTGGTGGGGGCGGGCATCTCTGCTTCGGCCGCCGCCGCCGCCGCCGACGCCGGGAGGAGGCTGCGCGCCCGGCTGGAGCCTCGGGGGCCCGCCGCCGTTGTCAGCCGCGAGGCCGCCTCTGCTCGCCTCCACCCTGGGGCCGCCGACGACGTCGTGGCCGCCGCCTTGGATCAAGCTCATTTTCGACATGGATCTTAGAAATCGTCCTTCCTTCCCTCGACTTTTCACTGCATCCTCAGCCTTCCTCTGTTCCTCCTCCTCCTCCTCCTCGTCGGTGCCGCAGATTGCGCGTCCGTCTTCTGGCGCAAAGCAAAGCTGCTGGATGATGCGCACGATCGGTGTGCGCGCGCTTGCGTGGGTGCGCGTCCCTGTGATGCTCGACTATTCCTTTGGTTTATAAATAAGAAGCCAAGGGATCCCAAGTTGATCCTTCGCCAGTCAGAGCATATGTTACACGTGCCATATACAGTATGTTAGACCCCCCCCCCCCAAAAAGTCAGCATCTACGAGAGTGTAATGTAAAGAATAAGTGACGCGCTCTGTCTCAAAGTTGTTAAATGTATAATGTGTGTATCCCTTCTGTTTGTTTTTGTATTGCATGCTCGCTTGATAGGATAATTCGTTAACCACTGTAGTCATGAGAAAATTACCTTGACCGGAGCAAACAATGATACGCCTTCAGGTTGTTTTTAGTCTTGCGTGTTGAATCAGATAAACATCTCCTCGTGGCTTGTCAGATCTTGCCCAAGCTGCCACAGTCGTCATTCAATTGAACAGACTCGAGACCAGAAGAGCCATGAATCCCCCAACAGACTATGATGTCATTGTCTCTGCAGCATGATGTAATTGTTTGTGTGCGGTGGGGTTCGAATACGCACGCGTTAACTGTATTGCCGGGGGAAAGATGTTCAGATGCCCCTTGACATCTATTTGTTGATCTCGGGGTGGGGTGGTTGTTGATGCACCATCAGCCCCCCCCCATCATCACTATTATTACAAACGACTTCCTCCCACGTTGTTCATTCCAGGTAACCCAGGCAATTGTCTAAGACCCTAAGCGGAGAAGTGGCAGTAAAACAGGCCAAAATCTAGGTATTATGACATGAAGCAATTTGCACACAAGCCGCTCCATGGTTCTTTTCGCCAGGGTCTAGAACCACTCCTGCTTCGAACATCTAATGTCGGGGCTATTGTAAAACAGGGATCGGGGACATCATTGGGGTATCAAAATGAATCATGGTGCTGCATGTCGGGGTGCATTTATCTCAGGCCCCTTCCCCCGATGTGCGCACATGCTTGGGACACTCTGGCATTTTTTATTAGCTGTGAGGTCGCGACCCACTGAACTCAACTGTGCTGCTGTGTCCCACACTGGCAGTGCTGGTGAGCTCAGCTGTGTTTTGGGTGTGTCACTCAAATTCCACAGTCCCTCCTGACCACATTATAAGGCCTGGGAGGGCTGTTAAGTGTGAGTACATATAGAGCCGGTGGTTACATAAAGCCTCTTTTAATGTCTCCGGATGATACTGTGGCTTTAAATAGTTGGATGTTGTCAGGCAAATATAATTTGTGAGGTGGAGGAATACTGTTTGAGTTTAGTTCTATAATTCTAGGATACAATGTGGCTATTGTTAGCAGTACAGTCAGGGTTTGTGATGGATTTTACTACCCGTTTATCTTGTTCAGGGCGCAAAGCAGTCATGTTAAATCAAACAAGCAACTACGTGACATTTACTTATTTGAATTTGACTCAAATTTTACGCCCCTTTTTGTTGTTTTTGTTACTTGATAATAATCTTGACCCCGTTCTTTTCCCTTCTTTCTTGAATAATGCATTTGCAAACACACAATTATTGCATTGAAAATGGTACAAACATAAATATAATATGAGAAAATAACACGCCCACGCAAATCGAGACTCCGTTCCCCACGCCTGTATTGGCGTCATCAAATAGCGACAATGCTTCATGCGCCATCTTTGTGCGTCCGTTTATTTACGTCATGGCGTCGGTGGATTTCAGAGGTAGTGGAAAGTTGTTACATTATTATTTAAATCGAATACACACGCGTGTGTTTTGGAGACTAGAAGATAAGCGAAGGACTTAAATCTCGGTTTCAAAACTATCATTAAGAAAGTGTATTATTGTTCTTCGTTTGTTGTTTTTTAGATTTTAGTGTTAGCGATTAGCATTAGCAGCGCTTTTATTTTCATGGCTAGAATTGGGAGACAAGGTTTTTTTCCAACCAGTCGCTCTTACTCAAGCCTGCTATTTATGCTTTATTGGCGTGTTTTTAAATGCGCCTGTGTAGAGGGCAGCCGGATAACCTGTTTAACGTTTTATTTCCAAAGTCACTTTGCAATGGTCTTGCCAATTGTATTGTAGCAAGTCATGACATGACATGGGTGGATTGCATCTTACTAAATGTATTTTGGTTGACATTGCAGAAAACCTGCTGGGCATATCCTGGGTGGACAGCGGCTTGGTGCCCATCCTCAACCCTGGAAATGTACTCGATTACTTCTCGGAGAGGAGTAACCCCTTCTATGACCGCACTTGTAATAACGAAGTGGTGAAAATGCAGCGGCTCAGCCTGGACCATCTCAAGTATGTAATTATACAATTTTCGGTGACCAAAATCTTCTCGGTCAATACTAACATAGAGTAAGATGCAAAATGCCATAGATGGGCTAACGGAAAGTAGCATGGATGTTACAGTATTTGTAAACCTTTGACCAACTGCTACATTGGCACACATGTAAATAGAGCATTTCACGGATACGACACTGAAGGTGCGCAACCCTAATCTTGAACTGTAAAACCCCATAAAAACACAAGTAGTGGGCGTTGACTGCGGTTTTGTCCAAGAGGAAAATGTGCAAGTTGGTGATGGTTGACTGTACTTTCCTTGCTTTGCAGTCAGATGGTGGGGGTGGAGTACATCCTTCTCCATGCGCAAGAGCCCATTCTCTACATCATCCGTAAGCAACAGAGACAGTCACCCACGCAAGGTGAACACCATCTAAAGACCATAGTTTATTTATTTATTTATTTTGTTGTTGTTGTTTTTCTAATGCTGCAACACTTGAATTTTATACTCTCAGGTCCAATAAAAGATTGCTTATCTTATGTCTTCTCTTTAACGATGACACTCGACCGCCATCTTCTTGTGTCGTTTTTCCACCAACCAGTGATTCCCTTGGCTGACTACTACATCATCATCGGAGTGGTCTATCAAGCCCCGGACCTCAGCACTGTCATCAGCTCCAGAGCGGTGAGAACCAGTCCACTGAATCCCCTCCACCTTTGGCGAGGATAAGGCCCAAGCCCTGTCCCGAATAGCGTCTATCCACTCGTAATTCGCACCCACCCCATGACATTTTTTTATAGATGCTGGCATAGCATTACTTGTGCCTAAATGAAACTCCTCAACTCACTTCAACACCGTTACTTGACAGTAAGATGCCACAAGATAAAAGCAAATCACTCTAATTGTCTAAATTAAGCTTCTCAACTCACATCGACATAGTTCCTTGACTCCAAGATGCCACGGGATGGAGGCGAAGCCCGATTATTGTTGAAATGAATGTCTTGAAATCAATTCAACACGGTTCCTTGACAGTAGGATGCCACAAAATGGAGGCAAATTGCTATTATTGTCAACTTCTCAATTCACGTCAGCATAGTTCCTTGTCTCTTATTCATTTATTTGTTTGTTTATTAACCATTTCAGCTTTCTGCCGTTCACGGCATCCAGTCTGCGTTTGACGAAGCCATGTCCTACTGCCGCTACCATCCCTCCAAAGGATACTGGTGGCACTTTAAAGACCAGGAAGAGAGAGGTGAAGCATTTTTGATCAGACGAAATTCACTAAATATGTCACAAGAACACTCGAGAGGAAGAAATTATGTTTTGACAGAAAAAAACAAACCAAAATCCAAGAAGAAGGAGGAGCCGGGTTCACTGTTCCAGAGACATCGCGTGGACACACTGCTTTTGGACCTCAGGTCAAAGTTCCCGCCAACCTTCTACCAGGTACTTTTGACACTCAATGTTGGGCAGTATTAAAGGCCAAACTTGAAGCAAGCACTTGGCTTCTTTTTGAAGCTTGTTGACGATCTGCCAAACCGCCCCTTGTTGTGAAATTCGCTGGCACCATCGAGTGCTTGTAACTCAAATTTTTGCTCTCAGCTCAAGACACGTAATCGGCAGAGTATCTCAAAGAAGTCGAGGTACCGCTGTGTTTATCTGTCTTTTTTCTTTCTTTCTGCAATTCCAGCCAAAGCCTGGAGAGAAGCCCATTCCCGGTAGGATCTCGAAACTTCAAATATCGAACTTTGTTGTCTTGAAATTTTGAATCCCCCCACCAGTGTCATGAATACTTAAACAATTTCAACATGGCTAATCAACAAATGAGTAACATGTTTTGAAATATATGTCACAGTGGAGGTGAAAAAAGAGCCCGAACCTCCCACGGAAACCGTCAAACAAGAGGAAAGGGAGCCAGCGGCCAAATCCTCCTCCGCCGCTGCGACTACTGCCGCGGCCGCTGCTGCGCCGGCCAGCAAGCCGCCTCCTGAAAAGCGAGCGCGTCTCCAGTGACCCCCATTACACCAGCAGGAAACCCAATTAGGACTTTGTCTCCGCCACTCGGCCTCTGTGTGGTCAGGATGAGGAAGTAGTTCTCCTGTCGGGCCCGGATGCCTCCCACACAGCATTATTGAATAATGATAACAATATGAACCCTGGTGGGGATGGGCCAGCGGATGTTTGATGATCTGTTTGATGACGTCAGCATTTTCCATCCAGGATTACTTTGATTCCCGCTCGTCTTTTTTACACATGCAGGAATGATGGCGTATCCTTGGCTAGTGTGGGAACCCAAGATTCCTCGCCCGGCTCATTTCATACACTGCTTGTTGACTGTTTTTTGTGTACTAAAATGTATTATGTTTTTTTTTTCCTTGTGTGACAGCAATACTCTTTCGTAATTATGTTATTATATCCCGCATATGTGTTTATTCTTGACAACATTGGACTCACTGCACTGTCTTGTCATCTCTTTTTCAATTTTCAAAAATCACAAATTCAGGAAGAAATGCTTCTGTTATGATTGTTACACTTGATTGATATGTTTTCAGTGTGATATGGATTCGGTGTTACATGCTAACGCGACCACCTTGTTGAAATGGGCAAAATTACAGGTAGCCTTTTCAAAAAATTGACAATACAGAAGAAAAAGAGACACAAAAATGTTCAGACAAAATTATTGGAAACTAATATAAATTTTTAAAAATTCAAAAATGTTACTTGACCAAGAGAAAAAATAAACGGACAAAATGAAATACATACATTAGAAATGTTAGCAGCAATGATTTCAGGGTTTGGTGCTAAGAAAAAATAGCTAACATCCACACACACAATGTTAAATAAGGGGAAAATACATATAAAGCATAATTATAAGTAGAGGGAACTAAGAAATATAATCTTAGACAAAAATACACAAAGATAAGAAAAACTACAAAACTGGTTCAGACAAAATCTATGAGCTTTATTGCTTTAGCTCTATATCTGTAGAACACATATTTTTTAATTTTTCTCATACAATACTGTATTCCAGTATTTTCGTTCAAATATTTTTTTTAATTTATGTTTTCTCATGTGGTCATTTTCAATAACATCTTTGTAGTATTCTAAATTTTAGATTTTATTTACTAACATTTGACTTTTTTATTGATATGCATCAGGGGCAAATCCTTTACTCCAGTATTAACCAGTAATACGCAAAATTAACACTAGATGTCGACAGCTTGTTACTTTTGGGCCAAACTGGGCAAAACTTATTTTTATTCACTTGTAGCATCAGCTGTTGCTGAATTAAACTCTTACTTGTTTCCTAAAGTACATGTACACGTATTATAGTTCATAGAATGATGGCATTTGCAGAAAATGTTATACAAGCTAGCCTCTTCGCGCTCTTCTTCGCGTGAACCACGACGGAAGCCACGAAGAAGAACATCCACGCAGGGCGTGGTGGGATAGCACTGTCCTCCGGTGGAGGACTCATTTGAGCAGCCAAGCGCCCGGGTTTGGCTTGGCTTGGCTTGGCTGACGGCTGACTGGGGCTAGCTAGCGGCGCTAGAAGATGCCTAGGCCAGTGTCTCAAACCAACAACACGGCGCTGTTCGTCCTTTAGTCGTCGTCGGTGGCGGCGTTCAGGTCGCGCTCACCGGCCGCGGTGGTTCCCGTCGTCGTCCGCTCAAGCAAGCCATGGGCTCGCAGACCCTCCAGATCCTCAGGCAGGGGGTCTGGGCTTCAATCACCGGCGGGTGGTACTACGACCCCGACCAGAATACGTTCGTCAACGCGCTCCATCTTTACATCTGGCTCTTTTTGCTATGCTTCCCCTTCACGCTGTACATGGTGAGTTTCCCAATCTTTCTTTTTTCTCCTGCTTTCTTCTTTTAACCTCGCCATTTTATTCGACAACCAAGGGAACTCGCTTTTCTCCTCTGGGTTTCGGGTGCAGTTTAGCGGCCACTGGGACAGTAAAAGCCTCCCTGGTCTGTCTCATCTGTAGCGTACACAATGTAACGTGCCATTAAAGTCCAACAACACCACGAAATTCCCCTTTGTGGCTCTAAATAGACCATTCTTTGTAATATTTATGTTCGTTTGAGCTTGTTCAAGTGACTAAATTCTTCAAAATAACGCCTGCTTTTTATGAGTTAACCGTCTAATTTAATTTACACTGGATCTTGAGTGACTTCACTTTTTTAAAATTAGATACCCCCCCTTCAACTCTTATATTATTCCTTTGTTGATTTTAATTTGGTTAATTGTTCAGCCCCAGTACTAAATCATTTTTAATAAATTATTTACTCATCCATTATCTTTACTGCTTGTCCTGATTTGGGCCAGCCTATCCCAGCTGACTGCAGGGCCCATATAGATACAATAATGAAAAGACAAAAAACATTGTTTATTTGGATTTTTGTTCCATATTCAACACATTTGGGTCAGATTGCCCCCGGAACATGATTCCTGTTTCCTGAGAAATGACTATAACGGGAACATTAGAAACAATTCACGCAGTCTTTAAATTCATTCTCAAAACTCCACTGCTGCCCTCAGATTTCTATTAGCACAACCCCAGTGTCAATTTCCCGGGCATGCTAACTTCTATATTGAGGGTGTTTCAAATTAGTTTATGGCTCGCCTTCTATTCCGAGAGTGGAAATCCACCAGTCAGCTCTGCGATTTACAACCTGAGCCACAGCTAATAGCAATGCCAACGGATGTAGAGGGTGTTTCAAGTGCAGTGGCAGAAGATGTGGGCCGGGGGTCAGCGGGGGGTTATTGTGTCGTAGAGATACAGGTGTTCATTTACACTCACGATCAGCTTCTGGACGGTTGTTATTTATTTATTTGTCTGTTTGTTTTTCGGACCAAAACAGTCGCATCTACTGACACACAAAATCCCTTGACCCTCAAAACGAGTACCACTTCAAAAGATACTTAACTTTATAAATGCCACCATAATAACCGATATGAAAATGCTGTCACATAGTAACAACATGTGTTCATCAGGAACAAGAAAGCGCCTTGGCTTCCCTATTAGAGCTCTGTTGCTAACCAAAACAGCAGCACAGACTGAAGCACATAAATAGCCAAATGTCTCTATCTTGTGGTAGGCGCTGCCACCCACCATGGTCATTGTGGGCATCTACTGCGGTGTGATCGCCGCCATGTTCCTGCTACTCAAGACGGTCAACTACCGGTTGCACCACGCCTTGGACGAGGGCGAGGTGGTAGAACTGCAGGCCAAGAAGTCGCAGGGCGGCCGAGGTGGAGCCGAGGTTGTGCGCGACGTTGGCGCAATCCGACGGCAGGACAGCAATGGCCCGGGGTAGGTTTTTGGATGTTTGTAGGGTGGGGGTTCTTTTTGGGACTAGGGACCCCTCAAAGGGGAGACATTTTAATATGTTTATAATAAGTGTTATCTTTGAGGAGCAATTTTGCGAATGAATGACAAGGGGTGAAATGAGTCCTCGAGTTATTTGAGCCAGTCGTAGCAATGCTATGCATGACGGTGCCACGGCACCAACTTCAAAATAAAATATTCCCAAATCCAATTCCTGCTACGGCACGCTTTTATTTTGAAGTTGTTTTTTGCTACGCATGGTGTCGTGGTGGCTGATTTAACTCACAAACTGTTATCGCCAACATCAACGCGTCATTCTGAAATTAAGTTCCATCATTAATTAAGGAGGGGAGGGAGAAAAAACATGAATTACACTCGTATTTTAAAATGCCTGTTCCCAGCATTAGCGGCTAGTGGCTAGCCGCTTGCTGCCAAGCGAGTAGGCTGGCAAGAGCTGACGCATTCCTATTTTCAAAGCCAATAGAAGAGGCGAAAATAACTCGGCACACTTTAATGCTTGATTACATTTTGGGTTTGTTTTGTTTGTTTAGTACAATCTAAAAACAGTGCAAGGAGGGAATGAAGCCTCAAGGGCTTGCACAAGATTCCACTCCTTTGAGAAAAAATATTTTCACTCTGGGATGCAGCACTTCATCACCAAGCCAAATTGAATGTTTTTCCGCTTCGCCAAACTCAAATAGCCCTCCAGCTCCCACAATGACAATTCTCCGAAAATAAGAGGATGTACCACCTATCAGAAGCTGCCACCCATGCTAATTTGTGTATCCAAGCGCACTGCAGCTCTTTATAGCTTTTGACTTGTTTTTTGAATTTGTATTTTTACCATTTGATGCAACATTTTATCACCAAACTGCCAAATTACACTTGCTGTATCATGTTTGCGATGTATTTTTTTTTGGGGGGGTTGCAACACGAGAAGCCTTTCTTGCTTCAGTGAGATATTTCCAGCTCAGTTGACCCACGCGCCTCAGGTTTGGGAATATGTCCACAGAGTCGCTGGTGTTAAATTCCAGAAACTCAAATGGGCCAGACGAAGGATACTTGAGTTCTAAATTCCAACAAATTACGTATGGTCACAGTCAGAAAGAACAATAGTTGCTTTCTTGCAGGGACAATGTATGATGTTGAATGAAATGTTCCAGGGGTATCAACTTTGGAGCCCCCATATGTTCCCATTTGGTATAAGGGAACACAATGCAAAACAGAAAAGTGCTTACCTTAAAAAAAGAAAAACCCTGCTAGCAGCCAATTCTCCCAATAATGCAAGCTGTACGTACACCGATTCTGTTTTCACGATCGTAACTCACAACACGCATATATCAAATCGTCTTTCCCCATTGCCCCCTCTTTGGTTTAATAAGAAAATGATCCCTGTCGCGATTGGAATTCACTAACACGTACATTAATAAATAACACTGACAATGATGAAATGTAAAGAATTTCACAGTTTGTCTATCATGATTTTGTGCGGCCTTGCCAATTTACATTGGGGTTCTTCTGCTATGTGCGCCTTGACCACCAGAGGGCAGTGTGATGCAAAATGCATGTAATTAGACGAAGAAGAGTTCCACAACAAAGTTGCAGTCATGTGCGTTGTTATTAGGATAAAGAATATATGGCTTCCATTGAGATTTGTTGTGTTCAAATATCGATTGCTTAAAAGTTTGGAACCACTGAGACGTCTGTGCAACTCTTGTCAATGGCACTTTGCATTCTGTGTTGGCATTAAGCTAGCTGGCAATCGGGGCTCAATACACAAATGATATTCTCTTTGTTTGCTGCTTGAACTTCATCTGGGAATGGCAATAAGAAAAATGCGGCTAGCGCAGACTTGCGAGTCAAGACAAAAACATGGTGCGAGTGACGACTGGTATGTCGACATTAAGTGTGGTCCCTTGTAAGTCGAGATATCGCCGTGTTTGTATGCAAACATGAAAAAAAGAACAGTTTTCCATAATATATCCACGGGAATTCTTTTTCACCAAGTCTAAAAGCTCCGGCAGAAGGAAATAAAAACCAATGAGGTTGCACTCTTTTATTGCCCTTAACCGGACCGAGTGACTCATGTCGACATTCCACAGTGGCGGTCTTTCGCTGGCCCCTTTTGGAGAAGCTCAAAAAAACAAGCCCAGCTGTCATTTGCCTCCACATCTGGAGTGCAGTTTTTGTTTTTTTTTTGGGACGAACAGAGTCAATGTTACGCGCTCAAGGTGTTGCTGTTGTTGTTGCGCGCTCCATGTGACCGTTTCCTGGGATGTTTATCTTCACCGCTTGACCGCGGTTACGAAACCTCCCCGTTGCATGGAAATGATTTATAGACAGGCCCGGCCGGGGGAAGGCTGTTTGTTTTTCAGTCATCACCGCCCGGTTGAAAAAACACATCTGGGCTAAATATAAACCCCGGGGCTACTTTGCATCACTCAAAAACTCATTACCGTCCTTTATTTCACTCGTCGAGGTTGCGAGAGGCAAGCCTCTTTTTGGAGTTGTGTAACCTCTTCGCCCTTCATTCAATCAGCTTGACTGATTGAAAGGATGGAGATGAATGACGCGTAACGCCGGCTGACAGTTGCACCGAGCATTAGCTTGATGAATGACACGCGAGGACAGTGACTAACACAATTGTTTGTGTGCGTGTGCGCGCGCAGAGACCCCGGAGGGGGGATCGAGATGGCCGACTTTATCAGGCAAGAGACGCCGCCAGTGGACTGCAGCTCGCGGAACTCTTACATTGGGATGGAGCAGCAGGTATTTCATGTCATGCAGTCGTGGGTGGTAACAAAATACACACACACTTCATCACTGTATTGAAGTCGATTTTCCTTTATCTGGACTTGGGTGCTTATTTTTCTGATGGCTTTTTAAAACTACTTTTAACCCCCCACATTTGAGAACAGAATATGTACTTCCTAATCTTTGCATTGTCAAAATAAAATTCCTCCAACCTCTGCCGATAAGACCTAAAAAAAAATAAAAAAAAAGACGTCAATAGGGAAAGGTAAAGTCAGCCGGGGTTGAGATTTTTATTGATTGAGGTGCACTTCCGCCAGCACAGGACAAAGATGTTCCACTTCATTAAGATCGCGCACTTTGTCAGTTGACCCCGCGTGAACATTCTGCCCCGCCGAGGACACGTCTTCTAATTTATCATCTTTTACATTCCAATTCCAGACGGCGTCCACCCTCGGCAGAGCGACGGGAGCCAAAGGTAACGGAACGACGGTGGCAACCTCCCCGCCAGCCCCCTGTTCACCCGCCCTCACGTGCTAAGTTACTCTTGGCTAACGTGTCTGTCTGGCTTGCCGCGCAGTCATGGAATGAGGCGCTCGCTAGATAAGGCCGCAGTGTCAACACAAACTTTGCGGTATCTGTCAAGGCACGATAATTGGAAAAACAACTCACGGTATGCTGACTCTTGCCGTTTTACTCCTGTTCTATGGGCGTCCGTAACGCACATTTGAAATTGGGTGACGGCACACGCAACCATCTTTTTTTCTTCTTCTTCTTTGGATCTTATCAAGCAGACTGAAACAGCTCCTACAGAGACTTTACACAAAATGAACAAAAATGTGAGGCCAATTGTTTTTTTCCAAACTCGATAAGAGATATCTGGCAAGGACTCGCAATTCTGTTCCAACCCAGTCCTGTAGGGGGCAGTAATGTGTATTCAAAACAGGTTTCACCTGCCTCACACAGCAAGTTTTCATTTCTCCTCGATTTGGTGGGTTACTGCCCCTCTGACAACATCCCTCTTGCCCCAGGCCCGATCCAAGTACACTGTAACAGCAAAAGAAAGATCAATTCCTCCTGCTGCGCATACACTAAAATTGAAGGCAAAAATCTTAGCCCGCTGCCCGATCCTGGAGCTTTTTTTTCACCCCCAGTGCTCCATCTCGTGGTTTTCTGGGATGTCTTCCCCGTTTGGCCCCAATGCAAGCGGGCTGCATCGCCGTCTGCGCGCAGAAAATTCCACACGCCCATTCAGATTTGCACAAAAAGATTCTGTTGCCGACCCTCTGGAAATCATGTTCTGCTTGACTAAACACAACTTCCTGACTTTCACTTTTGTGCTCGGTGGAGGTAATAAAACTGTCGGCTCCCGGTGGGTCCGTTATTCTGTGTGTTGAAACTCGCCTCGAAACACAAGAGGCAAGGCGCATTGTTGTTGAGAAAAATGGATTTTGACAAGAGGATTTTTCTTAAAAGGCCGTCGGGATTTTCAAGAGAACATTCCGGAATCGACTTTGCTTCTTCGGGAGCGGGGGGTTGCCGGGTTGTTTCTGGGGAAAGTGTTTGGGACTATCTTTGACTTAGATCTCACCTTAAGGTAGATTGTGCAGCGAAACAAAAGACGGTGGCGTCAAACAGGAAGGGCAACGGCGGCACCTTGCCGAGTGTATTAATAATTGATTGAAGCTGTCGTCTCCTGATTGCTTCCCTCCTTTCTTTGCAGATGTGGGAAAGACGTCAGACGACTTCAGCCTGACTCTGGTGGAGAGCTGCAGTCACGATCACGGTGTGTACGCAAGTTCATTTCAGGAGGGGGGGGGGATTAAGGAAGTTTCTGAAGAAGCTGGGAGATTAAGCAACCCAGTCAATCTTTAGTCATCCGCCTGTTTCTGAAAATCTGTCTGCGAACGAGCCGTTCTTCAGTCTTGCACCGCTTCTGCCAAATTTGGGGGCTGATTCACAGAAGAAACTTTTGACACCAATTTCTCAGCCAATGATGTAATGAGCTGGACCTTTCAAAGTGTGAAAAAAAGCATTTTGAAGCCTTTTTTTTAATGCAATGTGAACAGTACAACAAATTCATGACAAAAGCTCTCCAAGGACCCGACTATTTGTATCAAAGCTATCAAAAGGGTTCTTTTGCACAAGATGTCCCTTGCCAATACATGACACTGTCCTTTTTGTGTTTTTAGATCTGCTGTCCGACACAAAGATGTACTGCCTGGTTCCCAACGACTCCTTCGCGTCCCTGCAGCCCTCCACCTCCTTGTGTCCGTCCGAGCTGTCCCGAGAACACGCCGAGCTCTGCAGCGCGGCCGCGTACCACTGTAGCCTGTCGCACGAGGAGGCCGCCCCTCACGTGTCCTCGCAGTCGCAGACCTTTAGGAAAGAGCCCCGCTCGCGGGGCCTGCCTCGGACCTCCAGCTCGGCAGGGTCCGCCTTCCCCGACCCGGGCCTGGCGGACTTTGCGCTCTATCCGCCACCCAGGAGGGGGGGCTTAGATCCCGTGTGCGAGCTGGAGGCTGCCAGGCCGCAGCGGGAGGCGGCTGAGCGGCTCTACCAGCAGGACCAAGCGGTGGCCTCCACCTCGGGGCTCGAATGTTACAAGCACAAAGACCCACACGGGGTATCCCGCTCCGTCTCCAGGGAAGCCGGAGAGGGCGGCTCAGGTTTATACCAAGCGGACGCAGCCGGCGGTCGGAAGGGCCGCAACGCCGGGAGAAAATCGCGACGCGGCGAGCGCAGTGCCGAGAGCCTGCGCAGCTTGAGCACGCGCAGCAGCGGCTCCACCGAGAGCTACTGCAGCGGCACCGACCGCGACACCAACAGCACCGTGAGCAGCTTCCACAGCGAGCAGACCAGCTCCACGCATGTGGAGAGCCTGCTGTCGCTCTCGGGGGACGAGCGGTTGCGGGAGCGGCTAGACGCGCCATCCGCCCACGCCGACAACAGGACGTGTTCCCGGGCGGTCGGCGGCCTTCCCTCCAGGGAGGCCAACAAGAACCCACACGCAAACGAGCTGACGGCTAACCAGTCGGGGACCGTCGTGTCTTCCGCACCTCCCGAGCTCACCGAAGGCAGCAGGAGTCCAGAAGGCACAGGCACCAGGACCGGCGCCGATGGCTCAGTCGAACCGGTCGCCTCGGATCGGGTTGAGTCAAGCAACCTCGTTCAAAGGACTTGCTCTCTGTCCACCGGCCGCAGCGGGCGGCGGCGGACGGGCAAGAAACGGGCGAGCAGTTTCGACGCCAGCCGCCACCGGGACTACATGTCGCCACGCGGGTTGGCCAAGCCTTGCAGCGCCGTGTTCACCGGGGGTGGCGGAGAGGAGGACTCTAGCGACCACAGCGAGCTGAGCTGCGCCTCCAGCCTCCCCTCTGCCCGACACCTGAGCACGGACAGCTCCTCCAGCGCCACCTCGCGCTCCTGCCACTCACCCGAGGGGCGCTACGGGGCCCTCAAAGCCAAGCAGACCGCAGCCGGCGCGCCGTCGGAGGCGGGAGCACGGGCGGGAGGGACGCGGCGCTCCTCACGGCGTACCCCGAGCGCGGGCAGCGCCAAGACGCACGCCCGGGTGTTGAGCTTGGACAGTGGCACCGCCGCCTGCCTTAACGACCCCACGCGCCTCGGAGCTCCCGCTGGGCCCCGGCCCCTCACCACCTCCAAATCTGACCTGGAAGCCAAAGAAGGGGAGGTCCTGGACGCCGCATCTCTGCTGGGTCGGGCTTCCCATCTGGAGTCGGTGACGCGCTCCAGGAACAGTCTGCCCAGCCAGGCCGTGTTCTTGGAGGCTCAGGACGCCGTCGCTGCTTGCCTGCGGGGTATGTAGTGGGAACCTCCTACTTGTCCGCACATTATTGCTGAAGGAAACACATTGTCTGAGGATTTTTTTTTTTCAATGAAATTAATTTTAATTTGCCTTTGATGAATCTTAATTTACTGAGCTGTTTTGACCTGTTGGACTCGGTTAACGAACTGATTTATTTTGAGGTGTTGAGGTCAAACATTCATGCCGGATTCATTGTTGCTTTCTGTCCACATCAGTGTTGTTGTCATCGTTTGTTTCCATGAGCTTGGCATTCCCCGTGGATTTTATGACCCCACAGCACGTGTTTTGTGTTAATCTGAGACAAACAGCTGCTCTCTTATTTGTGACACACACACACTCACATTTACACACACACACACACACACACACACACACACACACACACACACACACACAAAGCCTAATGGGCTACCCCTCTCCCCACGTTCTTCAGATCTGCAGGCCGATATTTTACTTGCTTGTTATTTCTGAGTTCTTGTGAGAATATTAATCATTTGTCAGTCGCGGATACACAAAACTGTTTTTCCCGGAACAGTTTTGAAAATTGGGGGCAGGGGGAACAACAAAAACATGACGGTACTTTCACAAAAAAAAAAAAAAGTTTATTCAAGAGACAGACATTTTTCCAGAAAAATAAATTGATAGCCTAATAGAGTGCCATAAAGTCAATTTTAACCTAGTGTCACATTATCAATTAAAAACATCACTGTTCTTGCGAAAAAATTAATTTTCTCAATTTCTCAATTATTCAGGTCATGGTGATAAGAATAGTGTGAATGGAGATAACTAGACGGTTCTTGATTCATTGTCTGCTTTTGCTTTCTGAAAACAACATTGGCAATTGTGTTTTTGGGCAAAGGTTTTCCAGAAAAAAAAAATCACTGACTGCCATACTGTTGTCTTTCACCATCACAGCCCCCGGCAGCGAGGAGACGGTGGTATTCCGCCGCGAGCGCAGCACGTTTCGCCGGCAGGCGGTGCGACGGCGGCACAACGCGGGCAGTAACCCCACGCCGCCGTCCTCCCTCATTGGCTCTCCCCTCAGGTACGGTGTGCTTCACGTATAGTTTATTTCTACAGTGTTGAGATAGTTGCGATTAGATTATTTTTCAGTCACTTAGCCCTAAAGCACACTCTGATCACATGTTATGTCTTGCTCAGCATGTGATCCCTTTCATATAATTCCCTGCTATTATGGCATCGTGTCATCTTTTTCATAACATTTTGGGTGGCCAGGCAAAGAATAGAGTCCTTTCAACTTTGCCAGGCCTGATGAATCAATCTTCTCTCAACTGCGCATGATTTGCCGGTCACGCTGTGTTGCATCGATTTGCTTTTCCAAGCGCTTGCTTCTCACCCCTCCTCCAAAACTCACTCAAGTAGCACCTCCTGGGCTCCCAGTTTCACCAATCGAATCAAGATTCGGTAGATAAAAGCGGGTGTGGGAAAACGTCTCAAGTCCTCAGCAGTTTTGCTTCCAAGCATAGCCCAAACAATTCTTAGACCGACCAATCGCTCCAACCTGAGAGCGACCCTCCGGTTACCTTCCCGGCTTGGGTGGCTTCTCACATTCATCCCCCACTTGTTCCCCGCAGTCTCCAGGAGGCGCTCAGCCAGGCCTCCCAGCCTCTCGCCTGCCAAGACAAATCCACTCAGCCGTCTCGCACCGCCTCCCAGGTGACGGTGCTGAGTGCCAGCGCCTCCCTGCTGGCCAGGAATGGAAGCGCGCACCTGGACGGCTCTCAGGACAAGGCCTCGACTGTCGGCACCAGCAGCCTCCAGGACGACCTTGGTAGGGAGCCAGCACATGTTGTCCGGTTTGACCTGATTCTCTTGGTTTGGAGGGTCACGGTGAAACCCCCGTTTATAATGTGGAATATGTTCCAGACTAACGATGAACCGCGTTATGGGGTGGGGTAGCATAATCGGTCAGACTGTCGTTCACGTTTAGCTGACTGATGCCATCAGATCAGTTCACATTATCCATGCTCCAGTTATCTGCGTTTGTTGATGAAGCGTCTGCAGCCTCCCTCCAGCATAATCGCCAATAATAGGGACGGTTGTTAGGCTAAATCCAGATCCAGACTTCTTTTTTTATGCAAACTGTTGTGTATTATTTGAATGTCATGACAAATGCTTAACTCTTTCATTTCACAAGACGTACGTCTTTTTAAAATTAGGCCCCGCCTACCAAGGACTTACTTGTATGTCTAAGTCTTTTTTTTTTGCGTCATAGTGAGGAGGAGGAGGGTCTGATGCGATCTGTGAATGAGTGAGAATAAGCCGTTTGCATTGTAAATCATGTAAAAAATCGAACAGTAGTTGGCAGTGGGGGCCTCACGTGATTGAAATGCATGCTTTTACAAAAAGCTGTTTTTCTCCGTTTTTTGCCCAGGAATCGCCATTTCCATGAAACTTAGCCATATTGTAATGCCGATTGCTGAAGAATGGAAAAAGATAGAAACAAAATGGGTTTTTTTCTGCTGAAAGAAGAGAGTCCAAACCTTATTTTGGTAGGCTCCATGTTTATATAGCATTAGAACCAAATATTCTGTGGGCCTTGCAAGATCAGTCAAAATCTAGTAAAATGCTGGGATTGAGGGGGTTGCTTCAGTGAAAATGGCTGGGATTTCACAAATCTCTTGGGCGTGGTTGCCCCTCCAGCTTTGTCTTAATGTTTATATTCATATCGATGAATATAATTGTTTTTTTTTTTTAAAGGAAAACTCACACCCTCCTTGTATGAGGCTGTCGGGTGCGACATGTCCCTGGTCAACTTTGAGCCAGCCACCAGACGAGCCTCCAATAACATTTGGTGAGCAGCACACACACGACCTATATATAAAACTGGTCATGAATCAGCAGATTTTTCTTTAGGATAGCAGACCGGCAAAGCCTGACGGCTTGTCGTCGTGTCCGACAACTGGAGGTTGACCTACACTGTGTATGCGGCAAGAGCACAAGGCGGTCACACTACCTGTCCTTTATCTCATCCACTAGGCTCCATGTGGGAACTCTGAATGCCTCTCATGTTTCTTAGATAACCGCCAATGGAATGCTAATTGAATACAGCGGGTGCCTCCTTAGAGTTAAAGCAGTTTTTGTGTGTGTGTGTGGTACAGGGACACAGACTCCCACCTCTCCAGTTCTACCTCAGTTCGCTTCTACCCTCATGACCTGGTGAGTAGAATATGTTGTGTACACAACAGTGTGTGCCGTATTGGAGTAAGAATCCAGATGGTTCCAAGCGGGCGGCAGTAAAGCCTTTAATGCATCTACCAGCATATTAGAGTCGTGATGTAATGTGGTGCCTTGATTTAGAAGTTTAATTCGTACCCGAATAAGATCAAATAAAATCTATTTTTCCCCATCGAAAGTACTTTGTAATTGAAATGCCATGTATGGTGGAAGTGGCCGCAACTCAACTCAAGCACCACTTTGGCAAATAGTGAACAGTTCTTCAAAAAAGAAGGTTTCAGCCTGTCTGGTGCCACTCCTAGTCAAAGTGTACTGTCAAACTAAACATAAAATGAGGAGAATCACAATTTAGCCTTTAGTCTGCAAGCCTAAACACAAAATGGGAAACGCTTGTATAACTCGTGATGCAACAGATCTTTCAACAAAAATAATTCAGCAACACACCTAAGCAGTCAATACAACAGTACTCAGTCATCTATTCTTTATCCTCTGTGAGGAGCGATGGCATCTGTCATGTACAGATTAGGGCTGAACAATTAATCAAATTCGAATCAACGTTGTAATTTAATAGAATGTCTATTTTCAAATTGCAAAGACTGCAATTTGGGCCATACTCTCTCTCTCTCGCTCTTAAAGAAGTGCAGTGCACTTGTTTATGTATCATTCATTATTTCATGAAATATGAAAAGTTGGCTTGATAAAGTGCCGAATGTGTTTGCGTTATTCCTGTAATCTGATTTATGATTTACTAACCGAAATTTGCGGCACACTTGTTTGGTAGAATTTTGTAAAGTTGTCAAAATGAGTGCACTCTAAACTGGGAGGTCAAGGTTCCAGTGTACTCTTGACGGCGAAGCAGCTCTCCCTCCCTCAGATCCGCCTGAACCGCCTGCTCACTATGGACCCGGAGCTGCTGGAGCAGCAGGACGCGGACCTTAGCCCGGACCTCCATGCTGTGCCACTGGGACCCGACGACCCGGCGGCGGCCGCTGCCGCCGGCAAAGCAAAGCAGTACTACCGCCTGTGGCTCATGCCTTACCTTTGGGTGGGGCTGCACTTTGACCGCCTCACTCTGTTGGCACTGTTCGACCGGTAAGTGGCAACAATATCGTGGCACAGCGGACTCTAACTTTGCGTGGTCCTTCCCCATTGTTGTGTTGTTTATGTTGCCGTAGACCAGCGACCTTCAACAGTTATTAATTTTTTGCTTCTGTCTGTTAAAAAAAAAACAAACAACAGTAAAATGGTAAAAATTCATCAACATTGAACCCATCGCAAGTTCAGCCATCACTGAATGTTTTGATACTTTTGTCCCAGGAACCGGGAAGTTCTGGAGAATGTTCTGGCTGTGGTGCTGGCCGTCCTCGTGGCCTTCCTAGGCTCGGTGCTTCTGGTGCAGGGCTTCTTCACTGACATCTGGGTCTTTCAATTTTGCCTCGTCATCGCCAGCTGCCAGTATTCTTTGCTCAAGGTGAAAGAATGTTAGGATTTGAAAGACTTACTTTCAGGTTTGTCAGTTGACTTCATTTGATTTATTTATTTTTTACATTTGAATCTTGTTTCATTGGCAGAGCGTTCAACCAGACTCCTCATCTCCCCGTCATGTAAGTCAGTGCTCATTGTGGGATATATTTATCTGTCTGTGGAGGAGAAAAAAATCTAATTTCACAAAAAGTGAAAGTAGTATGTCTTTGCCATGTTGGAAAGGTGAGCCGCAGTCACTGAAGCATTTTCAGGGACATATTTTATGCTGCAAAAACACATTACATGCAAAAAAAAAAGTTAGGTTTTTAAAAATGCTTAAATAATACCGTATAAAGATGCTAAATATTAAATAATCATTGGAACCATCCATCCATCCACTTTCCGATCCGCCTATCCTCACAAGGGCCACCGGGGGGTGCTGGAGCCTATCCCAGCCCTCTGGACCGGTTGCCAGCCAATCGGAGGGCACACAGAGACGAACAACCATCCACGCTCACACTCACACCTAGGGACAATTTACAGTGTCCAATCAGCCTGCCATGCATGTTTTTGGAATGGTAGAGGAAACCGGAGTACCCGGAGAAAACCCACGCAGGCTTGGGGAAATCGTGCAAACTCCACACAGGGAGGCTGGAGCCGCATCATGGCTCATGGTGGCCCGACAGGACTTTTGCATGCCTCAAAATAGACACCTGGATTATAAATTATGAAAAAATGATTAATCTCCCTTAATCCATTTTTATTATTTAGTACTTTTCTCGTGTTGGTTGTTTTAAAGAGACCCGCTTACTCTGCTTCCGTCACCGGCCGCGTCTTTTATTAATGTCCCTCCTACTCGGCCACGGGTGACAATGGCTTTTAATAGCCTACCCTGAGTTTAGCTCACACACACACACACACACACACACACACACACACACACACACACACACACACACACACACGCACGCCTGGGCTTTTCATAACATTGCTGACACAATTTTAGGAAGCTGCTGGCTCAAAGTACAAAGGCTCAGGCCGTTTTTCTTTTGCAGGGTTACACTGACCTTGTGTCATTGATTGTAATTGTCTTAAATAGACACATACAGTCCATCCCAAAATGCAGCAACTTCCTCTAAAGCCACGGTATGCTCTACAACAGTACCACTCAATGAACAAATAGAGCATGAAATGCTGATCTTATATGAAACATGAAGGAAATGGCCTCGAGGTGAACTGATCTCGTCTCAAAAGTTGACCTTGCCTCTCTGTCGCCACCTACAGGGCCACAATCGCATCATCGCCTACAGCCGTCCCGTTTACTTCTGCCTGTGCTGCGGTCTCATCTGGCTGCTGCACTACACCAGCTTGAGGACCAGCTCGTCCCGCTTCACGCTGTACGGCGTCGCTCTCACCAGCTCACTCATCCTGGCCTCTGCAAGGGACCTCGTCATAGGTGAGGGTCAACGTGCCGCTGGGGGATTGTGGTCGTAGTTGTGATAATGGTACTAGTTATGATGGTGGTTGTCGTATCCGTAGAAGGTAGGTAGAGTAGCCAAAACTTGTACTGAAGTCAGTGTATTATCATGTAAAAAAAAAAATCAAGTCTTGACAGGAGTAAAAATAAATACTGTAGTCCTCCAAATAATTACCTAGGCGTAAATAAGTATTATGTGGAGAAAAAAAACCTACTCAAGTACTGAGGAGGAATGAATGATTGATTTTAAACAGAGCATGAATGTCAAATTAAAAAAAAAAGTCCAACTATATCACTTGAACAAGCGCAATACATTCAATTTGTATGGATTGTGCAGAGTTGAATGATACAGTATTTTTTCCAAAAAGTAATTCAAGTAACTTTACAGGTACAGTACTTGACTTGTAAAAGTGGTGATGATGATGATGATGATGGTGGTGGTGGTGGTAGTAGTTGCACTGCGGGTGGTTGTGATAGTCGTCCTTGTCTGAGCAGTTTGACTGATTTTGGGCGAGCGTGGCTGAACGTGGACCTCCGCCAGTGCCAACTAGTCCTGCGCCCCGCATAAAGTTAAATAATTGTGTTTTCGCCACGACTGATCTTCTCGTGTGTGTTTGCAGTGTTCACGCTGTGTTTCCCCATCATCTTCTTCGTGGGCCTACTGCCACAAGTCAACACGTTTGTCATGTACCTCTTTGAGCAGCTGGACATCCACGTCTTTGGGGGCAACGGTGAGCCACAACACAACACTTAGCACTTTACCGTCATGAGGAGAAGCGACTCTGTTGCTTCTTTCACACTGGCTGTCCCAAGCCGGCATTTTTCTACACGGATTATACACAAATACTTGCTTTGGCTGCGTGGACAAACACCTTCGCAGAAGAAGACATTTTGGCTTTACACTTTTGATTAAAATACTTTACAATAGTAGAAGCCTTCCCCGTTTCTGCAATTGAGTAAATTAACACTCGTTCCTCTTCTGCCTGCAGCCTGCACCAGCCTGCTGTCGTCACTTTACAGCGTCCTCCGTAGTGTGCTGACTGTAGCTCTGCTGTACGGCTTCTGCTATGGCGCGCTCAAGGTGAGTGAAGATGCATCAAATGGTCTCATTGTTGTATGGATGGTCAATCGGTATGTACAGTGAACAGTTGCTACATTTCTGCTCTTTCAGGAGAACTGGGAGCCCCATCACATCCCTGTGCTCTTCTCCATCTTCTGCGGTCTGCTGGTGGCCGTGTCGTACCACCTGAGTCGGCAAAGCAGCGATCCCTCTGTCCTCATGTGAGCACACACCACCACAGTCCCTTAATACGCCCTGTGGACAAAAGTATTGGGACAGGCAGCCTTTCTCCAAACAGGAAGTGAATCAAATCTGAAGTTGTCATGACTAAATTCGCCTCTATTAGAAATACTTGTATTCGATTAATCAGCGAAGTTAGCTGTGGCAAAAAAAAAAAATAAAATGTTCTCAAGGGCCACGGTTGAGTTTTAATTTAAACTGGTTATTTGTAGATAAAGTAAAAACATACTTGACGATGAAAGGAATGTGGAATATTTTAATAATAAAATAATGATCATTCAGTTTATCACTAAACTAATTTCGTGACAGGAACTTCTGCTCTTCAACCATACGTTACTGAGCCCGGCCCGCCACTTGTGAAAATCTGTGAGGTTGTAGTTGGACATAGATGCCACTAGATGGAGCCAAAGCTTTACATTTCAGCGACTTTGGATAATGTTCAGCAATGAACTACGGATACTTTCTAAATGAAAATATCAGAAGTTGTGAGTAGTGAATTGTGAAGCGATGGGACAACGCTGACACAATTATATAATTATTTAATGCAAATACAGATTTTATTAGACCTTTGTATGAAATAATTTCTTGCGCTTTTCTGGTTGTATTAACATCATTGATTTAACCAAATAATTAAGACATTAATTATAAAACAAGTTTAATTATTAATTAATTTTAGTTCAAATTGGCTCAATTAATGTAACAATTTATGGCAGATAATGTGGTCTCTGTGGCCCGCAGGCTACACTTTGCACACTCATGGATTAATTCAGAGTTGTATCCCAATATTGTTGTTGTCCTTCGAGTGTATCAACACCATCAATAATCACAGTCAAATCCCTGAGCATGCTAACATTTTCAAATGTTGTCTCCTAGCTCACTGATACAGTCGAAGATTTTGCCCAATTTGCAAGACAGCGACCCTGAGGACCCCTTGTCGGAAGTGCAGGATCCTCTGCCCGAGAAGCTGAGGGCCTCAGTGGTGAGTCGTAGAAACGTTCGAATCGGGTGGGTCAGGTCATTGTGCTGCGTTCAAGTGTCAAAATAGTGAATGGGAAACCAGACGCAGACTGATTACCTTTTTGTTTAATCAAAATAAGACATTTGCAAACATCTGCTTTTACTTGTTATCTACCAAGCCAGGCCTGAATCATAATCAATTCATGTTAAAAAAAGTCAATTTAACATACAGTAATTTGAAAATGATTTTCCAGCCATATTATTAACAACCTGCCTATGACTTAGAGCTGTTTTCTTAAAGGTTTTTAATAAATGACTCATTCATTTGAAGAACGAGCGTCTGCAGTCCGACTTGATCGTCTGCGTGGTCATCGCCGTGCTCTACTTCGCCATCCACGTCAGCACGGTCTTCATCGCCCTTCAGGTGTGCGCGTACACCCGCCATTCACACGGCGTTTCGGGAACTGTTTTCATTTGTGCGTTATCGTCATCGTCATCTCCCCTGTGTCTGCCACAGCCCTTCCTGAGCTACGTGCTGTATGCGCTGCTGGGCACGGTGGGGCTTCTCACCCACTACCTGCTTCCCCAGGTGCGCAAGCAGCTGCCTTGGTACTGCTTCTCGCACCCGCTGCTCAAGACCAAGGAGTATTACCAATTTGAAGTCAGGGGTCAGTACACAACACTGGCGACGTCATCGTCTTAACGCTGGGTGGTATGGAACTTTCCCTGAAGGGTTGCTTCATACATAGATTGTAGACTTTTCTGTTCAATTCCAAGCATGTGTTCTTGTGATTTTTTTTTCTTTTTTCACACGTTCTGTTGATAGACACGACCACCCAGTTTCATATAGATGGGTGGAACTGGGCTAAAGGGGGTGAATTAATTTAAAATTTCCCAGTTAGCATTAAAGTGCAAGTTTATTTTGTTATTTTTAAAATCACTTAAAATATACAAATAACATAAAGCGGCTGCACAAGTCTTATCACGCGCTGTCTGTCCCCCCAAAAAAACAAAACTTCAGAGAGAGACATTTCTGGCGTGAGTGAAGGTTGTAATCCTATTTCTTGTCCTCTCTGGCGTCAGACGCGGCTCACGTGATGTGGTTCGAGAAGCTCCACGTGTGGCTGCTCTTTGTGGAGCGCAACATCCTCTACCCGCTGGTCATCCTCAACGAGCTGAGCGGCAGCGCCAGGGAGCTCGCCAGCCCCAAACGACTGGACACCGAGTGAGAGAAACATCGACACTTGAAAACAATTTTTGGGAATACCACTTTTTGATTTATTATTTATTCATTTATTTTGTGAACAACATTCTCTTTTGTAGGGTGGGCGCGCTGATGATCACAGTGGCGGGCCTGAAGCTGCTGCGCTCGTGCTACAGCAGCCCCACCTACCAGTACATCACCGTCCTGTTTACCGTGCTCTTCTTCACCTTCGACTATCGGCACATGTCGGAGACTCTGCTGCTGGATCTCTTCCTCATGTCCATCGTCTTCAGCAAGGTGCGTGGACTCCCCTTTGTAGGTAAAGTGGGTGGTGTTAGATTGAGTTAATAGTGATAATTATGTATTCTGTTCATTTGCCCTTGTTTGCGTGGAGTGCAAAACAAGAAGCACTTGCCTACTTTGTTGACCGACAAAATCTTTTCTCCTCTGTATATTGTTTGATTTTTTTTCCCCCCCTCTTGTTTTGGCTAAGCTGTGGGAGCTGTTCTACAAGCTGCACTTTGTCTACACCTACATCGCACCCTGGCAGATCACATGGGGCTCGGCCTTCCACGCCTTCGCTCAGCCCTTCGCCGTGCCTCGTATCCTTTCCATGCCATCTCCTTTTTTTTTTAACAGATATTTTTATGATTCTGGTCATGCTCTCAAGTCACAGGTGTCAGCTGTAAATTGCCCCTTCTGTAAAAGGTTGACTCAGCTAATCTAATTGAGGCCATAGTTAAAAAGTTGACATGTTAAGTTTATACACCTTTTCCCGCCTGGTCCTTGACCTCCTTGCTTGCTGCAGACTCAGCTATGCTCTTCGTCCAGGCCCTGGTATCAGCTATTTTTTCCACCCCACTCAACCCCTTCCTGGGCAGCGCCATCTTCATCACATCTTACGTCCGGCCCGTCAAATTTTGGGAGCGCGACTATAAGTAGGGAATCTCACTGTAAAAAAGTCTCTTTTCCAAACTCAGTCTAAAGTTGCTTTTTTTTTTTTCTTCCCACACAGCACCAAAAGAGTGGATCACTCCAACACCCGGCTGGCCTCACAGCTTGACAGAAATCCAGGTGAATGGCAAATTGGATATATAATATGCAGTGAATGTGATCAGCATGAAAAAAAACATGAATCAGTAACTGGAGAATGAAAAAGGTTCCACAGTGACAGCAAGAGTAATCGGCGGCATTGTGTGACATACAGGGAAATGTATGAATAATTACTAGTGCTACGTATACAGAGATGAATAAATATTCCACATATTGGCAGATGGGAATGAATTAACCAACGGGAATAGTGGAGCCAGAGCTCTTGGATATACTATGCAGACGGTATCTGCGGATGTTTCCAAAAACCAGCAAGAAAGGTCAGCAGCGTTGGACGTGCTTTACAGGCTCTTAATAGGAGTATTTCCTCCCGACAGGCTCAGATGACAACAACCTTAACTCCATCTTTTATGAACACCTGACGCGCTCGCTGCAGCACAGCCTGTGCGGCGACCTGCTTCTGGGCCGCTGGGGCAACTTCAGTACGGGCGACTGCTTCATCCTGGCCTCGGACTACCTCAACGCTCTGGTTCACCTGGTGGAGATCGGTAACGGCTTGGTCACCTTCCAGCTCCGAGGGCTTGAGTTCCGAGGTGAGCTATGTTTGCCGGGGCCGTACATTTGACACCCCCCCAAGCTAACCCTTCGGTAACTCGTCATCTCCTAGGTACCTACTGCCAGCAGAGGGAGGTGGAGGCCATCACCGAGGGCGTGGAGGAGGACGAGGGCTGCTGCTGCTGCGAGCCGGGCCACCTTCCGCACGTCTTGTCCTTCAACGCTGCCTTCGGGCAACGTTGGCTGGCCTGGGAGGTGCTGGTCACCAAGTACGTGCTGGAGGGCTACAGCATCACCGACAACAGCGCCGCCTCCATGCTGCAAGTTTTCGACCTGCGACGCATTCTCACCACCTATTACGTGAAGGTCAGTGGGTGGAAATTTTAAGCCTAGCAGTGGAGGCGTGCTCTTCTTTCTACCTTGGTATTGGGGTACCGAGTGGAATGGTATCTAAAGCACTTTTTCCGACCTGCCTCTTCAGGGTATCATCTACTACGTGGTCGCCTCGCCCAAGCTGGAGGAGTGGCTGTCCAACGAGACCATGAAAGACGGTCTGCGGGCATGCAGCGAGAGGAACTACGTGGACCTGGATCCCACCTTCAATCCCAACATCGACGAGGATTACGACCACCGGCTGGCTGGCGTCTCCAGGGACAGTTTCTGCAGTGTTTACCTGGGCTGGATCCAGTACTGCAACTCTCGCAGGGACAAGGTAGCGAAATGGTATTTTGAAAGAATCTTAAGTGAGCACAGTGGACTCGCTAGCCATGCTGAGGACTCATTTAGAAAAAAAACTCCACAAAGGAACGGAGTGCATGTTGCTCACACATCTTGAAGAAGCACAAGTGAACCTTCAGCATCCATGCCGGGAATGTTTGTAGAACCAAAGTATAAGGCAGTGTTTCTTCGTGAACCGAGGTTCCAATGTATACCTTGATATTACTCATATGTGTTTTGTGTTATAGCCTCTGGACAACGAGAGAGACTCTCCTCTGGTGCTGCTTTGCTTCGGCCTGTGCGTGCTGGGAAGGCGAGCGCTCGGAACGGCAGCTCATCACATGTCCAGGTTTGGCAGACATTTTGGAACTCTCAAAAATCCTCGAGCTCTTTTGTTCTGTGTGAAAGCACTTGTTCACATTCATATTCCTACCATGTTCCGAGTTAAAGGCACAGGCTAATAAAGACATCTGTGTGTCCCAACCCACAGCAACCTGGAGTCTTTCCTGTACGGGCTTCACGCTTTGTTTAAAGGAGACTTCCGCATCTCCTCGGTGCGTGACGAGTGGATATTTGCCGACATGGAGCTTCTCAGGAAGGTGGTGGTGCCCGGCATCCGAATGTCCCTCAAACTTCACCAGGACCACTTCACCTCGCCCGATGAGTACGAGGAGCCGGCGGTGCTTTTCGAGGCCATCACGGTCCACCAGCGGAACCTGGTCATCGCCCACGAGGGCGACCCGGCGTGGCGAAGCGCCGTGCTGTCCAACGCCCAGTCGCTGCTCGCCCTGCGCCACGTGCTGGACGAGGGCACAAATGAGTACAAGATCATCATGCTCAACCGCCGATACCTCAGCTTCAGAGTCATAAAGGTCCAGTAACATTTACTGTGGGCAGAATATGGGAGATTGGTGTCACATGTCACAATACTCAGCTATCATTGTTGATTCATGAATTGATTGAATTTTAGTTAATTAATTTCTATTCCTTTATTCAAATGGAAATGTTGCGTTGCTGTGGTGCAGGTGAACAAAGAGTGCGTGCGGGGTCTGTGGGCGGGCCAGCAGCAGGAGCTGGTGTTCCTGCGGAACCGCAACCCGGAGCGCGGCAGCATCCAGAACGCCAAGCAGGCGCTGCGCAACATGATCAACTCGTCATGCGACCAGCCCATCGGCTATCCTATCTACGTGTCGCCGCTCACCACCTCCTACTGCAACTCGCACCCACAGTTGGGCCACATCCTCGGTGGGCCCATTAGCGTCGCCAACATCCGCAACTTTGTGGTCAGCACTTGGCACAGGTTTGTGTTGCTGTGTGTGTATTGTATTCATCGTGTGTCAAGGAAATAGGTAGAAGTGAGTTGATGATTTTCATTCCGATGCTGCCATCTTGTGACATCTAGAGGAAATTTGAAGCGCTTTAAACCTTATTTGCTAAGGGCTTGGTCCGTTTCCAAGATATCTGGTTCACTCCACATCTGATTTTTATTCTTGCAGGTTACGAAAAGGCTGCGGCGCAGGTTGTAACAGTGGAGGGAATATTGAGGATTCTGATGTCGGCGGGATGTCCT
This sequence comes from Hippocampus mohnikei, assembly GCA_026261675.1. Classification (NCBI taxonomy): domain Eukaryota; kingdom Metazoa; phylum Chordata; class Actinopteri; order Syngnathiformes; family Syngnathidae; genus Hippocampus; species Hippocampus mohnikei. The sequence continues at coordinate 4,167,909 of JAKGUB010000521.1, forward strand.
GCGGCAGCGGGAATGGGACGGCGGGTGACTCACAGCAGAGCTCCATGTCGCAGGGCGGCAATTCCGGACCTGGCGGTCTTCACTCGTACCAGCCGCATGCGATGGGTGAGGGAAATCGGTACCTTAGCTCGTCGGTCGTTACAATGGGTGAGGGAAATCAGACCCTTAGCTAGTCAGCCGTTAGCGGTAAACGGCAGGTGTCACAAGTAAAATCCCTCAAGCATTTGGTTGACTTTATTCAAACTCGTTGCTCATTTCATTTTGACAATGGACAATAGCAGCCAGTTAGCAATAATGTTAACAGCGGGCCACTTTGTGTGATGTCACACAGTTGATAACACCTAACAGTAGCAGCGAGTTAGTAGTTATTGTGAGCAGTCGACCACACTGTGTCATACCACAGAGTCGATAAAACACTCAACGTTTCTCAACAATAGCAACTAGTTAACAGTTAGTTGCCATATATATATCGACCCCTACTAACATTTGCCGCTAACGGTAGCTAGTTGCTGTGTGATGTCTCGCATCAAGGCAGTCACCCTCACCCCTGGGATAACAAGTGACAAAAGCAGCCACTCAGCCGTTAGCTGATGACCACATTGTGTGATGTCACACAAGTTCCACAAACTTTGATAACAAGTAACAATCACAGAAAGTTAGCAGTTAGCAGCTAACCTCAGCAGTCGAGGCCATGGTGTGATATAGCGGCTAGTTTAGGATTTGCGGTTACCATTAGCAAGTGACCACATTATGTGATGTCAGGCCGAAAATCAATAACACTCTAAACCTTCAAGATCGACCATGGCTAACTATTTGCTCTTGTCCCCTTTTATCAAATTATTGACTTTATGCTAACTGGCAGCTATTGACCTTTTGATGATGGGTGACAATAGCAGTTAGTTAACCATTAACAGCTAACTTTAGCAGTCTACTGCGTTGTCACAACGCTAATGGCAGCCTGGCCGTGCTTTGTGGGCATCCAGGCTCCAGTCAGAGTTCCCAGTCCGTCCAGTCCAGCCTCGTGCGCCACTCTCCAGCCCGGGCGTCCGTGGCCAGCCAGTCATCTTCGTACCGCTACGGCGGCAGCAGCCGCCACTCGTCGTTGCGCACGTCTGCCACGGGCCTGGAGGCGTGCCGGCGCTCCTCCACCAGCCAGCTGTCCCTGCGCACGCTTCCCACCTCCCTGCAGCTGCGGCTGGGGCCCACCCCGGACCTGGCTGGCCCTTCGGTGTCACTCTCCAGCCACAGCATTCCACCGTGCAAGCGGCACACGCTGGTAGGCCTCCTGGGGAACGACGGCCTCTGCGGCGTGGTGATGGACCCCCTTGGCCAGCATCACCACCACCACCAGCAGCACCTTCATCATCACCACCCGCAGCATCACTATCACCACCCGCAGCAGCATAACCCCGTCGTCTCCACCGTGCGCAGGGATGACATCTCCTACAGAGTGCAGGTGTGTGGTGCAGTGCATCATCGTAGAAACAGTCTTAATATGAAAGAACGATCCTAATCATATGTGAATAATGTTTTTTTTTTATAAGTAGTATTTCTTCAAGGAAAATCTGTTATAATATGGAATTAATTAATTTATCAATTTATATGAATATCAAAGGCTTAACACATAAACACTACATGAATGAAGTAATATTTGCCTGTCTCCTGTAAAAACATTAAAGATTGGAACAAAATTCGCAAACGATGAATACAGCGTGATGCGCACCCTGCCGCCACTGGCTTCCATAAGAATGTCATTGTTGCGGTTCTGTCCAGATTGTGGACCCAAATCAAGTGCTGGAGAACCTCAACATGTCCAAACGGAAGGAGGTGCAGTGGCCCGACGAGACAGTGAGACTGCGGGCAGGGCGGACCTGCTGGAGGGAATGGAGCCCCCTGGAGGGCATGGAAGGACATGTGAGTTCAGAGATACCCAGAACTCCGTTGCTTTCAACATCCTACAAATGTCATCCAAATACATACCTAAAAAAACACTCCTAATGTTATTAGAAAAAAGATCCTAATCAGATGGAATAACGGTGGATTTTTTTCAAAGATAATTAACATTTTTACAAAAAAGTCCCTTTTTTCCCCATGATAAAAAGTAGATGTTTTTTTTCAGAAAGTAAACAAGTCGAAATTTTTTGAGTTAGTTAATTTCAAAAAGTCCGTTTTTCCAAGGTCATATTTGTTTGAGGGGAAAAAATCCAAGTTCTTTGATTTATAAAAGTATTTTTTTCGAGATTAAAAAGAAGTAATATTTAATATTCTTCAAGAGAAAAGATTTAAGTGTCAGACAGATATTTAGGACACGTGACAACTAATATGTCCCTGTAAAGCCATCCAGTGTCGAATTGGCTTTCTTGGCACCATTTCGATTACATCATCACTCCGTAATCTCACTTCTTTTTTTTTTGCGTTCTCGTTTTTGAACCATCGTGTCAGCAAACACTTTTTTAAACTTTGCTCTGATGATCCTGTTTGTTTGTCCTAGTTAGTGCCCTGGTACACTGACCTACTTCCTCCTTGTGTCGTAATTTGTGAGCAGCTTGTCATTGTTATGCGTTTCCAGGTGATTCACCGGTGGGTGCCTTGTAGCCGCGAGCCGGCCAACCGCTCCCACATAGACAAGACCATCCTGCTGGTACAGGTGGACGACAAACTGGTGCCCATCGTGGAGACGGGCGTCATTGAACTGGGCGCCGAGGTTTAACAGGGGAGCCTAAATAGCAAGCACACCAAGAGCATACACAGGAACCGGGAGCAGAACAAATCTAAACGCAATGCAAAAAAGTGCAAGCTGAGGCAGGGTACGCGTTTTCAGGGCTTATGCTAGTGGTCCAAAACATTGTGTGATGTCACGCATCAAGTTGATCACTGTCAACGTGAGCTGGCTGCGCGTGTTTTCGATTTACGTGTGACATCTAGCAAGGTGGTCGACTGCTAAGTGTAGCCACTACTGTCGCTTGTTAGCAATGGTGGCGCTAAAGGCAAGGTAGTCGATAACAGCCGAGTAGAAGGATTCATGTTTTCGACATTACATGTGGCATTGCAGTGTGGTTGGCTGCTGTCGATAACCTCTGACTGTTAGCTAGCCACTACCATCACTTGTTAACGATGGTTCAGCTCACGGCTAATTAGCGTCAAATGGTTACATTTTAGGTAGAATGTTTTTGACTGTAGGCGTGACATCACACAATGTGCTATACTGTATGTCGTTAGCCGCTAGCTACTGGCCACTGTTAATTGTGAACAATTTATTGATTGAGCATGTTATCAACTTCCTATGTGGCATCGCAATATGTGACATTAGCATGTTATGGCTAAGTAGCTACTATCGTCACTTGAATTTTTCGTGACAGCACAATGTGGATGACATCTGCCGTTTGTCACTAATGGCCAACTAGACGTTAATGGCCAAGTAGCGTGATTTTTTAACAAAGTTTGAGCTAATGGCCAATGGGTTAACTAGCAGCAATTGTCGCTTCTTCGAAAGATTGTGCCTGTTTTCAATTATGAGACAGCCTGGTATGTAAATTACATGCGACGTCGCACAATGTGGTCGGCTGCTAAGAGGAGCACTTAACTGCTAACTTGCCGTTACAGTTGCCTGTTATTAAAGGTTGTGCACATTATCAACTTAGTGTGACAGTGCACAAAGTGGTTGAATGCTAACAATAGGAGCAGACGGCTAACAAACCCAATCTTGGCAGCGGACTGTTTCGTGTGACATAACAGCAAACTAGCAGAAATTGTCACTTGGTCATGGAGGATAAGTTGCTGCTATTGTCTCTCACTATCGAAGGTTGTGCTTGTTTGCAGCTTTGTGGTTGGCTGCTAATGTTAGCCAAAACGGTTAATTATCTGTAACTACACTTTATTGACAAAAGTCGAGCGTGCTATCGATTTTTACATGTGACCGTACACCTGCCAACATTGGTCGTAAACGGCAAACTTGCTTCTAATGTCACTAGTTATCAACGCTCAAGCATTTTACTGACCTTGCACGTGACATAACACAATGAAACTGACAGCTAATGCTATTGGCTAAGATAGCTGCTATTGTCACTTATTGAAGGTTTATCATGACATCAATTTTCCGTGTGACATCGCACAATGTGGTTGACTGCTAACAACTGAGTTACGGCTAACTGCTGCCAGCATCACTTTTGAAAACAGGAACTGGGAGTTCTCATCACAACCAATCCCCGGATGTTGGGAGGGGGAGAATCGAACCACAGGGAAAACGTGCAAGCTGAGGCTGACTTTTTTTTTCACCGCCTCCTTCCCCTTTTTCCTCTCACAATCTGCCTTGCTTTTATCATCTGGGGAAAAATGCTGCATGACAGTCAAGCTCATTGATTTCTATGCATTTTTGTGTTGATATATTTTGGTGTTGTTAATAATTTGCCAAATATGCCTGGTTTTGTCATTTCTGCTACGACCCACCCCTGCCCTTCACCGCCCTGTTGCCATAACAACAGAGGACATTGCATTGTAGTCATTCCACTCGGATTAGTTTGAAAGTATTGACTTGCACTATCATTTTATTTACAGCGATGCACTACAATCACAAGTGCGTGTGTGTGTGTTTATAGATATACAGTATATATCTATACACACATACAAAATAAACACGCCTACATATATTATCACACTATTTATTCTGACAGACTGAATGGCCATGGTTATACCGATGCCTTGGAATGACGATGAAAATGCAATCACCCTTATTTCTTTTACCAACTTGAATATAACTTTTTATTGTATATTCGTTTATATATTTACACATATAAATATATATGTTGAGTGTATTAAATATTTATTACTGTAAAAATATTTACACTTTCCGCTTTTTGAGATAAAAAGGTTAATGTATTAAAGGACCATGGGGTTGAAAACAAGATGCAGATTTTTTTTTTTCTGATGGTTTGTTTAACTATTTAACTTAATTGCTTTTCTATATGGAGAAATAAAAAACGTGATTTATTGCAGATGAGTTGTTGTGGTGGCTATTTGAATTTAATTGAATGTTATTGTAATATACAACTTTATGAGTGCAATATTATTACTTAATTCTCAACTTCAAAACTGACTTTCCACGTCAAATTTTAAGAGCCTTAGTATTATAACACAAGTTTATTTCGACTTTATTTCACCTTTTTAGTGCATTTTCATAATGTTACTCATTTACTTCTTGTAATATTGCGACTTGAAAATGAACATTACTTTATTCTTGGGGAAGGGGGTGGGGTGACGTTTAACGTTAAATTACGTTTTTATGTGTGTGCGTGTCTTTGCACCTTTTGGTTCCTCCTGTATGTAGTGACTACGTCACACTTATCGCCTTATATTTCGATTTTATTTTTGCAATACGAGGTTATTTTGCTCTCCCAATCGTGTTGCCTACCTACAACGTTTAGAAATTATGAATGGATCATGTTACGCCTCTTATTTATTTAATATTTGTTGTCTGTGTTTACAAATCACTGCGTCACCTTCGACTTCCACCTGCCAATCAAGGACGAGTTTGAGTGAGAGCACGTGATTTTCATTTTTTTTAACAGTAAAGTCCCGCCTACTGAGCTCTGATTGGTTGTCGGCCTGTCGCTCCAATGTTATTCCCAGCAGTTCTTTTTTTTTTCGCCGTATATATAAAAATAACACTGGATGGTTTCAGCCTAGATAACCAGGAACGTTTAGTTATTTGTTTCGCTTCGTTCGGCTTCCTACAACAAACCAAACTTCAGGTAAAACAAATATGTGTGTTTGCTGATGATTTGAGTTTATTTTAAACACCCTGGTGAGATTTAATATTAGCTAGTTAGCATCGGGAGAAGGGATGCCGTCTTAGTCATGTGATCGCAAATATCGAGTTGATCTCGAAAGCTTCCGTCACTTCGGCATTTGAATGCGACTCATTGTTGTTATTATTGTTAAAATCTGGCTGCCGAAACACAGGCAAGGAAATGGGTCGTTTGTTGGTCCGCCTGGTTGCGCTGGGGCTCTTCGCCGTCCTGGTGAACTCCTTCCCCACACAGGAGCCCGAAAACGGGAAGAACTGGGTGGTGATCGTTGCGGGCTCGTCTTCCTGGTACAACTACAGACATCAGGTAAAAGAGAAAAACGCTCAAATGTGCTTTATGTCTTCAGACGTGTGAAGGAACCAAGTACAAATACTGTACTTGTTTACTATACTTAAAGTACGTAGGTATCACGTAGCTCTACTGTGTTTATTTGTCTGACGGCTTTTTACCTTTTCAGAATATTGCACCTGTTCATTCCCTAACCATTTAAAATACATTTTTCTATTATATTGTGACTAAAAATATAAACATTTCAGGTTAAATTACTAAAATACTAGTTCTTGTAATGTTTCAACTTGATTCTCGTGCCATTAAGAGTTTTTGTGATCGTATTGTTGCAACTTTATTGACGTCGTAATCCATCCGTAATCCAATAAAAAAATAATGATTTTAGTGCACAATTGCGATTTTATTGATTTTTTTTTTGCCATTATTCTCGTGCTTTATTCCTGGGTGGAATCCTTTTTTCTTGTAAAATGACCATTCATTTACGTATTCTTGTAATGCTATGCTTTTATTCTTGTCAAATTAAAACTATTTGTCTTTGAAAGTTACTCCCCCCCACATTCATTTAATCACACACTATTAGGAATGTAATCAAGTTTTTATTTATTTATTTATTTACTTTTTCACTTGTGCAAGCTTTTCTTGTTAAATTATGCCTTCAATATTACCACGGCTTGTAATATTGCACTGTAATTTTCATTTTACAGCTTAATTCTCAGAAAAAAATTTTCACAGTAATGTCACCTTTTCATTCCCGTCATGTCAGACATTATTCTTGTAACAGTCATACTTGACTCTTGTAAAATTAGTACCGGTACTTTTTTTCTCTTGTAAAAGGACAATTCTTCCATGTTCATTTACAACTTACTTGCATAGTATTTCAGCTTTATTTCCATACAATTATGACTTGCGGTATATTAATTGCCCCCAAAAAACCTATGAGAACCCCCAAACCCACTTATTATTCATGAAAAAATGTGTGTGTGTGTGTGTGTGTGTGTGTGTGTGTGTGTGTGTGTGTGTGTGTGTGTGTGTGTGTGTGTGTGTGTGTGTGTGTGTGTGTGTCTCCCCGTCCGTTGACCAGGCGGATGCATGTCACGCCTACCAAATCGTACACAATAATGGCATCCCAGACGAGCAGATTGTGGTCATGATGATGGACGACTTGGCGCAAGCTGAGGAGTGAGAACGTTGCACACACGCAGACTTTTCTCATACATTTTTCACATTAATGTACAGTTTCATTCTTTTGATGGCACTGTTTTGTTCTCATCAAATTTACGACTTTTTCCACATACTTATGTTTTTCCCCCAACACTTGATAACAACATTAAAGTGAAACTCGCAGAATCAGCAACAACAAAAAGAAAACTGCATACTCTGTCAACGAAAATGATCAGCAGATCAGTTGAACATATTTTTAAATCCAATACATTTTCAAAAGCTCTTGCAGCTGCTGTTTATCACACCCTTCCTCTTTTCTTAGTTTGAAGAGAAATGAAAATGGACTGGCGGTTTGTTGCCATTCAATGAGCAAAAAAGACTACAATTTTATAAAACACATTTTTGGTGGTATTCAATGTAAACAATGTTTTCCCACTTCCCTCCCAAAGGAATCCCACACCCGGCATCCTGATCAACAGGCCCAACGGTAGCGATGTGTACAAGGGTGTCCTCAAGGACTACACTTCTGAAGTGAGTGCCAAAATAAATCGGCCACTGCGCACTTTTAAAAAATATTCTTGGGCATTTTTCATGAAGCGCTGCCCGCCTTATCATGTGCAGGATGTCACTCCAGAAAACTTCCTGGCTGTACTGAAAGGTGACTCCTCCAAAGTGAGAGGAGGCTCCGGGAAAGTCTTAAAGAGGTGAGTGGCAACTCTACAATGTGTCTGTGGGCTTTTTTTTTTTTTGGGTTGATTTGTTTGGTGGGGTTTTTTGGTGGGGATCAGATCGCCACATCACAGTCTTCAGCTTTGTGTCTCCACAGTGGTCCCAACGATCACGTCTTTGTTTATTTCACTGACCACGGAGCGCCCGGAATTCTGGCCTTCCCCGCCGGAGAGGTTGGCTGCCTTGTATTTACTACGCACTCACAAAATCACTGAAACTGCCATTTTAGTAGTTTGTGTGTTGTCTCCTTTATTATTGTTTTTATTTTTTTTTTTACACCTCCTACCTGAATTTTGTAAAATGTGAAAAAGAGAGTGAGTGCAGGGGAAAAATATGTATTTATTTTGATTAATTTACCTAGGTTTTTTTAAATGTGAAAGGTGAAAAAGTATGGATCAATATGGGATTTTTTAAATATTATTGATATATTTTTATTTTTATACATCGCTCTTGGGTCTGTGCCATTTTTTAAATGGTGAAAAAAAGACATCAACCTGGATTTTGTAAGAAAAAAAAAGTGTTTTCATTTTCAAGAAATGTTTTTATTCCTCTACATCATCCTTAACGTTTAAATGTTACAAAAGGGCGGAAAAAATACATTCCCCACATGAAATGAAATTTGTTTATGCATCAACCCCAGATTTTGTCAAATGCTAAGTAAAATGACATCACAAACACTGATGATATCATACCACACGGAACACAATGCACTCTTATGCGCTTAAAGGAGTTTCAAGAGCTCATTTGTGCAAGCGCGTCACGAGAGCGCCGTCTCAAGGTTGCCATTTCCACTCCTCAGAGGTTGTTATCTGATTCAACCCCTGAGAACAATGAATAAGTCTTCCATCTAAAAGAATAAATAACTTTGCAAGGCCATCCTGCTGAATAAATGCTTTGTAGTAATATAAGACTAAATATGGCAGAACTTAATGTTCATTTATTCTAACAGTTTTGTACAAAAAAAACCTACTTGGACATCAATTTGAATGATTATAAGTTTAGTTTAATGTATCGAGTACACCACTTGCTCTTTTCTAGCTGCACGTCAAAGACCTCCAGGAGACCATCCAGTACATGCACGACAATAAGAAGTACAAGAAGGTGCGTAGCTTACTGGCTGATGCCACTCAGGAGCAGCATCCTCATCATCATCATCCGCCAACGCTGATACTCGGCTGATTTTCATTCACTTTTTGTAAGATGGTGTTCTACATCGAAGCATGCGAGTCGGGATCGATGATGAGCCATCTGCCTGACGACATAGACGGTGAGTTGAACAAAAGCAAAACAACAACCCAAAACATTTTTCAATTATTATTTTGAATTATATTTTTTGTTTGTTTGTCGTTGTTTTTTTTAGTTTATGCCACCACAGCAGCCAACTCGCACGAGTCATCGTACGCATGTTACTATGACTCAGAGCGTGACACCTACCTGGGAGACTGGTACAGCGTCAACTGGATGGAAGACTCCGATGCGGTATGTACAGACTTGGTTTCGGGCTCGGGATTGCCCTCTAGTGTAAAATAAATAAATAATAAAAATCATCATAATTTTCCCTAACATAAATTTTGTTAGAAATGTCTATCATGAGTAGTCCCACAAATAATCAGGAAGCCATTTTGATTTAAAATTCAAGTCATTTTGGCACTGTAGCGCATTCTGGCAGGTTTTTCAGAATTCAGCCACCAAACCAGCTGCTCACCTTGAAATGTGGCGTGATGTCAATTTATGAATATACTCACAAAAAAAAAAAAAAAACCTCTTGACACTCAACCTGAAAATACAACAGGCCATTTTGGTTCAAAGCCATCATTTTGACTCTGCAGCTTTCATTGTTGATAGTTCTGTTACGCCGCAGGAGGACTTGTCCCGGGAAACGCTGTTGAAACAGTTTCGAATTGTGAAGAATCACACCAACACCAGCCACGTGCAGCAGTTTGGAAACAAAGTGAGGCCGCCCGCAAACAACACGTTTAATCCCGTGATTTTTTTGCATCCCGTTCACGTATGCTTGTCTCGCCGTCAGACTCTGGCCCACATGAAGGTGGCGGCCTTCCAGGGGACGCGCAAGAGCGGAGCCGTCGCCCCCGGCCCGTTGCCTCCCGTCGGCCAACTGGACCTGACGCCGAGTCCCGATGTTCCCTTGGCCATCCTCAAGAGGAAGATGATGGCCTCCAACGACATCGGCGTGGCCCGGAGTCTCCTCTCGGAAATAGACGCTCACCTCAAGGTACAGCTGTCAATTAAATGTTGCTTAGCAAGTGTTTCTTCATTTGTGTCACTTTGTTTGCGTGTGATTGCAGGTCAGGGAGATGCTAGCGGCGACCATGCGTCAGATCGCGGAGACGGTGACGGGCGACCGTTTTGAGGCCGAGAAGGTGGTCAACGAAAGGAGGGACCTGACGCAGCACCGGTGCTACCGGACTGCTGTGGACCACTACAAACACAACTGCTTCAACTGGAACAAAGCCGAGGTACGACAGCAAAAGCACAACGCACGCTGCACCAGTGGGATTTATTTATTTATTGTATTGTAATGAATGCAGTACATTTAGTTATTCATTCGCTGCTGTCCAAGTAATTTTCTAAATAAAGTTGGAAAGCAGTGAATTTGTGGGTGGTGGAAACAGTTTGATGTTTTTTTTTTCTTTGAAAAAGTGCCTTATCATGTTTACTTACTTAGTAATGTTTAAAAAAATGAAGCCCCTTTTAAGGCATAAAAAATACTTATTTTGAAAAAAGCTCTTTCTAACCTTGAATTTTGTTATTCTTCATTATATTTTTAATAGTTATTCAACAGCAAGTGGCCAAATGGCCCTGAGATGGATAAAAACGAGTGGATTATGCTGATTAATTAATATTCTACAAAAACAATATTAATAAGAGTGTGAGCACTCCTGGAACATATTTTTGTAAAGATTTTTTTTTTTTTTACTTGACTTCTCTTTTTTTTAAACTGACACATTCACTTTCATTTTCTTTTCTATAATACATATTTTTTTATTTTTTCCAGTACGAGTACGCGCTGAGACATTTGTATGCTCTGGTCAACATGTGCGAGAGAGGCTACGCCGCTGACAGGTAGATGGAACGTGATTAAAAAGGTTTTATTTTAAAATAATGCAAATCGAGAAAAGTGGATTTCTCATGTTGTCATTTTTGCATGTCTGTGCACAGCATCCAGATGGCCATGGACTCGGTGTGCCACTTCAGCGAGTGAACCAAACCCCTCAAAATATGAAAGCTGCTTGATTACTGGTTTTATTAACACGCGCTTAACATTCTTTATGTTTGTTTTTGCAATGGGTGTGTTTTTGATTTTAAAACAAATTGCACTTTTGAAAGGTTTCTGAATGACTTTTTAACGATTGTGTGCTTTTAAGAACATGCTGTATTTGTGTCCATTAAAAAGCTGAAAGACCAAAAATAAAGCTCAAATGTTGTCATGAACTTACATAGGGAAGCATGGTGGACAGTGGTTGGCACATCTGCCTCACAATTGATTACTTTCTTGAGCAAAGATGACTTGCGTGTTAGGTTTTTCCTCCGGTTAACCACATTGCGACATGACTGTTTTATATCAATTCATTGTTTGAGCTCTTTTGTCATTCTGTAAAAGTGTTATATTGGATAAAAATGTACGCTCCAAGGTTTACAAATATTCTGACCTTGGACTGACTGTCAGAGAACCTTTTTAATGCAGTATGTTAACCCAAAAAACAGAGACCGTTGCATCTAAATCACATTGAAGCACTGCCCTCTATCCGTGGACAGTTGACGTGCAATCACGTGATTTCAATACTTTTTCTTCGAATTATTCGACTAATTACGTTCAATCGGAGAATTATTCATTTTTCTGATTGGTTTTTACTTTAAATCTAGGGGTGTAGTAATATTTATTTTCATCATCATTATTATTTTAGACTCACTATACGAAATATAAACCTGTTTAGGAAATATTACAAGTATCACCATTTAAGGCACAATTTTACATGATTTGTAACGTTCTAATCATCTCACATTTTACCCTCGAAAATTATATGTACATTGACGATATATAATTTTGAAAACCTATTTTTAATATGGCATTGTATCACGCTTCGTAGTGTCACATTTTAATCAGGCACTCACACGGCTACCCATTCATCCTATGTAACCCCGCCCACTCGATAAAGACGGAAGATAAAAGGACCGAAACTCGGCTTCTTTTCACTGGACGCTTTGCGGCGTTCATTTAAATTGACTCGAAGTATTGAAATAAATAACTCAATCAATAAATATAAACAAATGACTTTCTAGATTGACATACGGAGTGGACTTGAAAGTTGTCTCAAACTTCCCCGAGAGACTTTCTTGTTCTCACGCTGGACGGGAGAGCGAGACAGCTGGCGTGCTAGCTGCTCGAAGGTAGCCGTTTTTTCTTTTTTCTTTCTTTCCTTTTTCATTACTTTTTTATTTTTGCTAACTGACGTTTCCACAGCCAATTCGCTTCTGTGTGCTGGTTGCGAACCTCACCACTGGAGTCATCGTTATGGGATCCCGAGCGTCCACGTTACTTCGCGAGGAGGAAATTGAGGAAATCAAGAAAGAAACGGGCTGTAAGTTATGATTATAGATTTTATTATTATTATTTTCAGTGAGAAAAGAAACGTGGGTCGCGGGCGCTTATTAAAGGAATTGTATTATTTCCTTAAAGGAAGCCACATCTTATGGCTTCCAGTAGGCCTTCATAACGGGATCGTAACACTGGGCTTATGACTTGTTTATTGGTGGTATCGGAATGACGTCACTTGCACTTACGGGTGACAACCGGTCCACCATAGCAAAAAAAGAAATAAAAACAACAACCTCACGTGTCATTATGATTGAGCGAAGGTGCAGCGATTGAGATACCGGTGTGAATAAATTGACTTTTCTGTTGTTCGGATCAATGCCACTGACATGCCTTTTAGATATTGTAACGGACGTTCAGCTCGCAGTAGAGAGCAGACCAGCCATTGTTTTGCTAAATTACTCAAAAAGACACCCCAGCCAAGCTTTATAATATGACTGTTTTATACATGATGTCTGAAAATCATCTTCCTATGTGTCCTTCCGCAGTCTCGCACAGCCAGATCACTCGTCTGTACAGCCGCTTCACCAGCCTGGATAAAGGCGAGAACGGCACCCTGAGGTGAGACAATTTTGAATTATGAAGTAGTCAGGTGGCACCGTGCAGGAGTGTTTAACACGCCTGCCTCACATTTTATGTTTGGAATTAAAGGGGGATAGAGAACAGCAGTTTGCCTCGTCACCTTTTACTACGCCCTGTAGTTGTAATTGTACAAGATGCAATTTTACTTGTTTACAAAAGATGAATCAGCGTTACTAATTTCCCTCTTTGGTCATTGTAGTTTGTGACTTTGACTCCTCTAATGAGAAAATGACATAATATTTTCATCAAAATGTGTTGTTACAATTTTTAAAGTAATAATTTAATGAAAATAAAGTTGTAAAATTCCAACTACACCAGTAATGCTGGCCATTGAAGCAGAAACGGCAAACCTCGCGTTGATTTGAGTCTGTTTCTCTGAATGATGCATATTTTATTGAATGTAATATGATTTTGAGGAAAAAAAAACATTTCACTGCAATTGTAGCTCAAAGTGTGTCCCCCGTGGACATACTCTGCTTATACTAACAACATAGCAGGGAGCTAGAACAGGGAGCTAGTTTACCAAGGCACAGACAGTGTTGTTAACTTCTTTGTAGTGCTCCGGCGACCATTTTCCCCCTAACAACGTGTAACTTTGATTCCCGCTAAGAAAAAGACCCCAAGACCAAAATCGTTTTCATAACAAGCCTGGTGACTAATGTCATTATCCTTTGAATTTTCTGGGGGGGAAAAAAATTCTAAATTTGAAAGTTGGATTTTGGTGAAAAAAAATCTGAGCTTTTCTTTTCAGGCTTTATCGCCGCGAGACTTACTTTGACATGATTTCCTCTTGGAACATTTTTCCACAGTTAATCACAAACTAAAGAGTTTCATCTTTAGACGGGACAAAGTGAGTAATAGTTGAACGGGCGGGTAATGATTACATGTGCTCGCTCCTGAATTTACCGTAGTTAAATCCGCTGTTTTGTCTGATTTTGTGTGTGTGTGTGCGTGTGTAAGGCAGTGGCGTTTACACACACAACAGCTTTTGGTTCTTCCTGTCCTAGCTCAGTCACGGTGACAGTCAAGGTGACTGGTGTCATCTTCCTCTGTTTATTTATGTTATTACGAATGTCAACGTCAACATGCAACACCTCTGGCTTCCTCCTCTGACTCCAAGTCCTCACGAACACATTGCAAATAATTTGTCTTCCAAGTGTCATTTTTCCATCTTGTCTAATCAAATCTCTTTTCTCTGTGTGCAGTCGAGAAGACTTCCAGAGGATTCCGGAGTTGGCCATCAATCCTTTGGGTGACCGCATCATCAACGCCTTCTTCCCGGAAGGGTGAGGCTTTTATTTTGAAGTGTTCCGCCACTTCTTCCCAAATAAGTTGTTCGGGCTGCTGCCGTCATATTCGCCGACACATTTGAAACAAGAACTCTGATGCAAAAAGTGGGCCCTCCTATACGACAGTGTGGTGGATAGCGACTGACTTTTTAATTTTAAAATTTGGTCAGGGAGGACCAGGTGAACTTCCGAGGCTTCATGCGCACGCTGGCACACTTTCGACCCATCGAGGACAGCGAGAAGAACAAGAACACCAGCACAAGCGAGCCGCTCAACAGCAGGTCCAACAAGCTGTTGTGTGAGTACACATGAGGGGGACGTTTTGGTTCTCGCACAAACGACAACTGTCACTTATCACATTTTTTTTTTGGTGTGGGTTCTGCTCAGTTGCTTTCCGTCTTTACGACCTGGACAGAGATGACAAGATCTCGCGGGATGAGCTGCTTCAGGTGCGTGCTGCACATCATAACTTCCTTCAGCATAGCATAGTAGTTTATTTTTAAAAATGTTGGATTTTTTTTTTTTTCTTTCCGAAGCCAAAATCTACCATTTTTACTACTAAAAACTGTAGGGAAAATTATTTGCACTTTTCGATTTTAGAAAACAAAAATATATTTCTGAGAATTTTTTTTTTTTAAACATTAATAGGGGTAACGTTTGTTTTTGGCAAAAAAGTTCAAAAGAGTTATTTAGACAAAAAAAGGGAAACTGAAAATAAATATAGAAATGTTTTTTGAGAAAAAATCTTTTACAGAACTGTCTTTAGATTTGTATTTTTTTCTGTATAACTTGTTTTAAACAACAAAGTTGAGACATTGTAATTGTACAAAATGTTTAAAAAATAATAATCATTTTGTGAGGCAAAAACAATCCCAAACATTTTCCGTTTCAAATTTTAAGTTTCATCGCAGAATTTTTAGTAAATTACTCAAATGTTCTAGGAATCGACACTTTTTCTTTAAAATCTCAAACTTTGCACCAAATATCTCTCCTCTGCCACCGCCAAGTTTGGTAAAAATGTTGATTGAAAATTTTTGTGTAACCGCGCATCGAAATGAAGCAGGAAATTACCACACGTGAGCAAACTGCTGGGGGGGTCAGCAGTTTGTCATCGTCACCGCCTTATACCGAGGAAAGGAAGGCTATGACGTAACAGCGGTGAGAAGACTTTGCCTTACAGTTGATAAGTAGCTGCAACATGATTAAGGGCTCCATTTTTTTCCTTCCTCACCGCCACATTCATGACTCGTGTGTTTTTGTCCCAAACACATGACTCTGCCATGTCCACGTTTTCTCAGGTGTTGAGAATGATGGTTGGTGTGAACATCTCTGACGAGCAGCTGGGAAGCATCGCGGACAGAACCATCCAGGAGGCCGACACGAACGGAGACAGCTCCATTTCCTTCAACGAATTCATCAAGGCAAGCTCTCCACGCCGTAGACAAATAGACAAACGCAACTTATTTGATATTCAGATCAAGGTTTTTTTTTTAATTGTCAATGTTTACTTCCTGCGTGTGGAGAAGAGCTGCAATCGTCGTTATTGTGTTTATGGCTTTGTTGTTGTGTGACTTATTTTTGCTCCACTTTGTAAGCAGCGGTGGTTGTATGTAAAGGTGTTATGTAAATATATTTTGTGACATTTTTATCTTATGACTGGTGAACTGCCATTTATAGCTTATGTTACAGCAAAGCATAAAGGGAATCATATTTTATGATTACCAAATATATTTCACAATTGCATTAATAACTGATTTAATTGCCTGTCAATGTAGGCAACTTCTGTTTTATAATTAATATGGTAAAAACAATGCAAGGCTTATTTAAAAAAATGTTGTGTGTGTGTGTGTGTGTGTGTGTGTGTGTGTGTGTGTGTGTGTGACAGGTGCTGGAGAAGGTGGATGTGGAGCAGAAAATGAGCATCCGTTTCCTGCACTGATGACTTGAGATTTTATTTAGGAATTGATCATCAGGGCTGGACATTTGGGTTTTTGTTTTGTTGTATTTTTTCCCCCTCTCTCCTCAGTCAGTCCCAAAAGCAGGCGACCGTGGTCCTTGCCTCCCCTGGAAAGCCGCTATTTCATGCCAAAAACCTTGGGAAACGTCTTTGTGCTGCTACACATGCGCATGTGCCTTGATTTAGTTTTTGGGGTTTGTTGTTGTTTTCCTATATATGCAATTTATTTCATCCCAGTGGTGTGCGGCACCTAATTTCCTACTGCGAGGACCACGGTTAGCTGCTGCTGTTCACACAGTACAATCAAGAGTACTAAGCAAAAGGGGGATATTTTTAATGCATCCTTTGAAAGGCCCTGATGCCATTTTTTTTTCCTGAGCTTACATGAACTAGAGTACTGCCAATCACTTCAAATTACTCACTTCAGTGGTTAGGTGTTAGGAAGAAGCATTTTACTACTGATATCATTTGATGGTAAAATGTGGACCAGCTTAAACTGAGGTAACATGCTATATATTTGTATTTAAAGCAATCTGTTGTCATAGGACTAGTATGCATGACCATGATGCGCAGCATTTGACTAAATGTACTAACTCCACATGCTAAAATCAAAGTGTCTCCGCTGCATCAAGGCTAATCGAATAAAAATAGTGAAGTAGTTCAAAGCCTAGAGGTGCATTGATGGGGTGGAATGAAACAAGACATGTGACTTGAAAAATATTAATCTTAATATAATTTCTTCACATCTCATAGAGATGTATTTAAGTTCAATAAAAGGAGGTGCCATCTGTGGACTGTTACTTTTTGGATGCTGTTTGAGATCTTTATTACTCAGCAAATGTGGCATTGTTAAAAAAAAAAAACCCGCAGCCGACGAGTATTACACTAATTAAATAGAAGTCGCTGTTTTTGTAATTGTTTGACAAACTATTTCCTGACCGACCAATTTAATTACCGATGCTGATTGACCATCAGTGGTCACGTGATTTTCCAGACGCTGTCTTGCAGCTAATCAATCGCTAACGCTGGCGCGAAATTCAGTTTCATTGGAGGGAATGACTACTGCGATAAATGGGCACAAGCGTGGCAGTTGGATATCACACGCCAAGCGCCAAAGCCGTGAGGCTCCTTAGATTTCCCCGTAACGCCAGGAGACGGAAAGTACGGGCAAAGAGTGCATCGCCGGGATAGTTGGAAACAGAATGACCACTCCAGTCTTTGTGATGTAAGTTTGTTTTCCCTTAATCTTTCTGATGAAAGTAAGAAACAAAGAATAAAAGTGAATAGACAAGGCATAGGAGTTAGTTGATTTTAGGCATGTTTCGTTCGATTTTGCTTAAGGCAAAAACATTATTTCAGTCGTTTCTTAAAGCATGTGTTGTGGATTTTCTTGCAACTCATTTTGAGAACGATTGAAAATTTGAATTTATTGGATAATTTGGAAATTTACGGCCAAATGTATTTTTGTATTGTATTACAATTGTATTTACTTGTTTTGGGATCACTCATAAGAATACTATGAAAATGACGTTATGTCTGGCGATCCCCAGTCAAAGTGTCTATGCTATCCACAAATCTAGATGTAGTCGTTCAAAACCTCTTAATTTTTTGAAGCAGAATCTAAACAATATTTGAATTCTATTATGGTTTCCAAAAACGAGAAAGCAGGTAAAACTCTGACTTTATGCTCTTTATTTGGAATTTCCGTTTAAAATCCCCTGGCTCTTCTTTCTGTTTATCTCTCTTTATACTGTGTATATATTAATAACTTCTTCGTTTAATTCTCTGTGATTTGACTTGTTCAATAAAGATTGATGTGTAATTAAAAAAAAGTGTACATGCTTTTCCGGTTGTGGAACTCTCACCAGCCAATCGTATATCAGATTTTCTGCGTTGCCCCTTTTGATTGGCAACTTCTTATTTTTTTTCTCACGGTTCCTTTTGCATTATTTTCAGTTTGGTGGTAGAAATTTGTCACATGATTTTTGAGTGCTTCCCGATATTTGGACAATGAATCTTGCTCATGTCTCATAGCATTTCAGACCAGTATATTGTGTGTCAGAGTTTATTATTTAGCTTGAAAATTGGCCCATGAACATTTTTAAGTAATTGTTTTACTCAGCGTTTATTCTTCCTATGTTCATTCCGGTGCTAAAAAAAAAAAAAAATCACCTCCGATTTCGGACCACTTCCGTGGTGGTACTTTTAACATTTTGATGGACACATTCCTCAACCAATCATCGCGCTCTTCACTTACTGGGGACAATTGAAAATGGCGTAGCTCACTTGGCTGGGCGCAGGGAGGCGAAAAGGGGACACCTTTTGGTCTCCTTGCCCCTCTTCCACAATGCCGAGTGAAAGGTTTTCTGCTATGTCGATATCCTCGACATGTTTTAGTGGAGAAAATGAGAGGTGGCCCGGCAGAACTGCCCGCGTCACCGTAGAATACGAAGAAGCGGTCCAGCCATTGTTAAGCCTCAAAACATCTCTGCAGCATCCACACGACCAGGAGCACTCCAAGGTCAGACGCTTGCCTTTTCCCCACCAATTCACTAGACTTTTATTTAATTATTCTGCTAAAAATTCACTGATTCAGTTAATTTCTCAGGCTAAAGCAACAAATCGTCCTTTTGTCATATGAACTGAATATTTGTCCTCTGCTGAGGAAAATAACCCTGACGTACTTTTCATTTCCCATCCACACAATGAGTACATTTTTGATGATAACCTCATAATAAATGTACATATCATATGTATGGACTACAGATATTTTCGAAATGCAGTAATACTGTTTGAATTTAAATGTATTACACTTGTACAATATACACATTATTTCCAGAAACGGATACAGTAAAAAACAGTTTTAGATATTCACAAACAATGCTCTCAAATTATAGGATGGATGCACTGGAGAATACATCTGATCCACACCAGAGGGATGTGCTTGAACAACCACCCTCCCCTGGGATGAAGAAAAAGAAAATTTTTCCATAAAGAACCAGATTTTTTTGGGGATTGGGGGCGGGGGGCACTCCCCAACGCTTCATATCCTATTGTAACATGTCCATGGTTTGGACCAAGCCTGTGGACTGACCTGGAGCTAATACAGCAAGTTACACTCATTCTTAAAATTATGCTGATTGTTTTTCTTCTTTTTAATTTTATTACAGAAATTCCACCAAAGAAAGTCAATCCGATGTTTAGATTATGAGATAGAAATTATATAATTAACCATTTATCCGTACATAATGGTGAACTACATGGGAAATCCCTGTGTTGGTATTTTGGGTGGATTTTATTTATTTTTTTTGGGTGAACAACAAATGCGAAATGAGTGGGCTAACCTCATTTGTCATTTGGATGTCCTTCAAATGAATACTGGTCGAAGTCTACTCCGTACAAATATGAAGCACATAGTCTAAGACATGCAAAACTGTAGCAAGTGTGATTCTCATTTTTTTTTTGTTTTTTGCTTCCTCAAAGGATGAGCAGCAGGTTCAGTTCATTTCGAGATATGTATGAGTGTATATATTTGGGCTGCGACTAACAATTGTTTTAATCATTGATTTAATGTGGCGATTATTTTTGTTTGATTCATTCAATTGGAAAAAAAAGTTAATTTCCATACATCATTCAAAAACAGATCATTATTTCATATAAACATAAATAGATTGTATTGTGGTTCGGTCCACACTATGTCAGAAAGATTTTCAAAGTAAAAGCAGATGTTTGCAAATGTCTTTTTAAAGAACAAAGATAATCAGTTTGCTTTCATGAAAGATGACAGAAATTGGACATTGCAATTCTTAAGAGTTGGATGATTTTAAGTGACTAAAGGATTTAATCAATTATCCAAGTAGTTGTTGATTAATTTGGTCGTCACAGTTAGTCGATTAATTGGATTTGAGTTTGATCGCAAAATAAATCAAATATTTCCATGTAAGGTCACAAAAAAATAGTTTGTACAACGTGAAGGGTTCAAAATATGTCCTTGAAAACAAAAGAATCCTCTGCTGCTACTGTTAATTTCATTGAGGGAAAAAAATGCAATTCAATAGTTTAAAAAATGTGTATGATAATTGAGTCACACACATTTGTATTGATTATACACATTTAGGTGTAATAAATCAGTGTTCAACTTTTTGCATAATTCATGTTCTATTTATGATGCTAATTTTAAAATAAGATGTCTTGTTTGTCTTTTTATTTTATTCATTTGAGCACGATACCGTAAAGAGAAATTGTTTGTCATGCTAACATTATTTTAATAAGTACAATTAATCTATCATTAAAAAAGGCACATTTTTAGTTGGATATATGTTATGCTAATTTTATGACAATATAATCAAGAAAACAAAAAATATTAGTTTAATACCATTTTATTTGTTCAAAATTGAGTATGAATAAAAATACTTTGATTTGCGTTTATTTCAATTCACACTCAAATAAAACCAAATGATTTGCTTCTGTCGATATCTTTTATCTTCTCAATATTATCTTAATGAATTCACTTGATGGAAAAAAAAAGATATATTTGATTTTTTTTATTTGCAGTGCAAATTTCAGTATCGATCAAATGTATTTCTCATTGTCATTTCAGTACAATTAATACAATAAAAACGTATTTCCGTACGTTTGTAGAAAACAAAAAAAACTTTGATCGGGCAGCGTGCAATATTGCATCCAAACATGTCACCTTGTTGACTGATGCTGTGTGTATTTATATGATATTGTAAAAAACAAACAAAACAAGTGACACGTTGTTTGAAAAGCAACAAAATCACCAACGTCTTCCATTTAAAATTTGTATAGTCTCATTTTAGTCGTCTGCATTTAGATGCTCATACTTAACGTCATATATAGTCAAAATATAATGCATGATGCCTGCTTTAATGCAACGCAGAAGAATAATCTCCCTGGGAAAAAAATATACATCATAAAAAAAATTTAGATGCATGATTGGCCTTTTCCTTTCATAAATGCACTCAAGCAACAAATAATTCCAATAATAGCACAATTGAATCGAAACGACGGGACCGAAATGATTTTCCAATGGATTTTCCAGCCCTTTCGCGATATTGTGTTGTGCATACATGACGTGTAATCCAGAAAATTGTACAGGATTATTGGGGTTAGATTAGCAGCAATAAATGCATGATTTCCGGGTGTCGCCTTGGGTGGCGGATGCACAACTGCCCGACTGCAATGTTCTGTTTTCAAAATAGATTTTGTCAGGCATCTAACCCTCCTGTCTCGTTACGTTTCTCAGGAACGGAAACAGCGTTCGGGTCGATTTGACCCAGAGCGCATCTGTGTCGGATAATGGAGAATCTACCTATAAATGTTATTTTGAGAATTTGAAGAACGGATACTACATTTAACTCTTTAAAAATATAAAAAAAAAAACTGGTGAAATTCAAAAGGGTCAATTTGACCCGGTTCATCAACTGTCCAACCGATTCAACTATCAAGAACCTGTAATGTAAGGAAAGGGGGGAAATCCCGCTCGATGCAGCTTTAAGTAGGTTTCTTTGGAAACGGTCTTCCACCGGGTCAATTTGACCCAGTGCATGTTTCATTCAGTTGAATCCATTGACCTACCGAATTAAACCAAAAGTGTCCAAAAAAAAGTATGTCAATGAAGATTGTTTATAAGTGAGTAACTCTATTAATAGACGTTTCAAAATCCGATAACCATTATTGTTTTATGACGTTTCAAAAAGAAATACGGCAAAATTTAAAAAAAAATTGTATTGGTTTAACTTTTAATCGGGTCAGTATGACCCTAGGGATGTTTCAGAATCCATGCCAGAAATGCACCGGGGTGTTTCATTAACCAAAGTGTCGAAAACAAAAAGTCTAAAACTGAAAAATAAAAAAATCCCAGCTAACCTTGTTTTAAGACATTTCATGCCCAAAAAACTGTTAACTTCTTTTCATTATTTAACTTCTAGATGGGTCAATTTGACCCGGAGTGTGTTTCATTAGCTAGAAAGTGTCCAGAACACACACATACACACACAAATCTAAACATGAAGACATTTCATGCCGAAAAACAAAATTGAACATGTCAATGTTATGTTAGGAGACGACCTTATGGGTCACTTTGACCCACCAGCTAACAGGAGGGTTATTTGTGTTATTGTTTGTTGGGTTTTGGTGGGGTTCTTGATCGATACACAAGATAAACTGAACTGTACTATACTTTTAGCATTTTTACACGCTTCAGAACATCCAAAGTCGTTATCCAAGCACTTTTTCTGCCTTGCACTGTCAACCACCATTCTGTGTTTATGTATTTATTCATCAGGCCTTATTGGGGACTTATGACATCATGTGTCAAGTCAGTAGGTACTAAAAACAAACAAACAAACAAAAAAGATGGTGCATGATTTTTTAGCAGACCTGATTGTAATGCATGCAATAATCCACAAGTGTGTCATACGGTGTGCGAAGGGGAATTTGTTCATATTGTAGCGAGCATGTTGTAGCCTTCCCAAATGGAAACCATTTCTTTGTTCACCGAGGTGTATAAACTATGCACTCCGCAACTACGAGGAGGAAAACGGGCATGCTTATTAATGTTCTTGTTCAATGGTTTTGTATGACTAACAAAAAAAAAAAACAACCCAAAATGTATTCCTCACAACTCAGCAATAGTAATGATGAGAATAAAATGCAGCATGGTGCCAATGATGAGGCTTTGTGTGTGTATTATTGTGACCTTTGACCTATCTACACAGAACAACTAAAACCACAACTGAACTCGGGTGGTCCCACAAGTGCGTACGCCCTCTTTTAAAACCTGGCAGTCCGCGTGTTTTTGATTGAACCGATCACATTCGAACCTGGGGTAAATTGGAGTCAGCGCATCCCCAAATAAAGTTCAGCTGTTCACGTTGGTGATCCTGACATTTTGATCCTGGCATCGTACAGCATATTATATCCATAAAATGTTTTTGTTTTTTAAGGCCAAAGCTGATTCCAACATGTGACAGAAACAAACTGCAAAAACCCGACCGGGTTGAGTGAACGCTGGCGCGTTTGGCTGCCGCTGCTCAACCGTGTTGTGTTGTATTGTTTTTGTTATTGTAAAGTGTCCTTGGGTGTCTTGAAAGGCACTTATAAATAAAATGTATAATTATTATAATCAGAAAAAAATTAAGAGATTAATATTCAATATTTACTGAATTAAATCCACTTGTTTTTTGGTCCCCTAACATTTGCACCAATAAAATATGAATTACAACAAAACATTTGACTGTTTCACAAAAATTTTGTCCTTTCGTATTTAACTTTACAACCGAGAGAAACATTTGCAAAAATCAGACAATTTTTTTGCTGATTTTTTGGGGTGTGTTTCAATATCATAATTATTGTCATATTTTGTAATGTAATGTTTAAAAAAACTAAAATAAAATTGGCCGATTTTGGCGCATATTTGAAGAGCTAATACTGTCTGATTATTCAGTGCGGCCCAACTGGTTATTTCCAGTAGAACTGAAAAGAGCAGGCCGAGCTTCATTGAGTAGTTGTTGAAAGCTAAGGGCTGTTTTAATGAGAAAAGGTAACTGGCCATCATACACGACACATCGTCATAAAAACACAAACAGTAACAAAAACAATAAACACATGTATCACTTGTTCATCTTGCGCCTGATGTTCCTTACATCCGACAGGCGGCTTTTCATGTCATCAAAGTGCAGTTCAAACTGCCGCCTCACCTGCAACCCAACATTTTTCGTTTAGATCGTTTACGTGATCAAATGTGAGCATCAAAGTAAGCATGAAAGTCTCTTTTGTTGGTGTTTTACCTCGTTGATGCTTTCTATGAGCGGCTTCACCTCAAAAGACAAGGTGGACGCTTTCACCATGGAGCAGGTGTCCAGCACGTAACTGGAATAAGAAATCGCCATCTTAGCGGTTGTGTACGCTGAACAGGTGACGCTTTAGTGCCGTTACTGACCATGCGACGAGCGTCTTGTGGAGGAGGAAGAAGGAGCGCGCCGCGTCCAGACATTGCGGCGCCGCGTGCACCACTTTCCCCACTGTGCAGCCGCACTCGCCACACATCAAGGAGCTGAAAATGCTGGGGAAAAAATATTAATAATCAAGGATGGAATGTACACGGCCTACTGGTATCAAACCCCATAAATGAAATTAATAGTGCCATCTAGACTTTGATTTTCTCCAGGCAGGACAAAATGGGTCTGAAGGAGAAAGTCTCCTTTTTTTGCTCAGCAGGACACAAATCTGTCTGTCATCAGCAAAGCAGTGAGGGCAATACAATGATTTCTTATGATGGAACCCAGGGACAGCAAATCCAATGCAAACAAAAGGGGCCTCAAAATTGAACCTTGTGGAACACCAATTCATCATCTGATTAATCAAAAGAATATGTAATGAATAAAATATTTTGTTGTCCCTAAAAGATGGAGCCTGTAGTCTGGAAGCTGCTAGCAAGATTTGAATGCAGCATCACGTACCAGTTTGACTATGTATTTTGGGAAATGGGCAATCAACTTAAAAAAACGTTGTACAGTACTTTATTTTAGACACTGGGTGATTTCACTCAATGTATTTATTCCTATTGGATAAATTCTATTTATCACGATGCCATTTACTATGACCAATTTGCAACATTATCATTATTATTGGTCTTCCTCACCAGTTAGCCAGTTTTCCTTTATTTCCACCTTCCATTTCACTACTCACTTCCACGTTATCGGTGACGCCTGCAGACAAAAGCAACAAATTACATTTCGGTGCGCCACAAATTTCGGCATTCGGTGCGCCACATATAAACTTGCTGAAAACATTTTCTTGCCGCAGAACATGATGGAGTCCAAACATTTGAGCTCCCCGCACACAGACAAGGAGTCTCCCAGCACCGTGTTGCACTGCCTGCAGTGAAAGGTCGCCCACCGCCCGGGTTCCAACAGCTTGGCATCGCCGTCGTCGCGTTCGATGAGTATGGTCTTGTTAAACTCCATGGTGATATGTATTTATGCACAAGCAGAGAAAGTGCCCGCTGCCCGCTTTGTGTTGTTTGTCCCGGTGCAGGCGGTAACGACATAAAAAGTATTTTTAGGTAAAGTTTTTTAAATTACTTAAGAAAGCCATCGCTGTACGCTGCTGTTCGAATAATGGCGGTTCTCAAAATAGAGGAAGTTCGTGCATGTAAGTGCTCTCCGATTGACTGACAGCTTCCGCATGATTGTGTCTGCGATTGGACGAGAGTGTTCCTATTTCATCCCAACAGCCAATCAAATGCGCCTCGTGACTGCGGTTTGAATATAGAGCCCCCTTCGGATTGCTGCACAGATGAGCTGATCATCTAATCCACTATTGCTAGAGTGCGTGCGAGTAACTTTCCAACGACGCTAAATTTCCGAACAGCCTGAAATGTTGTAGAGCGGCCAGGAGGTTCATTTTCGAACGCAACCACGACAAACGTCCGTACACCGTACCCGCCATTTCGGCGGACGTGCCCAAATGGACGCCACCTTGGTGGGGGCAACATGCCTATTAAAGTTAACGCATGTCCATTGAAAACAAATCATAACTTTTCTTTTCCCGACCGTTTTTAACGAGGTTCGCTTTATAGTCAATGTCAGACCACGTGCTATTAATATGCTATAGTTGATTAGTTTTTTCTTCTAATTCAGCATTGAACTTTTGTAATTATTCTTTTGGTGCGACTGATTTTTTTATGTTCAGCCATTAAATATAATAAAGCAGTGGTATAAAGCAAATGTTTCAAATTAAATATATTAATAATAATAGTACTACTAGTCTTGTAGCTATATTTTTATTTCATTTGAAGAAATCATTTTTTTAAAGCATTTTTTACATTCTACAGTGTTCAGTTGTTGTTTCTCTCTTTCAAATGTTTTTTATTTCTTCCTTACTGTATTACACAAAGGTGATATGTAGGCTGTATTGTTTTTAATGTATTTACCTGCTTTCCATATCTTGCCTTGCCCTAACCTGTTTAGTAAACTAAAAGGTGAAAAAAAGCACTGTCTTTGATTTTTTTTTTTTTAATTATCTGGGAAAAACTTGAACTGGTTGGTAGTCTGAGGTTGGAGACCTCCATGTGGACGCAAGCTGAATGTTCAGGCAGTTTGTGGGTGTGTGTAGTGTCACTGGGTGTGGACATGCCTGTGTAGATATATCGTGAGTAAGTATGCATGTTGATTCAGAAATGCAGCAGGCAGGATCAGGCACGGGAGCAATGGATACCCAGCAAAAAGTTACAATACTTCGAGAGGGCTTCCTGGTGAAAAGGGTAAGTTTTGAATACACAATTTTCTTGTCACTTGTGCAATGTCCTCTTCAAGTGTGTTTTCCACCAGGGTCATCTCGTGCACAACTGGAAAGCGCGTTGGTTCGTGCTGACGCCAGACAAGCTTACCTACTACAAATACGACGGCGGGAAAAGAGACTCGTGTCAGCGGGGGAAAATCATGCTGAAGGATTGTGTCATTACTTGCCCCTTCCTGGAGTACGACAATCGACCCGTGAGTTTCTGGTCTTGAACTTGACACGTGTTTTTCTGTCCTTGCACTGCTATATGATGATTGTGTTAATGAAATGATTTCTACATCTGAAAAGCACTGGGCATGGCCTTTAATATGAGGTATGACTCAATGTGGTTTTCCGCAAATCAAAAATCAACACTGTCTCAAATCACAATATCGATATTCGGTTTGTGACGAACAACGTCTGTTTTATACCTCATAGGCTGCAAGCAGTGCTTTTTAGATTGGAATGTCTTTTTTTTTCTTTTTTACCAATACGACGTGATATATCGTAATTTCCTTTGCCTTGAGCCAGCTGACTGGATGCTGAGTCAGCGTCTGCTAGAGTCATTGTGATGACATCATTGCGATGAGATCATTGCTTATGCTTGTCGTTCATGAGCTCACTTTTCATCTCCATCCGTTTTGAACACCGCCTATCCTGAACAGGGTCGAGGGGGTGGTGGTCAGCTTTTTGGGAATGTTTTGCAAGCATCAAATTCACAATGAGAGTATTTTGTTTGAACATTAAATATCTTGTCTTTGTAGTGTATGCAATTGAATATACCGGTAGGTTGAAAAGGAATTGCATATCATTGTTTTTTGGGGGCGTTTACATTTTCTCATGTCCCTCTCTGTCCCATTGTTATATGGTGTTCCACAAGGTTCAATTTTGGGGCCCCTTCTCTTTTCATCCAATGTTCCAACTTCACTGGAATCGGAAGTTAAATATGTGTAAATAATGAGTCATGTTCTGCCGAAGCCATGATGTTACTGTTTAACCCGCTCTGCCGTCTATGATTTCATCGTAAACATTTCCAAATGATTCTCCTGTATTATGACTCATTGTGACCAGCCATGCCCACTGGGATACATTGTATTTGTGCTGCCTTTTACAGTTGGTGTTTCGGCTTCAGACCAAGAACTGCGTCAATCACTTCCTGGAGGCGTGTTCCCGGGAGGAGCGAGACGAGTGGGCCGGCGACATCGCGGCAGCAGCAGACAAATTGGAGGCCAGTGCAGACGCCGATGGAGATGGGTCACTTAGTATCAGTCCGTCCACATCAGAAGGCTCGCAGCCACACAACATCAACCTGAGGTGAACTTATCTGTGTTTTAAAGTATCCAAGTCCCTTTAAAAACTGGTTGAGTCATTTCAGATAAAGACCATTATGCTCTAACATACTGTAATTGCTCCTTAAAAGAGCCTGATTCTTGCATATGTCCATTTAAACCTGACTGATTCTTATATATATATATATACAGTAGGTCCTTAAAATAGCACCTGACGTGCTCCATTCTGTTTGTTTAAAAAAATGCATGATTTGTTGTTGTTGTGTTGTAGCAAAGTGCTGGAGGCCATGTATGACGTTCACAGCGGAATCAACATGAGCAACCACGTGGAGCAAGGACGCATGTTCTCCAACTGCTTCTCAGGTTATACGCAGTCACAGTTCTTACATACGGCTCCTTTAAAGTAGCCAAGTTGGCATTTGTATATTGGCTCTGTAAAGTATCTGATTTCTTCTAAAAAAAGCCGAACGGTATGATTCCCGCGTAGGCTCTGCAGTGGTGGACTGGTTCGTGTTCATGCAGCTGGCGTTGACCCGAACTGAGGCGGTGACGTTGGCGTCAGCCCTTCTGGAAGAGGGCTTCCTGCGCACCATCGGCCTGCGGAGCGTGGAGGCGCTGCGCACTGCCGGCCTCAGCGAGCTCTTCCTGGACGACTCCACGGCGCTTTACAGCTTTGTGAGTAGTGAGCAGGGGGCTTGATCCGTCCCCTGTTATGCTAATGTCGTATTATTGGGTTACATTTCTTGTGATTGCTTATTTGGGCACTCAATACATGTTTTTACGATTGAACAATTTTTTTTTAAGTGGCATCCATCAGGGAAGTGACTCTACATTAGGGGGCAGTGCCCCACCAAATCCCATTTTCTTTCTGATATGTTTTAAAATCAAATTAGACACACACCGGAGTATATTTGTCCCTGGGTATGAATGTTGCCATTAAATACTGATGGGGTGAAATTGGTCCCAATTAATTAATCAATCAATTAATTAATTGAAAAATATACATTTACTTGGGAAAAACACAAGTAAAAACATATTATTTGTATATAGTATTTGTCATCTTAGAAAGCTGTCATTTTTTTTGTACTTTGTTTTTAAATGCTTTGGACATGGACAATTAACAAATCTTAATTCATAAAATAGAAATAAAGCCCTTTTAAAAAAAGTGTAAAAATCCACAAAATCTTGGGCATTTAAATGTGAGCTTATTAATAAAAAATATAAAACAAAATAACACTGTGAATTTAAATACATACATAGGATTGCACGACTGTCCGTATTTTGTGCTGTGTTTATTATTTTACTTTATGTTAACTGTTTTGTTAATAGATAAAATAACAGCGAAATCGCACCATGGCTATTTAAACAAAAAATTCTAAATACATAAATGATTGCATTGTATATCGCTCATGTCAGATGTTTTTCAACTACTTTGCAAATCGTCAGTCAGACAACTTGAAGAAGCGAGGCTGCGTGAAAGCCGAGACCACGCTGTCTGCGGTGGAGCTCAGTGGTCACGTGATCAAGAGAGGCTACCTGCTCAAACAAGTAAACCCACAAAAAAAAAAAAAAGCGACCTTTTTTGGGCATGTTTTCGTTCCGTTTTAAGTGAACATGTCCTTGCGCAGGGCCACCGGCGGAAAAACTGGAAGATTCGGCTGTTTGTGCTACGCTCCGAACCTTCGTTCCTCCACTACTACGACCCCACCAAGGTGCAATAGCAAACGTTGTGTGTTACTTATTGCCTAGTAACACACACAAACACACGCGCACTGAGTCAGTCGGTGAGCCATTTCCTGTCTGATTTCAGGACGACATTAGCCCCGTCGGTGGCTTCCCACTTCGAGGCTCGCTGGTGTCCTCACTGGACGATAATGGCGTTCCCTCCGGTAAGTCTCACTGAATATCACAGCTTTTCTTAGTATGTAAAAAAAAATATAACGACCCAATAATGTTTGTTCAATCTAATCTTAACAGTAAGTGACGTCCAACAGGGAGGTGTCTGAAGTTCACAGTTTTTCTCTACGGGTTAAACCTTCCTTTACGGAAGCTTTTATATATGCAAATTACCAGACGTTTTCAGTTCCTGACTGACAGGGCAGTATATCCACTGCACTTTTAAGTACCTCAGGGAAGTGTTTGAGGTCCCATTGTTTTTGACAAAATGTACGCTCTCTTGAAGGTGAAGATGTTGCAGCTTCAAAGAAAGCTTGACCAGTTATCCAAGTACTTCTATCCACTCCCATTTTGAGTGGTGTCCCTCAGGGGAGCGTTTGAAGTCCATTTAAAGTTTGCGAAACAAATGGAAGTTTGACCATGTAATCCAAAATTTTGTTCACTACAATTTTGAGTGGAGTTCTTGATTGGTAGTCTTGTCCATTTGTTTTTTGTTGTTTTTTTGTTCATCCCCTGATCTGAAACTGCATCGAATTTAGAGGGTCAAAATATGCAGACCTCGGGCAAAAGACGTCCAGGTGCTTTTATTCACTCCAATTTTGAATGGCATACCTCAAAGAAACCTTTAAAGTCCATTTGTTTTCTCCCTGTTCTGAAAGCTTGATCAGGTGTCCCAGTACTTTTGTCCACTCCAATTTTAAATGGAGTTCCTCAGGGAAGCCTTTGGAATCCATTTACAGTATTTTCTATAAACTATCAGATAGACTGAGAGGCTATTAAGAGGGTGAAAATATTAGCAACAGTTCTCCAGATTACTTTTGTCCATTGTGAGCTTGTTTCGATATATACCTAATGTTTTGTTTTCTGGCTTCCCTTGTAAGGTGTCAAGGGCAACATCCAAGGCAACCTGTTCAAAATCATCACCCAGTCGGACACACACTATTTCATCCAGGCTCCGAGCCACCAGGAGAAGATGGATTGGATCGACGCCATCCGGGAGCACACGTAGCCAAATGTGCAGCGCTGCTACGGAAAAGTGGTGTCACACAATATCCCGCCAGGTGTCGTCATGTAGCGCATGTCAAAAGTTTTTAAGCATAGGAATACTTCAAAAAGTCTATAATTGTTTTTAAAATACTTTTTTTTGTATGTTATTTCATGTGTTGATTAAGATATTTATTTATTTTTTATTTTACAAGGCTAAATCCGAATATGGGAATATGGTAAATCATAGAATTGTCAGGCCACAGGCACTTCAAAAAAAACTCCCGATGTATTTCATGTATATTGTCATAAAGATTAAACATAATCTTTAGTTGTGTTTGTTGGTGAGCAAAGAGCAAAGAAGCGTGACGAGTCGGAACATGACGCTCGCCACTCCTGCCCCGGTATGGCCTTCGGCACTGCGATGAGTCACAAACTGGCACCATTTAAACATAAATAAATAAATAAAATCCCAGCGGGGCGAATAACAATCAAGGGAATTTTATTCCAGGGAAGTAAAGTCGCATCAAGCAAAAAAAAAAAAAAATGTTCTTGCTGTTGATAAAAAACAAAGTGTGTGGGCGTGACCTTTGTAAGATTTATCTTCAGAAGAATACACATCAGCAGAATGCGCAATGAGACTGTGTCATTGACAGCTTGGCAGTACCAGCATCCACCAATGCAGTGATTCCCAAAAGTGTGACTTGAGTCCCAGAAGTGGTACGTGAACAACGTTTAAAACATGAAAAACAATAAAACATCACATGAGAGTCATGCTTGTACAGTCGCTATGCGTATAGGCCGTTTCAACAGTTTTTAAAATCTAGTGCGTTACGTTTCCTACGTTATATTTTACATTTATATGTTATAGTTGCATGCAACTTCTGCCCTGTTTTTCGATGAACATTTGGTACCACTACTGTATTTTAATGTTTGTTGTTATGGTGGCAGTTGGGGCAATAAGTCTTTTTTTTGTGGGTGACACTTGGTGTCAATAGTTTGAGAACCACTGCACTACGGGAGTACAGTACTTTTATCATCTGTGAAGGCCAGTCTCGCGGCGGCATCTCTTTGTGTGTTTTATATTTAATACAGATCATGAATGAAGTGGGTCCTTCCTGCGTAAGAAAACAATCATTTGGGCCACACTCAAAGGTAAGCAAATGTTAAAACTGGACAGTCAGAATTATAAAGAAAAAAATTTAATTGGTCTTTGATTGCGTGTGTTTTCTCAAAAGAAAGTAAGCCCTATGACTTTGAAGAAAAAATATAAATAACTATCTCGTCATTAGCAACCAGTGATAAAAACGCAACTGGACAGATTTCATAATTACCTTTTTGTGTGAGCGCACAAATCCTCAGAGCAGAAAATATTGCAATTTGTACCAACAGTGGCTCCAGTTCACATTCTTGTGTTGGTCTTTAAGACATTGACGATCACTACATTCAGCCAGCACGTTAGTGAAGGCACTTTGTCTTCTCCAAAGTGTGACAACTACTGTTTGACAAAACGCAATCCTTGATCTATTTTATCCAGATACACTGTCTCCAAACATCTGTTGTCACGACGGTGGCGCTAAGCCACCTTGGTGAGTTGGACGTCCCCGAAGACACGTAACGCCGTCAGGCTGGCGAGCCGCGGGAGGCGGTGAGTGAAGCCGCACAGAGGCTGACCGTCCACTAAGATGCGGAACTGCTGGTGCTCGCATACGATCTCCATCTAGTCAGAAAGACGCACTCAAAATATGCATCTTCGATAGCGATAATACTAATCGTGACGATATAGACGGTAATAAAATAGCGACAAAGAAAGCGATTACGAAAGGATAGTGACAAATCACAATAATATTAGTCATGGTAGCTAGTGCTAACGACAGCGCACTACTAGCAATAACGGCAACATCGATACAGTAATGATAAAAATAGCACATTAGCACTAATATTAGCGCTAATAGTGATGATGGTACTGTAGCGATAATAAGAAACGTGATTTTTAGCAATCATGCTAACCATTAAAGCAACAACGTTGGGATAATGATAGCGATAATGATACAATAGCGATAATGCTAGCAATAATGAATGTGACAATTGGCAATGATAGCAATGATTATGATACTGAAAGCGATAATAGTGATAACAATTACCAAAGCGGCAATGCTATTAGGAACCACAAAGATAATATCGATAAGTAAAGCAAACATGCTTATGATTTTAAAGAAAATCAAAGGATACTAGCAATGATGATAGTGACACGATAGCGATGACCATAGCAATCACATTAGCGATAACGATAATGACAGCAATGACATTAGCGATAATATTAGCAATAATTCTGCACATTTAATCCATGAATGTGATGGGGGGAAATGTCATATTAACATTTTATTGTAGGACATGGATTATTAAAAAAGTATTACCTTAAAAGGCTCTCCGGGCGCGAAGGGGAAGAAGGAGAGCGTGTTTTCGGCGGGACCCCACTTTCCTGCCAGCCGCGCGTTGCGTTGGACAGCTTTGTCCATGAAGCTGACCTTCAGCTGGAGACCCACGTCGCCTTCTGACTCCGCTTCCACTTGCTCCTCCTCCTCCGCCGATTCCTTCTGCTGAGGTGCGCTGGACACCACCACCTCAATACTACACGCCAGCATAAGAATATTCATCACTGATCCCGGAAGTGAAAATGTCCACTCATCCGTTGATGGCCTTTTTTGGGGGTCTTGTATCTTTCAAGTATCGCATACTAAGAGGAGATACATTTGAATAAAACATTTCCCTGGTATGAGGAAGTCACTATGCATCATCATCCTCAAATGAATTCTTTTTCTGGCAGAAATGGCGCAAGAGTGCACTCTCGCGCCATTTCTGAACCACTTAGTGTTACTGTCGAAGTAAAATTTTTAGATGAAAGTGACACTTTCTTGAGCAAAGTCACATTATCTTACAAAACCTAAATGTATCAAATGATTCAACTTAATTAACTTCCTTTCAATTATGCATGGACGAATCGAATTACTCAGCGCCTATTTCCCCTTAAGCAACAATGTGCTTTTATAATTCAAATGCATTACATCCCTCCGGCGTCACAATGTGCATGCTCCCGCAACATCAGCATGTGACTTGCAAATGACCGCTCAAACACTGACCTCTTGGGTTTCTTGTCAACAATCCCCATCACGACCAGCTTCATGGAAGGCCGCAGACCGCCCTTTATCTCTCCGATGTACTCCTCCTGTGTGAGACAATGGATTAGCAGGAGAGAACAATAGGATGACATTTAGCCCCCCCCCCCCCCTTTTTTTTTTGTCAATCATGATATTTCTATGGGATGTTGTTTGGAACAAAGAAAAGCCATCTTACGTACATTTCCTTTCTTGTCCTTGTCTTCCATTCCAGTCAGGGTGTGACTCAGTACTGTGGAGGTCTGAAGAGAGGATGCCAAGTGAGGGGGACTGATCATTGCCGGCAAACCCCGCCTGTTGCCATAGAGACTGCCTCCACCGCTCGGTAGAAAGTGACTGGAGACGATTGGGGGAGTTCATGTGAAACGTGTTTGGATGATTAGTTACGGCTGAAAAACCTGTATACATGAGTGTATTTATGTGTATTCAACATCTTTATGTATGTTTTGATATTCGCCATCGTTGTATTTTCTGCACCAATCTTTTCGTTTTCGCAAATCCAATGCTGCATTCGGTAAACTGGTAATCGATATATTTGTTTTCAAACACACGTTCTTGTTTTTGTGTTCAACTTCAGGAACAATTCGAATGAAACTATATATATTTTTTTCGAAAAGTAGAGATTAAAATAAACGTCCCTCTTTCACATCGGTAACAACATCCTGAATGAGTGCACGCAATTTCGACAGCACACAATGATGCCTTCCTGTCACCTCGTTGTACACTATAGTAAAAATATAAAAATTAATTTAACCTAATAAGACATGACTAAAATAAACCTGTTTGTTTGAAATAGATACAAAATCAAATTTATTTTGTGAATATTTTTTACAGTTACCGTAGGTAGCACATCACGCGTCTAACTTTTTTGTTCCATAAAAATACTAATAAACGAAACTGTTAAAGACGTCAAATCAAATACAGACAGAAATAACCCGTTCTACTCAAACCTTTCAGAAAAAAATACATTTTCGTACGTATTCCAAAGGAGTGCACGTTTTTGGATTACACGCGAAGGCAGCACCCTACTGGCCTATGACCAACCAGCTGGCTGCAGCGCAGTCAGGTGATCTGCTCACGTGACCGTTCATTGACAGGCAAAAAGCAGCGAACACAACACGGCGACAAAAGCTAAGATAAGGGAAGATTCCCAGAAATTGTTCGGTTAAAACTACATAGAGGCATGAGTAAGTCATCTCATTTTCATTATCTGCCTTGTACCTTTGGTGTTGATGCACTGTTGTTCTTGTTACGGGAGTTTACGGCAACTTTCACTGGTCGAACACGCTGATGCTTATGCTAACTTGACTTTTGGGCTTCTGGAACGACAGCGAAAAGATCAAAAGCTTTGGATCAAACAGTTGATTCAGTGACTAAATCGTTTAACATTTTTTTGTTTGTTCTAAATACAGTGTTTAGCTTAAAAAAATAAAACATTTCCCTCGGTAAATACAAATACAGTACAACAAAAGCTTCGTGTTATTTGTAATAACTTTTCTTTTTCAAAGTTTATGACTTTTTCTCAAAACATTTCTTAATTGAAAAATATGATTTTACTCTGTTGAGATTATGACTTTCTAGGAAAAAAAGCTAAATTATTTCTCACTGAAAAGTGCCTTTTTTCTCAAAAGGGAAAACATTCTTGCAGCATTAAAAATAATAGGGTTAAGAAGTTAGATTTTTATCTTGAAAAACAAGACTTATTTCTTTTTTTAAATGTAGCGTTTTGGGGGGTGGGGGGAACAACTGTTTTGGGA
Source organism: Hippocampus mohnikei (assembly GCA_026261675.1). Taxonomy (NCBI): domain Eukaryota; kingdom Metazoa; phylum Chordata; class Actinopteri; order Syngnathiformes; family Syngnathidae; genus Hippocampus; species Hippocampus mohnikei. The sequence goes on from JAKGUB010000521.1 coordinate 4,203,744, forward strand.
AGAAAAAAGGTTTTAGTGCCAATAAAACGTTTTCATTCTGAAAAGTTATATTTAAAAAAATACACAATCAATAAAGAAATGAGGATTTATAAACAAACAAAAAAAGAAACGTTCTTTTTTTAAATCTGGAATTGTGCTTTTCTCATATCGACCTTTTTTGGGTCGCGGGGGGGCAATTTGGCATAACAGAGGAATCCTCTTCCCCACCACGCAGCTTTATTGTCTTGTTATAATAAGACTTTAATCTTGTAACTTAAGTATTTTTGAGGTGGTACTTGGTTTGAAAGGTGGTTTGTGAGCCCTTGTAACGAAAACCATCCATCCATTCAAATAGTTTTTACGAAGTGAGACTGTTTGTTGACTGTTTTGTTTCAGGTCGAGGGGGCGCCAGTGTCCTACTTGGCCTTAGGGAAAGCTGACCTCTCTTCGCCTTCTCCCTTGCCCTGCCCAATCCAAAATGGAGACAGCGTCCACGTACCCCTTCGGTTGCGAGGCCGAAACCTCACTGCGGGACCTCTTCGATTACTTCCAGCGGTGCCTGAGGTGTGGCGAGTGGGAGTTGGCCAGCGCGTGCGTGCCGCAGCTGGTTGCATCCACGGGGATCATCTCGGAGAAAGTGCGGGAGATTATCAAGGCGGCCGTGTGCCATCCTTATCGTTTCAAGTGAGTTAAAGTGGTGTGATGTGTTGAAGTTTTCATGCTGTCTTTGGCATTTATTGAACCACGCGGTGTGTCTCTAGATGGCATTCTGTGGGCAGTCCACACAAGTTGGCTTGGTTTTGGCTGCAAGTTTTGGAGCAACGCACTGAAGACCGGGTAACTAACGGAACATCTGAGAGGACTTTTCCAATATTTGTTGAATGACCTTTCGTTAAATGAGTTAGTTTATTGGATTCTTGCCTCATTGTGTGCGGTGTGGACTCAACAATAAGATAATTAATGACTTTGGGGAAGTTATCATTATTTGAAACACGCTAAACTTGACTTTGACCTTGATTTAATCCATAACAGGTCTCTCCCAGTGTCAAAAACGAGCTAGAGTTCCTGCTGCTGCTGGAACATCTGTGGTCCGAGGGTATCGAGGAGGTTCTTCTCCAGGTTACACTTTTATTTTGCCTTATGAAGTTGTTAGAATAGAAAATACAATGTTGTCATGTTTTAAAGTTTCTTCTTGTTACATGCTTGATTGGCCTCGGAATGCTTGTGTTCAGAACATCTCGCACACAATGGAAGCATAGAGTCAGAGAGATCAAGAGACCGGAGCAGATGGTACCTGACCACATCATTAGTAGACACACTGGTGCCTGTTATCTTATAACTTGGAAAGGAAGATTTAACCTTGGACGGAAGGGAGTACTTGAGCACTCCATCATGAGAAAAGAGTTACGAGCCAAATTATAAGGAGGTACCCCTTGGAATGTACACATGTCCGGATGTTGGTGCGAGTACCAAGAGAGTGCTTTGTCTGAGGGGCGACCCAATGGGGCCGTTCAGAGGTGTGTCATGTTAATGAAGATGGGAGTGTTTTTCTGATATGTTTCTCGTAATTTGCATATACAATCAATAAAAAGGTCGGCAGAGGCTGCAGGGGTTGGGTGTCAGTTGGGAAGCTCACACTGAGTGGCTTCATCGAAAACTGCACCTCCTGCCGGCAGAGAAAGACGATCTGTTCCTGTGTTCGAGCCTTTGTCGAGCGTCCGAGAGAACATCTCTGACAGAAGTCCTTTGTATATTCTCTTTGGATGTATCGGTGCATTCATCTTCGATGTTTCAGTAGCAGGTGCACGAGGCGTTTGCGGGCAGAAACGTTTCAAGTTCAGTGCATGCCGCCGTGGAGCGTTGTCTGCATACGTTACTGGAGAAGCAGAGGCCCCGTCTCGCGCAGTCGCTGACGTATTTCATGCAGGTAACAGAATTTGTGTGAAACCACATTGATCTAGAATCAATGAATGAATAGAATCAAAGTTTTATCTTGGAAACATGCTTTATTCACGTATGTTTGGGAGGGACTTTTTTCCTTTAACATAACAGTACAAGTGTATTTATTATAAGATAAGATAAGAAAACCTTTTTTAGTCTCGCAATGGAGAAATTCCAAATTCACAGCAGCAAAGTTATGAAAGGAAGAAGTAGAACAACAAAATATAGGAGCTGCTGGAAAGGCAGCCACTGTCGCGGCGCCATCTTGAAGTCAAAATAACGTATTTTAATGTGGCTTTTTTTTTCTCAAAAAATTTCATTCCCCCCAAAAAAGTTCCCAGCAAAAATATAAAAAGTACAATCGTCTATTGATAAGCAAATATGTTTTTATGCATAACTTAGACAGTGTAGGGCTATTTGTTTCTTGAAGAAAAACGACTTTGTTCCTAAAAATCTTTTTTTATATCTTGGAAAAAAATCTCTCCCATTACACTTTTTTCTCTTTTTATTAAAAAAATATATTAATAAAAAAATACTTTATTCATGTATGATTACATTTTTTTCCTTGGGATATTGGAGTTATTATTTATTTATAAAAAAAATGCCCAGCCCCCATCACCCCCAATGAAAGTAATTTTTTCTCTCTCCAAAAATACATTGAATGTATGACTATTCAGTATTTACACATACAGTATGATTAGGACATTTTCTCGTGATATCTAGACTGTTTTTCTCAGGAAAAAAGAAAACGTTTGACCTCTAAATAAAACAAAAATGTTTTTCTTCTTCCCCAAACTAAAAATGTTTCTCAAATTTGACTTCTTTCACATATTGTTCGGGTTAACTAAAATGGTAAAGAACAGTTGCGCGCTATGTCAGCACAACTGAGTACAACCAAGTTCTCAGTCTTGGCATATTTTCCGTAATTTGTTTCCTGAACGAATCTAAAAAACATGGTATTTCAAAAAAATCTATTGAATTTTTTTATCTTGGGAAAAATGGAAATTTTTCGATTTTCTCTTTTTTTTTTTGTGTGGGTCATTTTTTTTTAGCTACAGTCGGGCATGGACGACGCATCCCTTCAGAACATCTTCATCCTCCACTTGCTGACCAAACTGGGGAAGCCTGAAATGAATCCAGAGCGGCGGGACGAGTGGGCGGAAGAGATCTACGCAGTTTTAGCTGTGATGCCGTGCAGTCCAGGCGGAGGTAGCGGCCAGTTAGAGGCGCTGTGCGAGACGCTGTGGGCATCCAAAGGGGGGACCCTGAAGGAGGAGAGGGTCCTGAGCTCGCTGCTCCGGCCGCGATCCGAGGCGCTCGTTCGGCGTACTGCTCGGCCGCGCTGAGGCTGCAGCGGGATCGTCTGCTGAGGAGTGCGCCTGACACGCAAGGTGCCGCCAAGTCTACTCATCACTCAATTGGTAAAAGTGTTGTAAACTAATAGCGTGTTGTTTGTCATCTCAAGCGCACCTGCCCGAGTCGGAGAAGCTGGCCCTCAGTCTGTGTTGCCACGGCGATCGTCCGTCCGCATGGCAGATGATCTACTTTGAGTGCCTCAGCAGCGGGAAACACTTCCTAGAGTTGGTCTTGGTAGGTGATTTAAAAAAAAAAAAAAAACGCCTTGATTGAGAACCTCCCCAAGTACGGTAAAGCTACATAGTCGCAAATTTTTGTGGTGCATCCTGTTCACCGTTAATTGCTGAAAATCTCAGCCTGCTGTTTTTTTTTAAGTATCACTTAAGCATCTTCTGGTGGAATCTTGGTGGTGTTAGGTTGATGGTGTTTTTGCATCTGCGTTTGAGATGTCCTGTTTTGATGGCGGTCCTTGAATGCAGCTCGTGCGCAGTCAAAAGTGAAAGTCTTTCCGCTTCTCTCTTAATACTTTCTTGTAGCCCGTGTATTCTACTTTGTTGTTACAATTTGTGTGACCGTGTGACCAAACATCTGGAAACAACTTTTTATTTTTATGTTATTCATTTTTTTTTTTTGTCGTTGCCATATTTCGATATAGGTGACGGCGCTGGACCTGATCAAACACGAGGAGTTTTCTCAGCTAAGGGACATGCTGCACTCCGAGTTCCAGCCTTTGTGTCGCCTGCTGCTGTTGCTGGGATGGACGCAGTGTAGTAGTCTGAGCTCAGCTCACAGGCTGCTTGATGTCCTCCATCACCAGCAGGTCGGAAACAAAAGCATTGTTAGAATCAGCTCGCGAGTGTGATCAATGCATTGTTATTAACATTGCCTCAATTCATATCTTCTTTTTTTTTTCCTTCTTTTAGAGGTCAGCTAATGACTCAGTCCTGCAGGACTTTGCCAATCTTTTGTCCTCGCAGCTTGGCATACTGGAGTGGTGTAAAAACAACAACCCGTAAGTATTTAAAAAAACCCAAATCTATTACATTTGTTTGATCATTTTTATTTTTGGTCTTTTTATCGTGCGCCTAAAGTCATTTTTAACCTACTGTCACAATATCAATAAAAAGTACCAATGTGCTGGCTAATAATGTTTTTTAAAAGTGTTTTTTTTTCTGGTCTGTTTAGATTTTCTTTCATCCAGGTTACGGTAATCAGTAAAGGTTGAGTCGCGTTAACTGCATTCTTTTTTGTGAATTTGCTGTTCCCCCCCCCCCCCCAAAAAAAACCCCATCAAAAGTGGCTTTGGTAGTTATGCTAGTAGGCTAACGTTATGTAGAATTTGTTGCCCTCAGTGTTGTCTTGTGCCCCTGTGGGTGGGTATAGAGGTGTTCCCACGGAGGCGTTGCTGGCTCAGCTGCACAGTCTGGACAATCACTCGGCCCTCTACATCCTGCACACTTTGACTCCGCTGGCTCACTTTGAAGAGCGCCGCATTCTCGATCTGCTCCAGCAAACGCCAAATGCAGCAGGAAGTCAGTGCGCCGCTTTTCTCGATTACCCCGGCGCCTGCTTTCTGTCTCTTTGTCACCCCGTTTTTCACTTGTGTCCTGCAGACGACACCGAGGCCCTTTTGAGTCCCGCGACGCAGAGGAGCGTCATTCTGTTCCGCGGCTTCTGCGCCATGAAGTACGCCATCTACGCTCTGTGCGTCAATGCGCACAAGAGCTCAGGATGCGGCCAGTGTCAAGCCAAGAGCCAAAGAGCGGCTTGGGAGGGGACGGACCCGAGCCTCGCCACCACTTCATTGGGAGGTTTGTACCAGAATAGTTGAATTGGTTGGTTATCCTAGGTGCTTGGTAAGGTTCTCCTTGTTCCCCTTTTAGATTGCCAGTCACTGTTCCAGCACTACCTGTCCGAGTGCCAACTGTACTTGGAGGCTGTGCCCGCCCTGTTCCGCCTGGAGCTGCTGGAGAACATCTTCTCACTGCTCTTCCTCTCCAGCGCCGACTTCGCTCCGCAAACGCCGAAAGATTCGACCGTAACAAACCCGGCATCCTCTTCGTTGGAGGTGACCGAGACTCAGACCGAGGAGGACCGCACCAGTGTCCCTCCCGCTGAGCCGGATCTGGCCCACCTGATCCGGGGCTGCGACGGCTTCTTGGCGGATGTGGCGGGCATGGAGGGTTTCCTGAAGTTGCTCAAAGAGGGCCTGGAGGGCATGTGTGTGGTGGTGGGCCAGCAGGAGGGACAGGAGACGGGACGAGCGCTCCCCAGGGAGGCGGAGGTGGCGGAGAGCGTGGGCTGCTCCGTAGCCGCCGGGACCTTTGGCGCCCGCCTGCAGAGGTTGTCCAAGCGTACGGCCGAGGCGCAGTGGAGACTGCAGATCATCACAAGCAATCAGAGCGGCGGAAGCAGTGAGATGCTACAATTTGGGCTTTTTTTTTTTCAGCCTGCAGCAGTGATGTCACATTAGTGTTTGGATGAGGAATTCTCAAATTTTGCTTCATTGGTCCAAAATGTTTTATTTCATACAAATAATGTAATATTACACCCCTCCACTAGAGGGCAGAGGGTACATAATTGTCTATCAATTTTTGGGACATTTTCATTCAGTGGTGTTTTTCTTTTTGCACAATATGTGTCTTGGTTTACGAGTAACAGGAATCCCATGCACATTCGCAGTTCCCAAATTTTTTAAAACCATGTTATTTGCGTAAAGACCACCCAATGACTGCATGAACAGTCGAGATTTTGAAAAATGACACGCAGTTTTTTAAGCTTTCAATATAAATTGATATATAAATATGCAACATAAATAAATTGTGCATTCTTCTTTTTTTTTTTTTTTTTTTTTTTTTCCTTCAGAAGTGGTAGATTGTTCAGACGCGGCATCCGAGCCCCACAGCTTGCTGATACCCGCCATGTTGTCTTCTCCGGAGTCTCTGCTCGTGTCCTGCATCCGGCGTGGTAACTTCATGGAGGCCCATCAGGTTACTATGGCAACAAGCACTTTTGACAACGCCTGAGCTGTTCCTTCTTTAACACTCAATAAATGTTCCACAGGTGTCCCTGGTTTTTGACCTTGAGGCGTCAACTTCCTGCGGCGAGCTGGCCTTCATGGAACGCTACAAGGAAGTGCTGGTGGAGCTGGTCCGGGTGGAGCAGAAGATGGAGAGTCAGTCCATGTCATCATCCTCCTCATCTTCAGAGGGCTTAGTCTCGGGATCGGCTAGCTCGGCGGCCGGCGCGGCACGCAACCGGCTTGGCAGCAGCGGACGCTCCACACTGCAGGCCATCGGAAGCGCTGCAGCCGCAGGTGAGACGTTTAGGTGTACCTTAAGAGGTGGCCAATTCATGGATACAGTGGACACTATAATTAGTATTATAATTTCTTTTTCTTACTCAATTATTGACTTTTTTATGTTTGGCTTTTCCTGCAGGCGTGGCATTCTACTCCATTTCCGACATAGCCAATCGCCTCCTCAGCACGCCCTCCCACCCACTCCCGAATCTGCAGGAGGGCTACTGGACCAGCGGGTGCTCGGCTGAGGCATCCGGACGGGTGGGCGTGCTCCTGGAGCAGCTCAGCCCACCCGCCATGGCCGCCTTTGACCTGGCGTGCTGCCATTGCCAGCTTTGGAAGACATCCAGGCAACTACTGGACACTGCTGAGCGTCGTCTCAGCAGCAGTCTGGAGGCTCGTGGTACGCATACTACTGCAGTTCCGAAGAGCCCTCGAGAATTATTTTTTAAAAAAAAGGGAAAAATACACAACAACAAATTCACTCTCCAAAGCCAGTTTCAATTCACAATTAAGAAATTGAAGTTGAGTGGAGTATATTTGTAATCCACAATTCACTTGACGTGACATTTGGTAGGCATTTTTACCATGATGAGTCTCACAAAAAAAAAATCTGACAAATCCATCACTGAAAGGATCAATTTTGGCTATGTCACGCCTTCTGGGGGAATTAAAAAAAAACAAACAATAAAAACTGATATCAAATTTGAACTATATTTACTTGACAGATGGATGATGCTAAATTACCAGATTTCTTCTTTTGTCACCGTGTGTGGCTGGAGCATGACAGTGAATTGTAGGGAACGACATTGTGATCAACATCTGCTTTCCTCAGGTGTGCGAGTGGACCCCCGAGAGCCTCGTCTCGAGAACATCTGTGGATTCCCTCTGGTCCTACAGCAGATCAGCAAGATTCTGAATCACCCAACAACCAGTAAGAGCTCAGTCAAAATGGCGGGTGAGTCGACAGTGTTGCAAGGCCACTTGCTGCCAAAAATGGCTGCCGATAGTGACCGTCGCTTGCGTTCTTAGAAGGTGCCACGGGGGAGGAGCAAGTGTGCGCCAATCCGTTTGGCTGCTGCATCCAGGAAGTACTGCTGTGTTGCCACACGACGCTGAGTGAGGAGTGCATCTCCGCCCAACTTGCTCTGATGCAATGCTTGGAGAGCACCTTGCACGTCCTCGGCTCTGCAACCAATGTAGTGGGTCAGTGCGGTAATCATCCTAATTCCTAATGAGGCTTTGTCCATTTGTGAAAATCGGCAAATCATGAATAGAGGCCTCCCGAAAAGGTGGTTGTAATTACCTCTAGATGCCACAAGATGGCAGCAAAGCACTTGTGATAATCCAATTGGATTTAGTTATTTATTTCTGCAGCAGCACGAAAAGTAATGATCAAAGCATCAACACCATGCATCTAACATGGACGCAGTCATGATCCCATGTTACATGAACAACTTTGAGCTTGATGGCCTGCAGCTATCTGATTGGTGGACAGCGGAAAGAATAACAATTGTCCTTTATTTTTTTTTTAAGAGGGCATCACGGCGTCGTCAAGCTCGCTCATGGCGCTGCTGTCGGAGCAGGCCAGCCTGAAGGCTTCCGAGCTGGACACTCACCCGACGCGTTGCGGCATGAAGCAGCTGCTCCGCTCCCTGGACCAGTTGTGCCCCTTCGAGCCCAACGGAGATCTGGCCAGGCCCGACTTTGTGCGCAGGTTTCTGCACTACGTCGACACGCTGGCGGCCGTGCTGGTGCGCAGCCTCGGCTCAGAAGGTTTGCGGCCGATCAAAGGCGATGAAAGGAGAAGTTATCGTTGGGTTTCTTACGCCTCGTCTCTTTCAGACCAGACAAGTGAGGTGAAGCTGGGGAATCCCTTGCTGGTGTTGCTTCAAGCTCCATCGCAGCTTCTCTCCTACCTGCTGTTTGAACGCCAGGTGTCTCCTGACAGGTATGCTCGCTTTTCACAAGCTTTGTTGACTCATTTATATTTGTGTCTATAAACTTCTGTTTTTATTTTTATTCTTGATATTTTATATTTGTGCATTATCGAGCATTAATAGCTTAAATTTCTTCACCAAAATAAACTGCTGCCCTCTCTAGGCTGCTATTGCTGCTGCGGGAGGCGGGGCTTGGCCTCAGCATCCAGCAGGTGATAATCCAGCGATGCTGCAAGGTCCTGCATGTGGGCACAACATTCCCAGAGCCGGACCGGGATTCCATTCAGATTAGAAAAGACGATGCTCTTTTCAGTGTGTCTGCTTTGACTTTGTTGCTCCAACGCCACGCCGGGGAGCATGCTTCCACGCTCGGCATGGCCGAGCTTCCGTCCGACGCCAGCTCGGAGTCCATATCTTCGGAGGATAACTCCACCTCCTCCGCCAACCCCTCTGCCTCACCAGCCACATCCCCGCCGTCATTTTTACTCACGCCATCCGCTCTGGCGTTCCTCAAATCTCGCTCATCTTTGGTGGCAGCTCTGGTGTGTCTGTGTGCATCCAAAGGAGAGGGCCCCCGCTCTCAGCCCACGGGCTGGTCGGGATACTTCCGCAGTGGCCGCAAAGAGCCGCTGCTAGATGGCGAGCAGATTTCCCGTGAGGCGGACGCGCTCCTCCAGGCCTTCCCCGTACTCCGAGCGTACCTTCGCGCCATGTCTGAACCTTTACTCGGCCCCTCCTTTTCTGACGACGAGGCCCTCGGCACATGGGTGTGCGGGAAGCCACTTGTCAGGCTCCTGCTGGCCGGGCCTCGGGAGGAAGCCGCCGGGGGGGTCGCCGCAGACGCCTTCCAGCAGGCTTTGGCCTCCAAGGATGTGGACCGAGCTCTACGGCTGCTGGAGCTTTACGGGCCTGATTGGGGTCAACAGGGGGAGCTGAGGGACCGCCTGCTTGCCTGGGCTGCCTTAGAGGGTGAGGACACACACACACACACACACACACACACACACACACACACACACAGAGCTGCATTTCACCCTGTAAAGTACGGATCGGACGTACTATGATGAGATGAGGGCACCCCGAAGATGTCACGACTTCAGCCAAAATATGTTTTATCCCTTGAAGGCGACGAGGAAGGCGCGGGCCACCTCTTCCGAGTGCACGACGCCAATCTGCGCGGCCGTGTGGCCCTGCAGGCCATGGAGCGCTGGCCCCTCTCGGCCTGTACGGAGCTTCTGGACTTCTGCCTGGACAATGACGATGATACGGAGGCCTCGCTGAGAGACGACCTACTGCGGAAAAAGAAAGAACTGGACATCTACGGCCGGGTATTGTTATACAAACTGTCTCTGCTCTCAAAATGGAGCTCATCAATGACTTCTTTCTCCGGTGACAGATGTTAGCCTTACACCCGCCATTGCCGTGGGTTACCTGGCAGGAGCTGAGGGCTGAGTCAAAGGCTAGCTCTGAATCCATGCTGGCCCGGATGCTGGAGGCCAAGGTGTGTGTGCCTCTCACTTTTAATGAACAGACACACACCCAAAAAAATGACATTTAAAAATTAACACAGATTATGCTTTCTGCAGGAGTTTTCACTCTGCGCCCAGTGGGCCAAGCTTTATCCCGTGAGCGAGCAATCGAGACTGCGGCTGCAGACAGAGCATCTGCTGCACCTGCTGGAGAAGGAACAGACTGATGAAGCCTTCCAGGTACTCGCTTTGTGCTCGGAGGGGACGGACAGAGCGGAAAGAAAAAGGGAACAATAAAGGGCGACCGAAAGAGGCAATGATAGCAAACCTTGCTGGGAGTTGATTTAAGAGGATACAGATACAGAAAAGAGAAAGAAACAACAGCAATAAAAAAAAAAAGAGAACAAAAACATGCATATATTTGGGTTTGGAGGAGGCTGTATAAATAAATATTCGTTAATCGACAGTAAATCTCTCCTCAGATGTCTCATGCTAATTTACGTTAGCCCATCAATAACATTTTCATTTGGGTGTTAGCATTAAGCTGGCGACACACCAAAAACAAACTGTTTCACACTTACAGTAACGCTTACAGTATTTTCCTGGACTTAGTTTGCGGGACAGACAGAAAAGACAACGATAGCATCAACGATACCTTCAGCTGCTTTCAGAACTCCGACATCTGTCCATTAAAAAAGTCCCGCTAATGTTCTCTTGTATCCCGATTAGCTTCTTGAGGGTCTGGCGTGCGGCCTGGACGTATGCGAGCGCGCCTTGGACAGCCGCCCCGGCTTATCCGCCTGCCACTTTTTGGCCGACTACATGACGCTGCACTTCCAAAGCCAAGTGTCCCCAGCGCGTCGACGACACATCCACACCCTCAACCTGGGCTCCAAGGTGTTGTTGGCTCTGCCGCCGAGCGCCCGCCAGAACTACTTCCCCCTGCTGTCGGAGCCCCTGCTGATGTTGGAGCAGATGCTCATGAACCTGAAGGTGGACTGGGCCGACGCGACGGTGCGCACCCTGAGGAACCTGCTGGCCGGCCAAGAGGCGGGCTTCGGGCCGGAAGCCGTCGACAGGCTTCTGGCCGAGTACGCCCGCAAGGCCTTGGACTTCGCATGCGCGCCTCGAGAGAGGTCGCGATCCGGTTAGTGATGGTTCTGTCGAAAGTGATCAAGGATTGGTTTAAAAACTTCACCCAACACCGTGAAATTGGGGTGGCATGTCAAACGTGAGTCAACCCTGAAAAAGCCAGTTCTATGACACCGCCTTCTTCTTTTTCCAGACTCCGTCATCAGCCTGCAGGACGCTCTGATGCAGTGTCCCGCTCAGGACAGCAGCGTGTTATCGTCCAATCGCCTGGACTCTTCAACGCCCTCCTCGGCAAGTAAGTCCGCACTTGCCGTTGGACTTGACGTGACGCACTCCCCGACTCCCCCTCGAAATTGATTGCCGTCTCCCCCGTGATAGGCAGCACGCCCACGCACACCTCCTCGACGAACAGCGGCGACAGAGAGCGGGACCGAAGCTCGGCAGGGAGGAAGCGGTCCTCGCCCGCCAAATTCCAGCCGCCGGAACAGCCCCCGGACCGGAAGGACTGGGTGCCTGACACCAAGCAGCTCGTGTGCATGGTCTGCCGGCGGGAGAGGTTTACCATGGTGAGCGATGGGGTGGAACAATTTTCGACAATTTTAATTTCTTCATTTCTTCATTGATTCATTCATTGCGATTCCGATTTAATAGACAATTCTTTTTCCGATATAGAGAAAATGAACATATTTACACATCTGAAAAATAGACCCAACCGACTGATTGAAATTACATGCAGTATTAGTGTTTTCTCTCCTTCCAAATTGCAGCGTTTGCGATTTGAAAATAGCAATCTACTACATTGAGAGTTCTATTTAGACAGCAGTTTCTTTATTTGACGTCTTTTGGTGCTATCTTCCTTGAACTTTTGAAGGCGTGCACCCCCTTCAACATTGTTAGCGGTTTGGCGCACCCCTTCTCTTGGAATGGTCTTCATCAGACTTTATAAGCCAACCACCACTTTCAAATTCCCGACAGGGTTGGCGTACCCTCTCATAAAACCAGTTATTCTAATTTATTTTGTGTGCCTTGAAAAGTTTGAGGAATTTGCTGACATTTGAATGCGAACAAAGCAAAGTGTCATGAAGACACTTTTGATGTCACGCCTGATCCTGCCTAGCATAATCAAACTACCATATTAATGATTGCGACACTAATGAACAGAGCTTGTCTCTGTCGTCAGTTCAACCGGCGGCATCACTGTCGGCGTTGCGGCCGGCTGGTGTGTCAAGCTTGCTCGGAGCGCAAGATGGCCATCGAGGGATGTCCCGGAGAGGACGTCAGAGTGTGTGACCAGTGTTATGCCTACTTTCATCCAGAGTGAGTCAAAGATAATGCTCAGGGCACCTTTTGTTTTTCTTTTTGGATATTTGAACAGAGGTGGTGTCATTTAATCTTTGGAGTTAATCCATCTTTTACCTATGTGTCATTAATACGGTTTTGGCATTAGGGTAACGTCCCAATTTTTGTTTTAGGCAGAGTAAAACTCTTACATTTAACCCTGAGACTGCATAAATGTGTCCACATTGAATGCTGTCCAAAGTTTTGAAATTATTTACTTTCCGACTTTTTAATTTTAAACAGTGTGAATATTAGTCGGTTGAATTGTTTTTTTTCTTTAAGAAATACAATGTAACTTATTTGATACAAAAATAAAAACTCAACAATGTGTAATTATAAATCTAGATTCATATTTCATATTTAGTCAAACGTTATTTCTTTGTTCCCCTGCAGTTCTGACGACGAACTGGAACCAAATGAAGGTAAATAAATCTACATTGCCTCCTTTTTGCCTTGTTTCCTTTCTCATTGAAAGCTCATAACCGCACAGAATGTGAAAAGTGCAGCTTCCGGTACGCTGGCATGCTTTCTCTTGAGATGTGCTCTCCTTCCGCGCAGCGGCGGCGATCCCCTCCTTGACGGAGGACGCCCTCGACGGCATGTTGCACCTGCCCGAGATTGCCCCCAGACAGATCAGGCTCTCCATGGATCCCGTCGAAAACCAGCAGTTGCGTGACGAGTTCTACTACGAACAGGTTTGCATTGGAAAATGCCCCCACCCCCAAATAAACCCAAACAATCCTTAAACACCAATGTAAAAAATACGAGCTCCCTTGAGCTTTTGCAACCCGTCATGGTGAAAAAGACTCAGTGTGTTCGCTCAACTAACTGGGTAGTTTATTTCCGCAAGGCACCCAGTGCCCACCTGTGCGTGGCCATCTTGTCCCTGCACGGCGACCAGACGGCGTGCGGCCACCAGCTCATCGACCACTGCCGCTCACTGTCCCGCAAGCTGACCAACCCGGAGGTGGACGCCTGCCTGCTGACCGACATCATGCGGCAGCTGCTCTTTAGCGCCAAGCTCATGTTTGTCAAAATGGGCCGCAACCAGGACCTGGCCTTGTGTGACAGGTGAGGGCTTCAAACGTGGTTCGGTTCCGGTTTGAATGTGGAACTGGTTTCAACTCAACCCCGAGTTTTTACTCGTGTCGCCTGCTGGTCGTTCCGCAGCTACATCAGCAAAGTGGACGTGCTGAAGATCCTTGTGGCGGCGAATTACAAACACATTCCCTCCCTGGATGACATCCTCGAGACGATAGCTGTCACGCGGCTCCGAAACCAGCTCTTGGAAGCAGAGTATTACCAGCTGGCGGTGGAGGTGAGAGAAGCACCGCACCCATTAGCACCCCAAAAATGTCAGCGTAGCCCTCACTGCATTGTGGGATTTTTGCGAAAGGTGTCCACTAAAAGCGGGCTGGACCCCGGCGCCGTGTGGCAAGCGTGGGCCATGGCCTCCTTGAAGGCCGGCAGCCTGACGGCGGCTCGGGAGAAGTTTGCACGTTGTCTGAAGGCCCCCGTGGACCGCAACCAGATCAACATGGGCCCCACGCTGCTGCAGGAGATTGTCAAGCACCTGGAGACCACCGTCAGACCCCTCACCGCCACGGTACATGCGTCTCTTTGTGTTCACCGCCAAGCCGGGCGCCAAATTCTCATCTTCGACTTCATTTTTGGAGTGTTTGCCTAGCAACAAGTGTCAATCCCCTCATGCGACTTGTCTAATTGGTTGTTTGTCAGGTTTTGATTCTGAATCAGCGTCCATTATAACTTTGTCCATGTGTTCCCCTGAAGTCTTTGAGCGAGGACATCTTGGCGCCGCTGCAGGAGCTGGAGGAGGCCCTCAGCGAGAGGCCCGAATGCCCGAGGCGCATCCTACACCAGGAGTGCCTCTACTACCTCAATGCGTACGCCACTCACCTGGCGCTGGTCAGCTTCCACATGCGCCACGACGCCATGGCGGAGGCCATCTCGTACCTCCTGAACAAGGCCAGCTTCCATTTTGTTGTGACCCTCACTTGAAACACTGACTTAAAACCTCACCTTGGTTTCACACCCTAATTTGAAACACGATCCTTTGCTTGAAATCCCAATTTGGAAATCTAACTTGAAACCCTCGCCGAACCAACGTTTCAACAGCTAATTTGATACGCCAACCTCGGTTTGAAAACCTAACCTTGCCTTGAAACCCTAATTTGAAACTCCCTTTGTTTGAAACCTGAGCTCACCTTGGTTTGAAAACCTGGCCCAAACATGCTAATTGATTTTAAACCTTATGATCAACTTTAATCCCTGATTTAAACCCCCCAGGCTTTCTTGAAAGCTTAATTTGACAACCTAACCTAACCTAGCTTAGGGTTCCGACCCTAACTTTGACTTGAAACCTTAATTTTGGCTGGAAACTTTAATCCAAGCATGAACCCTCAATTTGAAATCCTAAACTTGGCTTGAAACACTTCCCAACCTGCACCTTAACCTGAAACCCTGTCTCTTTTTTTTTTTAATCCCTAACCCAGACTTGAAATCATAACCCAAGTTTCAGCTCCTACTTTGAAACTCCAACCTTTGTTTGAAACTCAAAATCATAACATTAGTTTGAAACCCTAACTTAGACTTGAAGTTAACTCAGGCTTAATTAGAGACTACAACCTTTGTTTGAAACCCTAACTTGAAACCCCAGCCTTGATTTGAAGCCCTGACACCTGCACTAACCCCTAATTTGACACCCTAAACCCATCTTGAAGCCCCTACCCAGGCTTCAAAGTAACCCTAAATTGAGTCAAAGACGATTGTTTAAAACCCTAACCCCAGCTTGGACCCCTAAATTGAAACCGCTGTCCCTCAAAGGGTTAAAACCCACAATCGAATGCCCCATCTCGACACGTATCTGCCAAGACTGATGATATTCACTAGTCTCCTCGCCGCCGCCTCAGGATGCCCCGGATGAGGTGTTCCTGGAGGGCGTTCTGCAACCGGCCCTGGAACGAGGGCGTCTGGGACTGCTGCAGGACGTCCTGGAGAAGCTGGACCCGGGCCTGGAGGCGTGCAGCCGCTACCTGATCGCCTCTTGCCAGTGGCTTCAACGGCGCGGCTACTTCCACACACTCTACCAGATCCAGCAGTTCATGATGGTGCGTCGTGGCCAGCGACTGTATAAAAGCCCTGTTATGTCTTATATCTCTCTAGAATTTTTGTTTCTGGCAAAGTCATATTTTTAAACCCTAAACTTTGCTTGGATCGTTAATTTGAAACCGTACCCTCTGTTCGAAACCCTTATTTGAAACCTGCGTCTTCGACGACGACGAGAGCTCTCTCGAGATAGCGTCACGTAGCCTTTCCGTGTACAGGATCACGTGCGTGCGGCCATGACCTGCATCCGCTTCTTCACTCACGGAGCCACTTCGTACCAACAGCTGGGTGACCAGCAGGTATAAACACACACACACACACACACACACACACACACACAGAGAAGAAGTGAAGCAAGTGTCACTGTGTGTGTGTCAGCGCTGGTTGGTGCGAGCCAAAGAGCACCTGAGGACGTATCTGCAGGAGCAGCAATCTCGTGGCGGTGTCAGGAGGAAATTGTCCCAAGGAGGCTCCTTCAAGAAGACGATGTCGTCAAGTGACGTGTCCAGGTCTGTCTTAACACACCGCACGTGGGCAGTAATCCCCCCGCCAACCAAACCCGTGTCGCAAAACACCACGCGTAACCCAAGAGAATGACACTTTATTTGTTTTAAACAACCTCACCTCTTGGGCCTTTTGTCCGCTATCTTCACGCTTTTGCTAACACATCGTGAGGAACGGCATCGACAAGCTAATGTCATTTGACAAATCGAAACTTGAAAATCTTGCAATGTCTGCCCTGATTGTCTCAAGTAACCAAAGTAGTCGGATACATATATTCTTGATCCTCAGCACCCCCCCCCCAAAAAAACTGATCAAACTTTATTTTTGTATTCAGGCACGTGAACACCATCGAGCTGCAGCTGGAGGTGACCCGCTTCCTGCACCGTCGCGAGACCCCGCCAGCGGCCGGGTCCGGACCCCCGCCCACTTTATTTGGGGCAGCCCCGTGAAGGTGGAGGTGGCCTGCAAGGTGACGTGCCCAACAATATTCTGATTTTGACTCGATGCACAGAACTTTGATTGCAGCTGTGCTTTGGTTTGTTTTCAAAGTGCTCCATAAATTGAGTTGGCTTACATAAAGTCTCTCAATTCTTTTTCACAAAATTTTATTTTTTTAATCAGATTTTTATTTTAGTTCTTTATTTTTTTTTAAACCAGTGTTTGAGTGTTGTCGTTTGTGTGTTTTCAGGTGATGCTTGGGGGTAAAAATATCGAGGAAGGTTTCGGCATTGCCTACCGAGTCGTACAGGTGAGCTCCAGAATGTTTTTTTTTTTTTTTACTCCATAATGTATAATGCTTATTATAAACTATGCGGTGTTCACTGCCAGCAAGTAGCCTTCATATGTCAAGTCTGCGCTCGCAAGTCAAAGCAAAAATAAAGAAATAAATACAAATTATGCAATGCCAACCATCACGTGTTCGTTTTTGTGCAGGACTTCCAGCTGGAGGCCCAGGCGGTGTACGTGCGCGCCGGACAGCGTCTGGTCCGCCACAGGAAGTTCGCAGCGGTGCGCCAGCTGCTCAAGTGCGTCAACGAGTCGGGCACGGCCACCAAGAGTGACGGCGACGCTCTGATCCTCAGCTGCGTGGAGGCGGCCGATAAAGGAGCGGCCGACGTAAGACACAGATCAGGATGATGGTGGGAAAAGGTGATGTGGTGATATTGCTGTTTTGGTTGTTTTTGTGTTAAGGCCAAAGAGCTGGAACGTCTCATTCTGGAGACCAAGAGCACGGAAAATAAGGTAAGGCATTGTTATACATTTGCTTTTAAATGTGTTTACATCAAATGGGCATTCTTTTTGTAATGTTGATAAGCAAGACATTGGCTTTTTTTTTTTTTTTTTTGACCGACGTTTGTTGTGAATCTTAATTGTCCTTGTGTTACTTTCGTCTGGCTCTATCTTTTTGTTTTTGTTTAGATTTAACCTCACGCCTGTGCTCGACGGGCTCGTAACGTATTTTCATGCATGAGACGATTAAAAAAAATAAAACAATATAAATGACTTACTCAGATCAAAGCCTACCTGCTTTGCAACAAGCTGCGTCCGGCCTACCTGCTGGCTGTCAAAATGGAGGCGAGCAAGGCCGGCCCGCTGGTGCAGAACGTCCTGCGGGCAGCGGAGGCGGCTCAGGACTCTGTGATGCAAAACATCTGCCGCCAGTGGCTGCAGGAGCACCAACACCAAGGGAGCAGCAAGCAGCGAGCAGGACCGGCACGACCCAACAACCAGGTCAGGTAACGGAAAATATCAAACACCTAATTGAAGAGTACTGACTGTATTAACTATAAGAAAAGAAAAAAAAATACGCCCAACTATCTGACCACTGTTACGTAACAACACTGCCTTCCTCAGTCCCCTTGAGTCAATCCGACACAGAATCGATCTACCTCAACTAAAAAGGGAAAAAAAAATCCATCTCACCTTTCCTCAAAGAAATCTCGACAGATACAATGTGTGGACACAAGTATTGGGACACCTACAGGAAGTACAATGCGAAGACTTCCTACAAGATCCCCAAAATTCGCTCGGTAGCACTCCCAGAAAGTTGGGGGGTCATCAGAAATTTGGTGGACATGTTTCTCATATCAGAATGTACAAAGTAGTCTGAAAATGAACAAGAAGGTAGCCAACTTGGTTTGAAGCAGCCATTTTGGGGCCTCGAAAGTTAGAGGGAAAATGGCCGCCTGAAACCAGTTTCATCTGGCGATATAGAATTGGGTGGACATGTTTATCATAACAGGACACACGAAAAGAGTCTCAACAACCCCATATCTGGAATTTAACGTGAGGTGAGCCAATTGCTTTGCAGCCATTTCCAGGGCAAATTCCAGACCTTCAAAATTTGAAAAAAATAACAGTCCCGCATTCATGAAGAGGTGCGTCCCATTACTTTTATCCACATGCCAATGTTTAGTTTTAAAGTGTTTCTGTGAATTGTCAAGACACAAGAGACACGCTTGGAAATGTTGCTGTGGATCAATTTGATTTCTTCTTCTCAAATGAAGAAATCGCATTCAATTTGTCTTTTTTTTTTTTTACGTCTCTCGTGTTGTGATCATGTTTGGTATCTCCCTTGCTGACACTCAATTTTAGACGATCATTTACGTCCACAACTGACTCGACAATAGTTTCACTTTCAAAGGGATTGCCCCCCCCCTCCCTCTTCTTGCCGCCTTTTATTCATGTCAAGAAAAAGCCACTTTTGAGATGCACCAGAGACATACTTGCACTCTCATCTGCTCACTGATGCACTTTATACTCAGAGTTGAAAATCAGAATCCTCTTGCACAAACGGCTCGTGAAATGACTGCTTTGATGAGAATGTAAGCACATGTGATTTTTCTAATGATTTTTGATTTGTTGTATAATTATGCTGAATAATAAATAAAAAAAGTGGAGGCATTATTTACAGTCACAGAGTTCTCAACCCATTCCATTATTTATCAATTCATAGATATATTTTTTTAAACAAAGAACTTAAATGTGGTGTTACAACAAGTATTTGCAACTATATAGATCTATGTATAAACATTCTATTATTTCAAACAAATTGATTTTAGAACATTTCAAAATGAAATTCAGTTGGATGTTATTATTCATTTATTTCTTCAATATATTTACCTTATAATACGTTTTTTGCTTGGAAAGTTTTTATTTAATTACAATTATTTAAATGTATAAATAATTTTAAAAATCATAATTCCCTCCTTTTTCTTTTGAAAAATATGACTAACTTGTAGTGTGGAGAGCATCATGGTCATGGAATATTCAGTGGCTACAAGAAGTCTACACACCCCTGTTCAAATTCCAGGTTTTTGTGATATAAAAAAAATGACCCAAATAAATTTGAGGGGATATAAAATAAACAACTGAAATAATGGGGTTGCACAAGTGTCAGGGTAAGCCTAAGGAGAACAGCTGAACTTTATCGGGGGTTGATCAGAGGCACTTAAAATGGTGGCGGGTTGTTATCGGTCACATTAATGGTGGAATTTGTTTTTCCCATTATCCTGTCCCCCCCATTCATATAACCAAAAAAATGGCATTCGAAGAGAGTAATGTGTGTTTCAGATCCACTGCATATCTACTTGCGCAGTGTGACTGTTTGAAAGACCAGCAAAGCTTGTTGAAAATGAGTCACCGTGGGCCCGAATGGTAACGGTTTATTTACATGAAATGTAAACATTCAACTCTGCACATGAACGTTACGTGTGGTTCAAAAGGCAAACGAACCTGACTGGTATAGAAAAGCACACATGTAAACTCTCAGCATCCTGGTGGGATCACACAAATGGACCTTCCTCGTCCAGTTTGTCCATCACCTACTCTTGGTGTTGTTTTCTGTCATTACTATAAAGTAACATTTATCTTACTAATTGTTTGGGGGGGGGGGGGGAGAAAAAGCCCTGTGAGATTTTGGCACACACGTGAAGCAGTTTTAGCTGCAAATATGCTTTAAAAAATGAGCTAAAATATTGGATACATTTAAAAGATGCTGGTCATTGAACCCTGCTCGGACCGTTCACAGTATGGCAATACATCCAGCTGCCCCGCCTTCACATTGTGTCACTAAAATGTCGTATTGTTTTGTTGTTGTTGTTTTTTGCTTTAAAAATACTACACTAGATGAATAAACGTCTTCCAATTAGTCCCACTGGATGCCGAGGAGCTCGCAGCTGGCGTCCCAGAGACGCCGGGCAGTCTCCTCACTCCTCCCCTGTGGGGCCACAAAGGCAGGGCTGCAGTCGCTGCAATGCAAATCAGTCAATCAGTCAACAGGTTTTCACCCCCAAAAAAGACATTTTAAAAATTACAGTTTGATCATGATTCTTTTTAAGAAGTAATTTGGACTTTCATCGTATGTTTACCTGTTGGGAAAAAAATATTTCTTTTTTTCCCCCATTTATTTAAAGGGAGACTTAAAAAAAAAAAATTGCTTCATTAGTTTTCATGTACAATTAACATTTTTTTAAATGCCTTTGGTCGCTTCCTGTTCCATGAAAATGACATCACATGTGCTCTGCTCAGGAAACAACCGATCCAACCTCAGGTGAAATTTACAAACTGAGCCGCGATTGGTCGTAACCGGAGTCTTGAGGCTGAGCACATGTAAACGTTTCAGATCATTCAATTGTGATTAAAATGAGATTTCCTCATCCCTAATTCCAGCACCTCAATGTAGTGTGCGATACTTTTAGGAGGGTGGTGGACGGGATGAAGTTGTTGTTGTTGTACCTGAAGTGTTTCCCCGAGATGGAGTGCAGCTCCTCAGCCACGGCGCAGTAGATGCTGGTCTGGGCGCCATCGCGGGGCGTCTTCAGGAAGACGGACAAGACGCTGAAGATGATCATCATCAGGGTGGAGTGACGCGTCAGGTCCGAGTTGACCGTGCCGGGGTGGACCGAGTTTACCGTCACGTTGCTGCCTAGAAGAAGCGTCATGCAGGTCAGCATCACTCTGAATTTTTTTTCCCCTGATGGCCGATCAACTGTTGTTACCTGAGCCCTGAGCAACTGTGATGTATTTTTAAGTCGACAGCAAGTGGCAAAATGGCCGCCTTCTGAGATGGCTAACGGCTGGATTTTATTGCTTAACTCAATACTCCAAAAACACACTATTACGTAATCACAATGCCGTCTTCGGACTAGCCGGGCCACGTAGAACATAGTGTCATGAAAACTTTGGGGTTGACTTCCCCTTTAAGGGAAGCCTCTGTTTGCTCGAAGTTTCTTATTTGAGGGAGGCGTTTGTTTCCCAAGTTGCTGATTATTTAAAGGAAGTGGTTGTTCTACGTTGCTGATTATTTGAGGGAGGTGTTTGTTCATTTTTGACTGTTTGCTAAGTTGAATCCTTGAGGGAGGCAGGTTGAAGAAAAAGGAAGAAAAAAATCAAACGGATTTTGCACCTTTAAGACGTCTCGCCAGCTCTCGAGCAAAGAGCACGTTGGCCAGCTTGCTCTGGCAGTATGCCAGTCCACTGTTGTAGCTTCCCTGGCTGTGCAGGTCGTGGAAGCGGATCCAGCCAAAGTTGTGCGCCAGCGACGAGACCACCACGATGCGCGCCGGGGCGCTGCGCTCCAGTAGGCCCACCAGCAGTGACGTCAACAGGAAGTGACCTTGAAATGGCGGGAAAAATGAACCACCGGGGATGCGGTGAGGTTCCCGGTCCGGATCTCACCTAAGTGATTGACCCCGATGTGCATCTCGAAGCCGTCGTTAGTCTTTGTGTAGGGACACATCATCACCCCCGCGTTGTTGATGAGGATGTGAAGCTGGGTGAAGTCTAAAGAATCGTGACCCCAAAAAATATAATTTGGAGAAAACAAACATCAGTCAAGGAACGATGAAATGAGATTTGACAAGACTTTTTACCTCGAAGGAATTGTTGCGCGAAGGATCGGATGGAGCAAGTGTCGGCTAAGTCCAGCTCCCGAACCTCCACTTGTGCTTCAGGGTACGCCGCCCGAATGCTGGCCGCCGCCCCCTCGCCTTTGTCCACATCCCGGCACGCCATCACCACCCGAGCTCCTGATCCCGTCAAAATAATAGAAAACAGCCTGTAGGCTTTAAGTCTGAAGATAAATTTGACTAGCCGATAACCTTTTAAGTCCTGGCCCTGACGACCTCCTTTTGTCGTGTTTTGGCAATGTGTTTCAAGTTCTTCCAGAGTTTTCCTCAGTGGCTTGCGGGAGTGCTGAGAACATCTGCTGATAGTTTTAAAATTCTAACCTCAAAATGCTGCATGGGTTTTTGCCTGCATTCCAAAGACGCACCAATATTGCGATTGCAATTTAATAAGATAAGATCACCTTTATTTGTCCCACACTGGGGACATTTGCAACTGGGGACATTTGCAAATTATATACCTGTATTTATATATAATATAGGATTGTTTAGTTGTAGGTCCGTCCTCTTTCATAACAAGCACAAGCAATAAAGGAATCTGTATTCCAATAAACAATCAGATGTATTTTTCATAAATGTTTTGGTCCTCTAGCTTAAACTAATTAAGGCGAAATGTCATATTAATGTCCCCATCCACCCCCCAAAGGAAAAAAAAAAGACATCCAACTTTGTTTATATAAGCAGTTACGAGGTGAATTTTCCTGAAAGTAACCTCGAGCAGCCAGGTCCAGGGCAGTCTCCTTCCCGATGCCTGTGTTGGCCCCAGTGATGAGGACCGTCTTCCCGTCCAGACGAGCAGACGATATGCACACGCCTCCTGCCGCATATCTTCTGTGGAAAACATCCATATGGGATTGTATCCAATTGATAAATCCCTCGTGACAAATTGTCCTTATGCTACGGTAAAATGTTCCGGTATTTTGTATCGAGCGAGTAACCGAACTGCGGGTCAATGGTCACCGGGGGGTACTCTGTCACTGTACTCTGTCGGGGGTCACTCTGAAACATGGCAGCACAGTGCACGAGTTAGCATGTCCGTGCCACAGTTCTGACGTTGGAGTTTCTAATCCAGGCTCGAGGCGTAGATGTTTTTTTTTTTTTCCTCATAAAAAGTTAGGATTTTGTACTATGAAAAGTTATGAGGGTGACACGGAAAATTCATACAATCAAATTATAATAATATGGAAGATCATGCGATTGGCTGGAGTTGGGTCCCAGCAAGCACGCGGCCCTCGTGAGGATAAGCGGCTGAGATAACGGATGGAAAAGATTACCAAAATGTTATGGTGAAAGTGAAAAATGTAAGGAAATGTTTTCAAGAAATGAGAACAAGTTGTAACTTTTTTTCCTTCCTGTAAAATTATTATTACGGGGAAAATTATTAGAACACAGTAAATTATTCAAAAATAGATACATAAAAATGTCAAGGATACATTATTTTTGGGGGGAGGCGGTAAAATTAACACTACAAAAAAATGAAAATGCCCTCCATAAAAGTACAATTATGATTGTCTGTCTTCTTGGGAGGGGGCGGGGGGGACTTTATATATGTGGATGCTGCTAAAAATGTGAAACAGATTACAAGGGAAAAAGTCCGACTCCCCCATTTTTAAAATTATGCAAAGAGATGTGTAAAAAAGTATTAAATATTACTTTATATAATATTATTAAAATTACTATCTTCTTCTCCTTTCGGCTTGTCCCTTTTCAGGGGTTGCCACAGCGAGTCATTAATTTCCATCTTTCCCTATTAAAATTAAAATTACTATAATATTAAATTAAATATTAAAATTACTATAAATGTATGTAAGTTCTCATCATATTTGGACTTATCCTCATTTATTTTATTTTGTTTTTATTGCAAAAATGGTCGGTTTAATTATTGACCCGCAAACGTGAACGACGTCGAGAGGTGCGAGCACGCCATGGAGAGCGCAGAGGTCCTGACCAATGGCGCAGCTGACCCCGCCCATATGGCTGATATTCCCGCCCACTCGCAGCCTCCTGATTGGCCTGCACCTTTCCCACCCTCTGCCCACTTTTCAATCAGCAGCCAATATCGTATGAAATTAGAGCGAATTAAATACAACAGATAACGTTAAATGGGGATTTATTTTGTCACACAGCGTGGACATCCCTTGCCACGCTAATGCTAACATGCGTCAAAGAAGCGAAATGCGTGATGTCACACGAATCCATGTCAAAGCGTCAAAAGATGGGTTCTTACCGTATGTAAGGAGCGAATAAAACCACCAGTAACGTCACCGCGGCGAGGCCGGCGAGAAGGAAGAAAACCCACATCGTTGGAGTACGGATGGATGCTGTCGTGGGTGCTTGGTAGCACAACAGCTGATGCGGGTGGCGAAGCGGGGGTGTCTTAAAGCGAGCGATGCTGCGAGAATGGCATCACGGGTTGTGTAGTTTCTTGCTTATTGCATTTACATTTGTGAAGATATAAGATAGGATGAGTAACAAATTTGTAATAAGAAAAATATCTACATATTATCTTTGGCTTCTAAAACAAAGAAATGAGGTCCTTATGGAGTTGTTCAGTCATAAATCTACAAAGGTCCTTTCAAAACGTTGTGCAGTTTGCGCACGAATGAATTATGCGACCCTTGTGAGGATGGATATTCTAATATTTAAACTAAACTTCCAAATGAACCTGCTTTCTTGCTACGTATTTTAATGTCATTGTATGTATTGTAAATATGGTCACAATATGAACAGGCATGATAACATAAGTCACATTTTATTTTAAATATGGCCGTAAAGTTAAGCATGTAAGGGGGTAGCAGGTTTAAATAAGACATGAACTAATTGACACTACATTACCCAGAAGACACCAATAATACGTGTTCAAGATGTGCCTGTAAAAATTAGTATAGTAATTTTGAGCCTACATTAAAATAGATAATATTTTAAACCGTTATTCTTAACATAAAAATAAAAACATATACAGACCGCAATATTGTTTGTTTAAACAGCAATTTTTATTAACACTTCCTTTGCTTTTTGATCAGGAGGACTTCTTTGCCACTAGATCACGAGGACCATCATGCGGAAATAATTTGGCTTGCCCATAACTTGACTCAACTGCTTTATTTGCCATTCTTATCAACCCCTCAAAAGGAGCTAGAATTGAGTAATTGGTCAATTACGATGTCGTCGGAGGAATTTGAAAAGTTGCACGAAATCTATAGGTCCTTGTACGAGGAGCTAAAGCGAATGCCGGAGAGGCTGCTGAGGAGCCATGGAGGTGCCAAATACAGACCGAATTCTACAGTTCTCTAGCTCAGCAACACGTTTGAATGGAATATTGACAACCTTTGTCCTTTCGTTCATCCACAGAAGAGAAAAAGAGCTTGTTGAGGGCCTTCGACGAGAGGAAAGAGGAGGCGGAGGAAATTGTGAGCCAACCTGATTGTTTTGGAAATGTTAGCTAGCAAGCCGTCATGTTTGCAGCAAGCACCTGCACAATCTAAAGAGCTACAAGAAAAGAGTTACAATATTCGATTTTTAAAGAGGCAAACATCAAACAATAAGTTTGAAAGTGTATTGTGAAGTTGGTGCAATGAACCAACCTATTACTTTGGCCGACTTGGATTTTTTTTCAGCCCTATTTCAAACCAAAATGGTCCACTTCCTGTTCATTACTTGTTGGAATTTTGTTGTTGTACGGATCTCTCTCTCTCTTCCTCTCTCTCTCTCTCTCTCTCTCTCATACTGTTGCAGTTAGTTACGATGAACTCTGAAATTAAAAAAAGACAGTTTTTTGGGGGGGGGGTTATCTACTGTATTGACTCATCCACCCAATTTCTTGGCAGTTGCTCAAACTGGTATCGGTGGCTTACCCCTAAAATTCAATTTCATTTGGAAAAGCAAAGTTCACGCTCGATTCACAATGAAAAGGAAGTGATGTGTCATGGCTTGTAATCTTCAGATCAAAACACCACAGGAATGCTCTCCAACTCTGTATTTATTTCCGGATTAGAGCCTTTATCTTCCTTCGGCACGCAAACATGAACAACCGTGTCCTCGTTTCACCTCAGCTACAGGGGATGGACGAGGAGCTGCGCGACGCTCCGCCCTCCTACCGAAATTCCATGAGAACCAAGTTGCGTCTCTACCAGCGCGACCTCGCCAAGCTGCAGCGGGATGCCAAGAATTCGGCGCCGGCGCAGTCGGACGGGAGTCACGGCGGCATCTATTCATCGCAAAACCAACAAAGCGTGAGTGTGGAAAGAACGTGGATTGGCATGTTGATCTTTATAGCATCAACATAGCCATCCCTTGTCACTCGCTGGCCACCCCACATCTTGTTGAAAATTTTGATACTTGGGTCTTGCTGACATTTTCTCATGGCTGCAGTCAGGCAAGGCAGCTTTATTTATATAGTACAAAAATGTGCACATGTTAACTCCGCACAAGCAAAGAAGAGACAACGCCTCCAAGCGTTTGCAAACACAATATTCAGAAGCAGAGCAAACCAAAGTAGCATGGACATTTTTCTAACAGCACGTACACTGACAAAATGTAAACTTAAGCAGAACACTTTAAAAACTTTTAGAAGCAAGTAATAAAAATATTTTTACATTTTAGAAGACCTTCTTCAAAGATATGGGTTGATCGATTCTGATTGATCGCCGCAGCCATATTCTTAATACAACACACCCCACGCCAACATGATTTTCTCTCAGGATGATCGTTCAGAGACATCCAACCATCGTCCCTTTGCCAATTGTGATCGCACGAGGTTCACTGTCAAAATGGCTTCCGACTGGTTATTCGTCCCTCTTTGTTCCAGACGCGCGTCCAGTCGCAGCGGGCTTTGCTCCTCCAGGGCACCGAGTCGCTGAATAACGCCACGCAGAGCATCGAGCGCAGTCAGCGCCTCGCCGCCGAGTCGGAGCACATCGGCACCGACATCATCGAGGAGCTTGGCGGGCAACGGGAGCAACTGGATCGGGCCAAGGACCGAGTGAGTGTCTTTGAAAGGGGCGCCTGCCGTGTGATGCTAGCATGTTGCCGCGTGAAACAAATACTGCCAAAAGCTTGTTACAAGCCACTGTGTCCGCAGACATATGTTCAACTGTGCTGTGTTTGAACACAGATTACATGTCACAGGAGTGCGTGACTGTTCCGTTTTTGGTTTTTTTTAGCTGGTAAATACAGGAGAGAACCTCAGCCGCACGCGGAAAATCCTTCGTTCTATGTCTCGACGGTAAGTGTGAGCTCAGAGTTGATGTTGTCCAACAGTGGAACCTCCCAAGTTGAACGCATTCCCCTTTCAGCAACCGATCGCTTGAGTTCATTAATTTTTAGTTCCATTTTCCTAACAGGGGGGGAAGGGAAAATAAAATTGTAAAGTCAAAGTCGATATTTCAGCAATTCTGCCAGGGTGTGTAAACTTATGAGTACAAGTCTAACTCGAGAGAAAAGAGAAGCGCCGTGAAAGAAAACCAGAACATACAAGAGCAGTTCTGGCTTGTGCGCACGATTTGTGACGTTCCACTGCGGGTTTGAGTGACGCAAACGATTGGCTGACGTGCTTTGCTGACCTCTTCCGTCAGGCTCATGACAAACAAGCTGCTGCTGGCTGTCATCGTTCTCATGGAACTGGCCATTCTGGGTGCTGTCGTTTACCTCAAGTTCTTTCGGAGATGAGGTTGAAGGAGGGTGGGGGGGGCCTTCGGTCCAGACCTGCTTTCGGGTCCACAAGGTCTTACCGATTGTTCGGCTTTCGATGAGGATTCCTCACCCCATGAGCTACAGAATCAAATATGCACTATTTGATCAGACTGTGAAGACAGAGAAATCCTTCTGGAAGGAATTTCCGGACATCTGCGGACCAGAAAATGATTTGCGGTGGAGGCGCGGCACAACGTGGTCTATGGCAGTCTGTGTTGAACTGAGGTACTTTGTTTAGCAATAGTCAAGATCAGAACACACAGCACAGTTTCTGTCATTTGTTTTCAACTTTGCTTTGTATTGCTCAGGTTATTTATTATGCTCTCATCAATATACCCCCAAAACGGTTGCTCTGTTCAACCTTTCAATACAGAGCCTTCCTGATTCATGACAACTACGGTTTTCCCTTTATTTGGAATCATTTAATCCGTTGATCAGGTTGTGAATTGTTTCCCAAATGAGTAATTCTTCCAAGTACCTGTTTTCCCTTTTAGCCCTTTCATGCACCCTGAAACCTGATAACATGAGCTGACCACTGCAGATATATTTCAACCACAACTGAAGTTCTTCTTTGTTGATGAATATCTAAGTTTTTTTTTTGTTAAATGTCTCTTGAGAATGAACCTTGACGGAGTATTAAAAAAACAACAAACTATTCCAAATAGCTACCTCTTCTTCATAAATATCTTGAAAAAATGTTTTACAGTGGTGGTCCTGAGATTGAACCTAGAGGAACTCCTTAAAAAAACTTCCAATGAACTGCTTTGTTTTGTTGTGGAATGTTTTTTAAGAGTATTTATGACCCCCCTAAAACAAAGGGGGAAAAACCAGCAATTAATTACGTGCTTACGGTTTATCATAAAAATTTTTTTAACTCGTTCAGATTCAACCTTGACAGAAAATAAATTATATTGTCAAAAAATGGCACCCGGACAGCAAATCACTTCAGATGGAAGACCAGAAAATAAACTCTTTAATACAAGAACATAAATGCCTGGTAGTTAGTGGTTTTAATGAAATTTGAAATTGTAGCTTCGAGCCTTTGAATTAAAGTTTGTCTAACATCGTTTATACACATATTTTGGATTATTAGTTGTTTCAATGTAAATGGGGAAAAAATAAACCATCAGGAAAATACAGTCACAAGTGCATAATATGAATTTCTACTTTTCGCTACATCTACAAAAACACTGGCATTGTTTCTAATCACTACTTTTAGGCCATTCCGTCTAAACCAAACCCAAAAAATAAATATCAGGCATCCATCCCTTCTCACATAAAATAGCAAAATAAATAAGTCGTGTAGCAAACCTTTTGAGACAGACAGACAGACAAATACTTTCCGCGGTAAAATACAGCACAATGAACAGAGTGGACCCAAAAAAACTGTAATACCCCAGCTATTGTTTTTTGGTGGGGCGAGGAAGGGGAGGGTTTGGACGCAACACTGTGGAATGCTTTCGGCGTGTTGGAAGAAGTCTGTGGTTTTGTTTGCTCCGAGCTCTCAGAGGCAAAGCTGCTCCGTGTCGACGTGGTCCTTTGTCGAGGGGATCTCGTCAATGACCCCGTGGGCGCCCTCTCTCGTCTGCCCCAGGGATGACGCGATGACGTCGACTGCCAACGAGGCGGTCGCCTCCACGGCAGCTCGGGTCGACCCCACCACAGGGTTCACCTCCACCATGTCCATGACCGACAGCAGACCTGCATGAGTTACGAGAGTCGCACGTGTTACAAAACATCCGGTCTGACCCGGGAGGGGGGGGGGCATTATATTTGCATACCTGTGTTGTGAACTTCCTCTGTGATGTAGATGCCCTCCCTGTAGGTCAACCCTCCGTTCACCGGCGTTCCCGTGGCGGGAGCCAGAGACGGGTCGAATGCGTCAATGTCAAAGCTCAAGTGGATGGGTCTTTGTTTTCTGTTGGGGGAGGAGAGTGGGGGGGGGGTGTTAAAAGAACTCAACTTGGATTACAGAAGTCAAGCCAGTCATCTTTGACGGTTACCTTGCCAGTACGTGATCGAGAGCAACCTCGGTGACCCTTTGGATGCCGAGTCTGTCGATATCCCTCATGGTGAAGTACTGGATCCCCAAGTTCTTCAGGATGTGGCTGTAAACACGCACAAAATGTCAAACCGGAGGCGGCGAAAGTAAAGAGATCACGAAAGATATGTAGGGAGTAAACAAGTGCGGGTAACTGAAAAAAAATCCATTTCAATTGGATCAAGTATTTGTACTTTGTTGTTGACTTCTACTTACTACTCGCCGGGGTCCACATCCCGAAGTCCGATATACACCAGGTCCCTGCAGGAGAGGAATGGCTTCACCCACGAGAACCCCGGGAGATCTGGCACCTGCGTCGGGACATGCACAAACAGGTGAAGTTGACTTGGAACGGCCGTCGATGAGTCATCCTCCACATTCCGAACTTGACTGCGTCTTACCTTGTCTCGCAGCTCTTTGAGCATGAAGGCCACCGGCTGCCCGTGGAGGTTCCCCGAAGGCGACGTCTCGGGTGTGTTCACATCGGCGTGTGCGTCGATCCAGATGACGCAAAGGTCAGGACACTGTTGGGCGTGGCCCGCCACGGATCCGATTCCAAGGCTTTGGATGAGAAGCAAATGGCGACTTATCAATAAGCGGGAAATTACCAAAAATTTTTTGGGAGGGGGGGGGGCAGTTTCTGTGGTTACCTGTGGTCCCCTCCCAGCATGACCAGGGTGTGACCAGCACCCACCGCTCTGCTCACAGCGCCCGAGAGCTTCTTTGTGGCGGCGCCCACCGTGCGAGGGAACTTCACGTTCATGTAGGGCTCATCCATCTCCGGGTAGCGGAAACTGAGGTCGCCAAAGTCGTGCACGGCGTAATCTGACACCGTGGAACACAAGACTCAGACACTCAGGCCACATAGATTCATCAGTTACGCTTGCTCAACGCTTGCAGCCCACTACAAATGGCCGCTTTTATGAGGGATTTAGATTTGAGCCCTGCCCCGTAAAGCAAAAAAATCCATCCGTAATTGACGCGCAGCTAAAATGGTTTCTAATTGATGCCATAAAATGGTCCAGAAGCTTTCATTTTATTACTCTTAGCAAGGCTAAAGCGTAGCGAAATGATGCGCCTCCCTTCACTTCAATGTTGCGTTTTAAGAATAAGAATAAGATAAACTTATTTTGTCCCACGCTGGGGAAATTTACAGGGTGGGGGGATAAAGTGTTTCATTGCACAAAATAAAAGTTTCAGAAAAGACCTGTACACAGTTCAATATAAGTGCAATATAAAATCAAGCATTTGCAATATATTTGTAGAATAAATATAATAATAGCAATAGCATAGAAAACACAGCGTAAGGTGGCTGTGCTATTTACAATGGTAACAGGTTTTCACGCATGTTTATTCAGCAGCCTGACAGCAGTCGGTTACGAACGAGCGACGGTATCTCTCCTTGCAGCGCGGGTGTAACAGCCTCTGGCTGTTTTGGCACCAAGACTGTGTAGAAACGTTTTAATATTAGGCATCGTATCACCCTTGTGCTGAATTTTTGAGGGCTTGCTTCATCATAGCCACAGATTTGTTATTTTGATTTTTTAGGTGTGCTCATTTTGGGGATCTGTTTTCATTTGGTTTGCGGTTGTGGTCTTGGCCATTGTTGAAAATTAACCCCCAAGGCCTGTACACTGAAGAGTTAAAAAAAAATTATTCATTCCCACTGAGCAACATTAAATTTGGTAGGCGTTTCCATCATGACAAGACCCACGAAACGGTCTCAATATTCTGTGGCCAAAGAGACAGGACATCAGCTATTTTGGTTTAGAATTTGATGGAAAATTCCCAAATCCTCAGCAACATGAAATTTTGTCATTTTGTCTATCATATACAAACCCACAAAAAAGCGTCAAAATACCAACAAAGGAAGTCTGCCATTTTTGGTTAGAAGTAGCCAGTGCCCTAAATGTTGAAGAGCATGCTTTCAAACTCAAGGCCCCCGGGGGCCAGATGCGGTTCAGTTTATGTGGCCCGCTAGGTCAAATTATGTGCATCAACTTGTTTCTTTCTAAAATACCAAAAATTGCAAACAACATTGAGATATTGTAAGAACTTTTTTATGTGTCCAACCCCACTTTAAAAATGTTTTTTTTAAACTTGTTTTTGATTTTAAAAGTAGTTATCCATCAATTTGTTTCATATAACGTGTTCATATATTTTTATATGCGTTCAGAGTCATAATTGCCCTTCAAGGGAAACCATAACTATGATGTGGCCTGTGACAAAAATGAGCTTGACACCCCTGTGGTGGGGATTTTGTCCGATTGCGTATACTAGACAGAAAGGGGAATGCTGAATTGTAACCCATTGTTGCAGGCCTTTTCGGCGCACCCATGCCGCAAATCCACTGACCCAACGTTTACTTGCGCAACTTCCAATCTAATGAGTCATTCCGTGCCAGCCTCCTGTGCAAGAGCCAGCTTACATTCCTTATACAGCACCACCAAACCGCACCACACCCTTCAACTCCCCGAGCTAGGGTTACAGTCAAGGCAATGGATGTCGAGGAAATAGTTCGAGTTGATATGGGGGCAACGTCAACCCAGATGACAGTGTAGTCTTACCATACTGCCCTTGGGGGGGGGCCGTGTGGTGCATTACCTTTCGCAGGCACGTCAGAAATAGAGTGAAGGACAATTCTGAAGTGGTCCTGTTATTACGCAAGGTTCCGGCTATGTATAGTGTCCACATGGTGGCCCTGAGCTTTTAATGGACACGGACGGCGTCCAGATAAATGTCGGTTGTGTCATCCACCCGAATCAATCATTACTTTGCGCCACAAGGTAGCTTGACCATGATCGATAAGACCGCCGCGACGGACGTGTGCTGCAGACAGAAATAACGTGGCCGTATCGCAAAGGCCGATGTTGACGGAGGGAATTTTTGGCGGCCGATTCCAATATGTGGCAGAATAAAATTCAGACCTGACTGGGTTTTGAACCCTGAGCCCAAAGTCAGCGGTGTTCCCCAGTGACACACTCGGCCGCCAGCATTTTCCAACAATGTTTCATTAACTTTACTTCAACTTTGTTACACCCACAACTGTCCAAAAAAATGACAACCAGATTCTCCCCTTCAGCCTGCTCAAATCCAATCTTCAACCCAATTTGTTGGGTCCAAATAAGGAACCCAAACTTGGATACCATCCCCCAAGTCCACAGGGCCCACAGTGAGCGGGTTAGGAAAAACAATCCAGCATCCTATTGTGCTGTGGTTACTTTAAACGGTGTGACAATTATCTGCAGCATCTTTACACCTGTCATTGTATTGTAATTACTGCACTGCACTTTCTTTGCTTGAGAAGTCGACGCATCATTTACATATCTGGTTGTACCCTCCCATTCCACCAATTCTTTTCTAGGCAATATAACTTCTTGAAATTCTAATTGTGAATAGGAGGAATGTAGAGCTGGATAGCCGATCCATGTATATTATTTTGGACGGGGAAAGATTGAATTGTAGATCTCTATCCATACTCTGTACCGATTATCCGAGAGGGGAAGTCGGCCAAGATGCGCTTTTGCCACACGGCGCAAATCCCCTTTATGACGTTTTTTGTGCGCGTGGGAGTGGGACGTGCCGCGACACCACATCGTCAAGTTGCACACACACAAGAAGAATAACAAATCAGTGTGTACCCTTTGTGGACTGTGGATTAGGAAGGAAGGAAGGAAGGAAGAAAAGGGTCTACTTTGTC
Organism: Hippocampus mohnikei; assembly: GCA_026261675.1. NCBI lineage: Eukaryota > Metazoa > Chordata > Actinopteri > Syngnathiformes > Syngnathidae > Hippocampus > Hippocampus mohnikei. The sequence continues at coordinate 4,237,128 of JAKGUB010000521.1, forward strand.
TGCAGTTTCAGAGCATGCGCAGTGCGAACACGTGGGACTGAGACGCCATTGCAGTTTATTGAAAAATTAAACGAATTACAATAGTTTACGTGAATTGAGCAAAAATTATACTCAAATGATATGGATAGTCCTTGTACGGTCGTAGGTAAAAATACATACGTGTGCGTGAATACCCCGGTGAGGTAATCTGGTTATGTAACGCCGGTGCTCACCTAAACCGGAGAGCCGCTCGATGAGCCCCGCATCCCTGATCACTTTAGGCCCGTGTTCCACCCCTCTTCTTTTCTAGACAAAATAAAACATATCACATAGAATTGATAAATGTTACGTTTACGATCTTTGTCAGGTAAATAATATCGTGATACAATGTTTGTTTTTTGTTTTACCTGTCCTTGGGAAAAGGGAGCCCCCAACACGGCCACCGACTGGGCTCGGCTCGGCTGGCCGCCTGTGAGTGCCCGAGTACGGGCAATTCTTATCAGATGTCCCCTGAGAGCCATGGTTGTCTTCTCCTCTCTTAGTCCCCGCCGTGCGTCTGACGAAAGACCGGCGCGATGTTGCCTCTGGTTCAGATGCCAAACGTGACCCGGCCCGTCACAAGTTCCGGTTTGAAGGAGGCCTACAGCAACTACTTAATATTCATAAGACGAGCAAACGGGATAAACTCAGGGCCGTCCTTGATTATTTGTCTTTTCCAATCGCGCTTGGGAGTTGTATCCCGATCGAACGTCGTAAATGGTGTCGGTACTTATGTCCACACACTGAGCGGGCCCTTCTTAATTCCACAGACGTCGACGTCAGCCAGTGACACACCTTCACGGGGGCCAATGAAACGCGTCGAAATAAGGGGGTTCATGTTGTGGGCGTGGTCTGTTTGCAAGGCGAGGGAACAAAAGTGCGTGACAGAGTGGAGTTGAAAGTGGAAATTTCCACGGACAGACGCAGCCGAGCGTGGGTTGATGGGATTGTTTACATTGTGACACCTGTTCCAAGCGCAGCTTTTAACCACGTGCTGGTCAAAAACATTGGAACACTTGACACAAAACACGCAAACACCTGTTAATTCACTATCACGCACGCGCACACACAAACCCACACATACACAGCATTAGCAGAACGGTTACATTCATTTTATATTATATATATATATATATATATATATATATATATATATATATATATATATATATAGGTAGTCCGCACTGAAGGGGTCTCACTCCTGAAGCAACAATAGCAGACATTGAGGACAGCTATAAGTACCTCGGTATACCACAAGCCAATGGCAACCTCGAACTGGCAACAAGGAAAGCGGCTACGGCCAAATACCTCCAGCGGGTGAGGCAAGTCCTAAGAAGCCAGCTCAATGGCAAGAATAAGACCCGGGCAATAAACAGCTATGCCCTGCCAGTGATCAGATACCCTGCAGGAGTAATCAGGTGGCCAAAGGAAGAGATTCAGACCACGGATGTTAAGACCCGGAAGCTCCTAACCATGCATGGAGGGTTCCATCCCAAATCCAGCACCCTGAGACTGTACGCAGTTTAAAGGAAGGAGGCCGGGACTAGTGAGTGTGAGAGCCACTGTCCAGGATGAAACATCCAAGCTCCATGAATACATCAAGGAGAAGGCTCCAACGGATGATGTACTCAGAGAATGTCTCAGACAATGGGGAACAGAGGATGAGGTGCTGGAAGAGGGACCATCATGGGAGGACAAGCCCCTACACGGGATGTACCACCGACCATAAGTGAAGTGGCTGATCTCAAGAAGTCCTATCAGTGGCTAGAGAGGGCTGGCCTGAAGGACAGCACAGAGGCACTCATCCTGGCTGCTCAGGAGCAGGCCCTGAGCACCAGAGCCATTGAGGCCCAGATATACCACACCAGACAAGACCCAAGGTGTAGGTTGTGCAAAGAGGCACCCGAGACGATCCAACACATAACTGCAGGGTGTAAATGCTGGCAGGAAAGCCTACATGGAACGCCATAACCAGGTGGCTGGCATAGTCTCACCGAAACATCTGTGCCGAGTATGGACTGGAAACCCCAAGGTCAAAATGGGAAACACCTCCCAAGGTGGTGGAGAATGACCGAGCGAAGATCCTGTGGGACTTCCAGATCCAGACTGACAAGATGGTAATGGCGAACCAACCGGATATCGTGATCATTGATAAAGGGCAGAAGAAAGCCGTTGTAGTGGATGTAGCGGTCCCAAGTGATGGAAACATCAGAAAGAAGGAACACGAGAAACTCGAGAAATACCAAGGGCTCAGAGAGGAGCTGGAGAGAGCCTGGAAGGTAAAGGTGACAGTCGTGCCTGTGGTGGTCGGAGCACTCGGGGCAGTGACCCCCAAACTAGTTGAGTGGTTGCAACAGATCCCGGGAACAACATCAGACATCTCAGTCCAGAAATGTGCAGTGCTGGGAACAGCAAGGATACTGCGCAGAACCCTCAAGCTTCCTGGCCTCTGGTAGAGGACCCGAGCTGAATGGGGGACGGACACCACCCGAGGGGTGAGATGAGGATTATATATATATATATATATATATACAGCATATTATATATTATTTTATATGTCAGGTTCCACATGAAAATAGTTTATTTCCAACTAATCTAAAGGTGTTCTCCTTTAAGTGATTATTTATAACATGGCTGTTACCAATTTTTTCCAATGAGGGCCAACAGAACAAGTACACTTTCCCAACCTTTATTGAGCCAAGGCAAATATGAAACATCTGAATTTTTTGATGGCACACCACCAAACGAAAATGTCGCAAAAAGTGACAAGCTTTCATTTGGCTGATTTTTGAATGTATTTATTTTAATTATTTGCTTTTTTTTTGCGAGTATACATTTTAGACATGAGCGTTGTATGGTGGCATTGAACTCAAATCAACTCACTTAATAAGCAGCACTTTGGCAAATAGTGAACTAGTCTCACAAAGAGAGGTTTCGAGCTTTTGAATGCCGCTCCCAGTTGTACTATCTAACTAAACAAAGATAATTACAAATTGTGTATTTTAAACCACTCCATGGAGTTGCCTTACGAGATTCCATTTAGTTTCTAACTCAAAGATGAAATGCCTTTTAGATGGGAATGATTAGCAAAGATCGTTTTAGAAGCAACAGATATTTGAACACATGGTGGAGCAACACTTACGCAGATAAAGTAACAAGACTTCGTTACCTAAAATGACAAATATTCCAGCATTTTCTTGTGCCACTTGTGGTACAAGAAGACGATTCATCGTTTGTCTGCATGACTTAGTTATACTGCCTCCTAGTGGCCGAGGAAGGCACACCCGGAGGAGCAGAACAATGAATTGGATTCGAGCGTTAAATCATGATGGTTTATTTCTTTGCATTCTATTTAATTATGTCGTTGCTTAATGTTCTTATAAAGTATTATGTTGTACAGTGCTCTTTGTCTTCATAAAAGCATGTGAAATGGAGTAGGAAAGAGTAAAAAACAAGTATGCAATTATTCAAATTTCACATTCTGCAGTTTTGGGAGGGGGTGGGGGGAGTCAGTCGGTGCTTTATTTGTATGCGCGTGTGTGCGTGTGTGCGTGTGTGCGTGTGTGCGCGTGTGTGCGTGTGTGCGCGTGTGTGCGTGTGTGCGCGTGTGTGCGCGCGTGCGCGTGTGTGCGTGCGTGCGCGTGTTTAAATGTACAGTATACCGTGTGTAGATGAGTCCAATGCCTGAGAAGTGCAATCAATGTTTACATATCGTTTATTTATTTAACCTTTCAAGTAAGTTGGTTGAGAACCATTTCTCGTTTACACTGATCACCTGACCTAGAGGCAGCATGCACGGCAGTTACATAAAAGTGTCAAGAGTGTGAAACATGATAAGTTGAAGTGATAATGGGACAGGTTTGTTGGCATTTTTTGTTGTAATTTGACTTACTGACTTATGTTTACGCCACACTTCTTCGGTAGATATTCGTGAAAATACAGTAAATGCTTAAAATAATGCAAATAAGAGGTTAGTAAATTCGTAATTCTAATTGCTAACGATAAATACATTGGAAAGAAACAATTAAAGACCTGAGTGTATTTTGATTACACTACTGGGTTTATAGTCCATCGTTGTCAGTTCCACTTAACCTCTCGGACATCGGAGTGTGATCTCAGTCAGGGCTTTGGAACGCCCGCCTGCAAGACGACACTGAGGGCATGACAGCTAAGTAATATCCCTTTTCCCATGATCCTCTTCGAGAAGAAAAAGGGTCCCTCTATTTTCTTGTGTTCCTGAAGAGTACCGGTGTCATTTTTTTAACGCCGAAGCCACACTCGTGATACGCTTTATTCCTCGTGTACGTTTAATGGGATTGGGTTCGGGCAAACGTGCACCGTTGCCGGCTCGCCCCTTTTAAAACTCCTTTAAGAGGTGAGTAACTCGGAACATTAGCTTGCCTGCTGCTAACCTGAGCTAGCTAGGCCAAGGAGCTAACACGAGCTATCTGTGCTAAAGCTAGCTAGCTAGCATGCTTGGAACATGACCGGCCGCGGTTTTTGGCCGTCCTTGTTATTTTTTTGACAGAATAGCCGTGTTCTGCGAAAATAACTCTACTCCTTACTGCGTTTACGTTAAAAAGAGTAGTTGAAGTGTATTTGTGAACGTGTTGGCGTTGAGCTGGAATGTCGTCTTTTCGTCACAGGTTCCTGTTGCCCTCACGATGTCGTTCCCTCCTCCGCTTAATCGCCAGCCGCTGAGCATCCCCCAGCTACCCCCCGGCATCCCCCCGCCTCAGTTTGGCACCTTCGGCCCGCCCGTCCCACCAGGTATTCGGTTCGGAGCGTGTCGAAACACCTTCGGAACCACAGACATTGTGAAAACTGTCGATTCTCCGAGTGAGCGTTTCCACCCTTTTATTGAGGCGAGGCACCCACTTTAGATAAGAAAACAACAAAAATGTCACAAAAGCGTGCATATTGACATAATGATGTTCTCGTCACACCTTACTTAATTGACTAACTGAGGGTAAATTCTGGCTCGCCTTAGTAGAAAACAAAGCTAATATTCTGACCGATTGGTTAATTTATTCGACCAGTTTAAGTTAAAAAAAAGAAAGAAAACAACAGGCAATACAGGGAAAAATGCCATTCGAAAAGGTACAGGGTGAAGCTACAGCTTACTGACTGACTACAACATGGTATTCATCATGTCTCAGAGTAAAATTAAGTCATGAAAAGAAACTACATTTCTCATCCTTGTCCACTTTCCCTCAAATCATAACAAGTCTCTTTTCAAACAGCTTCTGAATACATAGTAAATTATATCCATTGTACATTATTTGCAAAGTATGTCATTTGATGAAGTCACAAAATTCCAAATTATTTAGGTTAACAAACAGTCGGTTTGTTGGTTCTAAATAGTTAGCTTTTATTAATCCTGCAGGAAGTCATGACTTATTCTATTGCTTGAAGAGCTTTATCGTACCGTCTGGCATCTATTGCAAGGCCGAAGTCTTTTAGGATTCTCTTACAGCACCCTTGTCGGGAATCACTGCCCTTAACTTAATTACACATAGAGTAGTTGGGAATTTCTGTTACTCTAATTGGGGCTCAGGGTTTTTTTTTCATGGGAATAACTGTTCCCCCACCCCTGATTTAAGGCGCGTTCCCACGTTGCAATTTGTCTTATACAATGTGTTGCATAAGACAAATTGCAAATATGATGTTGCAAACCGATTGTGTTCCCACGTTGCAATGTGTTGCAAACAATTTCAAATCTGGCGGGAATAGTTTTCCGAATGCGCGTTTAACGTTATTTCGTTCTGCGACTATGGAGGCTAATTGTCAATACGACAGCGACAATGATCTCCTCGAACTGGCAGCTATCGGTCTACTAGCCGAGCTAGAGGAGCCAAAACCCAAACGGTCGTTTTTTGGTACGACTGTGGATCGGGAGACGGAAAGAACTCGGCGCTACAACGCTCTAATGCAGGAGTTGGCGTCGAGGACCCCGATAATTTCAGAAATTTCATTCGAATGGATCGCACCAATTTTGAACTTTTGTTGTGCTCATTATTTTGGCAAAATAGTCGCCGAATTACATTCGGTAATCTTTCTCACTCCAACCACCCTACAATATTCGACTATAAGTAATTATGATATTATTGTCGACATAATAATCGAAGACGCTGCCTCGATCGCCATCCATACCTGTCATGCAGTCGCCCATCAACTCCGATATGCTAGTGTAGGCAGCTTGTCGGTGTTCCCTCCTTGAGTAGAACTGGCTCCCGACGTTCCACAAGCAATCATGCGAATGGTAATAATTAATAAACCTTTCGGTGTCGCCCCGGGAGAGCTCGATTTTTTTTTATTTCTGTTTCGACGCCATTATACTTTCCGTGTTACGACGCGATGTTTTTGTCACGTGATAGCCCAACGCGTTCTGATTGGTCGGGTTCATGCCACACGTTGCAAGAAAATAGAACAAGTCCTATTTCATCCAACACGCATACAACACGTTGTATGCCACAAAAGTCTGTCCAACTTTGGGGTTCACACGTTGCAATGTGTTGCATGCCACAAAACTTATGCCACAAATTGCAACGTGGGAACGCGCCTTTATCATGAACAATGACGCCTATGAAGCTACTATATTGTAGGGGTGTTCTGGTCATGATGGTGGTACTTGGAGAGCTGAATATTTTTGGAGATGTTACTTGGTCAAAAACATTTTGGCCAACTACTCATAGTATCTGGCTGCTCAATAGCCAAACGAAACGGCCAGTGCCCCATTTTAATATAAAAACATCCCTTTCTGAATGAAATATATATTTTTTCTTTTTTTTAACTTCTTATTTCAGGTACTCCCATGATACCAGTTCACATGGGTGTCGTGACCCCCTCTCCCTCAGTGAGTCACAGCTGACCTATGCTACTGTAAATTAGGTTACATTGAGTTGTTGTTTGCCTTTCTGTTTACATTTTGTTTGTGTTGGGCAGGTTCTTGTCCCAACCACAGTTTCTGTTGCACAGAAGCCGATGCTCCCAAACAAGATCAACTTCCGAGCCAAGGAGCCAGAGGACGGCCCCACCACCACTGTGTTTGTGGGCAATATCTCTGAGAAGGCCTCCGACATGCTTGTCAGACAGCTGCTGGCGGTAAGTTCGGAGCAAAAATTTCAAACCTTACTAAAACTTTGTGGGTGACATTTGCCATGAAAAAGGTACTCACAACAGAGCTCTATTTGCCAAGTGTAGCGTCTGAATCTTCTTACAAAGCCATTCTCTTGTTGATCATTATCCGGTTCTAACACCCATCCTTGTTTGAGCTTCAGCCGTCAAACAAGATGGTCTCAAGTTCTTCTGGTACTCATTTTTCTATTGATGATAGCACGCTGTCCAGGCCCTGAGTTAGCAAAGCACCCATACCATGCTGCTCCCTCCACCATGCATCACAGTTGGGATAAAGGTTTGATGTTGGTGTGCTGTGCCATTTTTTTTCACCACACATGGCGTCGTGTGATAGGCGCTGTGATTTCTCACCTTGATGTCCGAGCATTTGAACTACATGCCTAATCAAAACAGCAGCATCTAAATGCTCTCACTGATTGATGAAAAAATGTGAAATTAAATTTGTCATTTTTTTCACAGGCCATTTACAGGGAGCAACAATTTGAAATTGTCATTTTTTTCACACAGGCCAATAACAGAGAATATTCAGTCATACTAAGCTTGTCATTTTGTTGTCTGTTTTTTGTAGAAATGTGGTATAGTTCTAAGCTGGAAACGAGTCCAAGGCGCCTCTGGGAAACTTCAAGGTAAAAAAAACAAACAAACCCAGCAGTGAGCTAATTTCAGTGTGTACAAAATGACTATCCTGACTCACGTGGATAAATTCGGAGTGTTGAACTTGTATTTCCTCCCTCCTTCCACAAGCATTTGGCTTCTGCGAATACAAGGAGCCCGAGTCAACCCTGCGATCCCTGCGACTGCTGCATGAGCTGATGCTGGGCGACAAGAAGCTGCTGGTCAAAGTGGATGCCAAGACCAAGGCGCAGCTGGACGAATGGAAGGCCAAGAAAAAGAGCGCCAACGGGGTACGCGTGGCAACCCCCCTCCCCCCACACGTCAAGGATACTTCACCGCTATTCTATCAAAAATTACTTTTTTTTTTCTCTTCCCCCAAGGGAGCGAGTGGCGATGGTAAGGACGAGGAGGAGGTGCTAGATGAAGAGACGCTACGTCGCGACCAGGCAGCGAGGGGCACCATCGAAGTGCTCATCCGGGAGTACTCCACTGAACTCAACGCCACCTCTGCAGATGGCAATGGGCAGCTTCGCAAGAAGAGAAAAGACAAGAAAGATGAGGTGTCTGCCACATACTGGGCAGCATTTTGTAGGCCACTGCCGGTCACTCTTTAAGTGTTTGTCGTGTTTTGTGAATTGTCAGGACGACATAAACGCCATCGAACTAGAGGACGACAAGAGGGACTTGATTTCCAGAGAGATCAGCAAATTCCGCGACACACACAAGGTGACCTGTCATAGCTGAGTTCATTGTATAGTTAGAGTGGTTTATAAGAAATGAAAGAAAAGCTTGTTTTTCCACCAAATTAATATTTTTGTGCTGTACTGTTCTTCCTCCCTAAGAAATTGGAGGAGGAGAAAGGCAAGAAGGAGAAGGAGCGACAGGAGCTGGAGAAGGAGCGGCGAGAGAAGGACAAGGAGCGTGAGCGCGAAAGGGAGCGTCGCGACAGGGAGAAAGAGAAAGAACGGGAGCGGGACAAGGAGCGCGAGCGGGACCGGGAACGGGACCGGGACAGGGAGCGTGAACGCGAGCGTGAACGGGAACGGGGGAGAGGACGAGAGAGCGCGAGCGCGACAGGGAGAAGAGTCGAGACATCAGCGAAGCCCGCAGCCGCTCCAGGTCAGTTTGTTGTCGAAAGCGAGTGTATCCAAATGTTTTTCTCCAAGGGCGTTTTATAGAAAAATCGAAAGATGCAAGGGACTTTTAGGAATTTCGTTCGAATTGAACCCCGACTCTCAGAACTGTGGGGCGAATATGCCACTCACTCTTCCTCCATGCTGCTCCTTTTAAAATTCTTCAACTTCAAATCATTCAACACGCTAAAACCAGTCCATCCAGCTTTTATGTCTTGTAATGTTTATTACGGTTATTTGGAAAACTGCTACTGCTAGATTTGAGTATTTTTATTTTTAAGTATGGACCGATTAGGGTCAGTTCTACCAAGCACCGATTCATGGGAAACCAAAAGCAAGAAGTAGAACAAACCATTTTTGTATTTGAAACAGATTTTTTTCCCCCATCTGTGTCTAACGCAGACACACTTTGATCCTGTTTATGTATAAAACACATCATACCAAATTAGTGGCCTCAAACTTTTTTTTTTACTAACACTTTTCATGCTGACCCCCCTCCCCCGTCACACTTCTTATTCTAATTATTTTTAATGATTATTATTTTTCATTGTGTTGCGGGCCATGTTATTTTTTGTCACATCAGTTCACTATGGAAATGACCAGCATGCTACAAATGCCCCCCCTGGGTCATATTTTGGACAATCCTGATCTAGTGTTGCATTAAAAATACATCGTTGTCTTTTTTGTATTGTTGTATTCTGTTTAATGTATGCAGGGAGAGGCCTAGAGATGAGAAAAAACGGGACCGCGATGAAGATGAGGAAGATGTGTATGAGCGCAGGAGACTGGAGAGGAGACTCAGAGATAAGGAAGCTGCCTATCAAGAGGTAATTTAACAAACAAAAAAACAGAGAGAGAAAGAAAATTTGGCTATTCCACACGACATGCCTTAAAGTCTTAAATTAACATTCTTCGCAAACTGCCTTCTAAAAGTCTTGAAGATGAACATTCCATTTGAAATGATTTCACTGTCTTGAAAACTGCCCTGACCCAAATTGCTTTCATGTAGTCTTGAAAACTGACAGTATGTATAAAATGACTTTGCAAAGTCTTGAAAGTTGACATGTTTCAGCACATTGCCTTCAAAAAGTCTTGAATGTAAAAAAAAGTCAGGAAAATTGACTTTCCAACTGAAATGCTTCCATAAAGTATGCTACATAAATTGCTTTCAATAGGTCTGTAAATGAGATTCTGCCCCGCCCTCCCACACACACAACTTGTGTCCACAATAAAAATAAACCTGAATTGAAATAATCCAAAAGGACTCGCTCTCAAAATATACAATTCAGTTCGATTGTGCCGTCGCGCTTTCGCCAGTTATTCCTGTTAACCACTTCTTTGCACAATCGAAACAAGTGCGCCGACTACAAATGATGCAGCGAGTCAGTGCGTAACCGCTAAGTCTTTGTTTCCCCTCCGGAAGCGGCTGAAAAACTGGGAACTGCGGGAGAGGAAGAAGTCCCGCGACTACTGCAAGGACATGGAGCGGGAGGACGAGCGAAGCCGTGAGACCGTAAGACAAATTGACAGTATTTTAATTGTATTATTTCACTGGTTGCTTGGTTGTCTTATCTCGATTAATTGTTGTTTCTCCTCAGATGAAAGAAGCCAAAAGACTAAAAGAATTCCTTGAAGATTATGACGATGATCGGGATGATCCCAAATACTACAGGTTGGTGGCTACATATACTTTTTTACACGTTGGACTTTATTCTGTATGTCATCTTCTCCATTCGAATGTCCTCCCTGCAGGGGCAGTGCTCTGCAAAAGCGCCTCCGTGACCGCGAAAAGGAGATAGAGATGGACGAGAGGGACCGCAAGAGGGAGAAGGAGGAGCTGGAGGAGATCCGACAGAGGCTCCTGGCCGAGGGTCACCCCGACCCCGACGCCGAAATGCAAAGGGTGAGTTTACCCTGGAAGTTAAGCTGGCTCATATGGCTTTCAATTGCAATGTCCATTATTTTCCCCCCACAAAAATCAGACTCCCTTTCCTTCTCGCATTTTCTGTATTTCTCCTGATACCAAACGGGCTTTCAAACCAGCAAGTGAGACATGCTATAAACTACCGTAAAAAAAAAAAAGCCTGAGAAAATTGATTGACTGCTTGCAAAAAGTTTCTAACCTTCAAGTGGTCCATTATGTGCAGATGGAGGAGGAGGCAGAGCGCAGACGGAAGCCTCCTCTAAAGCTAGAATCTGAGGAGAAAGTGAAGCAAGAGAAAAAGGAGCGAGAATCCCACCGGGAGTCTCACCGGGACTCCCACAGAGAGTCCCACAGAGAGTCCCACAGAGAGTCCCACAGAGAGTCCCACAGAGAGTCCCACAGAGAGTCCCACAGAGAGTCCCAAAGAGAGTCCCAAAGAGAGGCCCACAGAGAGTCACACAAAGAGTCACACAGAGAGTCTCACCAGGATTGGGAGAAGAGGACGTCGGCAAAGCTCGCTGAGCCGACGCCTCGAGACCCTCCGCCGCATTCGGAAGAGGACGAAGAAAATGCGATAGAGGAACGGTGGCGGAGGCGGGAGGAGGAAGAAAAGGAGCAGCAGCAGCAGGAGCAGCAGAATCAACAACAGCAGCAGGAGGAGGAGGAGGAGGCGGAGAAGGAACAACAACCACAACAACCACCACCACAACAAACACCACCACAACAACAACCAGAGCAACAGCATGTGGCCCACAATGGTGGGGATTCACCTGAGGCTAGGCTGCACCTCAAAGCCCTCATGCGACCAATCAACACCGCTCCCTCTGTGTCCTCTGCCAGCGGGAATGCCACGCCCAACACGCCTGGCACCGACTCCCCGCGCGGCATCATCATTCCAGGCGAGCGAACGCCTGAGGTGCAGCCTCTCGAGGAGCACCGGCCCAAGATTGGCCTCAGTCTCAAGCTGGGTGGGTAAACCGTCAGCACCCTTGTCAGACGTCGGGGACTCGAGTCACGTGACATGGCTCGAGTCTGGACGATTTTAAGATTTGGGGCTTGCTTGCTTAGCAGAATCGATTGAAAGACACACGCTGAATGGTGTGTCTGACCTATACGAAACCGGACATTAATAGTCATTGACAAAAACAAAGGACGTTTGACGTGGCTATGTAGTTAATCTGACTTATAATTACCGTAAAGTTTTATTGCAAACAATATACAGTAGTCCGGCTTGATGGTGGCTCACTGGCTCTTTTACCCAGGAACGTCATTTATGTTGGGAACGTTCATGTGATACGATCTGTTATTTTTGATTGGCTGACGCCGCGAGGCCATTCACCTGCGATTGTTCACATTGTAGCCACTTCTTCTTCTCCAGGTTCGACTAACAGCCCCAGCCAGCTGCATGCCGCCAAGCGCAAGAAGCTGGCAGCCGCAGACAGCATCTTCAACAAGTTTAACGACGACGAGGAGGCTGACGAGCAGCCGCGCAAGAGGAAGCTAGTTCCGCTGGACTATGGCGACGACGACAAGAGCTTGGGCCTGGACGGCGCTGACATGTCGGGCGCCAAAGGTGGCGTCAACACCGAGGAGAAGCGCAAGAACATTCGCAGCCTCATCGAGAAGATCCCCACGGCCCGCCCTGAGCTCTTCACCTACCCGTTGGACTGGTCCATGGTCGATTCGGTATAATTGACATGATTTGTTTGCAACCAGTGTTTAGTTTGGGACGTAAATAACCGGTTGAAACTTTGTCACCACGACAGACTCTGATGGACCGCCGCATCAAACCGTGGATCAACAAGAAAATCATTGAATACATCGGCGAGGAGGAAGCGACGCTGGTCGATTTCGTCTGCTCAAAGGTATGAAATTGTCTTGTCCTGCAGTGCGGCGGCTCTGTCGTATTGAAACGTGTGGTGGAAATATTGCGATCAATGTGTGATTATTTTAGTAGGTTCCATCACATGTATTTTTTTTCTATGACCAAACGAGCAGTAATTTTGTATTGCGATCATATTATTCGTAAATGTTTTGCTCCTAGCGGTTAGACTTGCGCCAAAAGAAAGCCAAATGAACCCTGAATGAATATGAAAGACGGTTTATTTCAATAAGTTGAGTTAACTCACTTAAAAAAACATTTTGATTTGCAGTCATTTAAGTCATTCACACACCTTCACGAAATTCTACCACTCAAGTGTGGCATGAATCAATAAGTCCCCAAGTCCGATTGCAACAATCATGCAAACAAAGCTGTGGCTTTATCACTTGAGCTTATCGATTTTTGTGTCATATGATGATATGTAGATATGTGGACTGCATTTCTTAAGCATTGAATTTATATAGACAGCACATAAAAAAGAAAAAAAAAAGCCCACTGGCTGACCAAAATGAAGCCGCCCTTTTTGATTTGAAAATTGCATTCTACATGCCTGGAGAAAAAAAATGCATGTCAAATATGACATTTCAATTTTAACAATTGTTTTTAATTGTTCCTTCCCTATAGGTGATGGCACACAGCACTCCTCAGGGTATTCTCGATGACGTCGCCATGGTAAGTCAGACAGCTCACAAATTTGTATTTCATTCGACAAGATGATCGACCAAATGGGTTTCTTGCGTGTTTAGGTTCTCGACGAGGAAGCGGAAGTGTTCATCGTGAAAATGTGGCGGCTGTTAATATTTGAAACTGAATTCAAGAAGATCGGACTGGCAAAATAACGATTCTCTCGGACCGCTTAGCTCACGGTTGCGGCTCGCCAGCTCCGGATGACAAGAGCCGCCCAACGTGGAAAGAAATGACCACGTCGCGATATTGCATGAAGAAACCTTAAGTTGTACTTTTGTTGAGGTTTAAAAAAAAACAAAAACAAAACAAAAAAACAGGAAAAAAAGTAAAACAATTGTATTTCCCCATTTGTCCTCCAGTAAATCAGTCATGGTGGAAGCACTGCTTAGCTGTGTTATCTAATAAATACTGTAAGTTTTTTTTAAGGACATGCTCTCTGTTATACATGAAGTCCTCGGTTTAGGATGGAATTCACTTCCTATCATGAATCCATATGTCATCCGAACATGCCATGGTCTATCACTATGTTAGTGCTGCGTTCACTTGATAATTTTGTTAAAAACACTTTTGGGGCATACATAAAAAATAGTATGTATTTGCCAGGAAATCAGCATTACGATCGCAAGTCAAGGCTGCTATGCTCACTGGTCAAGAAAAACTGAGCTATATAATTTTAAAAATGTCTTTTTATATTAGTAACTGCTTTGTGTTGGTCAGTGTGAAACTATTAAAGCTGATTAAATGGAAAAATACGACAAATTAAGAGAGGACTTATCTTACGTCTAGGTGGTAAACTCAAGGCCGGGGGGCCAGGTGAGGCCAGCCAAATCATTTTATGTGGCCCACTGAAGCGAATCAAGTGTCGACGTAACGTTCCTTGCTAAATGGATGACATTTTGACAAAATAAGCAGACAGCGCACCCTGCAGTTTTCAGCGACATCATCCTTTTTATCTAACATTAATGCACACGTGTCGCGCACTATGATGCGTGTAATTAATTTCGCTGATGTTGAACCCTGGGTGCTACATTCCATTCTTTCCATATTACCACTATCAGGGTTTCATACTAACAGTGATATTGTAATATTATGAATTCAGGGTTAGGTTTAGCAACAGGAAATTTACTGCTGATCACTGTAATTGAACTGTACTCCACACAATTACAAACACAATTTTAACTGGTGAGAGCTAGATATGCGAGTATTGCCTGTAGATGTTCAAATTTCCATTCCTCATAAGCTTGAGTGACAAACCAGAATGCTTCTTTATGGCCAAGATGCAGTAATAAGGCACTTGAAGAGAAGATGGCGGAATGAAGAGGAGCGAGGGGGTTTGGGTGTTCGCTTTCATTCAACAGCTCCAAAACAAACATCCAACATGTTCCAAGAGGGGCGGCACGGTTGCAGACTGGTTAGCATGTCCGCCTCGCGGTGCAGAGCTGCAGGGTTCAATTCTGCTTCCGGCCTTCCTGTGTGGAGTTTGCATGTTTTCCCAGTGGGTTTTCTCTGGGTATTCCGGTTTCCTCCCACATTCAAACATGGATGGCGGGCTAATGGAACACTCTAAATTGTCCCTAGGTGTGATTGTGAGCGCGAATGGGTGATTGCGATTGGCTGACAACCAGTTCAGATTGCACACTGCCTACTGCTTGAAGACGCCCATGATGTCATCGACAGTAAGTGTTGAGGCCCCAAACCCCGATCCGCGGGCCAAATGGCACCGGGTCGCACAATGATATTAAAAAATAGAAATAACATTGTGGCAGAGCATATATGCGTCAAAATGTCCGTTATTAACCGGGTGTGAATACTTGTCAGCAGACAGAAAATTTACTCCAATTCTATAATTAACCAGACACATCATAAAGGGGTACTTCGGATTAGGAAATTGTGTTCCTACGCAGTGACATAACCTGAATTTATACTTAAAGTAGCAGCTCATATATTTCGAGTAAATGTTTGGATGAAAAAATGTTGGTCTATAAATATTGATGCGGAAAAAAATCAAAACTCGAAACGTAAGTCATGACTATCATTCGTTACTACAAGCTTACATGTTATAAATTGTAGCGATTACTCTGAGGGGATTAATCAAATATAAATACGTATTACATTCTTTTTCTACCAAAACCGAAAAGCACAGCTTCTTCGAACAGCTGGCTGCAACCTGTAGCAGTGACGTGGCAATAAAACATCACGTGACCCGGAAGTGCTGTCCCACTACTCTCCGACAGGCCAAACCAATTCGAGTGTTTGTTTGCTTGCCTTGGCCGCTTCTCAGGTGGAGGAAAGACGCATTTTAAAAAATTATTTCGGGACGGGGTTTATATGGGGGACATGAAGGCCGGTGTGGCCTGCATGAACGTCGACGCGTCAAGTCGTCTCGCTCGTCAAACGCCGCCGCGGGCCGGACAATAACCCATCATAGCTAGTTAGCTTAGCCTAGCTAGGAGGAGGCCATCAATTAAAATTACACGTCGTCGTTTTGCTGGCTGCTTGCTAAACTCGTTTGTGCAGACCGACGGTGAGAGCTCTAGGTGTGTCTTTTGCCCCTCCAAAAGTTTCCCTCTCTCTTGGGGAGATTCGATTCAGCGGGAACGTTCCAAGTGGAGCCATGGAGGACTTCAGCTCCATCAGCTTGCTGTCTCTTGCCATGCTGGTGGGCTGCTATGTGGCAGGGACCATTCCCTTGGCAGTTAACTTCTCAGAGGTAAGCTTCGACGACAGGGGTGTCCAAACTTTATCCTCCAAGAGTCACCATGACATTCTTTCATTAATAATTGTCTGAACGTCCTCTAACCGTCATTGTCGGTAGTTCAAATTTACATAGCAAAGTTGGAAAATGCAATTTTCAAATCGCAAAGGCGGCAATTAGGAAGGAAGGGAAAAAACTTTAATTTCGGTCGGTTTTAGTGGGCTTTTTAAAAATGTTCTATTTATTTATACAGTGTCCAGATAAGTTCTCTGCTTTAAGTGCCGTCCATATGTTTACGTCTAATTGTTTCTTAAAAGATGAAATGTTGAAGCCATAGATTATTTGCATGGTTGTTGGAATCTGATTCAGAGGTACAATGATTAATCGACAACAAAGCGATGATGACATATTTGATAATTTGTCATAATTGTATTGTATAATTGATGAATTGTCTTGATACCTTTTTATGTTAAAATTGTCCAGCTACTATCAATTTCAGCTTTTCGACAGCAAATATATGTGATTTCTGTACTACTTCCTGAAAGCAGACGGATTATCTTTGTGTTGAATCAAAAAAATAAAACATTTCCTTTTGCTTTTGAAAACAATGGTCAACATTTTGCCCCATTTCTAACATGTTATAGTCCAAACCTGGCAACATTGAAGGGGGGGGAAATTTGTGATTACATAAATTTTCCAAATTTGTTCAGTTTTAATACTAAGCTATTTTTCTGTTGTATGAGTGTCAACAGGTGGATACACTGCCATCATTTTTCTTTTTTTTCCCCTGTAATGTGTCCAATCAGGAAAAGCTAAAGCTAGTCACTGTGTTGGGAGCGGGACTCCTCTGCGGCACGGCCCTCGCCGTCATCATTCCCGAAGGCGTCCACGCTCTTTACGAGGAGATCCTGGAAGGTAACCAAAGTGAACACAAAACAGTACTGTATAGACACTAGCAGTCAGCAACTCCGCTGACATGAGGTTAGTGGGAGGAGGTTCCACACCTTGCTCAAAGGCATTCCAACAGCAACGAGTGCTAACGTTCGTGTGTTTTGGTGAAAAGACACTTTACTGCAGCCGACGATCTGATTGACACCCACCACCCAAAGTGCTATGTAAATAAAGTTGAGTAACATTTTTCAAATGCAAATATCAGCTTGATGATAATAGGATTGTTACCTGGGATAAGAAGAAAATCAGCATTTCTCAGATGTTGGTCTAAAAGCGCCCCCTCCTACCACCCAAAAATGTCAAAAATGCGGACTGAGTGGATCCTAACATTTACACGCAGGGGTCGTGCACCACCCACCCAGTCAGGTGGGCATTGTCGCCGAGGCGTCGGAGGCCAAGGGTGAGGTGGTGGTGGCGGCGGCGGCAGAGGCCGTCCTGGCCGCGGACGTCCACCACGAGCACGGCCACGAGCAGCTGCATGCCTGCATCGGCGTGTCGCTGGTGCTGGGCTTCGTCTTCATGCTGCTGGTTGACCAGATCGGCTCGTCGCACATGCACAGCGCTGAGGGTGAGAAGCCAACGTGGTTGGGATGTCGGGCTGGAACGATGAATCGAATAACACAAGTCATTTGTTAGCCAAAAAGCTTGACAGAAAATATCTGCCGCACATTTTTGCCGGAATTATTTTTCCACACGGGCTCATGTTAATGCAGCTGCACACAGAACTTTGTCCACACAAGCAAACTGAATTCACATTTCAATGAATTCCAGATCATTCCAGTTCAGCGTTAGCTCTTCAAGCACTCACACTTAATATCTAGTTGTTTTTGTTCTCTTCGGTGTTTATGTAATTGTGTGGGTGTGTGTAACAGATACAGAATCAGCCAGAGTGGCCTCCTCCAAAATTACCACCACCCTCGGTCTTGTGGTGCATGCTGCCGGTAAGTCGACTTCTGGGTCTTCCCCTTCCAATTTTTAACTAGCCCACGGGTGGGCACATTTCAGTGTTCAAATTCCATATTAACATTTTGAAATGGACAGAAAGGACGACCAGGTCATTCGTAGATGGGGGGGAGGGGGAAGCGAGTTAGTTCCTACTTATTACGTAGCTCGTGAGCTTGCTGGTGGCTAGCCTGACGAGGCGAAAATGAGCTTGCATTCCCATTGCATGATTTTCTAGTTATTAAAAAAAGAAAAAACTCAACTCAATGGTTTTTATTCCCCCGGTGACATTGTTCCAAATTGTATCCCATTGCAACGTTTAAGTGTTGCTAATGTTGTAACCAATGAGTGCGTCCGTTTGTGAGCCGCTCATCATCACGGTTTGTCGCTTCCAGCCGACGGCGTGGCCCTGGGAGCTGCCGCATCCACCTCTCAAACCAGCGTCCAGCTCATCGTTTTTGTCGCTATCATGCTACACAAGGTATTATTCTTTTTTTACGATTTACATAGCTCTCATTGAAATAGATAAACTGTCTTTCATCGTACGTCTTGGTTTATTTTCCTTTATTTTAGTGGAAGACTAATCTGTGAAACCAACTCGTTAATGTAAATCCCAACCTGATCTTGTACTACAGATTAATATATTGCTTGTGTTTGTTTAAAAAAAAAAATACATGGGAAAGAGGACCTTGAAGAAAAAAAAAGCCTGTTAGATCGCAATATTGAGCCTTTTCTGAAAAATGTGACGGCATCTCTTCCGCAGGCCCCCGCCGCGTTTGGCCTGGTGTCCTTCCTCATGCACGCCGGGCTGGAGAGGAATCGAATCCGCAAGCACCTGCTGGTCTTTGCCCTGGCAGCGCCCGTCCTGGCCATGCTCACCTTCCTCGGACTGAGCCAGGTACAACCCGAATGACCTTGTGAGGTGGCGGCTCTTTGGACCAGCCTCGCAGTTCTCCCCTGCGTCGCTCTCTGCTTATTGCGTTCGAATCTGCTTAGCGATGACTTCAAGAAGCATCTCATTATGATTTAATCGATTGATTTGAGTTCAAATATAAGCTTTCACTAGTAAGTAAGAAGTCAAAAATCACATTGAGTCACGTTTCAAATGAAAGAAAAATGACTTTTCTCTCTCTCTCTCTCTCTCTCTTTTCCGCATCCAACAGAGCAGCAAGGAGGCGCTGTCCGACATCAACGCCACCGGCGTGGCCATGCTCTTCTCAGCCGGCACCTTCCTGTACGTGGCGACGGTGCACGTCCTGCCCGAGGTGGGCGGCGTGGCGGGCCACAGCCACGGGGCGCCGGCCGGCAACGGCAGCAAAGGTCTGAGCAAGGTAGAGGTGGGCGCCCTGGTGCTGGGCTGCCTCATCCCGCTGCTGCTGTCAGTCGGGCATCACCATTAAGAGGGCGGTGAAAAACAAAAGACTCAGAAACGTGGAACTGTTTTGGTCACCGCATTTGTTTTGTTTTTTTAAATACACTGTACAGACTTAAAGTGACATTCAAGTGCCATAGTAGCTCGAAGTCAGCTACTTCCTGTTTCCGGGACATGTGTACATTTTGTTTGCTTCATGGCGGGATTTATCGATTAGGTTTCCTTGGTTCCCCTCGCCAATTAAAGAGACATTCCGTAGACCGAAGTACAATAGACCGCGCCTCTATTTCTGGACTTTGGCTAAATTCACTTTAAACTTTAAAATGCAGTAACGTGAAATCATGAAATGTTCCCAAATGGGATTGAGGAACTTCAGCAACATGTGAGGCGCTAGTGTGCATGCGAGTGAGCGTGTGCGTGTGTGTGTGTGGGGGGGGGGGTCATTCCACAGTGAGTCTGCCTCATGTTTGATTGTGCAAAGTGGGTTGTAAAGCGACATGTTTTATGACTAAATTAAATGTCTTTTTTTTTTAAACTGGTGCAAAAACAATTCTCATGCCTCCCTTTACTTAGTATTGACTCGTCATGTCCAAATGCTTTTTTTTGTCCATACCTTCCTTCCTCCTCCTCTGCCGATGTTATGTCATGGAGAAAAAAAGGTGTCATGAAAAGTGTTCAGAGAGAGCACGTGTTGGGGCGAAAAGCAGCTTTAGTGGAGTGTGAGTGGGTCGGGAATGGATAAATCCACCAGGAGGAGGATTTGAGTGGACACTTTCGGCGTGATGTCCTCTGCTCCCGTCTTTGCCATTAAATGTGTCGTTAAAACATGGACGTCGTCGCGTCACTTTTCAGGAGGACCAATAAGACATTTTTATTTTTGGTGAACCATTAAAGCTGCATCATAAAAAGAGAGTGAGAGTGCCATTGACAGCCACAGTTTAGATTGCGCAATAATTTTGATATATTAAAAAAACTGTGGGGACCAACCAATATCTATTTGTGAAAATGTTATTCCGTTGGGACACAGGAAGGTTTCCACCCAATGGTGACATCCTGTGTTGAAGACAGCGATGACAGAAACGGGGTTAAATATTCTTAATGCTGAGCTGTCAACATTATCTGTAATCTGACATGGCTCTGGCACACATTCCGACATCGAACATGTTCATGTGTTGCACTTTTTTTTTTTCTCGCATGGGTTTTTTGCACATGTGCCACCACACTTGACATGTTCTGAACCGGCGGTCCCCAAAACGTGATGGTGCCACGGCGGCAATTGTACATTAAAAAGAAAAATGAACAGCACACAGACAAAATATGAATGGCAACATGCAGATACTGGATTCACAGGTTCCCATTTTTTTGTCCTTGACCTTCCGCCATCTAACGGAAGAGCATTCTCAATTTCTCTGGCTAACACAACATGTGTCACTGGTTTTGGTGTTTTTTCCATGTAGCCTAACCACACAAAAATAGCTTGTTCCGCCCTGTTTTGCAACGTTCCACACGTTCAAATATGCTCCGGCCCGTGCGTCAGTATCTTTGGTCTGCCCGATGTTTTGGTACAATAAGACACATGTTCTGCTCCACGTTGTGAGCATTAATCTGTGACGCTGCGTGCGTTGAGCCTCAGCGGAGTCATAATGCTGCTCTTAAACTGCTCCCATGCAGTAATCTGAAGCGCAGCTTTTACTGGCTGGAGCGCAATTGACTTTTCAGCATCCGTGCTCATCACCTCCACCCCACCCGCATCCTGCCACCCCGCCTCCAGCTGACGAGCGTATTGGCATCTGCATCCTTCCGCCTCACTGACTTATTGAGGAGTTTGGAGCATCCTCGTGTGCAGCGGGTGAATTGTCATCGACTATTTTTCTCTTTCAAATGGACTCACCGATGTGATTCGGTTTCCAGCGCCTCCCTCCTCCTCCTCCTGCTCCTCTTCTTTAGCCGGGCGGGATGTTCCCGTCCTCGTCCAGAAGCTCTGTGTTCTCGCCTTGGTCGTCCATGGAGCAGTCGGACTCGGAAGCGTTGGACATCAGTGCCAAGGTGCAGCTGCACGGCGTCCTGTGGAAGAGACCCTTCGGACGACCCTCGGCCAAGTGGTCCCGCAGGTCAGAACTTTCCGCAACTCTGATTGACATCCTTCATCCTTGTGCTGCTTTGCCATAAGCGATTCCATACTTATCAGAAACTGATCTCTTTAGGATTGGTGATGTGTTTGGTATCCATTATGAAAGGCTTTCAGCCATGCTTGCGCAACACACGTTTGTCATAATTGTAAGTCCGGCCAGAGTGTTGTCTGATGTAAACACAGCACGGTGGTGACGTAACCGTGAAGGCATCACGGCTTAAGTCAATTTGCAGCGTGTGCTAACGCGATCGTTTCAGCGGGTGGTGAAGGTCGTGGCACCTATTTATTTATTTTTGTCGATTTGCGGCATGCAGCCCTGCACTTGTACTTTCAAAGAGACCCCGCTCATTTCAGTCATGGAGTGGACAAAAAAACAAACTCGTGAGCATTTTTTTACTCCAGACAAACAAAGGTTTTCTTATCTTATTTTATGTACAGCACTTTGTATGCCGCACTGGTTGTTAGAAAATGCTCTAGGAATTGAGGTGAGATTGAGTCAAGTGACGGATGCTCTGTCTCGCAAAAGATTCTTCGTGATCAAAGACAGCTTTTTGCTCTACTACGCCGAGAGCGAGAAGAGAAGCTTTGAGAGCAGCAGGATCTTCAACATCCACCCCAAGGTCAACTGACCCCTCCCGCCTCCCCCCAACCTCCCCCCAACCGGGAGAAGTGCTCGCTCATGCTGTGCTTTTGTCGAATCAGGGAGTGATCCCCCTGGGAGGATGCGTGGTGTCGGCCACGGAGGACATGGGCATGCCCTTTGGCCTCGTCATCAGCCTGGAAGACTTCTCGGTGAACACTTTTAATGACAACTTTAACAATAATGAATAATCCCAAACTACTATAACCCTCCGATGAGAAAAGGCCTCCTAGTGTTTGAATATATTTTGAAGATTCCCTACGGAGTATAACATTGTCGTTTTAACCAGGGCACCGTGGTGGTGGCGGCTGAGTGTGAGGAAGAGCAGCTGCACTGGATGGAGATGCTCCAGGAGTCGGGCAAAGTGTAAGAAACTCCATCAAGTCGACGGCGGCGCCTTTTCGATCGGAGTTCAATTTGTTCTGGCACAACTCTTGTATCTCAAAACACTCATTTCCCAAATCGTCTTTCCCCATTGAAATGAATGGAAATGCCAATTTGTTCCCAGACAAAAAAAATTGGGGGGGGCTTTTATTCAACGGTATGCTGTGCACCTTGACCAACTGGAGGGCAGTGTCATACAACCATACGAATACACACAGAGACAGTAATATTGGTGGATCTTCCAAGAGGATAAAGACTATGTGACCCATCTTAGCAAAACGAGTCACTTTGATCCACATTTCAAAAATGAGGTTTTGGCATAATAAAAAAGTGAATTATGTCAGCTTTCCAATTGACTGATCAGCCATTGTGATACGCGACTAATTACATCATTACTCGTTTACATTTTAACCACAGATATCAGTAGGTATGTACCAAACGCCCCCTTTGAGCTGGGTGCTTATTCGTATCGCTAATGTTGCTCCATGACGCTAGCGGACCTTAAGCTCAAGATCCGTGCTTGTATTAACTACACAAGGTGTCGTTCTTTTTTTCTTCTTCTTCTGTTTAGTTTAGTTTGAGAGTAACCTTCAACTGGGAGTGGCAATAAGCAGCTTGCTTGCACACCACTATGCGTCATTTGGCATTTTCGATGACTGGGTGTTTTTTTATCTACAGCACGTGGAAGAACGCTCAGCTCGGGGAGGCCATGATTGAAAGTCTGGAGGCTCAGGGGCTTCAGCTGGCCAAGGAGAAGCAGGAGTACCTAGGTCATTTGTGTGTGTGTGTGTGACTGTGTAGAAGTCCTTTCGAAGCATGTTGCCATCCAATGTGTTCCTCCTGCAGATAAGCTGATGGAGGAGACGGAGGAGCTCACCCACCAGCGAGCACAGAGAGAAGTCAGACTTTTGTTCTTGACCAATCCGCTTTTGTGCAGCCATGTTTATGTTTGTATGGTTTTTTTTTTTATAGGAGCTGGAGCGTCTCAATCAGGTTCTGGAGGAGGAGAAGATGAAGTATGAGGAAGTAGTGATGGAGCTCAAGGCAGAGCAGGAGCAAATTAAACTGTAAGGAAGTAGCAGTGACAGGTTGGAAGACCCTATGAGGTTTTAGTTAAAAATGTTCAGAATTGTCATTTGATTTCATTCTAGTTTTGGTTATATCAGTAGTTCTTGTTAAATAACCTTGGTCTATGCACACTCTGGTCAACCTCAGATAACAATTAGATGCTCTAGTAGGCTTTTCTGGCCTCACTATTAATCCTGTTCGCGCGTGGATGTCCAGCATGACAAAAGTGGTCTTCTGCTTTCGGTCCCGACAGCGACCTGGACGGCACAACTCAGTCTCTTCAAGGCGTGGAGAGTGAGAAGGCGGAGCTGAGCGGCCTGACGGTCATGCTGCAGAAGTCCATCGAGGTACGTGACAACTTTATCGACAACACTGACATAACGCGTTACCCAACAGCTGCGCCGTGACATCGCTGGTGTTCAGGATCAATGAGAACGAACGGTTGGGGGAAGGTTACGAACCTCTCGAGTGTTTTGGCAGCAACTCTCCCAGGAGAAGCAGAGAACTCTGGAGCTATTGGAGGCCGAGGAGGTGGAGGAGGAGGAGAAGGCGAATGATGATGATGATGAGGATAATGAGGAGGAGGTGGTGGAGAACAGGAAAGAGCTGGGGAACCTGGACCTCCTGCAGGATCTGCACCACATCGAGGAGCAGATGAAGCTGCTGCTGAAGGAGAAGGAGCAAGCAGACGAGAAGTAAGAGAGTTTATTCATTGGTATTTATTTGTTTTTATACAGTAATTTTAAAAATGAAAAAAATAATAAAAATAAAATCTAAATAATAAATCTCAAATGAAAAATTCTACATTCAATAGTTCATTCTATGAAGTAATTGGCTCATGGCTGATCATGAAATTATATACAAAAATATTGTATTATATTCTTAATAATAAAACAATGAAAAAGGTTTTACATATGGTGTACAACACTGGGAGGGTGGAATAAAGAGATGATTGGATTTGACTATTTATTGGTACGTTTGAAGGAAAAAAATCTCCAAACTACTGAAAACATGAAGTCCTCAATTCCAAATACTATACCAAAAAAAAGTCAGTGTACAGGTAATTCATTTTTGGTCTAATTTTTTCCAGGGCTGCATATTAATTAAAAACAAATAACTGATTAAATATATATGTCAATTCAATTACATTTAGTCTAAATGTAATGACCAGTATTGAAATATTATCAATGTATTTATGTATTTTCACGTCCAACATATAATGCTTAATGCGGGGAAAAGAAAATGGCATTGATCGCGACACAATCATTGAGTGTCAACTTCCAGACAGGTTTCGTATTGACCGGGAAGCACTTATCATCCGTCTCTTGATGTTTTTGTTAAGGTGTGTAGTGCAGGTGTGTAGAAGGGGCCAGTAGGTGGAACCGGAAGTCCACCTTACACGAGGCTCCTGTTCCAAACTCGCCCCTTTCATGCGGTCGACGTTGGCTTTTAACTCATTTTCAATGCCTTGGCGGGCCAGTGTTTTGATCTCACGATCCGATCTCGTGTTGACATTTTTTTTTTTCAGACTGCGTGAGAATCAGCAGCGGGCAGAAGTCCTGCAGCAGGAGCGAGAGTTTTACTCATCGCAGGCCACGACGCTGCAGCAGTCGCTCTCTCAGCTCACCGCAGACAAGCGGCAAACCGAGGCCGAGCTGCAGGTCACACACACACACACACACACACACACACACAGGCTGTAGTACGGTCAGGTGTTGCTACTTTAAATGGTATGGTATGGTCTATCTCAATACTAGTCATTTTCTATCCCGATGTAGTATTCAGCGGCGTCTTCCCCATCATTTCATTGACTGAGCCCTGCGGTTTAGAAATTATTTAACCACTCTTTGCTGGTGCTTCAGAAAAAAAAGCTATCTATCAAAATACAGTAGCTGCCCTAAGAACATGAACATGTAAGCACAGATCATATCAGATATTTCACTCCGAGGTGACAAACATAAATTGACCATGAACATCAAGTTGACTTGATGTTGTGAAGTTTGCTGTCGCCATCTTGTGGCGTAATGCCTGAAGCTCTTGAAAAATGTCCAAGTTGGGACACTTGTAAGTTCATGTGTCCGTGTATAGTCAATTCCATCCGTCTATCCATTTTCCGGTCCGCTTTATCCTCACAAGGGTCGCGGGGGGGTTCTGGAGCCTATCCCAGCTGTCTTGGGGCAGTAGGCGGGGGACACCCTGAACCGGTTGCCAGCCAATCGCAGGGCACACACAGACAAACAACCATCCGCACTCACACTCACACGTAGGGACAATTTAGAAAGTTCCATTAAACATGCCATGCATGTTTTTGGAATGTGGGAGTAAAACCGAGCACCCGGAGAAAACCCACGCAGGCACGAGGAGACCATGCAAACTCCACACAGGAAGACCGGGATCGAACCCATGACCTGTGCACTGTGAGGTTGACGCACTAACCACTCTACTACCGGGCCCCCCTTATAGTCAGTTAAAATAAATAATTTATGGACTGGGGTGTCACTTTGTTGCATTTTTCCCCCCTATTTGGACCCAGGACCCGGTCCCTGTCTTAACTGTATTACTGTTAGTAACTTCTTCACCTTCGCCCTTAAACTCTTCACTATCAGGTGGAGATGGAGTCTCGAATGGAGCTGGAGAAGAGGCTGAAGCAGGCCGAGGAGGCCTTACAAGACCTGGAGAAAGGCCTGGACTCTCTGGATCGCAGCAGCGAGCGAGACCAGAGAATGAGGGGCGACGTCACTCAGCTGAGGCGTGAGTTGAGTTCGCGTACGTTGACGTCGCGCGTCACGAACGCCTTCCTGATGTCGTCGCGGCGTTTTCGGTCAGGCTTCTTCGAGGAGTGCATCTGCGCAGCCGAGATCGAAGCGAAGCTGCCGGCGATCATGAAGAACGCCGTCTATCTCCACAAGGCGGCGGCGCGCAGGATCAAGAGCTGCCGTGTCCAGAGGAGAGCCTCGAGACGACACTGGTGTAAGTCATACACTCACTCACTGTCGAGTTCTTGTTCAGGATGCGTCACACACGGCATCAACACAACACACCCGTGGTAAATCCAAACGACATTAAAAGATTGGAGATGCGTGGGCGAATACATTCTGTATGATGAAAATACAGTACATTGGTCCTAAATATGGTAAATATGGACTTGTTACAGTGGAGGTGCAAAGTCTGGTATGTGCAAGGTGCATAAATATGATCTAAACGGTACACTGAGGGGACGCCCGGATACACTGGAGGTGCCTTGGACATTAAATATGTATTTATGTTTTACCGGAGAGGCATCAGCCACAAAATATGTAACTATGGTATGTTGCAGGCACGTCAGACGTTAAATTTTGTACACCGCAGGAGAGAGATGGTATGACAATTGGGAAATAAATATGGTTCACTGGAGCTGTGTTAGACATTAAAGATGGAATCCAAGTAAAGCAGCGGTGTGTCAGGAATTACATTTTGGCAGACTGGAGGTGCGTCAGCCATTAAATATGGCGCACTGGAGCTGCATTTGACATTAAATATGGAACTGGTTCACCGCAGACACTGCAGGTGAGTCAGACGTGCATCAGACATGAACTATGTAAATATCGTACACTGGAGATGTGTCAGAAGTTAAATTTGGCCCGTTGAGATGAGTCATCTGTTACATTTCGGAGGTGTGTCGGATGTTACTTTCTGTGCACTGGAGGTGCGCCATTGTGAATATGGTACTCTCTTTCCCCAGTGAAACACTCCAAGTCATTTGCCACAACGAGCCTCGACGGCGGCGTGGGCAGCAGTATGGAGGAGCTGAGGGAGACGGCGCGCCGCCTCACCTGCGACAGCAACTTCCGGCAGAGCGTCTACAAGATCATAGCGCGCAAGGACGTCGCCACCAGCTTTGACCAAGACTGACGCCGGACGGACTACTTGTCCGCGCGGAGGTAGACGTTAACCGCGTTTGCTAAGCGGCAAGGGAAATCACGCCTGTGAGATCAGAATGTAAACGCCAAACATGGCCCAGGTTAGCATTAGGGTTACATTATAGTTGATTATTTTAGTAGATAATCTATTCTAGTAGAACTCGGGGGTGCCAGGGCCCTTCGATGGTTATAAAAACTTTGGCCCCCGACACTAGTTTCACCTATCGACACGAATATGGACGGACATGTCTCATCATGACAGCATGCACGAAAAAGGCTCAAGGAAGCGTGCCTGAAATTGAACAGGAAGTCGGCCATTTTGCTTTGAATCAGGCTTTTGGGGGGGAAATTCCCAGGCTCGTACTTGTGATTTAGCTCCAAATTGGAAACAGTTGTCCTACGACGGGTAATGCTAAATTGCCTAAAAGCTTTTTTGGAATTTAGATTCAGTCTAAAAGTGATCATTATCTTCGTTTAAGGGATCCTTGACTTCCCATTTCGCCGCCCGTAAAAGAAACCCCATCTGCTGAAAATACACAGTTACGCAGAGAGTAGGTCGCTAAAACAACACAGCTTTTTTGTGTGGTCACATGAAGCCTTAATTTGGGGCTTTATGTCACCATAGTAACTTAACACCAAATGCTACTGTAATTTCCCCATGAATAATAAGCTCCATTATATATAATATACCGCCCCCAAATCTCCCTTCAAATGCCACGTTTTTGCTGTACAATACGGTCCCGGCTGATATACTTTACCAGAGTGAATAAAATGAATGAAAAAAGATGAAAAATATACCAGGAAAGTGTAAATGCCTTTCAATCCAGGTTAAAAACGATGCTCTTTCCCTTAGCCTACATATGATTAACGTCGCTCGAAGCATTTTTCAAAAGCATGTCTTGTTCTTGCACGCTACACTCTTTTAGTCATCTCCTCTTTCTTTCTGTACTCTACTTTTAAATGTCCTCAACTCTTTTGTTTGTAATTCCTTCTCAAATGTTGACATTTTAACGACTGTACATTGAGTTTCCTTGTGTTTATGAAACGCGCGATCTAAATAAACCTGGCGAGGGCTCCATACTGCCCTGAAACGGTGGCAATTTGACCACCAAAATGTGAGACAATTCAGCGAGAATTTCCATCTACTCGCGCCAGCGCAACCCATACATTTGCAGATTTTTACCATCATTCTGATCATTCTTAAATATTTTTCAGTTTCTGCTCCACACTTTGGTCTATTTATCAGGAGTACGAACAGCTTGTGGCCAATACTAGCGGGCTAATGTGGCTAACAGACGCACGACCAATATGTTCAGTGTAGAGAGAGGATGTCCGGTTCCTAATATGGCTGTCGTTATTGAGATGAGGCAAATCCATCGTCAAAAAAACAAAAACAAACCTTTATTCTGCTTTTGATTGGTTTCTTGCCACGACTGGTTTTGTTTTGAGTGGTAGCCACACCTGAATGTGAACATGTGTACACAGGAATGGAGGAGGGCTTGGGAGGGTTGGGACACACACAAAAGGAACTCCCTTGACGCTAATAAAGTTGTTTTTGAACCCTTGCGCCTCCCCTCCCCAAAAAGTATAAACATTTGAAATTTGTGCAGTTCCATGAGAGTTCTTCTCTGCCCCAGGGCAGCTCGGTTCATCGTCTCATGGACCTGAAATGTCGCAGAGCAAAACACCGTTAGCCGCTAATGCTAATATCCGCTAAGCGTCAACAATGTCTTTGATCTACGTGATAAAAAAAAAAAACGCATAATAGCTGTACAGCTTCCACTTAATGAGTCAAAAATGGACTAAATAAGCACAAAAAACATTTGTTAGCTTTGGTATCAAGGAATCCTTCTTGAGAATAGAAAAACAAATTTATTTTTTGATGACAGCTTTAACCAACAATGGAAATGTCATTAGCCTAAGAATCCACATATTTTTTCCACCTTCCAATGTTTACATGTTGTGCTACTATTAGATGTTTACGTGTTAGTTTTTTTTTTTAATTGAACGTTGAGGGTGCAAAAAGTATGTGAAACTTCGGCTAAAGGCTAATAACTTCTCCAAGCACTCGTATCAGTCCAATCAATTAGACAAGAACGGAGGCGTCGATTCAAACTTTACAAAACACCCACCAGTTTTGTATTCTCAAGAAAGTGAAGCCTGTCTCGCACCAATAACCCTCAGAAAATGATTTGCATACTTTTCCTTGCGACTGCGAATCCCTTTCTCTGAGTTGATCACCGAAATTAGCGCGGATTCAAAAGTACGGCGTTGCTTCTCGGCAGTCCCAGAGGAAGTGGTTACCTGTAGCCCTGAGCTTGTGCGTGGCCCACAGAACATCCGAGGGAACGAGGAGGGCGTCTGGTGATTCATCATCCGGCCTGGAGCATTATTTTCCAAAAGAATTGCTCCTTTTTTGGGGGAGGGGGCTGTCCTTTAATGTTCCGCTGCTGCCTGCGGGAGGGAGTTCTCCTTTAAGAGCCACAAAGAGGCACAAAAGAGGGATGGATGTAGTTTCTCATGATCTGTAAGTGAAAACAA
The DNA here is from genome assembly GCA_026261675.1 of Hippocampus mohnikei. Taxonomy (NCBI): domain Eukaryota; kingdom Metazoa; phylum Chordata; class Actinopteri; order Syngnathiformes; family Syngnathidae; genus Hippocampus; species Hippocampus mohnikei. The sequence continues at coordinate 4,267,147 of JAKGUB010000521.1, forward strand.
AAAAGGGTTTTCGAGGGGCGAGGGAGAGTCAAAGCCTCGAAGGGACTGGTCCTATTTGTCATCCAGGCCGGCTTTGAGCTGAGCTTCCAGCGCCATCTTGTCAAAGGTGCGCCCGTTGGTCTCCTCGCGTACTTTGTCCCGCACGTGGAAGGAGGCGCGCGCCACGGAGCGAGCGCTCTCCAGCACGGCGCGCTTCTCCTTGAAGATCTGCTCGCTCTTCTCCAACTTGCGCTCGATGGACTGCAGCAGCTCGCGCCGCCGCTGCCGCTCCTCCTCCTCCACCCGTTGGCGGTTGAGGCGCTGCAGCCGCTCCTTCTCCCGCCGGTTCTGCACGGCGCGCTGGGCCTTCTCCTTGGCGCGCTCCTCGGCCGACAGCACCGCCTGTCGGGCCCGCTTGTCCGCCTCGCGGGCGCGGGCCTCCAGCTGCTTCTGCTGCCGCCGCTCCAGGTTTTCGGCGGCCCGGCGGGCTCGCTGGATCTGGTCCTCCTCGCGCTTGGCCTTCTCCCGCAGCTCTTGGCCTCGTCGCTCCACGATGTGCTCGTAGTTCTCCAGAGAGCGGTTGAGTTTCTCCTGCGCCGCCCGCTTGGCCTCCTCGCACTCCTCCTGCTCGCGCCGGGTGATCTCCTGGATAAGGGCGGCGTGGCGCCGCCGCTCCGCCTTGTTCAGGCCCCGCCGCTCCTCCTGGGACTGATGCTCCTTCTCCTGCCGCTTGAGCTCGGCCATGGTGAGCTTCTCCCTTAGTAGCAGGCGCTCCTGCTCCAGCACGGCTGCCCGTTCCTCCTCCAGGGCCTTGAGGTTCTGCTCCTGCAAGGACTTCTTGTGCTTCTCTTCGCGTGCCGCCTGCTGCAACTTGTGCAGGCGGTGGCGCTCCTGCCGCTCCGCCAGTTCGCGCCACTGCTTCTCGCTCTCCTCGGCTTGCCGCATCTTGGTGGCGGCCAACCGGCGCTCCTCGCGGCCGAGGCGCCGTTGCCGGGTGGACACCTGCGTCTGCCACAGCCGCTGGCCCTCCTGCACCGCCCGTTGCTTGTTGCGTTCGTCCTGCTCCCGCCGGAGCTCCTCCATCCGCCGCTGGCTGTCCCACTGCAGGTGGGCCACGTAGCGGGTCTGGCTCATGATGTCCTCCTCCTGGTAGCGGGCCAGCATCAGCGCCGCGATCTTGCGGTCACGCTCCGACACGGCGTTCAGGCCCCGCCGCTTCACCTCCTTGACGATACGCTCCACCTTCTGCGTGGTTTGCGGCGAGTGGCTCAGGTCCCCCAGGCTGAGGCTGCGGCCCATCAGCGAGTTGAATGCGGCCAGCGTCCGAGTCCGAGGGCTGGACACTTTGGCCCAGTGGTCCCGCGGCCCGTCCCAGCTGTATGACGAGGCTCCGGACTCTGAGGAGGTGCAGGTGGTGGTGGCGGTGGTATTGGAGGCGGAGGAGCAGACGGGCTCAGTCTTCCTCTGCAGGGACTCCAAGGAGTGGCTTTTGGCCAGCACCTTGGGATGAAAGTGTCCATTGTGGTGCGAAAACAAACCTCCTCCCGCGGCGCCGTTCAGTTTTGACGCCGATGGCGTCAATGTGGATTTGGCTCTGACGAAGACGGGAGCTTTCGGTGTCGGTCTGGGATACGTGCTGCAAGGTTTGCTCCCAGAAGACTTGCGGACTACCTTTAGAGGACCACTTGACTCCGGTCGCAGGATTTTACCAGAGGACTGCTTGGGACCTGTGGAACTGACTTTGGTTGGTTTGGATTGGAGTGAGGGTGCCGGTTTGGAAGCTGTAACCGAATCTGAGCTGGGGGTCTCTTGTGTCGGAGGCTGAGTGGGGACCTTGTGCTGCTCCAACGGCGACATGCAACTGTTGACCGCCGCCTGCATCACCCGTCGCTTCTCCTCCCTGACGATCCGCTCCCGCTCTTCCCTGCAATGGCGCAGCTTGGCGTGACGGTCCCGCTCGTAGACCTCAAAAAGACCCGTGGCCACCCTCATGGAGCGACCTGGTGCCTCGCGGGCAAAGTCGGAGAGCGGGCGGGACAGCAGTTCCACGGGTTTGACGCCGCAGCGGGCGCATGCCTCCAATGAGCGCGGGCTCGTCAACACGTAACGGCTGCCCTCGGCCGCCGGACAGTCGAAGTTGTACAAATCCAGGTGGAGCTTGGGTGACAGGTCGCCTTCGGGTTCCGGAGGCGGAGGCGGCGGTGGTGACTCCGCTGCCAGAGACGAGATGAGGCAGGGGCTTGGCTGGGAGCTGTTGCTAGGTGGCGTCTGGAAATCACAGACGTCGCTTTCCTCCTCTGTGATGGCGCCATCCGCCTGGTCTGGCAAGCGCTGTTCTCCGGGACCACGCTTGAGGTGACCAGTTGCGGGGCAATAGACTTGGAGGTCTGCTCCTCAGCCTCCGAGGGGTCCACCATCGTTGGCTAAGATGGAGGAACAGGAAGAGAGTTCACTTAAGTGGTCAGTAGGGGGAGGGTTGCCTGCATGCATTCATGCTTGCACATGTGCATACACTCCAGTGATTTTCTTTTTTTTTTTTTAAACAGCAGATGAGACTTTCTGCCTCTAGGGAAGTGACATCACACACAAGCCTCTATCCTGTAACAAAAGCTCTATTTTTGGCCGATTTACTAGGCCAAGTGAATTGTGAAAAAACATGTTTCACTCTCACATAAACGAGACATGCCCTCGAACCCCACCCCTTCCCAAAACAATTTAAACAGTATCCAGGTGTTTTAATACCATGTATACACTCTAAAAGCAATTGGGTAAAAAATAACCCAAATTTAGTCAAAAAGAGACTTTGGGGGTTAAATAAATAAGCCTAATTTTGTGGCTTGTTTTTGGCAAAAAACAACCCAATTTTTAGCATTGTTTTGAGGATTAGTCATTTGACCAAACTTTTTGGGTTAAATTAATAACTCAAAATGCAGCCACTCCCTTTTTGACCCAAATTTGATTTTTTTTTTTTTAAACATGGATTGTATTTTCACTGGTGGCAGCAGCACTTCATCACAAAATCCATCGATTTCCATGTCAATTAACGAAGAGGATCGGTGCATATGACGCATGCAGTTTACTCATCACCAAACACGGCTGGTTCCCTATCTCTTGCAAATAGTTATTTATTTATTTATAATATTTTATTAAATTATGATCCCACATATATTTTGGGAAATGGGCACTTTGCTAAAAATATACTTGAAGGGAGATTCCCAGAAGATAGGGACACGCGCCCCAAAAAGGTTTGTAATTGATTCTGGCGGCAAAGCACCAGTTGTGTCCAAATGAAACTCCTCAGTGATATAACAGAGATTATATTACATCTTGCATGAATGAATGAATAAATAATCCACACGCGAATTCTGTGGTTGTAATATGTCCCCAATAGAGAAGGCCTTGCATCCTCTATGGATGATGTTACTAGAAACCTGCTACAATAAAATGAGGGCCTCGGACCCCCACCCACACTCCCACTGACAAAACATGAAGATGCAGAGGGCAGTACATTCTCATATTCCAAGTGAATATAATTCAAAAATATTTGCTGACCTGCCAGTCTGCAAAACGTCGCTTGAAGCGGTGATTTGTTCCTCTTTAATCCGTCCAGCGGGTTTCGATCCCCGCATAATAACATCAGCTGGCGGTCGGCCCTCTTCTCCTCCACCACCGCAGAGCGCCTCGCCGCCTCGCCATCTCGACACCCGGACGCGCAGGTGGCTGCGGATCAGATCGATCGTTCCAGCAGAGGTTCCACTCCGAGCGAAAATATAACCCTAGCCAAATGTCTGCTTTTTCTACGATGATGTCCCGAATCCTCGCTGGTGCCGAAGCATCCCCCCGCCGCTTCGCCTCAGCCTGCGTGATGGCCCCGCCTGCTCTCATCTCAATATGCTCGCAAGAGTGACAGCAATATGGACCAATGACTGCGCGGCTGCTGCACGCTTTTAACCTGCGGCGCGCCTGATGCGTGCCGGCGAGATTCTTTCCAATCGAATCAGAGATCCTTCTAGAACATTATCTCTTGCTTCTATTTTAATAAAAGTAAAAAATAGTTCATCCTACTAGACCCTATTTAAATGCATTTTTACAAATGATATGAATGGATGGAATTTCCATGTTGTCATTTCCATCATGGAAACGATCGTGAGAGGCAGCAGCTGTCATCCACCGCAGATGGAAAAAAAACACCAATGTGTAATACAGCTGATGGCCACTAGAGAGCGGTAGAACGCTACGTTACGGTGTTCTGTTTCAGCATCATAACGCGTAAGTCAAACCATTAAGAGAGTCCTCGCTTTGTTATCAATATGCTTATATTGATGTTGTTCCTAATGATGAAGTCGTTTTGCTGTTGGAAAAAAGATTCGATCTAGTATCTCATCACTCGAGCTATCACCTTTAATGTTGCTTTCAGTGACTTAAGTTACAATTTCTATCTCTACGTAGCTATCGTTGTATTCGTTGTGCAAAGACGTTTAGTGTGACCAGTGTTCCAGCTATGTCTCCCAATTACGTATGTCACTTATTGGTCAACAGCAGAGTGTATTTGTCATGTCTCGTCTTTCATTTTTAGTTCTCAGTTTTAGTCCCGTCTTTGGTGTTGTCATGTTAGTTTTTATTTTGTAGTAGTTTCCTCTTGTTTCCTCAAGGTGGTAGTCTCTGCCTCTGGTCGACTCCCTGGTTAAAGTCTGCATCTACACCTGTCCCTTGTCAGATCGTCTCCTATCTTGCGACGTCTTGAAACAGCCCAGGTTGCTAAGGTTGACCTTTTTCCATGTTACAGAGAGTCCCCGCCTCTTTTCTTGGCTTCTCAAGTGAGTACAGTATTTTCCTCCAGTTTATGCTGTGATCTTTTGTTGATACTTTTCTTGGATTCGTTTTTCCAGCATTGCTGTGATTTTTTTTCATTTGTCTACTCCTTTCTTTCGGTTATAATCTACATATTAACATCAAGTGATTTTAATTGTTTTTTTAGGGGGCGGACTATAAAAATGACTTGAAATTCATTGATGTCCAAACTTATTTTTATTTTTGGAGTTGCGTGGAGCCTGGGGTTTATGTCTAAGTTTGTTATTGAAAGCAACCACTGTGAAGCAATCATTAAATAACATTTAAAAAAAAACTAAAACCTTTACACTTTGAGTTCTGGTGTGCTCGCCTTGGCCACCGGGAGGCAGTAATGTATAGAAATGGTCATGTAAACACAGACGAAGAACATTTTCATTTCATCAGTTGTGTTGTTTGACTTTTGGGGAATCGTCAACATGGAAGATGCGTACATTAGTCAAAAAAGGTTGGGAACTAATGGCCTAAAGCGTTTTTTAAACCATAATCCTTTAGATTATATGTTAGCATGAAACAACCAGGCCGTCCTGAATGGGGAAGTCAAACATTTTCTTTTTGTGTTTAATGTGCCTCCTGAAGTCTAAATATGGTATTTTGATTAATATTGTGTTTTTGGAATCAGAATTTAAGCGGAAAAATCCACCAGTTTTTATCGATGTCAGGAATGAGTTTTCCCTTTTACTGCCACTTGCTGTTGACTGAAAATTACATCACAAATTACAACCCAGAAAATAGGTGAGGAAATGGCTTTACCCGGCAAAATGGCAGCACCCTGAGATTAATCAAAAGGGGTGGATTTTTCTCCTTAATTCATATTCCACCAACGCATGACAATTCCGTGTTTTATGTTTCATTTGACAGTTAGCTTCAACTAGGAGTGCCATGAAACAGCTTGAAGCCTCTTTGATTAAATGTTCACTGCCAACATAGATACTGAAGAACTTGTCTATCTAATATTTTATCTTTCTCATCTATGTAATCTCATCTAATATATCTCGTCTTTCTGCCTAACAATACTGTTTTTTCTTCTTCTTGCAGATGGTTACCAACAGCAAGCGCTTCTGCTGTCTTTGACAAGGAGAAGCCGTATGTACAAAAAGTTCATTTGAGTGCATTTTCGATTGTGACGTAGATAAATACGAAACATAAGAACAGCCATATAAATTAATCCGCTGTGTATTCTCCAGTGGGGGCTTGATGATGACCCACTAAACTTGTGACAAGCCGAGGGGAACCGTGTCACTTCAATTGAGTTTTATCAGCAACAGAGAACGTGATGGCTGGCTTTTTACCAGGGCTGAGTCGGGGTGTGTGGGGGTCAGGTCCAGTTTTGTTTTTGTTGTTGTTGTTGTTGTTTTGGAAGGCTGCACTGTCGAGTTCATGGAGAGGTGAACTCCATGCGTAATTTAGCGACTAATCATAGCATTTGCACAGGGTAGTGGAGCGACGACAGTAACTACCCGTTCATATCTGTGGGTGTACAGTACCAATAGACCCCCAAAAATGGGTAATCTAAATGAATTTTTAAAAAATGTAAATGGCTGCTTCAAACCAATATGGCTGACTTCCTGTTGTTTTCTGCAACATGTCCACCTAATTCCATATCAGTCAGAGAAATTTTTTCTAACCATTTCAGAGGCTCCCACACCCCCGGTTTTACAGAGAATCTCCAAAATGACTAATGCCATGCTTTGCCTACATTCAATGATGTAGCCAAAGACACGTTGCCAATCTGTTGAGGATACCTGGTCGAAGCTCGTCAAAGTACAAGCCCCAAATGGCTGCTTTAAATCAAAATGGCAAACTTTGTGGTCTATTTCTGGCATGCATCCTTGAAACTTTTTCGTGGGTTCTGTTATGACCAACATGTGCACCAAATTTCATGTCGATCGGCGAAACTGTTGTCGAGGGCCAATTTTTTTTTTTCCGCGCTACTGAGTGAGTTTTAGGCCACAGTACACACCAACCTGCAATAATTGGTGAATTTTCAGCCAGTTAAATCTTTCTTTTATAGGAAGTCAGCAAGCATGAAAATTTTGTTCATTTTTTATCATCCTTGTCATGCAAAAAACAGACCAAAAAAAATACACTAAAACTATGTCAAACAGTTTAACATTCATGCCAGGCCAGCAGGGGGCAATCTCAAATTTGTCACAAAACAACTTTACCCTTAAGTATATTTGTATACTCGGTTGTCTTGACATTTTTGTAAGATTTTCCCTAAAAGCAATGTTGTCATTAATTAGTAGAAAAGTGTCATTTTGAGGGAGGACCTTTGAAAATTGCGATGTCTACTCGATTACGCCCTCCATTTTACCTCAAAATGAGCGCAGCCAGTGTCCGTTTTCAGTTACAGAATGGCCACTAAATACGGAGTGCAGGTGTTCAGCTTCACAAATGCAGCTTTTAAGCACTGAAAAGGGCCAGCAGGTCAACCTTTATTTACCCCCCACCCCTCACGCCTTTCACTCACCCCCCCGCCACCCCACTCGACCCGCACTCTTTGTCTCTGTAGATGTTTTCTACTTGTTGGCCGAGACGGTTCAGCAGCTTGTGGAAAAGCCTCAGTTGAGGCCTTGTAATTAGAGCTATTGAGCTGCTGGAATTGGCACAATTAGGGTCAGCATGAATGATTGCAAGCAGCGGCGAGGGGGGTGCGGGAGGATTGGGGGGGGTCAGGTCCAAGGGAGGCAAGACAGTTTGGAAATCATTTAATGAGGAGAAAACTGAAAACCATCTGGAATTTTGGTTGTGGGGTGATGAAGACAAGAATCTTTTAATCTTCAGATGTTTCTTTTTCTCAGTCTGAACCTCTGCTATGCGAACAAAGACCTGGTGCCGGTAAATTCCAGGAGGCGTGCAAGAAATGGGGGGTAAGACAGTTTGGAGATCATTTGGTGAAGTGAAAACAGAGAAACATCTGGATTGTTGGTTGTCAGATGGTCATCACCAGGTTGATGTTCAGGGTGTCCCCCCCGCCTACTGCCCAAAGACAGTTGGGATAATTGATATTCTTGTTTGAAGGATGGTCATCACCATTGATGATTTGGTCTTGGGATGCTTCGCTTTCCTCAATTCTAACCTTAGTGCCACCCAGTCCCCATTCGGTTCCAGAAGCATCCGAGGAGAGACCAAGAAAGGGGTGCAGGAATTTTACTGATGAACTCAAGACAGAAAACCATCTGGATTTTTGGTTGTTGGACAAGAAAGACAAGTATCCTTAGTCCAGGAATGCTTCCCTTCCTCGGTCCGAATCTCCCATCTGGTAACAGCACAGGGTCCAATTATGATGCTGCAGTGCAGTGATGTTCTGAGACATGAGGACGAGTGTTGCCCAACATGAGTGTCTGAAGGAATGTTAACGAGATCACCTGAAGTGATCCGCCCCCCCCCACCATTCGCCGCCTGCCCTCCGCCCCCGCAGAGGTTGAAGTTTGCCGGGCGTAAAGCCGTTGTAGGCAAAGCAACACTTCAGGCTCAAAACAAAGTGTGGCGCGGGAGGGGTAGCGGGAGGCGCGGGTGTGAACTATTGCACCAGCCAGCGTCAGCATACGGGCCTGCACCTGCGCTGAGCTATTCACCGCCATGTTTACACACTGTCAGCTACAATTAAAAGCCCCCGCCGGGTAGACGAGGGTGCCCGACCCTCCGCAGGGCCCCCTGCGCCCATACTGGGCCCTTATGGATGCCCAATTGAGCGTAGTGCTGGGTTGATTGAATTAACAGCTCTGTCTCGGCATGGGACCGCCAGGGTGGGTAAAAGGAGGAGGGGGGGGGCGATGTTGGTGTTTGGAGAATGGGTCAAACTAAGGGGGGGCGGGGGGCATTTGTTGAAAGTGTCCAGCAAAGCTTTCTGTTGGCAAAGCAAAGCTGGAAATGTGAACTGGGGACAAGCAAAGGTCTCACTCTTCACAGGACCAGCCAGGCCCGCAGATGATGCTGGAAGCCATCTTGGCATCTATTCCCAACCTTTATTTTCAGCTTCATGGACTGTATTTTACATTGGAAAAGTATCACGGCACGCCACCAACAATCGTGCATCCACAGGTTAATTTTTCCCCATCTCGCGGAAGAGAATTTCATTGTGCTGCCTGTCAACATATGTTGCTGCCTTTTTTTTTTTTGAACACTTAGGCCAAGTGTGCTACTGTACTTTAATATTGGTCATTCTCGTGGTTTGGATCTTTGTATGAGGCGCATGCAGCAGACCCATCGCCAAAAACAAATACCGCCAACAACTTTGCTGAACATTCGAGTATGTGCCACTTATCCAGGTTTCGCTTAAGAATCGTGTATCGTCCCTAAAGTCGAGCTACCAAGTCGTAGGCTGAGAAACTTGGCAGGGGGGGGGTGCTTATGCAAATTAGCCAAATTATGATGTCACGATACATTGTGGGGAAGAGCCGGCTCACTAAAGATTTACTTGGGCATGCATTCCAGAGACCCAACTAATTATACGCAAGCGTATAAAAAGTTTGACCCCCCCCCCATGATATGTCCCCTTTAAATTTCAAAACTGGTCAATTTGACCGGCAATGTTAAAAAAAAAAAAACAGCAAATAAATCCCACATGAATGTGTGACACTTCATTGGCTCTGCAGTGCATTAAACCCCCCGCCCCCCACAAAAAGTACCTGCGTGCGATCCAAAATGCTTTTTAAGCTATCGAGCCAAATAAACAGAGCATTTTAATGTCTCTTTTATTTATTTATATGTATTTAAAAAAAATCCCCCTGCAACCACAGTGCTGCGTCTCTCGCGTGGAGATTTTCTTTGTTTATGTCACACGATAGCCGACGTTTAAACAATAATCAGTTAAAAATGTCCATGATGGCCGAGGCTGACGTGTTTGCTCTTCAACCGCAAGAGAGACACTCGGAGCGGGCCTCTGCCAAGGCCCGACCAGCTGGGTTAGCACCAAATTGAACAACTTTACCGTTGCGGTTGTGTAGAGGAACACTTGAACATTAAGACAGGACATCTTTAAATATGACACGATGCGGTGAGAGGTGTGTGCAGCTCACAATAAGTCAGTTGTATCAATATCTGCAAAATGAAAGTTTCCATCTCAGTGCTTTATTTACATTCTGTATATACCCATTTATTTCATTTTATAAATTAAATGGGGATTGTTTAGCTCCGAAACTTAACCATTTGGATTATGCAGCACAAAATTACTTATAAACCGCTGTTAATTAGCAATATGATATTGCCCGATACTAAAATTGATACCAATCTTAAATCTGCTGTTAGCTTGTTCTGTACAAAAGGTACGAATTTGTGTTTGAAACAGAAATATATTTTATAGAAAGGTAAAATACTGGCTAAATGTTACAATAACCAAAATGTTAACATGAAACGATTAAATCAAACAGATGTCAAATGTAGAATTTTACAATTTTCACGAACCTGTGATACTGACTGTAGGCGTGGCTTCGAACCAAACCCGCCGCCGCCCATTGGTCAAACGCGAACGTCAATCTTTCTCCCCGGCTCCTTTTTTTTTTTCTCCAACGAAAGTAGGCAATGAAAACTCGTGGGCGAGGATTGAGAGAGAGTCAACCTGCGGATACAAGCGAGCACTCGTCACAATCAAGAGCTGTGGCGGCCACGGTCGTCCCGCGGGTGCCACTATTATGTGACTGCTGACGTGAGGAAGAAGAAGACGAAGAACAGATTTGAAACCCCCGCCGCTGCCATGTTGTCTTCGCGCATCGTTGTTGTTTTTGTCGCGGCGACCTGTTGCTGTCACCTCATGGTGCCCGTGCTGCTGCTGTGCTACCTGCCTCACGTCCACGCCGGCCACAACAAGCCGGCCAGCAGGGTGAGTCGCAACAGGTCAAATATGACATTCAAATGAGCTCACCCTGAAATGTCATGACTTTTCCGAAACGGCATAAAAAAAAAATATACGCGTCCACTAAGATGGATTTCAAAATTTGTCAGGACGGTGGACCCCCGCATACTCGCGGTGCGGCAAACGCGGATTTACCTCGGCCCGGTCCCCAAAACCCGCGAATAACGGAAAATGATTAAACTCGACACTGTCCATTCCATAAATGTGTTATTTTCTGATGGTACAGTGGTAACCGTGTATAAAAAAAGAACATGAATGAACTTGAACCGTCTGTTTCCACCACATTGGCATAGGTTCCTGCTGAACCGTGCACCTGTGAGGCTAACGAAAGTCCAAGTTATGTACAATGGCACCTTGAGATGGGTTTAATTCATTCCATGACCACGCTTGTTTATAGAAACAAAAATGAACAGAAATGTTGCACTCAACAGACACTGTAGTCTATAAAAACACATATCACTGTTTGATGAAAAGCAGATGAAGTGATGCCACAGATTTGTTTGCATTATTGTTGTAATGTGATTTCGGACTTAGCGGTTTATGCTTTTGCCACACTTAATTGGAAGAATTTTGTGATGTCATTCTGAACACAAGATTGCAAGTGACGGTGTTTAGTAAATTAACAACTCTAATTGACATAGATAAACTGTCTTTGATATTAATTAATTAATTAATTAATTACTGGTCATTTGTCTTTATTTAGAATGAGTCTAACCGATAAGACCTAAACATTGATAATGTGATTTAGTTTATGGCAATGCACATCAATTTACTGCTTCTTAGTTAAAAATTACAATTGACAAATTCCCTGGAATCGCAATCGCAAGATTTAAAAAAAAATAGTTTGGTTTTTCCAAGTTGTTCAGCCAACCATTTTCATTGATTACCGCCGCCAACTGCTACTGTCCTTTCACGGCCAAAAATGGTGCGTGAATTGATAGTGGCCAATGTTGTGAAGTTAAATGTTGCCATCTAGCGGTAGGGGTCAGCAGTGCACTCATCTTCAAATTTTCCCGGAATCAAAAAGCAAAACAATCAGGCAAGCTGATATCACCAAAAACTTGGAAGTCAAGGTACTTGTATCTCAAGGCACCACTGTATGTGTTTTTTTATGGGACAGTGGGAAGCATGTGCACAGGGGAGTTTGAAACAGTGCCGATAACTGTTTGTGATCCCTCCCACTTTTGCGCAGGTTCCCACAGAAATAGGGCTGGGCGAGTAATCAATCTAATTGAGATATGATGATGATGATTTTTTTTTTTTAAACTACTTACTGAGTCCTACTCTTTTGGACGACTGCTGAAGCATTTTGCTGAATGACCAGGAGCGCTTATTGCGTCAAATTGTCAATGTAAGAGTTTTGGTCAGCTGTCACACACTGGAGCAATTTCACAACACATGATTAAAAAAAAAAAAAAAAAATTAGATTCGCTCGAGGGGTGCACGCCGCGCTTGTGTAACAGACTCTCTATCCGCCGGCCTCCAAACATAACAGTAATGATAATATGATAATAGCCGTACAAGTTTGCTGATTAAGTTGCGGTTGGCGGCGAGTCTGGAGAATGAGAGAGGAAAAGCTGTTTAAGGGCACTTGAAGGCAACATTTGGCTTTTGGATGATTCCCAAATAAAAGTGAAAGGCAACACTCTTCTCCTGTGATGCAATCGGTGCCCGGAATTTCCCCCCGAAGCGGGATAACGGGAAGTTTCAGAAAGGCTGAGTCGCTTCATTACTCTGCAAGCTGCCGAGTGACGAGGTTACAGACGGTGCTGTCAAGTGACAGGACCAAACGAAGCAAAAGTGCAAACAAACAAGGCGGGGCTCCCGCCCGCCATGAGCGTATAGCATCATTTTTGCGGCGGTGAGGAAATAAGTGCAGCAGAGACGATGTTTTATTGGCGTGCGCTAAATGGCAACAGGTGCTGGGCATACAGGTACGCCTTGAGGGAAAGTCTGGCCCTGTGTCGAAATTTTGAGAGGAAGGATGACAACACCGCTCGACTTGGTTTTTTTCCCCATAGGTAAATGATGTCAACACAAACGAGCTGCCCCAAATTGTTGCCGTCAGTAAGCCACAGACCATTTTCACATTATTAACTGTAAATAAAAGTGTAAAAGTGAGTCTGTGGCTGGCGTTAAAAGATGATACAGTACAGTGGTACCTCTACTTCAGAAATTAATTGGTTCTGGAATAAATTTCTTAACTCGAAAATGTTGTAAGTAGAGACACGTTTTCCATGTAAATGTTCTAATCCGTTCCAAGCCCCCCCCAAAAAAAAAATCAGACAAAATTGTTTCCTAAAGCATAAAAATGCAATCAAAATATATAACAAATACATGTTACAATTAGATTATTGCACATTAAATGAGAGTTGTGCATAAAGTAAAAAACAGAATAAAAATGGTCATTTAATGTTTTTTTTGCCCTCTTTAGTTCATGTTCTCTCTCAGAAGTGGTTTTTGTAAAGAACCGATCCAAGGACGTTTGCTTTTGTCGGCTATTAACAATCCTTCGAAAATGTCCCAGGCAAACATCAGCATAGCGAGTGATCGCCCGTCCGGTGAACACTTTTTCTGGGTGGTTCACATTCACGTAAAACTATCGGAACGCCTCATGGCCCGAGGAGGCGAATGGCGAGGACGCTGCATCCACACATTTCTGTCTATCCACACACATTCGGTAAAGGTTCCTCTTTGCCTTTAGGTGACTTTGGGCCAGCTTTTTTTCCAAATTCTTTTTTTTTTCACCCACTCAGCGATGCTATTGGGCATCTCGAAAAGACATTTCAGGGCAAGAATAAAAGCACAGAGGTGAAGAACGGCGTATAAGCGAAACTACTTAAAGACGTACAAATCATCATGTCTAAATTTTATGCTGGTGGAGACGTGTGCTCCAAATCACAAACATGTTTTTTTTAATGAGCCAAACCTCTCATTAGGAATGCCGGGGCTCCATTTTTTTAGGAGTGGAGGGTCTTTTACGGGCCATTGGCAGATGTCCTGGATGCCGACTCCATCAGTGACCAATCACACACGAGTTCACCCTCGGAAAATGCCTTTTCATGCTCAATTGTCTGCCGTTCCAATCAGGATAATGAAAGCCAGATCTGACATTTGCCTTTTTCTTGACGCTGAAAGCTTCAGCGGCCTCTGCTCATTTCATGAGTGCTACGAATATATTTCTAATGTTTTATGATGAGCATTGCTCATTGCTGTCTTTGGAAATTCATTATTTCCGGGACATTTGTACTGTCGCTTTTATGTTACTTTCGCACGTTGACATTTGCAATGTATCCATAAACTATTTGCAACACTTCACCCCGCTTCCGCATGATGTGATATTATTCTATTTATGTACACTATGTAGGCAAAATAAATCATTTTAGAATCAATCTGTAATATAGCAAACTGGACTTTTGGAAGTGTTGCTTTCTGTTGCGCCGAGTGGTCTTTCAATAGATTCAATAGATCAATGCCAAAAAGTTTTCTCTAATAGGCCTACTATGCTTTTGTATCTTTTTTACAAAACAAAGCAACAACCGCTGACAAAAAAAAAAAATCCTTATATTTACAGTCCATCGTAAGGTGAAATGGTTGACGACCCTTTCAAGTGAATTCAGGGATTTGCTGAAAACGTGCAATGAATGCGAGCTATGTCTTACTCGCTTGTGGAGTTGTCGCATTAAACTGTTTCTCATCAATTGAGGGTTTTTTTGTTTGTTTTGCGGCACTTTGAAATCGGGCATGAGTCAACCCGCCCCCACTATTGAAGAACTTCAGCACCTTCATTCGCGTTCGTTTTTATCCGGCCCAAGCCTGTTAGCTTGCAAGCTAGCTCTGAACTAGAATCTCTTGTCATGGCAAGGAAAGCCCAGCGACCCGGTGGAATATATTGGAGTGAGTTGACCGGAGCCTTTAGGCGGATACTGTATTCGGGCAGTAGGCGGGGGACACCGCTGAACCGATCGCCAGCCAATCGCAGGGCACTCACAGACGAACAACCATCCGTGCTCACTCTCGCACGGTCAATTTAGAGCGTTCCACTAACCTGCCATGCATGTTTTTGGAATGTGGGAGGAAACCGCAGTACCCGCAGAAAACCCACGCAGGCCCGGGCAGAACATGCAAACTCCACACAGGAAGGTCAGAGCCTGGATTTGAACCCTGCACCTTTGTGCTAACCAGTCGATCACCGTGTCTTACGGGGGTGAATTTATTTATTTATTCATTTATTCTGATTTCAAGTTTTTGCCACCGCCAACTCGTCTGCAGAATCCTTGGAGCATTCCATGTGGAACCTGAATGACTCATGTCTCTATATTCAGTGTGTTAGGTCAAGCAGTCAAGTCACGTGTATTATTTCGCTGACTAACACCAACCTTGAAACCTTTCTTGAACGATTCAACCAAAACTTGCCAGCATCTGCCAGACAGTCTTCTTTTTTTTTTTTTTTTTTTTAATCCTCATGAGCTTCAGGACAGTTCCGTGGGTGGCAGGACCATATGACTAAGCTGCAATGCTTCTGTGGGAGACTATGGTTTATTTCTATTTAATATAAATGAAAGAAAATCAGATTTTAGATTAAATGGGTCTTTAAAAAAAAAAAATAATCCTTGCGTAGGTAGAAGAAGGGCTGCGTCCATTAAGGCGCTGAGTCATGGGTGGTGGGGCAGCGCAGTCGGCGTGTGGGCAGGGGCTAGACTTTCTGGCTCGTAAGTAAACTGTAAATGGTCTTTCGCCGGTAAAACGCTTTTCCAACTTCTCACAAAGCGTCTTAATATCTCCTGACTCACCGACTGATGATGCAGGACCAACGGAGACTCTGGACCAAAAACACCACCCCTATTTTACTGTAAATTGACGGCTGGACAGTAGGGGCGCTATTCTGGCTTCAGTCACACCTTTCGTCATCGTTTTCCAATTTGAACAAACTCCGCAGTCAGCGGTATGCCAAAACCGACATTTAACTTCTCTCAGGCGCGGCCTTTGCTCCAAATATTTGTCACTTTCTGGCATTTTTCTGCACTTGTGACACACCGGCTAATTTAGACCAACGCTGCTGCGGCGGGAGACAGCTCCCGTCTTGATTGCCTTGCCAGGCAGTCTTTAACTTCTGTCCGCCGACATCTTTGCTCAATGTCTTTCCCAGGAGTTGTTTCTGCTTTGGTTTTGTTGGTTTTTCTTTCGGTCTAAAATCTGACATGTGGTCTAAAAGCTTAGACGTTGCCGGAGAGACTGACAGAGTTGTGGTTTGCGTGAGAGGTCACAGAGCAGGTGGACACTCACAAAAAGGAGAAAAAAAACACGTAAAATGAACGTCTTTCATTTGTCACTTGTGAATGTGAACAATGTTGCTTGTTAGAATAAACATATGCCTGTCACTAAGCCACACCCCCAAGATACAGGCCGGCCAATCAATGTGGAGTTTATATCTGACGTTGATGCTTTGCTAAATTCATTGATAAATTATCCACAGTTGTCAAATAAGGGAGATTTTGTGAACCCATCATGATCAATGCAGACTCTGCCCAATGTTATGTGGTTGTTTTTTTTTCATTAGTTGAGGGCTCCGGATAAAGTTTAAGTTGGGTAAAAAAAAGCAAAACGTCCATCCATCCATTCATTATCCCTCTTCTTGTTCATTTATGTGATTTCAGTGGCTAATTGGCGACAGAGACAACCACTGCGGCGGCGCTTGCACGCGACCGCAGGCCAAGCCAGTGTGCGGCTCGGATGGACGGAGCTACGAGAATGGATGTGAGCTGCAGAAGGCGCGCTGCAAAGACAAGACGCTCACGCTGGCGCACCGCGGCCGCTGTCGAGGTGAGCACACGTCAATTGTTATGTGGATTTTACGATACAACAGTCCGCACACTGAGATTTTTGTGACTTTTTTTTGTTTTTGTTTTTTTGCTTTTGGAGATGTACTGGGTGATTTTTACAATGTAAAGTTTGATTTAAAAATTACTTTGGGGAAGCAATAACACAATGCTAAATCCTTATTCAGAAAAGATGGGTCTTTCAGGCCTCCTGGCCACCGGGGGGCAGTCATGTGCTAAGGGCCACGTTTTGGCTTTCAGGAAGAAACTTGGCGAAAGTCGAGCAGTCAGCGGTGGTGCTCCCACCTACGCCGCCATCTCTGAGCAGGGACGCGGTGCAAACAGGTAAGCACTGTGCACAGAAGGATATTTTAAGCACAAATCACAAATCAAAAGCAAGTCTTTTCTGGCAAAACATTGGTGAATGGATGTATTTCATTAAATTCATTACGTTTACAAACCAAATAATAAAAAGTCATATACACAAATAAAGTTAAAAGCTAAAAAAAAACACCTTATGGGAAAAAAATTGGAATGTTTTTGGGTTGTAAAAATCTAATTTTAACATACGGGGATTGCAAAAGTGCCAGAACTCAGTGAAAAATAACCTTGTTGTTAAAAGATTAAAAGATTATAATCATATAAACAAAAAGAAACAATTCCTTGAGAAATATACATTTTAATACAAAAAGTACTGTTAATTAAAAAATAAATAATTTTAACGTTTAAAAATGGACCAAAACGGTGAAAAATATATAGTTACAAAAATAATACACCTTGAAAATATGAAATTCCAAGTAAACTATTGTCAATTAATATAAAATGCATTTTGTATTTTTGTAGAAAATTATTAATAGTGACAATTTGCCTTATATTTACCATATGTAATATATAATATATATTATTTTAATTAAACAAATTTCTAATAATTTTAGTGAAATTAAAAACTATCACAAGGCTTGAAAAATCTACATATTGCATTCACGTACTGAATTTTTTAAATAAAAAAGCCTTCAACACTATACGTGTTTGTTTTATTTCATTTATTCCGAACCAAAAAATGGCAGAAATTAAACAAAAGCCTTGATTAAAAATCAACAGGACATATTAAACTTTCTTGGTGTGGACATGACCTGAGATAAAATAGCACCCGCTCCACCCCCAGAATCAAAGTTTACCTTTCGACTCAAGCAACAGACGTTCAAATTCAAATGATGCTTTTACGATGTCGTTAGCTTGGGCAAAGAGAAAAAAAGAGAAGTGAACGAGGAGATGTCTTTGATTTTCCGCCTCTTAGCTGGCATGTAATTTTTCACAGACCTCCCATCATTCACTGGCTCAGCAGCCCAGATTGATCAGTGTGGAGTAAAAAGGTCGGAACTTGGCATCTGCTTACCCGCCTGTCTCCCTATCCCGCACCCCCCACCGTGACCTTTAGGAAAACAGCACCTTGCACCAGATCCGTTTTTGGTCAAGCGGCGTCGTCTTTCCCGACGGTAATAGGCAGTTTTGTTCCATAAAATCATGGGTGCGTGAAGGAACACTGGGCGGCTCTGCTTTGTTGCAGCTTTTATTAAAGTCGGCAGCTCACTGGACTTGGCTGCCTGGACACTTTTAAACATAATGCAACCAAAGAGGAAGTGGAAACAATACCCAAAGATGATTGATTTGGTTTTGGGGTTTGGTTTGGTCAATAACGGCTGTTTTCTGAGTTTGCTCATGTGACGTTTGCAAGCTGAGCCATGATTGGTCGTTACTTGAGCCTTGAGCAACTGTGATGTCATGTTAAGTCGACAACAACAACAAAAACCCAAAACAAAATGGCCGCCCCCAGAGCTGGATAATAACAAGATTTTATTTTTCTGTCCTATTCCATAGACGCAATATGAATGAGAATACCTTCTTTTGACTAGTGGGGCCGCGGAAAACATACTTTGTTTTATTGTAAAGTAAATGGTTGACTGGACTTCCCCTTTCAATCAAATATAGAATATTTGGTTCAAGTGAAACGTGTGCCATGTTGCGTTAAGAACTAAATGTTAACATTCTTCTTCTGTTTGAATTCTTCTTAGTAAGTCACATTGCTCTGATCAGGGCCACTGCTGCCATCTGGTGGTGATTTATTGTACTGAAATCATTTCCACAGCCTCGATGCTGACTGAGGAGGTGCGCAAATATTATTTTAGTAAAAAACACCCAAAACATATTTGAATGAATGGGTTTTTGCAAACGTATTTTGGCGTTTGGGCGATAAATCAATTAATCAACGAAGGAAAAGGAATCGGTTTTTGCACACTGTTTTCAACACGTTATAAGTATTATCTAGCAGTACCACAGGTCACTTAAGATCGCATTTGGTTACAGATGAGGGTCAGTCCAAGTGTCGCGTGGAGAGGAGCCAGGCTTTGGGGCAAGCCCGGAGGCCACATGAATCCATGTTTGTTCCCGAATGCAACGAGGATGGCTCGTTTGCGCAGGTCTGCTATGATGATGATGATGATGATGATGGCGGCGATGACAATGTCCGAACGAAAGGGTCATTTCATAGATGTATCGTAACCGTGGCTTTGTGTGGTTGCACAGGTGCAGTGTCACACTCTGACTGGCTACTGCTGGTGCGTCACCACCGACGGAAAGCCAGTGAGCGGCTCCTCGGTGCACAACAGGACTCCGGTGTGTTCAGGTACTGCCGAAAATGAGTTTCAAGGTCGGGGGACTCATTTGTGTGTTCCGGTTGTTCTTCAAACCTCCAAAAGAAACACATGAAGACAGATAATATCACAACGCTTGGAGGCGTATATTCTTTATCCTCTGAAGAAATGACTAAAATGACAGCATCTTAATCACACAAGTAATATTTTACCGTCAAAGAAGAAGCACAATTCTTAATTTGTGTCTATATGACCGAACTATATTGTACTGCCTCCCAGTGGCTAAGGTGGGTACACCAGAAGGAGCAGCACAATGAATTGAATTGCATTAAATTATGATATTATGATAAATATGAAATTCCCATGTAAAGTTTCCAGCTTGGCAAATTGACCGAATTTTGCAACTTATTTCTGTAAATAATCATTTTCAGCCCAATGAAGTGAAAATTTCCCACGGCACACCTCATGAAAGGCACGGCATAGTGAATTTGTTTTTTCCCCAAATTCCAACGCTGCGCAACCACGAGTCACTAACTTGGCTGCCGCGCTCCTGCCCACCTTCGACGACGAAAACCCATTCTTCTCCAGTTGTCATCACCAGTCTGTGTGAACACTTTACATCCTTGCAAACTGTTGTTACAAAATGGCTTTTATGTGCGCATTCTGCTTTTGACTGGCTGCACAGTCACTTTTGCATATCATTTGCGGAGGAACGTACAAAGATTAGGAAGATTTTCTTCAAAAGAAAAAGGCTTCCCTATCCTTTTATCCAGACATAGAAAGAATATGGGAGATTGTTGTCACATGTAGGACACGGCCACTACTTGCCAGAAATTTCAACTGCCCCCAACCCCGCCCTCTTTAATTTTGCTTTTGGCCTAATTTTGCAACCTTCCTGTCTGTTTTTCCTCTTTGTCTATTCATCTATTTTAGAAGGACAGTCTTCGACAGGTTCCATGTGAAATAAAGGAGATTGTTGTCAACATAGCCAGTACTTGCCCAAAGTTACAAAAGCTCCTTTAATGTCACTGTTGCCCTCCTTTATCAGCCTCCCTGGTCAGTATTCCTCTCATCTTTTCATCTGTTTGACAGGAGGTACTGCCTTCACAGTGTTCCATGAAGCATCCTGGAGATTGTTGTCAAATATAGGACACACGCAGGACTTGCCAGTAATTACAGCAGCACCATTAATGTCACTTTAGCGATTTTGTGCAGCCTCCTTGACCAGTGTTCATCCATTTTAGAGGGCCTCTCTTTCTGTTGTCACACATCGGACACAACCAGTACTTGCCAGAAGTGTCAAAAGCTTCTTCTTCTCTTTCGTAACCTCAGTGGCCTGTTTTCATAAAGAACACGGGTGATTGTTGTCCAGTGTGGGAAATGGCTGGTATTGGCAGAAATTCCCACAGTTCCTATTTCACCCAAAGCCTCTTTAAGTGCGGTCACTGACTAGTTTTCTTCCCATCTTTTCATCTATCTTAGAGGGGGGCTGTCTTCACTGTGTTTTATGAAGAAAATGGGAGATTGTTGTCCCATGTAGGATCGAGCCAGTACTTGCCGGAAGTTGCCCCAACCTATTTAACGTCAGCCTCATTCAGTAGCCTTTCTGACCAGCTATCATCCATAAGGGAGGATCTTTCTTCACTGTATTCCAAGAAGAATATGGGAGACTGTTGTCCCATGTAGGACAGAGTCAGTAGTTGACATTACATTGTTCGCTCTTTGAATGATTTTCATCTCGTCTTTTCATCCTTTGTGGAGGAAGTGTCTTCAGCGAGTTTTCTGAAGAATATGGGAGATTGTTGTCCCATCTAGGGCAGTCTAGTATTGCGGAAACGAGACTTTACTGGCAACGGTTCTTCATGTTTTCCTCTAGCCAGCGAATGACATTCACCGACACACACGTCATGTGACGGGCATCAATCATGTGCCGTATACATTCGCAGGAAACTTCCATGAGTTTTTGGGAACACACGCCGGGACGAGCGCATTGACAGGTAGTACATCTTACGATCCAAATCGCGACAGCTCATCGTTTTTTTCCGCCCTTTTATTTTTTTCTTCTTTTTACTCTGCTCTTTGCATCCGCGTAGCATGTCGCCACCTGCATGACCTGGACCACAAACTCTCGATTTGATTTTCAATGCATCGCAATTTCAGGTTTTTCCATTCGGCCAACGTGGTGATCGGACGCTCCTTCAAAGCTTGGGTTGTAATGCAAAAATGCACACTTCGGTACATACAGAACGACCCTCAGTTATGATATTCCAGACGTTCAATAAAATTCAATTTTAAATGAGTACCGTATTTAATGAAATGTATCATGCTTCAATCTGTTTATTTTTAATTTAATTTAATTTTTTGCTGCAACGTCAACTCTTCAGTGACATTTTTGGGCTTTTGTCATGAGTCACATTATTACAAACAATCAAAGGTTACTAAATGCCGATAGATGCCACGAGATGGTTGAGAAAACACGACTTCAGTTGATATTAAGCACCTCAACTCAGTTCAACGTAGTCGCTTATCTACAGGATGACAAAAGATTGCCCCTAAGCTATAACTTTAGTTCCAGAATTAGCCACATGTCAGTTCCAAAAAAACCACACCAACAGGCTGAGTTTGGATAAACTTTTACAACTGAAAACAGTTTTAAAGTTTTTTTGTCGATGAATTAATGTTTGGCCCATCCTTGACTTAGACGGCTAATTTCCCCCAATTAGCCTGTTCAATAAAGGGTTTCACTGTATGTACCGTACCAAATAAAATAGGAATACAGGCATACAAAATGTTCTTATAAACCATTCGAGTCGTTACGTTTGCTTGTAGCCCGTTTGAGCTCGGATCAATCCATCCTGACCGCGAAAGGGCTCCAAATACTCGGGATTATTTGCAGGAATGTTGTCGTCGCTGCCGCTGTTTTCTGCTTTGTACACATCTGCGTTTTCGCTCCGCAGGGTCCGTGACCGACAGACCTCCCGGGCCGGCAAACTCCGGGCGAAAAGGTGAGTTGCGCTCGAGAAATGTTGCATTTGGTTATTTTCAGATGTGGTCAAATGACCAAAATGAAGTGATAGCCTTTTTTCTTAAATGCGTCAGTTCGCTGGTCTGAGATATGCTCTGGAAGCAGTGCGTCAGCGTGTTGACATCTTATTTGATTTAAGGGCCTTATATTTTTCTTTAAAAAAAAATCTAGATTGTATAAACTAAATCCAATTCAGGTTGTCTGTGCTTTGCTTTTAACTCAATTGCTTCCTAAAGGAATGTTCCAGATGCTCCAAAGCTGCATGTGGGTGAGTATTTTCCGAGGGGGGGCGTTCAAGGTTACATAAGACGGACCCTATCACATTCATTTCATGACCTTGATTTTTTTTTTCTTTCAAGCTCAAATTCCAATGAATCCCTCAAAACTAACCTTCCCAAAATATGTTTGCCACAAATAAAGCCATGTTTTTGTTTTTAAAGTTACACCTCTTTTATTTTGTGGTCATTTCTGCCTGCTCTTATCGTTTACACAAACCCTCTGAGAGATTTTTAATTTTACTGATTGAAGATTTTCGAGTAAATTTTCGATCAACAACAATCCCGAAGCCATAAAACATTGCCATCTATAACAGGGCAGAATGTCATATTGATGCGCACCCTCTTACTGTATCTTGACACTATTGGTCCCTGCATAACATAAGTGTTAGCAATAGTACAAATAAAACGACATTATGTTAAGTGAAGAAAGATTTTTTTTAAAATCTGACCAATATTGATTCGTTTTTGTGTTCAAATATATTTAGAAGAAATCACATCCCTCCCATCCGTATTATTGGGATGACGTCGGTAGTTATGCAAGTGTAGCATAGCCTTTTACCGCTCACTCATTCAATCCATTCGCACACGTTTCATCCCGGTTCAACTTGCTCACCACCAAACGCAAAACCAGACTCTCCTGTATAATAAAACCAGGCCAGCAAAATATGTGGTTGACTACACACACCCTTGTTTGAACTGGACATCCGCTTTGGGATGAGGAAAGCTACTTTAAAGATCCCTTCCATCTCCATCAGCCAGAAGGTACAAATTCCCACTGGCCCGGAAAAACACCTACAAAAATATCTTTCATTCCATCTGTTGGAACCATCGTGAACAATTTGAACGGATACATTGCACTTTTCAACGTGCACTTTTTAACATCCACCAGTAATGTATATTTTAAAAAATGTTCATGTATTTATTTTTCCTTCATTTTTATTGTGTAAAATCTTTCTTGATGGGAATGAATGTGTTTGTTCTGTCACTATCGGGAACAGACAAAGTGTTCTATCTATCTAGCTATCTTATCTAGCTAGCCATCTATCTCTCTATCTAGCTAGCTAGCTAACGCGCTGTCTATCTACAGTATCTATCTAGCTAGCTAGCTATCTTTTTGAAGCCGCGCACCTTCTTCAGCATCCCAACACCGATAGCACACCCCTACCACCTGGCTTGTAAAAAAGGACAAAAATATAAAAAGAAAAATAAGCCACTGCCAAACTAAAACCAAGAAAGAGTTAAGTTTACTGGAAATGATGATGGCGCAACCCCCTCTCCCTGGCCCACTATTATAGTTTTTGAGTTGGAAGTAAAAATGTTTTCGAGAAACATTTCACATTTTGTTGAAGAGGGGAAAAAATAACAATTGAGAAAAAGCCACAATGTCAAAATGATTCCACCAGACCGCTATGACACTTGTGTGTGTTTGTGTGTTTCTTGGTCTAAAAAAAAAAAAAATGTGTTAATGTGCGGCTGTTTGATGTCAGTGTGAGAGCTATTTCATTCTGCGCGTGAGTGTGAAGGACATTTCGAACAAGCGGGTGGCCATGCTTTGTTCATCTGTTCTCCTTGTGCGTGTGTGCTTTTGTGTGTGCGCGCGAGCGTGCAACGTTTTTGTGTCCACCTTGGCCGGGCCATGTGCAAATCCCAACCATTCAACACTTGTGGAGAGTAGATTGTATTAACCTCAATAATGGTAGTCTCTTTCCGTTTCTTTCTCACCCTCAATCCAGACGACGGCTCCAAGCCTACGGCCACCGTGGAGACCCTCGTCCCCGCCGAAGGCGACGGTAAGGGTCCTCAAGTTTTCTAATTTCGACACGTAATCACCCCGGGGGTCTCACGTTGAAAAGAATTAGAGGCAGGCGTTAGGGACACTGGCAGAGAACCAAAACCCTGTTGGCAACTAAAGTGAGGGCAACACTGGACAATTTATTTTATGTGATGTATTTATTGAAATAGTGAACTGCCAGAACAGAAACAAAAAAAAAGTAGTTTGAAGCTTGCTTTCAACTAATATTGTCAAAGTCTATTTGGGTCCTCTTCATATTCATGAAATGAAAGGCAAACTTTCTCAAATATCCATCTGCAGCGAGCCAAAATTGTCATTTGATCGCCTGTGGATTGTGCAGTCAGTTTGTCAACTCAAATTGAAAACGACTGTTTCGGTTAACAATGTAAAATGTTGACGTGCAAAAATAATAGCCCAGAGGCGGCCCGGTGGTGCAGTGGTTAGCGCGTCGACCTCACAGTGCAGATGTCGTGGGTTCGATCCCAGCTCCGGCGTTCCTCTGTGGAGTTTGCATGTTCTCCCCGTGCCTGCGTTATTTTTACCTGGTTAATATTTTTTAGGGGCTCCTGAACCTCGGCGTACAAGGTCAAGCACATCAGGGCTGTCGCCAAATGTTTTTTTTTGTGTGTGTGTTTGTTTTATTTTAATGATCATTTTTCCAAAAAATTGTCACTGTGAAGTGTTGTGTGCAGAATTTTGAGTATGTATTTATTTTTTTATTGTATTTTGGAATGAAGGTGCAACCGTAAATTAAGCCTTGCGAATACTTTTCCAAATGCACCGTAAAAGCAGTGACCAGTCGTCATAAATAATTTAGGTGGCGTTAGCGGCGCGTGAGGTTGCCGTCGCTAACATGACATCCATCTGTCACTGCAGAGGTAACCGCCCCCACCCTGTGGATCAAGCAGTTGGTTTACAAGGAGAACAAGCAGAACAGCTCCACATCCAGGAAGCGAGGTGAGATTGAGCAGCGAAGCTCTGCTTCGCGTTTTAGCGTGTGCCCATCTTGATGTTTGACGGATGTCAACTCTCCACAACGTTACGTGCTTCCATGTTTAGATTCCGGTTGACTCTGAGATTTGGACGCCCCACAAAGTTGCATGTGGACATGTTTTTTTTAAATTTTATTTTATTTTATTTAATGAGTGACATGTGAACGCTCTACAATGTCATGCATAGCCACGTTGATATTCCGGTAGCCTCCGACCGACTTGGTCCTTTTCCAACATTGTGGAAGTCGATTCTGACATGTGGCCGCTCCGCAACGTCATCTGCATCCATGTTTGTTTATTCCAGTAACACTCTGGCATGTGTTTGTTCCACAATGTTGTCAACGAGTTGCCCCCCCCGCCCAAAAAAAAAAAACACAACTTGGCTTCGTTTTACGAGCAAGCCATTTTGTCTGGCGAAACGCCGACGCCCATATTGACCAACATGCAACATTTCCTCTCATTTTAACTGCTCGCTTTGAGAGAATTTTGCAATGGTTATGGAACAGCTGAAAGCCATTGGGGAGGCGGACGGACAGGAGAGGACCGGGTGGGGGTTAACTCCGGCGAGGAAGCTTTGAGGATGAAGGGAATCAGACCACGGAGGAGGAGGAGGAGGAAAGATTCGGACTGAATGAGGATACGGACCAGCGCTTAAAAATTCACTCGGCACGACGCCTGGAGGAGTGGAATGCATAAAATAGAGCCGGTCTGTTCTCAGCACGTCATCTTTTTGTCTGCTATATAAAGAGGCAGCAAAATTGTTCCGTGCTTAAAATGACTTTGTAGGTTTCAGGTGTCGGGCTGTGCTATTCTGGTCAAGGGAAGAGAAGTAAAACACGTAATACAATAAAACAATAAGAAAAAGAAATCGGAACAACGCTAGATTGAGTTACACTCCGTCTTCTTCCGTTCACATGCCTGAAAATCATTTTCTTCGGGGAGTGCAGTGTAATATTAAACACACAGCACACAGACACGTCGCAGACATCTCCGCCTACGTTATAAGATGGAAACGTCGGACTCTCCGCCGTAACAGGAAGCCCAAGGTCATCCTTTGAGCACAACCGGACCGCTCGCACTACCTTTCAAGCTGTTGGTAACTTGGCCACAATCAAACTTGCTGTGGCTCGACCCGTTGACTTGACAAGTGCTACTCGGCGATGACGTCAAGAGCGCGACGTGACTGTTCGCCAATTCATTTGCTTTTGTGGTGCACCGCTATTGTGTGCTTTTCTTCCGGAGGCCCGACTTCAACGGCTTTCAGAATGGTGACGCCACTGAGCTGACCCGGGACGGTAGTCGTTGCCTGCCGTGGTGATTAAAAGCTTGCGTTGCGGAATACACCTCGCTGGATGTTTAAAGCCCTTTCCTGGCAGGAAACCAGGGAAGTACTAATTATCATGAATAAAAATAACCCGGTCTTCTGATGCTGTACAAATATGGGCTGTTTATTTGCCGTTGCAGCTCATCATTAAACCGTCTCAGTTTCACTGGCACGAGACACATTTTTGACGCCACTTTTATTTTTTTTTTTGGGGCCAAAACACGTTTTTGTTCGTTTCAACTTTTGGACAGGAAAAACATTTCTGATGAAAAGCATAAGATGTCATCCGAAAGCCAAAGTCATGAAGCTTTGAAGGTGTGACGTGTGACTCAATGGAAAAACAAAAAAAACAAGCGAAGAAAACACAAAGTTGCCTCGACGTCTTATTCCCCTCATGCCGAGACCACCGGCGCTGCAGTGGGACTAATCAGCTCCATACTTTTTTGTTACGCACGCCATATTGCCACCATCTTGAAATGCAAAGGTGCTAAACAGTTGCAGCTTAAGGACTCGCAATCTCCCGATTGTGAGGCCTTAAAACGGACCGGGAGCCACGGCACGTCGCCGCGCTCGTTCGTCTTCAGGATGAGAAATGGCCCAAATGGACCCAAGTGTAAATAAGGCGCGACGGGGACGAGATGGCGCAGAAGCATCTTAAGAGCACGGCTCGCAAATACGATCGTATTTTATCGCGGTGTTTGGCAAAGTGTCATTCACGATGACAAAGTAACCACTGCGTAAACAGCAGAGGCTTACAGGATACGCATGATTCCTCCCTTCAAACCACGCATTTTAGGTTCCTTGAAGACTCTCTCCATTTTTTAAAAATATGAGTATAAATGTTTCGTCGATACGTGCCCCGCGCCTGGCCGGCAACTGTTCTAGCGTGTCCTCGTTCTCTCGCGCTGAGTAAACTGTGACAAGCTTCGGCTCCTCTGGTCCATGTTTGGTGTGGTACACACAGCATGTCGGCAAACAGCACAGTGACTGCTCGTCACCCCCGTTGAGTCGGTTAAGTGACTGATTTGACGAATTTGACGACACCTCCGATGAGAATTAGAGGATGGTTGAACGTGGCCTTATGGGCGAGGCCTTTTTTCACCATTTTTATTTTTTTTTTTTATTTTTTTGATTTTCATGAGATTTGTATTCAAAAGCAGAGGCGTCAGTGGATGGATGAATGTTCCTTTTTGTTCTCTGTTCAGGTTTGGCCTTTTCAACTTAATTTTGTCAATGCAATGTCTTTCATAGCAATGTCTTTCATAGGCTTTTGAGAATATAGTTGCTTTGCTGTGCAAGGAACATAAATCAACTAAAAAAGCTCTGTTTGCATGTTTAAAAGTAACGTCTTAACCAGCTTTGTTTTGCTATCTTACCAGGAGAATGGAGTTTTTTTTTTTTAAAGGGGATGCGTTGTTTAAAAATGTCGTGAAGAGCAGAACTCAATGATAGAGCTAAAAAAAAAAAAAGATGCCATATAATTGGCCTTTTTTTTAATGTATATTTGTTGTTCCAGGGAGAATGGTTGCACCACCTCTGTCGGTTAAAAGGTTTGATAAATTGTGTTCTATGGCGTTAAAAAAAAAAAAATGGCTTTGTTGGTGCAAATTTTTGAAGGGTTCAATCACGTTTGCTTGACTCTTGACACTGTACTGATTTTGGAGGTGTTTTATGGTGGGGTTTTTTGTTTTTGTCTGTCGGGGTGTTGAAGGGTTTTTGCTTGCTTTTGACATGCTCGGGGGGTGGGCTCAGTTCAACACATGACCCATCTGCTGTTTCCAGACTACTTTGTGAACGTGCATTGAGTTTGTTCGTCATGCTTCTAGAGAAAGTTCCTTCTTGCGACCAGGAGCGACAGAGCGCCCTGGACGAGGCCCGGCAGAACCCTCGTGAGGCCGTCTTCATCCCCGACTGCGGGCCCGGCGGCCTGTACAAGGCCGTCCAGTGCCACCAGTCCACCGGCTACTGCTGGTGCGTGCTGGTCGACACCGGACGACCCATTCCGGGGACCTCCACCAGGTATTATGTCACGCCGCTTTTGTCGGCTGTCACCTTGTTAGCAGCACGGCTTAGGACGGTTGACAGAACAAATTGTTGCTTTCCATTTGATTGAAGCAAAAAAGAGTCATGCCATGTAAATAGGGTGAAGAAAAAAAGATTCTCACTCTGTATTTAGGTCAAAGAGCGGCTACAGTACTTGGGTAAAAAAACGATTCTGTTCAAAGTAGAAGAACTGAATCAACTAACGTGCTAAAGTAAAGGTACAATGGACTCGACAGACACGTTGTTTCATGGTCCAAGTTGCCACGAGATGGCGGTAAAATGCTACTTTTGTCAAAATGAAGCTCCTCACCTCACTTCAAAATAGTTCCTTGGGCCTAAGATGCCACAAAATGGTGTCAAAGCAACACAAAAAATGTGTTTTCCGGCCAGTAACGGAAGATAGATTCCATCACTCATTCACTCCCAAAGACGTTTTTAAACGTCTTTTCTAGAATTGGTTGGTACTAAATGAGTTAAAACCTGCTGAAGTATCAGGGCCCAACATTAATGGTGGCCCGATGGCGGTGATTTCGGGCCAACATGCTTCTTGCAAATGCAGGCCTGACTGGCCAGTAGAGATTCAGCCATATGCTCAAACGGGCTTTTCCTAGCGCTGTCTTTGCTACTTCATTTTTTTTAGAGCCTATAAAAAAATTGGGAGCCCAGCTCACTCTGGGATCTGAAGCCAGGTTACTGATTTAAGCACAGCAGGTCTTTCACTCTCCCAACAGATGGGGGACGTCTTCCTTTTTCACCCGGCTCCCACTCCGTTCCTGTCTTGTGATTCTCATCCCAACAGGTACCAGACGCCAGAATGTGACGGCGCCGCACGTTCTCGCAGCTCCGACGCCGAAGATCTGTTCCAGGGCCGAGACCTGACAGGTTTTTTTTTTCTTCACATTTTTTTTTTTTTCCTGCCGCAGTCAAAGTTAACCTTTGGATGGGGTTCCAATGAGCCACGTTCACAGCGAGAATGTCATTGTGTCGACGGCACGTTGCTCTCATATCCAGAGAGATGTTTTTTCGCGTAAAACCACATTTTAATATTGCTGTTTATTTTTTTTTACAGGTTGCCCCGAGGGGAAAAAAGTTGAATTCATTACGAGCCTGTTAGACGCCCTGACCACAGACATGGTTCAAGCCATAAACTCACCGGCGCCCTCTGATGGCGGGAGGTAGGCAACGACAATCTAAACTGCTGAATCCATCAGATTGTCGATTGGGAAGTAAATTGTCAGTCATATTATTTCCAGTATATAGCGCTTTTCACAGAAAGCGCTCACAAAATGCTTCACAGGCGTTATAGTATAGTCACAGGTAGAGTATATCAAATTTCCAAATACATTTTACATTGTGTCTGGTTTTATTGGATTTAACTGCAGCATTTGATACAGCGGATCACAGTATTCTGTTGACTCGTTTGCAGCCCTTGGTGGGCATTGGGGGTGGCGCTCTTGAGTGGTTTAGATCCTATTTAGCTGACAGAACCTTTTGTGTTAGTCTTGGCTGGTCTGAGACACGTACTGCCCCACTGTCGTGTGGTGTTCCACAAGGCTCAATTCTGGGGCCTCTGCTGTTCTCGCTGTATCTGCTCCCTTTCGGTTCCATCTTAAGGAAACATGGTATTTCCTTCCCCTGCTATGCGGATGCTTGTCAGATCTATGTCCCACTGAGCAAAAAAGACGCTATCTCATTAAGGCCACTTTGATCCTGGATGAATAAAATTTCTTGAATTTGAATGAAAAGAAGACAAAAGTGATCATGTTTGGTCCCAGTGGCCCTTGTACATCCCATCCTGTAGACATGGGCCCCCTGAGGTGAGATTTTACACCCATAGTTGTATTTATTGAAAACAAATAGGGTACATTAGATAACGTCATTGGATAACGTCATTGTTTTTAGCAACTAGTCATGATGGTGCAGGGCGGTGTATCGAGACAAAATATGGCACATTTAAAGGGACAAAGACGATGCATATTTCACGGCTGATGTCCCCTTTGTTCATAATCCTTTGTTTTAGAACGCAGTCGCCTTCTTCCGATCTGTCTGATTGCTTTTTCCTTGAAATGCCAGAAGTTTGGAGAAAGCGCTCATGGTTTTCATTTCACACTTCCACACATACTAGCAGAACCGATTAGAATCAGATGGCTATCGAAATTGTCAAATCTTTTATTGCAGATGACCAAAAAAACCAAATCAAAAACATTATTTACAGCAGGTTCGTGGAGCCGGACCCCAGCCACACGCTGGAGGAGCGGGTGGTGCACTGGTATTTCGCCCAGCTGGACGCCAACGGCAGCCAGGACGTCGGCAAGAAGGAGCTGAAGCCTTTCAAAAGGTACCTGAAGAAAAAGGCCAAGCCCAAAAAGTGCGCCCGCAAGTTCATCGACTACTGCGACCTGAACAAGGACAAGGCCATCTCGCTGCACGAGCTTAAGGGCTGCCTAGGAGTCGGCAAGGACGGTAAGAGAAGAGATGCACGAAACAATGTTACTTCCCAAAAAAAAAAAGTGATTCATCCGCAAGCGAGGGCGTCATTTGGTGGCAATGTACTCACAAAAAAAAACGTCCTTCAAAAGTAGAGGTACTGATTCAAGTACCTGGTTTGACTCAACATGCAGAGGTGGCGTAAATACTCACACTCCATACTTGAGTAGAGGTAAAGTGACTTTTGTGTAATTAAAAAAAAAAAAAAAAAGAAGGTAAAAGTACTGATTGAACTCCTGTACTTCAGTTAAAAAAAAAAACTAGAGTTTGATCTATCAATGTACTCTTCTTTTTAGGAAATGAACAAACTGCAACAACGTTAGTAGTAATACAAAACAGTAGATTGATTTGTTATTTTTTTAAAATAGAGAGAGAGAAAGAAGGTGGCTTGCTTGTTACTGGAGGACATCAGCTAGTCATCAAGAGTACACACTGAAAAGTACATTCCATTTCATATTGTAAAGGTTCAAAGGACTGGTTTGTTTAATCTAAAACCATTATTCCAATTTTCTTTTTTTTTTTTTTTGCAGGTGGTTCAACAGCCGGCGGCAACTACGGGACAAGGCAAGGGACAAATGTGTTCAGTAAGAGCGACTAATGCTACTACTTTGACTAGTATGTCTCTGCTTATAGTGATAGTTTGTTTGTTTTAACCCGATTAATGAGCACATTAATCACAATAGTCGCGTCTCCACATTTAGACATCAAGATTATTCTTCATTCATTGGTGCGACATTTTAGACTCTCAAAATTCTCCTCCTTAGCACCTCTCGCAAGGTTTGGAAAATTCTGCACTCGAGCCATTTTCCTTGAGAAATGCACCATTTGGGTCCTTTTATAGCTTTAAGTAGATATCAGATCACACCTGTCAGGAAGACCTTTTCACACTGCTCTTGTTTTTTATTTGGTCCAACGGGGATTTTGAGCGGATGCTGAAGGTGTGCGCAAAATAACGTTTCCCCGCATTTATTGTTCCTGTTAATGAGGCCCATTGTGTTCAGACATGCCTCAAGAATTCTAAACGGCCCACATCTTTTTTTTTTTTTTTTTTTAAGTCACCATGGCTTTGCACTCCGTGTCGCAATGTTGAGTTGCTATTTTATGGGGCGGGCTTATTAAGAGCATGTGGTGGCGAAACGCTACATATCCCAGTCATGGAAAAAGTCTTGAAATGCTAAAGTTGTGGTGGTGTTGTTGTTTTTTTTTTCTTTTTTCCATTTTGATGGGTGGTCCCCGGGTGGCCATTTTCTCCACGTAGCCTCACGCCAAGTCAGCAGCCTCGCTGTTAATCTGGTTCCGTTGGTCCCCCCGAATGAACATGACCACATTTTATTGAGTTGGGAGATTTTCGGCTTCACTGGGATCCTTTCGCAACACGCTTTTGGTTAAGGCCAGTGAGTCTCAACCATTTGTGCAGTTCTGGTAAAGTGACTCATTTGTAAAGTGCATTGATTCACTAAATTACGGAAGAAAAAAAAACGTTGCTGGTAAGAAACCACTAACGGGAACAACAGAAAATTTGAAAGAGATATCCAAAAAATTATAATATTAAAATTTGGTTGACACACATTTTAGGTGTCCTGCGGGAAATTTCACTTCTTGGTCCAAAAATTATTATTTGCCAGGAATAATGCATCTTTGTTTGTGTGGTTCTGCCAGCGACACTCGATTAAATGTCGTAAAATCCTTGACGAGATGTCAGGAGGTGCACAATAGTTTGTTTAGTACCCCCCCAACTCACTCCCTAAAGCACTCTTTGAAAAAAAAATTAACTGTATCCATAAGTGTCTCTTCTCACTCTTGTTGCCGTCACAAAATGGGAGACTAGTGTATAACATCACTTTGAAGAAATGTGAAGAAGACAGACTGGAAATTTCTGCTTTCGGCAGTCGTCATAAACAGAGCAAACAGTGTTGCTCCTTCCTTAATCTTGCCGGTTGCTCGACTTTTCCCGGTGAGCTCTGCGCTACGGCCTCTCGGTTTGGTTTGCACGATTTCCTGGGTGGATGTAAACTTCAAAGGCAAAATGCACACAAGCAGACCTCTCGACCGACGAGCTGGATTCCAAATGTTCTATTTGTCATTTACAACAGTCACGGAAGGATGCAGATCACACAAAAAGTCTTTATGGATAACATTTGATCGAGAAAAACCTTCAGGTTGTTTACATGACGGTCTGGTCGGACTGGTCCATGAATGTTTTTTTGCACATTTTGTCTTCATTAACCTCACACCATGTTTGTTTTGGGTGAATTTGTTGAAACCGAACTGTTGAGATGAGAGTTCTTTTCAAATGACCCCTGAAAAACGACACGAAGCGCAAACCTGAAAAAAAAAAAAAGTCTGTTGCCTCTGAATGCAAGCGGATCATTCGTGGCTTGTCTTGAGTCAAATTTTTTTTTTTTTAATTAACTTTCAGAGCATCGCGGGCGAGGACAGGAAAGGGCACAAACAACTTGAAACCAAAAATAAAGTGTATGTGAAGTAATCTGACACGATGCGTTATCTGTGACGGCACGATTCGGAAACTGTTTTGGTCTCTTCGCAATGAACGGAAATAGAAACGCTTAGTTCCACAAAACTTGGATTAAATGCATCGCAATAGAGCTTTAAAATCTCTACATTTTATAGTTCACAAAAGTCCGCTTCCGGATTTGAATCAATCATTTTTCTCCTCTCCCTTATAGAAAAAGTCAATGAAAATGACTCAAAACAAGTTGATTTTCTATCTTCATATTTGGGGCCTGTTACGGATAAATGATCTTTTAAGATTTGAAAAATGTAGCAGATCTTGGCCAAGATTTAACTTTATAGAAGCTTAAAAAAAAACAAGTTGCTAGAGTGATCAGAAAAGGAAACTAGCGCATCTGCAGTATGTTCACGGCTATGTTGTTAGTGTAAGCAGTGCACATCAACGGGGGCACGCTCTGAACTACGAAAGTCAGCACAAAAAGAACATTAAAAAAAAAAAACATCCTGAAAAATATTTTGCGCTTTCGTGATGATGAAGTGCTGCCTGCGCAAGTGAAAATACAGTCCTTGACGACTGTCTCAACAAGTAGCTCCGTCCGCCTCCTAGTCGCCGTTGGCCCAGCAAATGATGTGCCGCCAGGTTAGAGATCGTATGTACATCGGAATGATAGGATCCGTCGGTAATGTACAAAATCGCATTTTTGTGACACATCATGAAACTGCAAAAACGTACAAAATGGAAATCAAATAAATCACGCTCATCAGAGATGCTGATTATTAAATGCTTGTTTTTCGAACAAATTACCGTGATGTTTGTAGATTGCTACGGATGCGTTTTGCGCCTCAAAATTGGGCTTGCTCTGCCCGACCAATCAGCATCGAGGAAAAAAAAAGCTGACATTTTTGTGGGCTGGCTCGCTGGCCTTCTGAGGCGAAACCGAAATCTGATTGGTTACGGAAACAGTCCCATTGCTAATAAAGGTTCAGCTACATCAGCCAAGACGTAACGATTCTGCAGGCCCTGGACGCACTTAGCCCGAAATCTGATTGGACCCCCCAAAAAAAATCGAACTTTCACATACTGTACACGTTAGTAATGATAGTGAGACTTGAAAATACATGTAAATTTTATTTATCCTCAAATAACTATTATTTATAGTCAATAGTCAAATAAAACTTTTTATAGGCACTAAATGGGGAATTGGGTACTTAACCTGCAGGGTACGGAGAGCCAAGCCAAAGCTATGGAATGCGAGTCAAGTCGTCTCTTCTGCTTTTGGGCCAACAAAACCATACTTAACATATCGAATGTCTAAAACGAGCGGTCGTTGCAAATAGTTGGCCGTAATGTTTGATTTCCATGTGCGTGAAAGTGGACCTCAATGTGCCGCACGCGTGAGATTTATGGCCCCGTCGAGAGATGGTGAACGCTAAATCCAGGAGCTACCGAGGGTCCACCTGCATTAAAAATGTCGCCAAGCGCGCCTACAAACACAAGCTTCCACATAGTGACGTGCGCACTATGTTCCATACACACACACACACACACACACACACACACACACACACACATTATATTGTGGCCATCTGTAAGCAATCAAAGCCATCATTTTTTTTCTCCAGCCCTCCGTATGTCCGTTCTAATAATATACGGTATATATATTTTTAAAAAGAGCCTACTTCTACTTTCTGCTTTGTAGTCATTAAGCCAAATAAAGCAACAAACTTTTAAAAAGTCATCAAATATTGCCACTTGCAAGTGTGTTAAAAATTGTTAGGGGTATCATGGGTGAACCCACAAAAAAAAAAATAAAAAAGTTTGAGGAAGCCATGTGTGAAAAGACACATGAAGGCAGCAATTGTGGCTTGAAGTGACATTTGGGGAGGGGGGGGGGGGTCAGTCCTTAAACCCGAAGTGACATTTTGGGGTCTGATTCTATGACAATTTTTTTTGGGGGGGTTCAGTCCTCAAACCCCAAATTTAGTCGACAAGACCGTCAGGAGGACCCCCCACAAAATATTCTCCAGAGGCCATGTCTTAAAAGGAAATTTAAAAAAGAAACACTTTTCGATCCACAAAAAAGTCATAAAGACAGACGAGTTATGCCTTTGGGATTTAAAACGACCGTTTTAGGGTCGGACTCACCATATTTCTTTTTCTTTTTTTTTTGTTGTTGTTGATGTTGTTTTGTTTAATTTTACCACCAGAATTTTAGGAGAATTTTATCTTAAGTACATCCACAAAAACGGTTTATAGCCGAAAATACTTTTGTTTTGTTGACACAGCCATTTCGACATTATTTTGGCCCTTTCCAGGGTTGCTTCCAACATTGACTTTTCCCTCGAGATTTTGTGTGATTGCTACCAAATTTGAACCTCGTGTACTAAACAAATAAAGTAACGTTAAATCAACCAATATGTTCGCGAGTGGGTGGACGTTGGTGGTGACGTCTGATGACGGTAAATCTCAGTTTTATGGTGATCGGTAAAACTGGAGTTGGAGGTCCTTTTTTTTTTTTTTGGTCTTTTTTCCCTTCACTTTCCAAGTGGCGTTACCGAGCGAGAGCTACATGGATACAAACGCTTGCGACGAATCCCTAAACGCATATCCTGTCATGTCGGACCTACGTGATCGAATCGGCGCGTGTCATAGTTAATGGCGTCTTTCCGTGCTGTGATTGCAGCAGGTCGCCTGGTGTGAGAGGAGAAAGTTCCCGGAGCCGAGACGAGAGCAGAGGGCACAGAAGGAAGGCATCAGCACGCTCGCATGACGGTGAAAAAAAAAAAGACTGATCGGAGAGAAAATAACTTCCTGACTTGTGTCACACACACACACACAGACACACACACATACGCGCAAAACAGAAGAAAACGAAGCAGCGCCAAAAGATTTGCACTTTCTCCTCCATGTTTGCATTTTGGTTTGCTTGTGTTTCTGTCAAGAGTGAGAATATATCTACAGTTATATGTCAAAGTCGTCACGTCACAAGTGGAGCATGTGCGTAAAAGTTAGCAGTTAGCCGGCGAAAGTGCACATGGCTCTCAACTAGGGATGGGCATCATCTCGATTGTGTAAAAAAAAAAAAAAAAGTCCAAGGATGGTGCGGAATCGCGTCTCGAAGCGGCGCCGGGGTCGAAATTTGTGGTCTGCAAAAGACCGACACGACATTGTGACATTTATGGGCATTGAAACGGGGGTTCGGAAGATTCAGAGTGATTCTGACGTCTCATTAAAAAAAGAAAACAAGCCCCCCCCCCAAATCAGAAGGATATAATTTGTGTGAAGTCGCGTCTCGATGAAATGGAGGAATTAATGGAGGAATTAAGCATCCTGTAAAATCCCGTCAGTAACACTCATGAGGGTCAGCTATCGTTGTTGAAACAGGAGTTCAGAACATTTCGACTTTTCATTTTCTCCATGGTTGTTGAAAGAAATGCCGCGGATTGCCCATCCCTACTAGCAAAGCGGTGAAGGAATGTTTGTTGTACATAGGAAACGGGGGCGCAATGAATTAGAATGAAACTGTGACTGCCGAAGTTGAGTTCATCAGCACGGAAATTTTAGCGGGATGGAACCCCTTGCACTGTAAAAAAAAAAAAAAAAAAAAAAAAAAGGGTTGCAAAGGGGGTGGAACATTTCCGGAAACTTTGCCATAAATTTCCATGGGAAATTCGCCTGGGGAATTGAGCAGATGTTTCAAATCCGACACTTTCCACGTGGGAAGTCACCGGGAAGATAATTGCGACCAAGCATAACTGTAAACATTTTTTTTGTTTTGTCGGACATCCATCAAAAATCGACGCCGTTACGCTTGCAGTGTTGCCTTGAGCTACGAGTGAGCCAACTTCAAGGTTTTTCCAGATACGAGCCGTCAATCGGCCATTTAAAAAAAAAACATTTCGCTATGACTTGCTAGCATGAACTCAACTCACTTCGCAATAAGCAGCAGTTTAGCAAATGTTACACAATTAATAATGACAAAAAACGAGGCTTCAAATTGTCACTCCCGGTTGACGTGTACTGTATGTCGCACTTAACATGAAGGGAAAAAAAAATGACACTGTGTATGTCAAGCGACGTCGCTTTACCTGATGTTCGCCTAGCTTCAAGCTAACTTGCTAACCGTTAGCGCCGATCGTCGCTGTTTTAGAAGCATATTTCCGAATAACATATCTACATATTCATCTATTTTGCCCAAATAGATTTCATATATCTGTCGATTCCCACAAATTCACGTAACTTCCCGTGGAAAGTTTCTGACATTGAAAATTCCTGAATTTTTCCAACCCCGATGGCTAGCAACCTTTCGAGAAACATGAGCGGTTTTTGACAGTGTGATATCTGACTTGCATTGTGGCGGGGCGGACTTTGCGTGGAGTAAGGATTGACTTCACCTGCTTAGCATGTTGTGCCAACATGACGTTGGGATTTTTATTTTTTGGGGAGGGTGGGGGCGGGCATACGCTGGGTTACGTCTCACCAAACTCACTTGACTGACTTTGAGTTAATTGTGAGAAAATAATTCACGTTACTGTGATGTTACGGTTGAGCGATCTGGTTTGAACATAAAATCTCTGAATTTCCACAAAAAAAGAAAGATGTGATCGACTGATTTATTTCAATCGGCCTCCCCCATTCATCCTTCGATTAGAGAAAACGCAAATGCAATGGCATTTTTCAAATGACTTTCAGGGACAGCGGTCGCGACAGTGGTCCGCTTATCACGTGATCAGGTTCCAGGTCGCACGAAAGGGTTAATATGAGTCACTCCCAATGAAAAGTCCAAAACAACGATTGACATGGGACCCAAATATCGCTCTCGTGATGGTACATCATTTTCGATTGATCGTTGATGAATCCAAAGAAATATGTGTTCAAAAAAACGCCGCCGTCGATGTTTCACGCCGTTGAGCCTTCGGTATGTCGTTTAACGTAACAGGTTCTATCACATATTAGAAAAAAATAAAAATCCAACACCGTACGTGATCTGATATCTACAGAAAAGGAAATTCTAAACAAATCAACAAGTCAAATTAACTCGCCCAGCGTATGCCCAATTTAGCTTTGGATAAAACGTAACGGCTGGCTAAATTTTGTCCCCAACATCAGGCGTAGGCAAGTGGCGGCTGAAGTTTAGTCTGTGCTCCTCGTCCCCTCAGAGTGCGTTTTGTCTGCGCACGATGCATGAAGATCAATGTCCTTTGCTAACCGTTGTTGTAAATTCGAGTTTGTGTCAAAAAAACGACTAAGAATAAAAAAAACAATAAAAAATAAGCAACATTCTGTGAGTGTTTCATTACAACCAGTACAAAGGTTTCAACTTGAGCTTGACACTCCCCCCCCCACCCCCTTCCGCCCTCGCAATCTACTTGACTGTTGAAGATGTAGCGATGCCAGGAAATAATGGCGAGGTGACTAAACATGAGCAGTAAATGGAATACTATGTTTACATGCCTCAGTCCATTCATTTTGGCAGCCCCGCTCTGGTTAATCCTGCTTTTTGTACACAGCATGTGACGTTATGCAGATCGCAGTCTGTAAAATAAATATTTGAATCTTTCGGAAAAATATCAAAAGTCAACATGTTGATTGTTTTCCTGCATTTTTTTTTTTTTTTGTAATACGTTGTGTTCAGAAGTTATCCGATCCGTTGTATTGTGTGTGAGAATAATATGGAATGCTGGAAGCCCAAAACAAACCCCAAAAAATTTTGGAGGGTTTTCCCAGACTCGGAAAACAACAAATTTTGCAGGCATCATGATGAACGACACGAAATAGCCTGTAGCACCTTGCTAGAATGTTTAAAAGCGAAAAGACGTGCCCTGAAGCCAGTTTCCCTTGTGAACACGGAATTTGGCAGGCTTGTCTATAACGAGTAGACTCAGGGGAAGGAAAAAAAAAACGTCTCCGGAAAACATGCCCGACAAGACACAAGAAGACTGCTGTTTTGGTTACAAGCCAACATTTTGACATTTGCTAGCTAGTCCGTTTACCTTAGCAACATGCAATTTGGTCGGCATGTCTATAATGAGTTGACCCACCAAAAATTTTCAAGAAAACCTGCCCAGAAACACTCAAATCTATTATGGTCAATCCCGAGGCAACATGTCTATCGATGAGTAAATCCACCCAAAAAATATCCCACAAAGCCTTGCAGGAAAAGCCGCAGGCAATCTGACATCAATTTAATCATTGAATTCACCTGTGGATTATTTTGTCGATTATCCGCAAAAAACAACAACAAAAAAGTTTTCATTTTTATCCTTTTGTTGAAAAATTGGATTGATTAATTTGATCAGCAATTAGTTGTCCGTTTATCGTTGTTCCTCTAGTTTTAAAGGGCCGTTTTAGAATCATGTTGGCCATTCCCGAGGCTCTTCCAAATACAAAAAAATCGAAGAGATTTTTGCCCGATTTCATTGACCATACGGGACTTGCATTTTGACTTACTACCCGTATCCGTCTGCTCATGCGGTACCAGGTGTCTTGATTGTTTGAAGCTGACATGCAATTAAAAGGTGCACCCTCACAATCAACGCTAATAGCTTCCATGCGCGGGGAGGTTGGGGAAAAAAAAAACCTTGACGACAAAGACACTCTGTTTTCGTTGCAATGTACAGATGAGACCTCAAAGGCGCGGATGTTGCCGGCGCGTGTTGGCGGGCGGGACGGCGCTTAGGCGAGGTTTGGCGGGGGTGAGTTCATTTCACCGATGAAATTGGAGCCGCGGGGCATCTGCGGCACATCTGGCTCATCGGCGGACACATGTGGCGCATTTGTCTCGCGGTGTGAAGTTCAAATTAGTTTCGTCGTGACACATGCACTCGCGCCGTGTGGATTTCACAGGTGGCGACTGGAATCGGGGCTCGTGACCCGATGTCAAGTCGAGTCCGTTTTATTGATCTCACGTCAATTCACAACAGAAGTTCCAGGCACTTGACAGAGGGAGCAGGTCGAGAAAATCTCCCAAAATTGGCACTTTTCGAAATACGCAAATTTGAAAAGCAAAACAAAACACAATCTTGCTTGAGTTCCCAAACAGCATACTTCAAGTTGGTGCCTCATATTGCGAACTTATACAGTTGTACATCAACACAACACTACCCCCAAATCATGTTCAATCGCTAATTAAAACTCTCAAAAATCACTCATTTCAAAGTCACTAATATACGTCTGTGCTCGCGTCAACACCCTCCAACCAGAGAAAACATTTTTTTAAGCTTCAAACTATTTTTCAAAAATCTTACAGCCATGAGTGTTCAGCTACTCTTGTGTATTATTTTATTTTGTACAATTTTTGTTGGTTTTGTTTTTAGCAGCTTTTCCAATATGGTTTATGGGGGCTTTTTTTGTGGTTGTTTTTGTTTTTTACTACTGACGCCCAAAGTCAGCTGGGATGGCCTCGTGTGCACTGAAACACTTAAAACCACATGACACGCCATAAAGAGTAATTGGAAAGGACCATTAACGCCGCTTGGGGGTCAGGGTCGATTTGAACCTGCCCCCAGAGGGGTGAAGGAGTTGCTGTGGCCTGGGTGAGGTCAAAGTTCATGTGCCAGACGCGCCTCCACAGCGCCTGTTTATCCTTACACCGTTCTTCACTTTTTAAAGAAATAGTTACAGATGACACCGAATGAAGGTTTCAAGACTGCGATAGCGCTTCCCCTTATATGTCCTCTGTGCTTCTGCTCTCATTTCTTCTGTATTTTTTTCTGTACATCCCGTTCATGTCCTGTGCGCTTTGCCTTTGATTTGACTTGCTTTCGCTACACCTCCTTAAGTCGCGACCAGACCTCCAAATTTGACAGCGAGCATTCGCTAATTAGCTTTAGCCTCTAATGTGTTCCCTCCACTCATTCCAATGTCAGCGTTTTCATTTCCT
Source organism: Hippocampus mohnikei (assembly GCA_026261675.1). NCBI lineage: Eukaryota > Metazoa > Chordata > Actinopteri > Syngnathiformes > Syngnathidae > Hippocampus > Hippocampus mohnikei. The sequence continues at coordinate 4,308,597 of JAKGUB010000521.1, forward strand.
AGAAAGGTACCGGTCACGAATAATCCTCATGCAGTCGACATCGTCGCATCGATGCAGCAAAACCAAACGACCTAGCACGTGTCCAAAAGGCCTCGGGGATCCGTCCGCGAACGCTCCGCTAAAGTTGCAGCGGGACAAGCGAGCTGCTCCCCGGGCCAGCCCCTAAAACGTGTGTCAGATCAGCCGTTACATGACAAGCTTTGCAGGGGGCCCGCGGCTGTTATTTTTTCAGGCCGGCCACAAATTCAGCGACTGCGTGCGACTTCTTCACGAGACTAACTGGTCCGGTAGGTGTGTGTTTGCGTGTGTCTTTGTGTACTTGTGTGTGTGCGCACGGTTCCAGGATTGGAGCCCTCAGCCAAGAACACTCTTTACACTTGAATTGCACGGGATGAGGATGGCATCGGGTCGGAGGTGATAAATGATAGAGTGGAAACATCGTAAAAACATTTCATCTCTTGTGATTACTTCAGACAAGATTTTCTTCAGCAGCGCTGGTGAGTATCTGGAATATTCATGTATCTTATGTTAAGCACTGCTATATACGAGTCATTTTTTTCTGCTGTTATAATTCCTGGACCATTGTGGGAAAATAACAATAACAACCCCTTTCATGCACCCAGTAGCCAGATAATGATAAGCTGTCTCCTGTGGTAACCGCCGTCCCCGAAAGGGATCGTCACGATTATTTTAGATTGAGATTGAAATCACGATGAATGAAACGATTTTTCACTCATTTCAAAACTGAGTATTTATTGTGCGACTAAAACTCAACAAGTCCGCAAACTATCGTCACAGACGCATGCCCGTTCATCCCTGCACTTGAAGGCTTTATTCTTGAACAACTTGATTCTTTTGGGCTCAGCTGGGATCTTCGTGGATGCCATTTCAAGGGTCATTCCAGAATCGGAGGACAATTTGGCTTCAGTGTTCTTACTGGGGGAAAAAAAAAATCAAACTTCCTTTTTCTCATTTTCTGCTGCATATTTTGTAACCAAAGGCTCATTATCTTTTATTCCATGATTTATTTGTTTACGATACCTGTCATTGTGATCAGGGTAACAGGGTTGCAAATCCGAACGAATGTTAGCTTTCTTTTCGGAGTAGAAGCTAGCTTTTAAGCTAGGTGCTACTGGTGCCCTGGAGGACAAATTTACTTAAGCAAATGAGGGAATAAAATAATGACCATATTCTGTTCATATGCAGAACAGGCGTGCGTGAGGTAGAGTGAGGCATTTTATTTAAAAAAATGTGAAATAGAAGCGAGGCCATACTGTACCTTTGCTCTATCCGTTCTTTTGGAAAACTGTTGGATGATGTCAATACATTACAATGATCGCAATTGAAAAAAAAAACAAATACCAGCTTTTCCTGTGCGTTTGGAGGAGAGCAGAAGTTGCGATTGTATTTCCGTTAATATAACAAATTTTTCACAGATGGGTAAGATGTCCCCTTTGTGTCGTGTTCTTTTACCTTGTGTGTACGTCGTCTGTGTGTGAATATTTATCTGAAGGACGAGCACGACCAAAGTCGATGCTAATTTCCTGTTAGCATTTGAATGGGATTCTCCATTGCCTTTAGCATTAGCACAAGCGATGTTTTAAGTTTCGCTTCGTCGGCCGGGCCTACCTTACTGTATTAAGGTGACTGACGTAGGGATTCAAGACCAGGTTCAGATTTCAGGTCAACCTAAATGTTATAAGACTCACTGTGGTGTTGGGGGTCTCGAGTCTGGGGTAAGATTTCTGGTTAGGGTTTGTGTTTTAAGACTGGGTTAGTTATTCAAGACTGTTTGGGGTTTTAACCTAAGGTTAGCATTTAAAATGAGGGTTTCAGGTCTGGGGCAAGGCTTTGAAAAAGTTTGAATTTCAAATGAGGGTTTCAAGCTAGAGTTATAGTTTAATCCTTTCAGGGACAGCGGTTACTCCAGTGGACAGCTTATTATCATATCAGGTTGCAGGGTGCATGAAATGGTTCAAGTTTCAAATTAGAGTTACATTTTCACAGTATGGATCCGAGTCTGGGTAAGGGTTTAGGATGGGTTCGAAGTTTCTAAAGTGGGTTCAGGTTTCAAATTATGCTTTCGAGACTGGGTTCGGGTTTCAAATTGGTTTGAGACCTGGGCGACCAAAGTAATCTTTCAGGCCAAAGTTAGTTTTTCAAGATGGACTTGGTGTTCCAAGTTTAGTCCTGTAGGCGTGTTTTCCGTCTCAAGCGTGGGTCAAGGTTTCAAATGGGGTTTCAAAGCAGAGTTTGAGTTGGTCGATACGGTCTGCTTGCACCGGGGAGTCTTGTTCCCTGCTGGATGGACCTCGTTTAAACGGCAACGGTCATCTTGTGTTTGTTTCTTTGTTCCTCCGCAGTAGATAAATGCATTGTGATCACCCGGCGGGAGACGAACCTCATCTGAAGCTGACAAATGGCCCAACAGGAGGTTTGTGTTGTCGTCTTCTTCTCCAGCCACCCTCCCAACACGTGAGAGCAGAACACTAACACGTCCTTGATTTAAATAGGAGTCAACATGTTCGCACGGTGTGAAAATACTTGACGCCACCTTTTCACCTCCAAGACCGTCCATACTGTCGTGGACTTCACTACAATGTGCATACCAGGGGCCGTGGTTCTCAACACTTAACTCCTTCTTGAAACCCCAATTTGACCGTCATCTGAAACACTTTAACCTCATTTCAATCTGTACCCCACTTTTGAAACCCTGATGAGAAACCTAAACTCCAGGGTTAAAATCTTGACAAGAAGGCAAACCCACGGGTGTCAAACTCATTTTTGTCGTGGTCCACATTTTGGTTACCATTTCCATAGGAAGGCCATTATGACTGGAAGCTAATTTAAAAAACGGTTAATTCAACTATTCTTTAAGTTCCTGTCATGAGGGGTTTAGTAACAAGAAAATCCTTACACTACAGTATCTCTCTTAGTTATTCCAAATAAGAATTTTACATTTTGGTCGCGATTTTAGCAGGCATCATGGAAGTTGACATGTTTGATTTGCTTTCGCGGGCCACATAAAATGATGCGGCGAGCCAGATCTGGCCCCCGTGCCTTGAGTTTGACACCTGTGTCCTAACCGATGCTATAAACCCTAATTTGAAGTTATCCCTTTTCCTGAAACCCTGTCTTGAATCCATACATTGAAATCCCTACCTTTGCATTGCAACCTCAACACTTCCTTGACACCACAATTCAAAACCGTAATCCAGACCCGAACGCCTGCGCTGGTAGCTCTCATCGACCGATGAATGCTCGTCATTCTTTTTACCATCTGTTTCAGTGCCACCTAACGGCCTTAGTCCTGATCTCGGTATTGGCGGCGATTCTGGGCTCGTTGCAGGTGGGCTACCACACGGGGAACGTCAACGCCCCTGCTAAGGTAAACCCGCCGATTAGCGAATGGCTTTTCTGAAACAAATGACACCCTGTCTGCTTTTTAGATCATCGAGGAGTTCTTCAACCAGACGTGGAGCCATCGATATAATGAAACCATGCCAGAAGAGAGCCTCACCCTGCTTTGGTCCCTCTCTGTCAGCATCAAGGACTTTGGAGCCCTACTGGGCTGCCTGGGTGTCAAATTCGTGGCCGACAATTTTGGACGGTGAGGATGAAAAGTTGAGGCTGTACCGAGGGGGAGGAGAGCCAATTTCCCAAGGCAGTGAAAAGACCTTAGACGCCAGTCCTAAGAGAGTCTATATGTGATGTTAATTGAGTCCCCGCCTTGGCCCCTCCAGACGTAACTCCATCCTGATTGTCAACTGCCTGTCGGTGGTGGGGGCAACCCTGATGGTGGTGTCCAAAGTCAGCGAATCCTTTGAGACTCTGATCCTGGGCAGGCTGCTTTTCGGTCTCTTCTGCGGCCTGGTGATGAGCCTCAACCCGCTGTACATCCAGGAGGTGTCGCCCACCATGCTGAGGGGCGCTTTCGCCACCCTCAACCAGGTGGCCTTCGCTTCGGGAATCCTGCTCGGCATGGTGAGGCGGACGCCAATGCGCCGTTTTCCGGAGAGATTTCGATGAGGGATTCAAGGTTCCTTGACCCCGTGACAGGTGTCGGGACTGGAGACCATGCTGGGCACCAAAGAACTTTGGCCCATGATGATGTCCCTGTCCCTGATCCCGGCGCTGGTGCAGTACCTCGTCATGCCTTTCTGCCCCGAGAGCCCACGCTACCTGCTCATCAACAAGGGGCAGGAGGACGAGGCCAGCGCTGGTAGGACAACCCTAACTTTTAGCCCTATTCTTCACCTGAAAGCCCAATCGTGGCTTTCAAAACCTTACCCAGCTTCAAACCATTATTTTATCAAATTTAAAACTCTTCGCACTTCAAATTTGGAACCGTAGTTTGAAACCGTAAACCGGGCTTGAAGCTCTAAATTTGAACGGCTAACTGTTGGTTGGGAACCCTAACGCATATTTGAAACCTTAATTTGAAACCATAACCTCAGTTTAACCTATTTCTAAGGGTTCAAACCTAACTTAAAAGCTCATTTGAAGCCCTAACTGTGGCTTGGAGCCATAATTAGAAACATTAACTCTAGTTTGAAACCCTAACTCAGGCAGGCTTGAAACCATAATTTGAAACCATAACCCTAGTTTAAAAAAAAACACCTAACATTAGCCTGAAGCACTCAATTTTAACCAATAAGCCTAATTTGAAACACTAACCCAGAATTGAAACCATATTTTGAAACCATAATCCTATTTTTAAAACCCTAACCTTTGCTTGAAACCTCAACCCATTTTTAGAACCCAAAATTTGAAACCCTTGCCTTATCGTGAATCACAGATTTAAACCCTACCTCTGAGTTGCACCCATAATTTGAAACCATGTACCGAAGCCAACCCAGTCTTGAAACCATAACTTGAAATAAACCACAACCCTAATCTGAAATCCCAACCCAGACTTGAAACCCTAACTTGACACCCTCAACCATGTTTGAAACATTAACCTTGGCTTCAAGCATAACTCGAAACCCTTTCCCTGATTTGAAACCGTAACTATCTCTTGAAACACCATCACTTTCTTGGAACCCTACCCCAGTCTTGAACCCTTAATTTAAAACCATAACCCTCGTTTGAAAGCCCAGACTTTGTTTGAAACCAGTTTGTCTTGCGGGCTGCGACGCAATCTGAGAACTGAAGAGCGACGAGTACAAAAGGACACAAAAAAAACAACGTTGTTGTTGTTTTTTTCTTCACAAGAACCGTTAACAGTTCATTGTCAGTCGGCACTTCGGAAAGCATTCACATTCCTAGCACCCCTCTGCTCATTTCGAACATCTAAATTTTCCAACCATAAACATCACTTCCTTGTACCGAATCAATCCAATCGTGAACCCTGTCGGGTACATCACAAAAAGTCGTACCCGAGAGCGCAAAACCCGGACACCGAACACTCGCCTTTATTCTGGTAGAGTAGCTAATTCCAATGTGACCGTCCCGCAGCCCTGCTCAGACTGCGAGGATGTCCCGAGCCGGTGCAGGCCGAGCTGGAGGAGATGAAAGGTGAGGCGGCGCATATTCAGGCGTCCGTCGGCGTCTTGGATTTTTTCCGGAAGCGAAGCTACAGGCGGCCGATCGTCATCGTCCTCTGCGTCAACTTGGGCAGCCAGCTGTCGGGATTCAACGCGGTAACCACGACAAATGAGGCACAACACTTCCAAGTTCACACCAATCAGACACCATAACCGTTGTTTGAAACCTTAATTTCAAACCCTAATTGCAGTTTAAAATATGAGTTGGAAACTAACCTAGGCTGGAAACTCTAAATTGGAAGCTTAACCCAAGTTGAAAAGCCTTAATTCAACTCCTAACTTTTGTCTGAGACATCAACCCTGAAACCCAAATTTGAACCCCTAACCCAAGTTTAAAATCCAAATCTGATGTGAAACGTTAACCCCAAGCTTGAAACCCGAACTTGGAGCCCTACCCCAAGCTTCAAAGCCAAAACTGACACAGTAACTTTGAAAACCCCAACCCTGGCTTGAAACCCTAATTTGAACCCTTGCCAGAAACCATGGCCCTAATTTACAATCTAAAGTTTATTTGAAACCCTAACCAGAATTAGAAACCCTAACCTTTCTATATCAATTAAAATCATGCTAGAAAGCCTCAATTGAAACCCAAATATTTGGTTGAAAAGCTTGATAGTCTAACTTGAAAACACCAGAAAGCCAAATTTTGCAACCTTAACCCAAACTACCAAGCCTGACTTGACATGGTCACTTAAAAAAATAAAAAGTAAAAAAAACTTCCCCCGAGTTTGACAGACTAATTTGGAACAAGACTGAATTTTCAAAACCCAAACCCTGACTTGAAACAACCTGAAACCCAGGCCTTTGTTTGAAACCCTAACGCCTATTTTGAGAACCTAAATTGAAACTACGTCTTGCAGATCATCAATTATTCCACCAGAATGTTCCAGGCTAATTTCGAGGAGGCCAAGTACCTGACTCTGGGCGTTGGCGCCGTCAACGTGATCTTTACTTTGGTGGCGGTGAGTCCGCCGTTGTCACGTCGCCGCAATCGCATCCGAAATTTCCTTTTCGTCACCTTCTTCTTCCATCTTCAGTTCTTCCTGATGGAAAGGGCAGGGCGGCGGCGGCTGCTCCTGATGGGCTTCATCATCATCGCCGTGTGCAACCTCCTGATGACCGTCATCGATTCACTGGTGGTAAGCTTCACTCTTTGCTCATGAAACGCTAACACAGTGTACTGCCTTCATTTCCCTCAAGGGATGTAGCAAGTATGAAGAAAAAAAAAAATCAAATACAGTCCAGCGCAACCAAACCGTATTTATTTTATTACAGTAGATATAAGGTGACTATTTTGGTTTTCGGATATTTTACAGAAAACTGTATCCAATGAGCGAATATTTTGACAAAATAAATATACTCTTTTTATATATATATATATATATATATATATAATTTTATTTTTTTTCGCTCTCTGTTCGGCTTGAGAGGCGTTCAAAGGCCCCCCATCCAAAAAACGTAACTTGATGGTACCTTCAATGGCACCAAGAAAATCGAAAATAATGCACCTAAACAGAAAAGCTAGCAAGGAAACCACAAAATAAATTCTGTGGAGGTGTTCGTGAACACACAAAAAAGGACATTTTCTTTGAACATCAGCATAGACAATTCTGGACTAGTTCAGTCTCCTACACTTGGAGAGACGCACGCCAATTGAAAAAAAAAGTAGGCTGCGAGCCACCGAAAAAGTTTTGGTTTTGTGTCCTTCTGGGCGCAGCAAACGGTACCCGAGCTGGGGAGCTTTCAGGTCCTGCTGGTGTTCTCCCTGATCTCGGCCTACGAGCTCGGGCCGGGCCCCATCTCCTGGTTCATCGCGGGCGAGCTGTTCGACCAGCCCAGCAGGTCCATCGCTATGGCCTTCGCCAGCATGCTCAACTGGGGAGGGAAGTTCCTCCTGGCGCTTCTCTTTCCTCCCATATACGTGAGTGTCCAGTCCACATCCCCTTGGGCGGGAGTTCTTGTCCCTTTTGGCCACTTGAGCGTCTGTTCCTTGCACGCAGAAAGTCATCGGCGGCTTCACTTACCTCCTCTTCATGGCCATGGCTCTGATGGGCTTTGCCTTCACCTGGTTTCGGGTTCCCGAGACCAAGGGCCGCACTTTCGAGGAGATCGCCGAGGAGTTCCGGGGGGCGGAAAACCTCCCTTTGCACAATAAGAATGGATTCAACACCTTCCCCTAAAGCGAACCGTTGGTGTACAGTATGTCTACGTATGGTCGGGGAAAAAAAATGGGCGTCCCACCGCAGGTGGACTCAGTTGTTTTTGCAACTATCCCCAAATGTCACCACGCTCCACTGGACGTACGAGAAGCCAGGAGGTTGCACGGAGGAACTCATTAAAGACTCAAAAACCGATAAGTGGAACTTTCATGCTCCTTTATCTCAATAGCATGGACACATTGCCACCTGGTGGGCAGAAGTAAGCGCTTGAAAACACCATGCGACACTCATTGGTAGTTTTGAAATCTTTTTGGAGCACCCAAGAGCTTGGTTTGCCCCAAACTAAAACCAATTAGTCAGCCCAAAGCACTGATTTAAAAAAAAAAAATGACAATGACATTGCAGAATAACTCCAAAGTGAGGTGATGAGAAGAACTGATGACATGTTTAGCATTTGAATCTTTAACAGATGGTCGCGGCATGATGAAACACTTTGGGTGGGTTTAACGTGTCAATGATGAATGGATGACAAAAAGTAGGAAAGAGACACTGAAATGAGGAAGGCGAAGAAGGGACACAACAAAGTGACACAAAGAAGTGACCGAACCAAATAAAGAGACACACTGAAGCGTCACAAGTGGAGTCTGACTTGTATGGAAATTATCGGGCCGGGGGCAATACATATGAATACTGGGGCTAAAAAAATACATAAATAAAGGTGGTATCTGATCTATTGACCAATAACTGGTATATTAGCCAATGGATGAAATAGGAACAACTATATACGCAAAATCTACATAAACATCAATTCTTATTACACCCAAAGTATGATTAAAGAAGGGGAGCACGATTAAATTGAAATGAGGAACTTCAATTAGCGTCAGATTTTAGATAACGCTGGACAGTAATTAACAGATACACAAATTTGATCTCACGCGAACATGAACACTGCACTTAAATATTGGAAAAGGAAAAAACAAGAAAAAGGCACTCGAGTGACTCAATTAGAATGTATTTCACACAAAAGTTGAGTAAATGTTGTCTCTTAATACTGTCAATGTTTAAAAATAAAATAGTTCAACAGAATTAGAGTTGAGAATTGGTACTTGATTCTTTCGCAAACCACTAGAGGGAGCCCGTAGGCCACACTTTGAGAATCACTTGCTTGAAGGGGGAAATCATCTCCCAATTTTATTTACATTATGTTCTACGCGGCCCCACTAAACACGCTATTCTGATTAATATTGTTTTAAGCAGTAAAATCCACCCATTTTTTTCTCAATTTCTTTCAGTGTTTCTTAAAGCCAGAAAGTTGGCATTTGAAATGTTAGTTTTGTGTCAGATCTTCGGATTCCATTATTTTATGTTAGTACATGTGAAAAGTTCAAAACAACGTACGACTTCTGACTTTTTTTTTCTCGCTTTGATTTGCAAGCGCCGTACGATGGCAGTGTAGTCAACAATTAGCAGCACATGGGTGAAATGTGAAGTTCTTCAAAAACCGAGGCCTCAAGCAGTTTGTTGCCACTTCAAACTGAAGTTTATTGTTCCACTAAACATGAATCTACGAGAATTACACTGTGTGTATTTCAAACAACCACGCACCTTAGCCTTCCGTCCGCTAGCTTAAGCCTGTTGTTAAAAAGTGACGGTTCGAGAACCCTAAAGATTGAACTGTTCTGCTGACGTCATTGTCAAAGTGTGTGCATGGCTAGCTCGCTAACTATATACGCTGTAGTGGTAGAAATCGGCCCAGGAATAGCGGGATTTATGCCAGATTCGAAAGTGTGTAACGTTTTATCCCCCCAAACAAAAAAAACGTGAAATTGTGAAAAATTGTTAAACTGTGCCTCTACAATTTGTTGTTGTTTATTGTTTATTGAACATATAAAATATACAATACAGCAATAAATTGGCGAAAGTGAAGATAAGTACAATTGTAAAAAAGATAATAGTCATCACAACTATATGTTTAAAGGAGTAGTACATAGCTCTCCGTCTTTGCATGTATCTTCCAACATCGATACAGTAATATATTGAGACACTAAAGGGTCATTAAAATGTATTGCACATCATTTGACTAACACCTGTACTTTAATAAATGTCTAAAAACAAACAGTCGTTCAAAAATAAACATACATTTAAGAAATGTAACCATCCAACAAAAACTTTCAGTGATTCTTTCTCCTACCACTAGTGGGTGCCCGCGTACCACATTTTGAGAATGACCGTTTTACACCAAAAGTAGGGCGGTAAACATCTCAAAAGTCAAGGAGCATTCTGGGTATTCCGTTTCTCTTGATAAATGGAAATCTGTCTCACCTCTTCCGGAAATCCGACTGCATCTTCAAGAACCGGACCGGCAAAGTGGAGCTCTCACAATCCCAACGATGATGATCGTGACGGTGCTCGTCCTCATCCTGCTGCGGACCACGGGTGAGGAATCGGTAACATCCGGGAGAAAAACCACATGACGTGGCTTTAACACCCCGCGTGTGCTTTTCCCACAGCAGCGGCATCGGACGCTCTAAAGGTGCACCAAACGCCGCCGTACCTCATGAAGAAAGTCGAGGACAGCACCAATGAACTGAGCTGCTCGCACAGCATCACGTATTACGACATTATCCTTTGGTACAAACAAGATCGAGGCGGTGCGATGGAGCTTTTGGGCTACCTCAATCAAAAGTTCCCTGTGGTCGAGGACCACTGGAATCGGAAGTTTGCATTTAGCGGAGACGCCCGCCAACAGTCCAACCTGATCATCACCGACTTGCGCATCAATGACAGCGCGGTGTACTTCTGCGCAGCGAGCACGGTGCTGCATCTTGGCCCTCCAGCCGTCACAAAACAGGCAACCCTCGCTTATCTGGGGTTTAATATCAAAACCGACACCTGTGGCATCGGGCTCCGCCGCAGGCATTGTCAAGTCTCACGTTGGTTTCACAAAAGCAAAATGGCATCCAAACGCAGGATAAAAAAGCACAACCAAGTCAATCGAAGCAAACTGATAGGTGATGGGAAACGGAATCATCTTCATCGGCCAAGTATGTTGTTGAACCGCAAAGTATTTGTTTCCAGTATATAATCTCAAAATCATACGACAAACATTACCTTTGAAAATAACGATGATTCCATTTTTTTGGGGGGGGGAAATGTACCGTATTTTAAGGACCATTCGGCGCACCGTGTTGTAGGGCGCAGTCTCAGTAACGGGTGCTATTTCTGTATTTTACACATACTCAAAACGCACTGTATTATTGGGCGCAGCCAGGCGTGGTAAAACATACGCCAGTTTAAACATACTCCAGTTTAAACATACGGCATGCATGCACGCATGCTAAAAACACGTTAGCTTGAAGCATATCGTAGCATGCTAAGACATGCTAAAAACACGTTTTTAACAAGGCAACGGAAGCAAAACTGAGATCGGTTGTACTTTATTTAGCCATCTTACAATGTACTCACGTTTTTCGATCAATCATCACCCAGAAATCCATCAAAGTCCTCATCTTCTGTATCCGAATTGAACAATTGTGAAAGTACAGTACCGGTAGTCCATAAAAAACGCTGCTCTCGTTGTCAGAGTCACTCTCATTGCCGTGTGGCTCCACAGAAATGATGCGCGGCGACTTACACGCCCACCCTTCACTGATTGGCCGGCTGCTTTCCCGCACTCCTGGTCTCACTCGCAGCCACTTACACACCCACCCTTTACTGATTGGCGGGCTGCTTTCCTGCATGCGTGGCCTCACTCACGTCCTCACTCACGGCCATTTACACACCCACCCTTCACTGATTGGCCGGCTGCTTTCCCGGATGCCTGGTCTCACTCGCGGCCACTTACATGCCCACCCTTCACTGATTGGCTGGCTGCTTTCCCGCATGCCTGTTCATGCTCACTTCCGCCTTTTCTCTATATAAACAGTGTGTCGGCTCTCAGTCAGGATTTGGAACTCGGCTCATACATTAGACGCTCCGCATTATAAGGCGTCCTGTCCATTTTGGAGAAAATTTAAGACTTTTAATGGCGCCTTATGGTCGTGAAAATACGGTAATCAGTTATCAAAAAATAATTATCGATTAATGTGATCATTGATAAGTTGGCAACTCATCGATTAATCGTGGCACCTGTATAAATGAATGGCATTTCCATTCATTACAATGGAAAAAGGTGATTTGAGACACGAGTCTCTGGCCACCGGGACCAAATTACATTCGGATCTCAAGGCGGCACTGCTCTCAAAATGTTCATCTGTGAAATTTCTGCTATTCACAAACAGGTCTTGCTTGATCTCCACGAAGATTGAGGTTCCGCTGAACGATCAAAATGGTCTTGATCGGCCTCGACCAACAGGGGGCGGCAAAGCACCCGGCAGCAATGGATTCGCCCCAAACTCTCAAGGACAGTGTGAATGATGAAGTGGTGTCCAGTGTTCTAATCAGCTGGTTTCAGACCGTGACTCAATCGAACCGCTGGTGGTTTCTCGTCCAAATTCCTGCAATCGACACCACCACCATGTCCACCACCCTGATTGGACTTCTTCTCATCTCGCTTCCAAGTACTGTAACCCAATTGTCAGATGACTAATTGCTCCAGGTCAATCAGTAGCTGACACGGTGTTTGACCCACAGTTCAATTGACGGGCGTACGCTTTGATCCGCCGGGGCCAAAATAGTCCACGTGGCATCCCGGGTGGACTTCGAGTGCAGCCATGACGACAAAAGGCAGGACATCATGCTGTGGTACCGCCAGAGCAAAGGTCGCCGGCCCATCGAGCTGGTCGGGTCCAGCCACGTGGGCAATGAGCCTTTCTACGAGCGGCACGACACTCGGCTGGAAATAAGCCGTGCGGACACACAGAGAGGCTCTCTCAGCATTGGCTCTGTCAGAGTGTCAGACACAGGTGTGTACTTTTGCGCAACCAGCACACGGTGACACGGGAAGATGGCGAGGTGCTCTCAAAACCCTTTTCAGTCAGCAGGCGCCTTAAACGCAGCGAGCATGTCAGTCAGGAGAGCGCAGACCTCCTCCAAGGCCCAAGTGTTGTCCAACCGTCTTTTCGGGAGCACTTCTTGGTTTATGAACAACACACAGGTCTTGCCAGTTGGAATCGAGATTACTCGGATTAGTTTCATAATTGCTTTTGTAAAATCGACACGATGGCGATCCCTCACTTATCACGGTTAATAGGGACCAGAACCGGCCGTGATAAGTGAAAAACCGCCAAGTAGGGTTTAAATCTTTGATATCTTATACTGTACAGCAGTGCTTTTCACACCAGTGTGCCGCAAGACATTGTCAGGTGTGCCGCCGGAAAATATCCAATTTGTGTGTGTCTATCACACAGAAAGTAATCGTGTAGTACCCTTCCATACCACTAGGGGCAGCAACAGCTAGCCAATTGCCTTATGTTTAGACGAGAGACAAGCGAATTTGTGACCCATGAATGCAGGACGACAGTGAAACAATAAATGAGAAAATACTTTTTTCTTTGAGTTCATTTGATTCCAATTCAAGCTGTTATAATGTCATTCTTCAATGCTAAAAACGGTTATAGTAACAACATAACACATTAATTATTCAAATAAGCATGTTTTTTTTTTCTTCACATTTTCGGCTAGTGGTGTGCCGCGAGATTTTTCCAATGAAAGAAGTGTGCCTTGGCTCAAAAAAGTTTGAAAAACACAGCTGTACAGTACTGTAATTGTCATTCATCAGCACTGCCTCTGAGAGAGACTTGTGTTGAGGGCATAGAAGGTGGCTCTCGTTTTATGCTCTGACGGTGGAGCCGCCGTTAGCCCCCAGCTAGCTCCTGGCCAGCTATCGTCGCGTAACCGATGCGTTTATGATAAGACAATTAATCGGTATTGAGGCGGAGTAAACAAAGGGCGAAGTGCTGCTGCTGCCCATCTCTCTCTCTCTCTCTCTCTCTCTCTCTCTCTCTAAATGGTCTTTGGAACCCCAAAGTTGTGTTAATCAAATACAGTGGACTCCAGTTATTCGTTTTACAGGACAATCACGGTGGTTTAAAACAAAAAAACACATTGAAATAAATTCCATGAATAAGTAACTCCGTCCGGCAGTGCTCACGCATGTTTCCAAGCTAGCTTCATTAAAAGACTTGTCTCTGATAGATTGAAAACAGTCTTTTAAAGTTCACAAAATGGGCCACCAAAGGTCATCGAACACTCAAAATTGTACAAAGTAGGACCGTTTGTTGCTTTCAACACAAACCGAAACACGTTAGCTTCTGACTGAATGATCTTGAATGTGAAAAATCACGTACGTTAGCCTAATGGAAGACTTTTCTTTGAGGGTTTCCAGACAACAGTTTGTTTCATTGTACACTCCAAGTCATCTTTGGTGTTTGCAAAAATGTGAATGATTGGTTCAGTGAAGATGTTTTGGTTGTTTTTGATGCTTACGAAAACCTATGCGAGATTCATTCCAAATTTGCAATGACTTAGAAGATGGGTGCATATTTTAGTTTGTTGAATTCCATTTCCAACAACCCCTCTTTTGTGAAAAAGGACTGAGTAGTATTTATGGGTTTCAAATGAATTTTTTGTCCTACAAATTAAAATTCAGTGGGCCGCAGCTTCAATTGAACTAAAATTTGAGACTTTGCGTTGTGTTATAACGCTCAACAAGTGCAGCAAATTTCATTAAAACAAAATCCGCTGCGTGATACGGCATGGAATGACCCCACTGTGGAAGGTTTCTGAACTTCTTTACAGGCGGGCGTGACCCGACTCAACGCTCTCACGCGTCTCCAGATGAGGCGCCGAGATATGATCTGTTTTGCGGCTGCAGAAAGGTGGGCTAGAACACGCTGTGTTTTTGTGCAAAGCGCTAACACTGTGGGTACAGGGTCACACGGTGGCACACGCTCGTAGAGGGGCTGTACAAAAACCTCCCTGCCTCACCTCGGTGTGACAAATCTACCTTTTTTAATCAGCTTTATATTTTTGCTTGTACAGATTGTGGACATTTGTTTTACTTTTGCAGATGAACAAAACGTGGACCTTGCAACGCTTCTTTTTGGGCCCTTTTAAAGTGTTTTCATCTTCCGACTAGTCGGCTTTGCACCTGCCAATTTGGAGCCTTTTTTTGTAGCTTTGGGTTAAAGTGTAACTGCAGCAGCAGTTTTAGGCACTTGAGGGTTGTGTACATAAAAAGTAAGGTACTTTTTGAGAGTTTTTGGGCGGGGGTCCGTTTAATCACGCTAGGTAGGTGTCACAAATGCCATGCTGCTCAGTGAAACTAGCTTGAGGGGCTCAAAGTGTTTCGACTGAGACAAAATGGCTGCTGCAAGATGTGGAACTTTTGACTAAGTTTTAGGGGGGGCGAAGGAAGCATTTGGCTTCGAGTGGGATCGCCGTGTACTACACTCGGCCTGCTTTGTTTGGACCAGGGACCAGGCTTACAGTTTCAGGTATATACATCTGCTTTTAAGTAGAAAGCCGTCATGCTTTCAGTGCCGGGCACACGTGTCAAAAAGAAAGTTTCAACTTTCGAAGATTTTCTGAAGAGGGCAAAACATGAGCATATTTAGGTATATAAGATGTTGCTTATTTGACCGCGTGTTATCCCAGTGTTTAAAATTCAATCCATAATATTGGGTGTAAAAATCCAGTGCAGCGACGTCGTTTAGTCGCCTCCACCCTGGCCGATTTGGCGCAAGGCACGCGAGCACTGTGCCACCAGAGCTTCGGAGCTTTGCTTTGACAGTGGAGCAATACTAAGCGTGCTAGGTAAGAAATGCTGTTTTTTTTTTTTTTATTGTTAATGTGCGATTGTCCGCGTTCTGGAGCTAAATCTGGGAATAAGAGCGTGTCACAAAAAGTCTAGTCGTGGAAAATTAACGAACGGCATCATTCAAAGTCCACGTTTAGCCTTGGGAGGAGTTTTAGTAGCAGGGTAATCTCAACGTGCCGAAGCACCGTAGCTCGCTTCGGACCAGGAACGAAATTGACCGTCTTAGGTAAGAAGAAAACGACACGATGAAAAAATGTCAACGGTTCTCTTTTAGGCATTCAGTCCCTCGTCGATATGATGAATGCAGGCGCTCTTCCTGCTGTCGATAATGGAGCTACTGTACAGCTGCGTTAGTTTGTGTAAAACTGGACGGTACTCTCGTGTGAAATTAGCGGAAAATGTTACGTGGAGTACACGTTTCGCGTAAAGACTACACTCCTCACAGTTAGGAATGCTAAAGAAACACTGTGCTATAGTCTATCAATTTTGTTTGGCAGCAGTATCATTCTGGTCTTATTGTTTGTGAAGTGAACGCCGCTGCTTAAAAATATATTTGAAGTTCATTTGAAGTTAGCACAGTTTATTGTAAATCCCATATTCAGGCATGTTCCAAGCAAAAAAAATGTGTGAACCAACAGAAATTCTCTTTCGAATCAATGTAGGGTTCAAAAAAGCCTTTAGTCATTGGAAAGAGAAGTCACTTCTATTTCCGATCGACACCTCAGTAAATTCACCGCGCTAAACTAAAGTTTGATTAAAAACTAATTAAAACAGTAAAAACGGTCAAACCAAACCTGAGTGTCTTTAAGGATTGAGTTTGGCTACCAAAAGTGAAAACGCGTTTAAAATGTTAACCATCACCCCCTAAAAAAACATTCTGAAAAAGGGAAATTTAAGTTTGTAGTTTATTGTTTCTCATCACATCAAGGCTGTGGGTCAATTGTTGGGAATTTGTGTTTAATGCAGGAAACCAAACTTTTTAACCAGCTTCTACCCCTCACAACAAAAAATGCCAAATTTAGAGTTGCCCATTTGTCGATGACTGGAATTTGATAGCTACATTTTTTAGGAGGAAACAGTGGTTGAAAGTGCCAAAATGATCCTATAATGTCCGCTTCAAAATAATAACAGACTTCTTGTCACCTGTCGAGCATGGCTCGGTGAGACTTTTTTTATGGGTCTAATTACGACAGATATGTCGATCAAGTTTGATTTTGCTACATTTCTTCTATTGTTCTCGATGATTCTACCCAACCAAAATAGTTACGCCACACAGATGGTGAACAAGTAAGCAAAAGAGGGAATTAAAAAAAACTATTCAAAAAATACTCATGTGTTTTCAAAATATATTTAGTTGTTTTCCAAAAACATTTCAAAATGGCTTCGGCAATAATAATAATACATTTTATTTATAAGCACCTTTCAAAACACTCAAGGACACCTTACAATCAAATGCAATGTGAATGACGATATATTGTATTTAATAGACTATTTCTATATCGCGGATTCCACTTATTGTGAGGGTGGTTGGAATATAACCATCATGTCACATTGCAAAGTGCAACTGACTTCAGGGGAAGATTGTTTCCAAATCTTGAAAATGGCAAGTTCTTCGCTACCAGCAAGTGAACCAAACCATGCTGCTTGTTGTGATCAATGAGTTTTGGGTCTTACAGAACCAGATCGCGACATCAAACTGCCCACGGTCACCTTGCTCCCGCCTTCGCCGAAGGAGTGTCGCAGCAAGCACAACATCAACCTTCAGAAGACGCTGGTGTGCGTCGCCAAGGGCTTCTTCCCGGACCACGTGGAAATGTCCTGGCACGTCGACGGGGAAACCGTCAAAACGGGCGTGGCCACGGACTCCCTCGCTCTGCCGGACGGCGCCTTCTACAAGATGACCAGTAGGTTGCAGGTGGCGGCAGACGTGTGGTTTACACCTGGCAGAACCTTTACCTGCGTAGTCAGCTTGTTTGACGGCACAGACATCACCCACCGTTCGAAAACACTGTTCGGCATTGAAGGTAAGAGGGGAAGAAGGCCCGGCTCCAAAGATGCTTTATTAACTCAACTTTTGTCTTTCATCAGGTGAAAAGGAGTCGAGAGGTAAATATACATTCCTTTGGACTTATTTGAATAATTGCATGCATGTAAGCGAATTCACCATGTACTTCCATGTACTTTTAGAAATTGCTATTCTGTTGGAATGGTGCCTGTACAACTTTATAGAGTAGACGCAAACTCGTTTAATCCTCCCCACCCACAGATTTTGCTGCATTAATGTTGACACGTTATTTTATTCTTATTTATCACGATTTAATGATACCTCTACTTACGAACATCTCTTTCTATGAAATTTTCCAAGTTACAAAACGCCTCAACAGGAAAATATTGCCTCCTGTTACGAAAGAAATATCAAGAAACGAAAGCTCCGAGTTTCCTAAATGCAACACACTTGTAGCTGCACTGCCATTGGCTATTACCGACATCATCCTGGCATCCCATTGGCTAAGAGGGACCTCTACCGTACGAATCTGTGTGTAGATAGATAAATAGACATGTGACTATCAGCATCTGGGTCATTCGCCCCTCGGGCTATGAGGTATTCCCGATAGTTTTACGAAATGTGAATCACCCGGAAAAAGTGTTCACCAGTCAGACGATCGGTCACAATGCTGATGTTTGCCTTGTTAAAAGCCGACAAAAGCAAACGTCAGGGGAAAAAAACACTTCTGAGAGAGAACATGAACTAAAGAGGGCAAAAAACAATGAGGACACAGTTAAAAGTTAAATGACCATCATTTTCATTCTTTCTGCTATTCCTTGTTTTTTACATTATGCACAACTCTCATTTATTGAGCAATAATCTAATTGTAACATGTATTTATCACATATTTTGATGCATTTTTATGTTTTAGGAAACATTTATATCTGAATACAACATTTTCTAGTTAAGAAATTTCTTCCTGAACATATTAATTTCATAAGTCGAGGTACCACTGTATGTATTATTATCTTATCAAGAATTTTTGGCCATTGTTTCCTTTTCAGGTCATCTCTCGTTACTTTTCTGCCCCCTGGAAGTCTACTGTCGTCTTAGCTATTGTTGAAAAATATCATAACTATGACTAAAACGTGTTGATGTTTGCATGCAGCGGGATATTTGAGGCTGGCGCAGAGTGCCAAGCTGTCGTATGCCGTCCTCTTGGTCAAGGGCAGCGTCTACGCAGCTTTCGTCGGCTTCTTGCTGTGGAGACGTCAGGTTGGTACTTCGAAACCCCCGAAAGACGGGGAAGGTCTGCCATTTTGTTTGAAGCAAGCAGTTTAGAAGCCTCCAGATTTATTCATTTATTATATCGTCCCACAAATCTAGTTTCATTTTGCGACATGAAATTTGGTTGACATCGTGAGTAGACTCACAATAAAGTCTCACGAAGAAACAGGGAAGTCTGACGTTTTGGTTTGAAATTGCTATTTGGTTCAGCTCTAATTGAAAAAATAAAAATAATAATAATCTGCTCCCCAAAACCAGTTTTCACTTGGGAACCTGAAATTTGTCTATCACGAGTATACCCACAAAAAGTTAAGCCATGCCTGAAATGACACAAAAAGCCTGCCATTTATGTTCCAAGTGATTATTTCGGAAGTGCCCATAAGAATCATACTCGATGTTCATCAGTCAAATTAATTACAGTAGAATGTTTTTAAAAATCCAGCTCCCCAAAGCAACTTATACTTTGCAGCCTGAAATTTGGTAGACAATGTCTATCACCAGTTGTTTTTTTTTCCAATATGGCATGTGTGCGGAGACTGCCGACAAAGTCAATTAAACTGCTTTTGCATCTGTTCTTCTTTGTTTCAGGATCGATCTGCAAAACAGAGACATTCATAGTCGACTTGCCATAAAGGAGCTTAGTGCGACAAAAAAAAAACGCATCGAGGCTGTTTTGTGTTTTATAGCTCAAAATCTAGACGCTGTTATATTGAAAAGTTAACTGTTGTACTTGTTGAGTCAAATAAGGTTGGTGAAGTAGACGGGATGTGGTCACGGTTGCTCATCGCACTGGGAAACGACAAAGCAAAAACTTTCCACTTCACCACAACCTCCGGCGTTTGCATGCTGCACCTGCACGCACCTCTCAGCAACGTGCCATATCGCCATAGTACTCTACTTGCGCATGAGCT
This sequence comes from Hippocampus mohnikei, assembly GCA_026261675.1. Taxonomy (NCBI): domain Eukaryota; kingdom Metazoa; phylum Chordata; class Actinopteri; order Syngnathiformes; family Syngnathidae; genus Hippocampus; species Hippocampus mohnikei. The sequence continues at coordinate 4,328,246 of JAKGUB010000521.1, forward strand.
AAATAGTTCTGTTCCTATTTGCCCCTGGTTGCATAGTTAACCAACCCATTGACACGTGTGACACGAGTTGAAAATAATCTATTTTAAAACAACAATACAATATACAGTTTATACAATGAATCCAATATACATGTTTAACGCTTGATATTGACTTGTTGCTCTTTATTAGTTTAGCTCTACATTGTGAGAGAATGAAAATGATCAGAAATTAAAACAAACATAGGCAGCCATTTAAAAACAAACAAATAAATATATATATATATTTTTTTTAATGTAAAATTTACAAGGATATAGTTACACAAAATTTTCTATAATAAAGCATCATTTGAATTGACTTTTTGGGGAGGGTTTATTGCTTTTATCAGTTCAAAGCTATTGATTTTTCAGAACAAATACAATCGTTATTTTTAGAACAACTTAATCAACTGCAGCTGTGGCGAAGTGCTACGCATAAAACAAGCATTTAATAAAATGAGATATTTCTCACTTGCACAGGGGTATTAAAAAAAATAAAAAATAAGTATTAGATCGAATTACGTTTGTTCAAACAATCTGTACTGTATTAAATGACGACATCTGAATTCAACACACGTTTCGACCCGTTTCCTGTTGATTTATTTCGATGAGATGAGTGCAAAAACTGATTTCCTCATCGAGTTCTTATTTTGCAGCCATCTAGTGGCCAACGCAGGAAACGTCCCTCCTCGCTCACAAGGATTGGCTGTTGTACTGAGGCACCACCTAGTGGACTTATTCGTTCATGACAAAACTGCGGATCACTGATACAAAAAAATGCAGCCCAATTACCGGTACTACTCTTAAATATGGATTAGAGAATCATCTCATATGCGAAAAGGTCGGAAAGAAATAATTTCTAGCCAAAATCCCAACAGAATTTATGTCCAATTGTCACATCGTACTTGTTCTTGATTTGATAGATATTACATCACCACTTCATCCCTTCATTTTTGAAAATTGTTTTTTGTTTTACAAAGCCTTTGATGCAGTACAATATCTTTCTATTTCAAGTGCTGCAAACCTTTAGTTTTGGTCATGAAATGTCAAGTGAACTATGTGTCATCAACAGTATTGTGACCAAGCAAGCTAATGATGCAGTATTACCGGTATTCTTAAGTCGAACATCATATGGCCAGTGCACAATAGAATTTTCACAACAGCTGCAGCTGTAACAAAGCGCTTAAAAAAAGTTAACAAAATTAAAAATAAAATAAACACATAACATAAAAACATATCTTAAAATGGCGGACCATGGTCCAGATCCAAACTAAGATGTCATGCATACCCGTAATCGATTGCTCTTAAAGTAATGATGAAATATGTGTGCTGTCACACATTATTATTTTCGACATAAGACAATGTCACACACTGTGCGTGCAGCTAGTGTACTCTGGTAGGCCTTAATGTGATCATATAACCATAATGAGCCAATCAGTTTGTTATGTGGAAAAGATTTGCTGGGTCGATGTCACAGTTGGCTTCTTCAAAAGTTCCAAGAGTAGACAGTTGGCCTGTGCTCATCTGCAAAATTTACCAGCACTGGGTCTAACCTGCCTCCAGCGCAGTTATGCCCTGCATGATATGCACGTGCATGATTCACGAAAAAGTGAAAAGTTGCCAAGCTTTCTTCTTTTCTTTTTTGAGTTGTAGGCATCAAAATACAATTTATACTGAAATGTAGGCCTGAAAATGAAAGTGATTCAGTTACTGGTTGGGTCATTGTTTTGTGTAAAAGCAGATGTTTGCAAATCAAACGCAAAAGATGATTAGTCTGCTTTCAATGACTAAAGAAATCATACTAATTCCTGTCGAGAGACTGAAAGATGACTAAATAATTTGTATAATAAATTGTTGATTAATTTTTATATGGGATTGGCTTTCAATCGATTAATTTCAATACCTTTAATATAGCGATTTGCTTTGGGAAGACCTTTGCAACTGCACTCCTTTGAAGTTAAACTGAAGATCTCTGAGATAAACCGAAAAAGAAATTCTCCGATGCTTCTGAGTTACATTAATATGAAATTGTGTTTCAAGCAAATGTTAAATCCATATTCCACATTCCTATTAAAATTAGTTAGGTAATTCAGTGTTCATGTCCGTAAGAATTTCAAAGAGCAGCAACGACAACAAAAAACATGTTATTTTGAACATCTACCTTCAAAGAATGTATTTACAGATTTGTGGCTTTTTATATTTGTGGTTGCATCTGGAAAGAAACTAATAACACGTTTATGAATTTTGTTTGGCAAAATAAGTACTATCATATGAAAAAATAACTCTTAAATTGGTCGCAAATAAATCTGAAGCTTTGATGAACATTTATTGTGAGGTTTTTATATAAGAATTGTCACAGAAATTAATTGTGTCCCCCATTTTCCACTTGTCAATAGCTCATTTTATGAACGCACTGTTAAGACTGACTTGATTTTTATTAATCAACATTTCAGGAATATCTTTGAAAAAAAGTAGACAGGGTAGTGCCTGACGTCATTTGCCGTCAATGCCGAGTCACTCTTTCAGAATGAGACGTCAACCATCGTACGACTTTTTTACGCTTAGTTTGGTACGCGTCATAAAAGACCTACGTGGTTCACCGCAACCTGCCTTCATTTGTGCAAGTTGACCAAGCGTGATGCAATACCAATACGATAATCTAAAAAGAAAAAACACGATAATTGCAGTACATAAAAGTGTTTCTTCACCGAGTAATGTAATCGTCGCGTCACCTTTCTACGCAAAAGTGGACTAACGTATCTGCCATGATATCTCATAGTGTAGCTGAGGGCAGCGTCGAAACCGGACCAACATGGCCGCCAGGGCGGCTCATTCTGGACTGGAGCAGGTGAAGCCGGACCACCTTGTTCGCCATTGTGGCTCCAAGTGCAGCAGAGTGCAAGCTTCAAACTGGATCAAGATGGCCGCCGTGGCGGCAGCATTGATACTGGACCAACGTGTTAAGCATTATGGCTCATGGTACACCAGCAGAAGTGTTTGCCAATAATAATTATAATTATTATAATAAATAATAATCACAATAAGGCATGATTCAATTTAACATTTGTTTTAAGGAACGTTTGTATTTTATAAACTCAAAATGTTGACTTAATTTTAATTTTGATATTATAAAGTGCAACAAAAGGTAACAGCTCACGAGCGACACATAATCATAATGGAGGCGAATGTGATAATTATTTTAATCTGGTATATGTTATGTTTCAAGCGATTGACGACACAAATCTGTCACCCGCATAATTTGAACGTAAACGTGGATGTCACTAAACTTGTTCAAAAAGCCAGCGTGGCTAACAGCGCGCAATGGGCTAGCACCATAGCCACCAGCTAACTGTCACCTCAAATTTAGTCGGTTAGTTTTTAACTTTGCTTATTTTTCAACCAAAATGAAGACAAGGCGATCTTTGGGGGGTTTAATGGCGTGTTCTAGCGCACTAGCTCTATATCCGGGTCGGAGCTGTAATCCGAATAAAATTTTTATATTCAAATGGGGAATCTTTCAACCTAAAGGTCGGGTGACATAACAAAGCGCTTTGATGGCTTTTAAGAAGCTTTTGGGATCAGTTTGTCCTACACGTCTGTGGGTGGACGTCCACGCATATCTCCAAGCAAGTCGAAAAGGAGTTTCTCGCACTCCACGGGGTCATCGGAACCTTGATGAGAGTACAGCTGGTGAGTACAGTCCAATGTGTCTCCACTGACATATTACAAGTTGTACTACCAAGTACAAATTGATAATGCATATGAAATATTTTTGTTACAGCTCTTGTATTGGGATTTGTAATGGGGGTCATATTTCTGATTTGAATACAGCTAGTGCGAGGTCAATTCGAGTTCACATTACAGTATATTGCACACACCTATGTTGCTTCGTATTTGTGCCATTGGTGGTGGAGGGGTTCCAGATTTGGTGTTAAATTTTATATTAAGTTTAGCCCCATGGATAATGTGGTTCACATAGTTGGTTCACATGTATCTGATGTGGGCTCAATTTCCATTCATATTACAATGGATACAGCTAGTGTATTTGCATTTGCATGTAATTGGTATTGTAGTAATAATAATAATAGTGGAGCTCATGATTGTTTTGTGGACCGGTGATTGTGAAATTAGTTTCCAAAATTGGCAATACTGTACTTTTGTCGATCTCAAATAGTGAAGTTAGTTCCTAAAGCTCCAATCCCCCCCATTGGAACATCCAGTAACAAATGGTCAGACTCACTTCATTGATCCCAATCCCCATCATTGTTTTAAAAGTTAGTGAGAGGCAGATTTAAGCCTGTTAATGAATCTTTTATTCACCATGTACTATGATGTAATGTATTACATAAGAATGCAACTATCTCGGGCTGAACAATTTCAAACTAACATCGCAGTGTAGTTGAATACAAGTTATAAATTGCAATGGCTGTATTTTTTCAGCTGGGAAGAATTAATTTTTAGCATTGTTTTAATCTGAATTAGAATTCTCTTCGTGATTATGCCACACAAGTTTGGTAATATTTGAAGTGGCCCAAAGTGGACACTGACTACCGGTCAAACTCTCATGTAAGTTAACAGCTCTTAATTGATTCAAAGCCGTTATTGTAATACAGACACATTTATTGCTTGTGTTTGTGGGGGGAAAAAAATTACATGGGAAAGAGGACATTGGAGAGAATGATTTTTTAAATGACAATATTGAAGCCGTCATATAATTTATTCTATACAATTAAGCCATTTACTGTGTTTGTGTTTTCTTTTCGTTTAATTTGTTGTCTGCAGCCAGGTTGCATTGCAAATGAGGATCTGTTCTCAGCTGCCTTGCCTATAATGTATTTAGAGGACCTGTTGGCTGCAGCCAGAAGTCTTATCTAGCGGACATAAATAACTTTAGAGTTCCAGTATAACACTTATGGATATTGTATTAGATCTTGGGTTTGATGATTAGCTTGTGTGGTCCATTGCTAATGTAGTGGTTCACAGAGCTGACTTGAATGCAGCCAGAGTGGGCTTGATCTTCACTCGTGTTTTTGTTTAGTTTTTGTTTTTGTTTTTGTCTCAGGAGATTTTAAGCGCCTGACGGTCAGGAGTGAACAGCATGGAGCAGTTTCAGACGCTCCCCACCGACGAGGATGTCAAATGGGACAAGCTGCTGGACAACATCATGAAGTCAGCCGACACCATTCTGTGGGGCACCTCATCGGCCAACACCCCGCTGCCGCTGCCACTGCCGCCCCCTCCCTCCCCTCCGTCCCCAAAAGAAGAGGCCCGTCCGCTGGCCATTGCAACTGCGGCGAGCGAGCACAAAGGGGCGACAGATTTGCTTCCCCTGGCAAGCGGTCAAGATCACATGGAGCTGCTGATGGAGGGCCAGCCCCTGGATGTAGACGATGAACTCTCCAACGTTTTGGATGACTTTTGGTTGCCCGACTACTTGGGTGGCCAACCGGGCTCCATCAACATCCAAGACCAGGTAACCCATCCCTTTCACACCCTCCCGCACTTGTTATGGCTCTTATGCTACTCGCGCATTTAAAAAGAAATGTGGGGGGGGGGGACAAGTATTTAGGTATAGTAAACATGCGCTCTGAAAGCAGTTGGGTCAAAAATAACTCACACTGAGTCAAAAAGGGGCCAACCCAATTTTGGGTGTTGTTTCATTTTTCTCCCCTAAAGTTCAGTCAAACGTAGAACACCCCCAAAAAACCCCAACATTTTTTGTTTTATTGGTTACAGTATTCATTTGACCCAATTTTTGGGTTCAATAAATAAACCAAATAGTTGTGTGGTGACATATGACCCAATGTGGGTTATTCTTTATTTAATAAACAACGTGAGAAGTTGGGTCAGTCACATGACACAATTTGGGTTATTTTTTTGACCCACCTGCTTTTAGAGTGTACTCTTAAAACTGCTGGGACAAAAACAACAATAATTTGGGTCAGAAATTGGACCGACCCAGTACTACTAATTTGACGCACTATTGGTCTATGTTTGTTTTGCTTGTTATCCTTTTGACTCAACTTTTGGGATTCAGTAAATACTCCAAAAAGGTGGTGGGTCACTTTTCACCCAATTTGGGATTATTTTTGACCCAACTGTGTTCAGAGTGTAAAACGGCTAGGTCAAAAAAACAATAACAACAAATCAGTCAAAAATTGGACCAACCCACTACTTATCAAACCTTGTTACCAGATGCCAACTCTATGTGGTTCAAGTGGACATTGCTGCTTTGCAAAGTTTATCGTGCGTGTGCACCTGCGCTTTCTCCCCAGGATGACAACGTCACGGTGATGCCGGTGCACGACGGCATGAACCAGCCTCTTCTTGGAAGGCTGTAAGTGACAAAAACAACACGAGCGCTGAGAACTTTTAAGTAATGTTCAAGGTTCATAAGTGTTCGGATCTGGCCCCCCAGGCCTTAACTTTGACACCCATGTTCTAATGCGTTATTGTGGAGGGGAAAAATAGCAAAAATGGCAGATATGTGTTGATTTTTCTCTGTTGTAAAGTCAACATATATACGAATTGACAAAATATTGTCAAACAATCCAATCCATATCTTGACTCATTTAAGCATTTTTGCCCATTTTAAAAAGATTTGATATCAAGACGATTAAAATGTGTCTGACGATTAATCAGGTCGGCCACTACTCCTATAAATCTTTTTTTTTTTTACATGTAGTTCTTCTGTTGGACCTCGTTCTATTGGTCAGAATAGTTAACCGCTTTTTTTTTTTAACTTGATATTTCCACGGGTTTTTAAATCTTAATGTTGACATTGGTGAACCCTTTTTATTTTTGGTAGTCTTGATAAAAGTCTATAGCGTGTTGTGTGTATGCGTGTGCATGTAGTAATGGCGAGATGATGTGTGGGGCCTCCTCGTCATCTGACACCATTGAACCTCCAACAGAAGCATCACAGACCATGTAAGTAGAAAAACAAGCAAAATCAACTCCTGCAGCACTCTTATCAAGCCTGTGCATGCGTATGTGTGTGTGTGTGTGTGTGTGTGTGTGTCTACCTGTAGTAGCAGCAAAAGCCACTGTTACGGCCAGCAGGAAGTTAACCGGCCGTACATCAAGAAGCCGCCCAACGCCTTCATGCTCTTTCGCAAAGAGCAGAGTCCCAACGTTGTCGCCCAGTTCAACATCACCAACTCGGCGGCAGTCAATAAAATCCTGGGCAGGATGGTAAAGTAACCCCCCACACCCCCCCCATCTTTGTATTTTCATGCGGCGCGTCGGCATGTGTGAGGACCTGTTGTGGGCTTCCACAGTGGAAGTCGCTGCCCAAAAAGATGCAAGCCAAGTATTACCAGCAAGCTGAAGAGCACAAAATCCTCCACAGTCTGCAGCATCCTGACTGGTCCTGCACAGAAAACTATGTAAGACTAAACACTTTCATGGAATGTAACATTTTTTGTTGGTGAAAAAGCAAACAGTTTGGTCAAAAATGAGACCCAAGTGTGCTTGCTTCAAGCCCAGTAGTTAGAGGGGTTATGCGCAACTGACACGGGGAGAACATACAAACTCCACACAGGAAGGCTGGAGCTGGAATCTCTCTGGAACCTCTCTTAAAGTGTGAGGTTGACGTGCTGACAACTAGATTACCGGGCCGCATATTTCATTATGGTGGAATATTTTTAAGGAAAAGAGTAGAAAATGATATCAGATGACCACATGTTAATCGTGTGCAACTGAAAACAAAGCACTTTGTTTCCCAGTGTTGCACAGACAATGGTGACTGATCGAAAAAAAACGATTGAGAATTATTTCTGTGCGGCAGGGCAAAAAGAGGAAACGCGATCGCAGCAGGCACAGCACCAGCAGCCCAAGTAAGTCATGAGCCTCGCACCCGCTGCCATAATAGTCGGCACACCCGCAAAAATGTGTGTTGTCATTGTTGTCACCCCCGCCCCACACGTTCCACGCAGGGTCACTAGAGGACAGCGCGGCGACGGCGGAACGGTGCTGCGGCGGCATGGGCCACGCCCCCGGCGAGGATGCGCTGTGTCACTACCACAAGAGCGTCGTTGGGGAGACGCACACATATGCGCACACGCGTGGCTGCTGACATCATGGATTGGGCTCGCGCTCCCCCGGCTGTAAAGTGAGGTACCCCTGCAGACCCATTAACCTACCTCTTGAGTTCAACAGTCGGTGGCTTTTTTTTAAGAATTTACTTTAATCTCGGAAAGATATGAACATTTCTTGATTGAATGTGCGCAGTAAATACTGAAAAAAATTGCCTGGCCACTTTGGGCGTAACAAAAACTGTTTTTTTATCATGTGTACCTGGAGGACACACGGCCGAGTTCAGGAGGAGGACACTCAGGTGCAGGACGCATTCGTGAGTGGCGTTGGAAAGCGAGACAACGGTGATGGACACCATGATGTCTTTGCTGCTGAGAAGATCAACATGGCAGCGTCTGCGGGAAGAAAAAGAATGAATAAATATTTTCCAATACATTTTGTGATCCACAAGATATATTTTGGGGGGGATTTTTTGGGTGGGGGGGGGAGTGGAGGTGGGCGATCTCAAAAACAAGAATTTTTTGTCAGACGTTTTTATTCTCAAATATGCAACTTTTTTTCTTTAGTTTTTCTCAAAATGTTTTGGACAAAAGCCTCTCGACTTTCTCAAAAGTTTTTTTATTTCTTTAAAATATCCATAAATCTACATGTGAATTGATTGGTTTTTTTAAAATATGCAACTTGTCTCAAAATATTCAACTTTAATCCCCCAAATATGACTTGTCATGTCTAATTTGTTCTAAAAATTGAGAAAAGTCTTACCATTGCTTTTGAAAGTATATGTGAGCTGTCACCTTATTGTGGAGGAAACGTTGACACCTTTAAATGATGGAAAAACATTGGCTCACAATTTCCCTCGCCCGGATTCGGGTCAGCGGGTCCCCGTCCTGAGCCGGGCTTGGAGGTGCGGCTCACTGGCGAGCCCAGCCGGGTGTAGCCCAAAAATCTAATGTGGGTCCTCCTTCCTACGACCTGTGGGGGACGCCAAATAGGTCGGGTGCTCTGCGTGGCCTCCAACCCTGGCGGTCCCGATTCCTGGTTCTTGAAGCTGGCTCTTGGAGGATGGAAAGTCGCCGAGCTGATGTGCAAGGCAGAGAATGAGTCGACTCACCTCCACACGTAACTTTGGTTCTGGTACCAATTCCCTCATCAGGGTTAAGAGTCTTGGTAAGTTGGGGGAGACCCGCAGAGCAGATGTACCTCCCGATATCAAAACGCTCAACTTTTAACACATGAAACGTTTTAAATGTTTTGAAAACTTTTTTTCTCCACAGCTTTTTTTTTTGCATAAAATATAAATATTAGAAATGTGCATGTCTCCCCAAAACATGCACAGTAATAGCTTTACATTTCGCGCAAATGCACGAGTTTGTTTCTCGCAAATAAAAATACAAATTGTCAAATATTTTTTTCAGATGCCACATTGCCGGGTGTGGCAGCGGGTCTCAAATTTGACACTCTTCTCCCCCCTCAATGATGTCCCCAAGCCACCTGCCTTTCTGTCGTCTTGTGTGTTCCGCGGCGTTCCTGGTGAGAATCAGCATGTTGACTGACGATGGTGAATTCCTAAACGCACATTGATTGGCTGGATTACTTTAATGAAGTGGAAGGGTGCGTCAGATGTCGGATTTGCTGGGCCGGTTCGGCCTGCCCACCTGAGTGCACTGCAGCCACGACCTGGGTGGGGCATACTTGCTCATGTTCTGGTACCGGAAAAATCCGGGAGGGCTTGGAGAGGCCAACCCGGGCCACCTCTGGTGCGAGCCGGCGAAGGCCGAGAACGTCTTGATGAGAAAGGTGCGGTCGAATGACGCTGGAGTCTACCGGTATGCCGGAAATCACTCAATGTCTTCATCTTCCCGGCGAACACTTGGCCACCATGTGTGCTCTGTTCTTGTACTCCGTTGCACTTGTTTACGTCCCCGCCGGTGCCGTCATCAAAACGATGGACCAAATCCCTGCCGACGCCATCAAGGCGGCGGGCGACGTCTTGTCCATGAGCTGCAACCACTCCGGCCAGCGAGGTTTGCGCATGATCTGGTACAGGCAGACCTCTTTGGCCGCCGCCCTCACCCAAGTGGCCCGCACGGGCTCGAAAAATGTAGTGGTGGACGGCAACGTGTACCGGCTGACGGGAGGCGCCGCTCGCTCGTCGCTTGCCGTCACCCGCCTCCGCCCTTCTGAGAACGGGGTGGTGTACTTTTGCGCCGCCACCGAGGCGCACACCGCCATGCGCGACCTCATCGGCCCCGCCACAAAAAGCGTCCGTTGGCTTTCGTACACAGGTGCAAGTGCAGTCGTGCCGTCTCCCACCCCTATTTTGCGGTTTGTTTTTCATGCCCTCTGCTATAACGTAAAAACGTTAATACCCCCCCCCCCCCCGCCCAAAAAACACAAGTTTTTTTTTTTTTTTTTAACAATACATCATGTCTGTGAAAAGTCTTAGGAAACATCACGCTGCTTGGAGATGGTCCTATAACTTTTACCCTTCCTTGCTTCCTGTTGTCCATATCCAGCGTGTTGTCCACCATGTCACCAAACAGCAGTGACCACACCGTTGAAATAGGGCGGATAAAGTTTGAATGCCATGATGGACACCTTGCTTAAACAGGACCCAATTATTTTAAGGCCTGATTGATCAAAAAAGTTTCCCCCGTAGCGCCCACTAGGAGGCGATAGAGGCAAGATTTCCCTCATTGCAAAGACGCTCAAACCATACCGATAATAAAGATTCAGGTACAATTTCCCAAAGTACTGATGGAAAAATCCAATATGAAAAATATCTAATTTTAAAATAATTGAGAAATTGTAGGATAAAAGTCTCATGAAAGTACAAATACTTCAAATTTCCACTGAGGGTTCCTTTTGGGTACAGTATTTCATTTCTCACACTCAAGGAAAATATAAAACATCAGTGTTGTACTAGTAGTATATAGCAATGTTTTAAAAATTATAATACACTGATTAAATGTAAATTACACGTATGCCCTACGATTGGCGGGTAATCAATCTTTTTCTTTTTTCAACGTCTGCGCCTCCGCAACTCCCGAACGAACACACCTTTTTCCGGTAACGAAAACACTTCCTGCTTTTCTTCGCCAATCAGACGCAAGCAGCATAAAAATGTTTCGGCAATTATTAAACAGAATATAATTTAGGTAACTGTAACATAAAAATATAATGCTCAAATATAAAATGATAATAATTAACAATGTAACAAAAGATTACATAAATAATGAAAAGCAATATCATGTAACTAAAAACCTTCAGCAAGATTAAATTTAGGCTGTTCAGGGGTTAACAAGAGGCTAGGAGCCGCGGGGCTCTCAGCCAATCACCTCGCGTCGACCGCTGCTCTTCATCAGACTAGAAGAACATTTAGCATTGTAACCTCATATGACCCAGCAGAAGACATGATATTTCTCTTGCTGAGAGTTGCTGCCAGCGTTACCCTGCTTTCAGGTAACCTTGTCCATCATCAACACGGCCGCTTTATGCTAACCTAAAGTTTTTTAAAATTCACTCCTTCAGCAGGAAAACAAACATTTAGGTCCGCCAAAGACTCAATCGTCTTTGACGTTTGTTTACTCGGTTGACTTTTGATATTCATGGACAATGTTTACATTGTGTCCAGTGAAGATGCAAAATCCACTTGGAGGTTCACAAAAATCACAAATGTTAGATTTGTAGACTTATAAGGAAAGTTAACCAAAGTGCCGCTGTTAGATTTGTGAGGGATTCAAAAGGGTACGGTATTCTTGGTTTTTGAAAAAATAAAAATAAAATTATGTAACTTTTACAAAAACCCGTTAAGTTTATCCAAGGCTGCAAATGCTTTCTTTGGGTTTACCTTTTGATCATCTGTGCTGTTTACGTATGACTCACCATCATCAAAATAAGTATGTTTGTTGACTTTGATCATTTATTTAAAAAATAACATGTCCATTTGGTGTTTTTTTTTTTTTTTCCAGGAGCAAATGTCACACAAACACCCCCCGACATCATTAAGGCAGTGGGACACTCAGTCACACTTCAGTGTTCTCACAACAGAGGGGACTTCGACCAGATACTGTGGTATCAGCAACGTATTGTGGGCATGCAGCTCATTGGGTACATGTCCTACGAAATCGCCGAAATGGAGCCCGATTATGATCAGATAAAGCTTGAGGGCAGTGCCCGACCTGGCAAAACGTGCAAGATGGTCATCCCCAAGCTGAGCCCAAGCAGCAGCGCTACTTATTATTGTGCAGCAAGGTCACACGGTGCAGTGTTGTTCGAAATCATTAAATCATAAACCTTGTCACACTAAGCCCACATCCCCCATTTCAACATTTTCTGATAACCCCCTCATGGTGCCCCCACCCCCACCCCAAATACAACAACACACCTGGATCAAACCAATCCGAGCACTCTTATTAAGAGTGTGTGGGTTGGTGGGGGTCCGGGGGCATTTGTTGGTTGCTTACACGTCGACAGACATGTAAGATAAGTTTGTCAAAGACATGAGCTGTTTCAAGAAAACTATTTTGGGTTAAATTGGGACTAAATTGACTTTAACAAACCAAATGTAGGTGGTTTTGGTGGCGTCAAAGTCACTGCAAAGTTGAAATCCCAGATTTGTTTCTGAATCCATCATACATATTTCAAGATTAATTGTTGAAAACCTGACAAAACCTGAGAACTATGTCGTACCGTATTACATAGAAGTCAAGTTAAGACTGTATATTTCTCCCTGTGTCGGTTTTCCTGAATTTGCTTGCAATTACCTCTTGCTGGCCAGGGACCGCTACCCACTTTTTGTGCCAGAGAGCTAACAAACTCCCTTAGCTAGCTAGTTACATCTCCTCAGCTTGTTGACCAAAAACCAACTGTGTGTGTGTGTGTGTGTGTGTGTGTGTGTGTGTGTGTGTGTGTGTGTGTGTGTGTGTGTGTGTGTGTGTGTGTGTGTGTGTGTGTGTGTGTGTGTGTGTGTGTGTGTGTGTGTGTGTGTGTGTGTGAAATGAATCCCACTGAGTCGCTCTGAACCAATCAGAGGACGGGAAAATGCTGACGCACCCTTAATATTTGAGCAGGCCCTGCACATTGAATCTGAAATTGAATTGCTTCCGATTCTTTGAAAATAAACATTAAAAAAATCGATCATGTTGTTTCAACTGAACGGCGCCTGCAGTCCTGCGTCCGAAGGCCTTGTGAAATGCGCGCTTGAACATTTCCCCGCCACAAGACAGCCGGGTCTCAGCCAATCCGCTGGCTTCGGCTGCTCCTCTTTTATCAGATGAGCTGCGAGCGTGCATCATAGCAACCCCAGAAGAACCAGACGACGCGATGTACCTGTCGTTGCTGAGCGTTGCTGCCAGCGTTACTCTTCTCTCAGGTAACAGTGGACGTCAACGGCACGGCACGGCAATGCTATGCGAAGCTCATTGTTTTGTGCGTTATGTTTGAGCAATGCTTACTCTGGCTTTACGAAACACATAAGTTTGCTGATTTTTATTTTATTTTTGTCTTTCAGGACAGCTTGTCACACAAAACCCCACCGACCTCATTGAGGCAGTGGGCCGCACGGTCAGGTTTGAGTGTTTACACAATATAACGAGCTACAACACGATTCTGCTGTACCGGCAGCGTAGCCTGGTCATGCAGCTCATCGGCTACGCGTACTATGCAATCTCCAACTTTGAGGATGGCCAGAAGAATGTGAAGTTTGAGGGGAGCTCAGAAGCCGGCAAAACGTGCAAGATCACCATCTCTGAGCTGCACCCGAACAGCAGCGGCGTTTATTACTGTGCAGCTAGTTACCACGGTGTGGTCTAGTGATACAACATCAAGTCATAAACCTTATCATACCCCCCTTTGCCCCCATGCTGCCGCAACTCCTACTGTTGCCATCATGCGCCGAGATCCAGAGCACTATTACGATAAGAGGTTCATCCAGCGGTTGCTTGTCAGCCAGACGGTTCAGATCAGATCAGTGAATCAGTCCTGTTAGTTCATGACAAAATTGTCATTGAGACTTTGGAAAGCACCGTGTTAGAATAAATGTTCATAAATTATTCTATATTTACTCTTATTGTGGTTACAAAGAGTGTGACCTTGCAAGAACCTCATTGACAATAGGATGAGTTTACTATGAGTGGGTTGTCGGTCTGGGAGAGGCCCGTAGGTTCCTGGGAGTGCTTTGAAGTTAGCGGCTTCTGATAAAAGTGAACTGCTGCTAATGAAGATCACATCAACGGCGGGACGTCAACGGCTGAAATCACGGACCACCGACCCCCATCTGACCACCTCAGGAATGAATTGGGTTCGCATTGTATGCCCCATTTGGAGGATTCATTACTGTTATGAAAACACCCGCTTGGAAGATAGTGTATCAGGGCCATCCTTTCAATAAACGCAAGGAGACAAACGCGGTTTCTTCAGAGTGGCCCCGGAACCTGTAACGGGTTTACATGGCAGAGCCAGCTGGAGAGCTGCTCCAAGATTGACAACCATCATGCCCGCCTCCTGAGTCTTCCTGCTTAGCGTCTGATTAACAGCAACAACAAAAAACTAACACACTGATTGAAAAGTTGTTCCACCTGGCAATAGTCTTTGACGCACCTCCTGCATGGTGCCGTGTCACTTCCTGTCTGACTTCCTGCAACACAGAGACCCTGCTCTGAGCTCATCCTCAATATGTGACCAACACATATTGAGGATGACGCCACAACATCGCTTCATTACCTTGGTGGCCAATCTGGTCTGGATGACGGGTACGGCTCCCTGTCGCCAGTTGAAACAAAAAAATTCAGGAACTGTTGATGCATTTCCGTGTCTTTTTTAGGGGCCCAATCCAGTGAAGACGTGGGGGTTTCCCAGACACCCCGTGACGTTTTCAGTAAAGCGGATGGCGACGACATCACGCTGAGCTTCACGCAAACGCACGCCAACTGCGACACCATTCAGTGGTACAGGCGAGTATCAGGCGGCACCCGATCCTTACAGCTGGTGGCCCTGGTCAACTACCAGAAGGCTTCGGTGGAGCCGGCCTTTACGGGTCGGGTCAACGTCAGCGGCGACGGCAGGACGGCGGCGCAACTCCGCATAGTAGCGCACAGGTGGCCTGATGACGGCGGCCATTTTCTTGCCACCGCCAGTACACACGGCCTTGAAGGGGCCCGACAGTGCCCCACAAAAACCCTCCTTGAGAGAGAGGAGAACGGAAGCCAATTGTGACTTCGGATGTCACTTCAAAATTCATCAAATGCACTACAAAAAACCCTTTGTGGGAATTAAGGAGTCCTGATGTGACAAAAAATGTTGGAGTAGAATGGATTCCCCCCCTACTAAAATTTAAGATAGGCAACACTAAAAGTTAGCAAGACAAGACCATGACTGAGACAGACTGTGTGTGTGTGTGTGTGTGTGTGTGTGTGTGTGTGTGTGTGTGTGTGAGAGAGAGAGAAACCTGCAAAATCTCCCATCAAGATGTTTGCCATCAGACAGTGGCAAACGCTAGCTGCAACACGTCTTAGCGTTAGCATCTGAGGGCATTGCAAAAACAGATTTAAAAAAGGTGCCAGTGTTCACTGTACTTTGAGTAGCGTCGAAAATGCGGCACCAAACTAGCGTCGTGGATTTTGACAACCTGGCCTTTCAGGGCGGAGTTCCCCTGGGCTCCTTCCTGGGCCCATATCTCATCTCAACTCAACTGTATTTATAGAGTACTTTAAAATGACACAAAGTGGTGAACATGGAGCAAAATAATTCATACAACAACAAATGTCATGCTGAGTCAAAAGCCAAAGGAAAAAAAAAGTTTGAAGGCAATCTTGAAATAGAGGAAAGCGAGGGGGCTTGCCTAACGTTCGGTATAAAAAATATCTATCAAACCGTTTTTAGTTCATAGGAGGGATCGAGTATGTGTTACTGTGAGCATCTCTTTCCCTTCTTCTTCACTACACACAACTAGCAGCAGCAGCCTGGGAGAGATGCTTGCTGAGATATGAGCGGCAGGTGACGGCGATGGCGCAGGAAGTGGGGGGGCAGACAAATGGTGGAAGGGGGGTGCGAAAACCAAGAAAAACCAGCATGCAGGTTTTTGAACAAAGCGTACACACTGTGTATACAGGGGGCCACGGTGATACAAGCCGATAGAAGGGCTGTACAAAAACCTCCCTCGCAAACATCATCCCCATCAGACGCCTCCATCCAACACCGCTTATCCTGAACAGGGTCGCGGGGAGTTGCCGGAGCCTATCCCAGCTAACTTCGGGCAGAAGGCAGACTGCACCCTGAACTGGTCGCGAGTCAGTCGCAGGGCACAGATAGAGACTAACAACCATTCACACGCACATGCACACCGTCACTGAGTGGGAACCGATTCCACGGTGCCCGCACTCAAGTCAGGCGAGTGGACCGCAACACCGCACGTTTTGACCTTTTGGGCCAATTGTATCCATGTATCCATTGTTTAAATTATTTTTTTACAGATGTGTTCATCCAAATGCTAACCTCACAGCTCAGCTTGGGAGCATCCCATGGACCAAGGTCAGAAAAAAGGTGAGCCTCTGCTGATAAGCATCTCTTTGGCGCAGTAACAAGGTTGAAATATCTCGGTAGGACACAGGAACAAGCCAAGTTTAACAAGTTTTCCAATGAAACTAAAATGGAAGGAAATGAGTCGCTCCGGGTGGTGTCACGGATCAGGCAGCTCCAGCCTGACATGGGTTATGAAGTTTTCTTTGGTGCAGGAACAAGGTTGACAGTTGACAGTTCTAGGTTTGACACAGGGAGAAGCCAATGAAGGAATTTAAAAGCTTTCTGAATTTTCCAGAAGAAAATGGCTTTTATATGAAACCAAAGTGGTGGAAAATGAATCGTTACTGGTTGTTCTGTGTACTGGCCAACTTCTACAAAGTACTTATGGGGCCTTTTTTGGTGCAGGAACAAGGTTGACAGTTCTAGGTAAGATGTGAAGGAAGCAATGTCAGGAAAACGATGTTCATATGACACCAAAGTGTCACAAAATAAGTCGTTGCGGGTTGTTTTACATTTGCGGGTTGTTTTACATTTGATGACAATGCTGATAAAGTTTTCTTTAGCGCAGGAACAAGGTTAACCGTTTTGGGTAAGACACAGTAACAAGTCAACGTGAGGAATTTAAAATCTTCCCAAGTACACTGAAATTGTGAAAATCAGTAGTTGGCGGCAGGTTGCTTTTTGTGCACTAGACCGTTGCACTGTGATGGCTCGGAAGTCTTCTTTGGCGCAGGAACAAGGTTAACCGTTACAGGTAAGAAACAGAAACAAGACAATGTCAGGAGAACCGGTGTTGTATGAAATTAATGTGAAAGAAAATGAGCAGTTGTGGGTTGTTTTACGTACTAATTTGGATAGCTGCACTTGTCAGGGGAACTTCTGCGAATGATGTTGTCGTCGATGCAGGAACAAGATCGACAGGAATTTTTTTTTTTAAACTCACGTGTTTGTCAAAAAATGTTGATATAAAACTAAAGCGCAGGTGAAAATGCATCGCGTGGTTCGGGCGGACTGCTTCAGTTGCAGCTTACTTAACTGTAGTTTTGGTGAGGATGTTGATTCGGATTGACGCAAAGAAAATAAAATGATTGCACAAGTGAAAATCACTGTCGTTATGCTCATGAAAAAAAAATCTGTTGAAAATGCTTTGTTTATGATACTCCACTTCATTTAAGATGAAATCGTATTTGATGTTTCTGAAAACGTGAAATGGTTGGCAGATTCTAACTTGTCAACGACGTGAACAAAAACTAGTACATCAGGTATGTTCAATACTCGAAATTGTCTGATGGTTACAAAATTGTACGTTAGCTTGTACACTTGTCTCTCCTTTACAAAAAAACTGCAATTTAGATTCAGTGTTGAAGAAAGGTTTTGAACTTGTATCTTAGGTGAGGTGAAGATTGAAAATACTGTTGTTCTTTTTTTTTTTAAACGTGTTTAGCTTCGTTAAAAGGTATGCTAGGTCATCAAAGACTACCTCATGTTTCATGTTTTGTGAGGGAATTGACTGAATCGCCTTTGTTGATGGAAAAAAATGTCGGGTTTGTTCAACAATTGCCTTTGATTTGTAAATTGAGGGGTTCGTTGTTTATGAATTGATAGCTGGACGTTAAAGATGTACTCCGTTTGAACGCAGCTTTATTTCCCAACGTCTAATTTCACAAACAGCAACGGTCGATTTTAAGTCGGAGGTGTCAAAATAAAGGATAGACCGTGTTGCTTTAAGGACTCGAGGGAGAGCGCGCGGAGGTTTGTGTGCTAGCTCGGCATCTCTGTGCTCGTTCAGCACAGCTTTTTTCGGCGCAGGAACCAAAGTCACCGTTTTAGGTAAGAAAAAACGTGGATGTATGGCTCGAAGCGGGCGTGTAGCCCCTTTGAAGGTTTTGTTAGACCGAATGGTAAGAAGTGTTGATTTGAAGTGAATCGAGATGTGTTGATTTGGGTCAAGTTCGTTCTCAAGTGGGTTAAACGGCTCTGAAGTGGAGGTTTTCGCTTTTAGGTTTTTTTCTCGGAGCCTTGGTTTTTTTCCTCTCATCAGCTCATCTGCAATAAAACGTTTTTCTTTAGTTGTAACCTCAGTTAGATCATTAAGCTGTGTCTTAGTCTTTGACTCCGTAATTGAGTAGCTTTCGAAAATCAGCAACAACAACAACAAAAAGTAGTTTCTGTTTTAGGTGAAAAGCTTGTGTTTTACTCGAGCCGTATCGTTCAATAAAACATCTTT
This sequence comes from Hippocampus mohnikei, assembly GCA_026261675.1. Lineage (NCBI taxonomy): Eukaryota > Metazoa > Chordata > Actinopteri > Syngnathiformes > Syngnathidae > Hippocampus > Hippocampus mohnikei. Next base: position 4,347,045 of record JAKGUB010000521.1, read on the forward strand.
AATATCATAGAATTCATGTTTTGTTTCGGTTCACTGAGGACAATGAATCGTCTGATGGTTATTTTAAAAAACGTACATTTTTTTGGGTGAAAACTAAAATCATCTCCAATGTCTCCCCCCAAAAACGATAATCTTTTGTCTTTCATGATAGCAAAACATGTATGTTAGGTTAATTAAAGATTATACCATCTTCTATGTTAAAATAAAGACATACTTAAGTTCACTGAAAAGTAAGTCGTCTTTATTGTTCTCAAAAACCCGTTAAACATTTTTTATCTACGCAAGGTTCTTTGAAGACTGTAAATCATCATTTTGGGTATTAACGAAAAGGAACGTTATGTCGTCTTTTTATGACCAATGACAATCATGTAACTTTTCTTGGCGCCACACAGAACCAAATGTCAAAACCACGCTTCCCAAGGTGACGTTGTTCCCGCCTTCGGAGAAAGAGTGCACCAACGAGAAGGACAAAGAGACCAAGAAGAAGACGCTGGTCTGCGCCGCCAGCAACTTCTACCCCGACCACGTCAGCGTGGCCTGGATGGTGGACGGGCAGAAGAGGGAAACGGGCGTGGCTACGGACCCCGAGGCCCTGAGGCGAGGGGTCAGCTACAGCATCACCAGCACGCTCAGGGTCCCGGCGGACGAATGGTTACGCGGGAGCCGGAAATTCACCTGCGTCGTAACATTTTTCGATGGGGAGAATTATATCAACATTCCAGATTCCATCAGCGGCAACAATGGTGACTATCATTTTGTCCACTCCAAAAATGTCTTTGATGTTGACAAATTCTCGCAAGTCGGGTTGACTGGACGTCTAAATCACCTTGCTGTTTACCAACACAGATTCTAAATCACCCTTGGCATTAAAAAAAACATGTAATTAGGTAAATCAAAGACTGTAAATCATATTTGATGTTTGCAGGTGTATCCATGTTTACAAAAACGTATTTGGCCTTTTCAAGATGCTGCACTAAATTGTCAACAAAACACTTCCAAAATTGTCTTTGATGCTCACGAAAACACGTGAATTAGGTTTAACTATCTCTAAATTGTCTTTGATATTTACACAAAGAATGAAAGACGCTACGTTGTCTGCTGTAAAAAAAAAAACATGTCGACGGAAGATCGGCGATATCGTTGATGCTGAATTAATTAAAATGCTCATTAGCATTGATGTGAAGAAAAATCTAATTGCCTTTGATGATAAACACATACATTAGGTTAATAGAGGGCTGTAGTGTTTTTTGATGCTTCTAAAAAAATGCCCATTCATTTTTTGATATATGTCTTTGAAAAAAAATGTACATCTAGGTCAGGCTCGACTATTAATGGCCTTTGCTGTTTATGCATCGAAGACGACAAATCATCTTTGATGTCCACCAAAAAATGGAAATTGGTTTATCGCAATGTGTAAATTATCTTTGATATTGCTAACCAATATGCTAATGGCTAACGGCGAGGAGCTAGCGGGCTATCTAGCACGTGTCGAGAAGCTAGTGGTCGCGCTACAAAGAGCTAAAGAGAACCTAAGCGATGCACTATTGGTGGCTATGGTGTTGAAAGGACTCACTGATGAATACAACCCATTTTCTGTGCATGTGACTCAAACGAGGGAAGTGTTAACCTTTGCTGAATTCAAGACTAGGCTGAGAAGTTTTGAATGCACCCTCCGCTACCGAAGCAGGCCCAGACCAGATGAAGTAATGACCGCCAAGTCATTCAAGCCGAAGCCCAAAGAAAAAGACAAGAAATACGTCTTCAATGGAGAATGCTTTATTTGTGAGAAAGTGGGGCATAAAGCAAGAGACTGCACAAGTAAGGATAAGAAACCACACAAGCGAACGACAAAAGCTGATAAGAACAATAAAGTGGCTACAGTTATGGACGATTCGAAAAAGTTTTCCGTGGCAGAAACCAAGCCAAATCTTCGAGGGAAGAAGAAGAAACATTATTGTTCGGTGAGTGAATGGCGACCCAAGGAGCGCAGCAATATGGACTACTGTGGACAGCGGTGCTTCTGCCCACATAATCACCGACAAGACCGCATTCATCCGATTTGATGAGAGTTTCCGCCTAAAGATCACATCATGCAGCTGGCTGATGGAAGACGGATCACCGGAAGTGTCGAGAAGAGGGGACGCGCAAATCAAGCTGGCCGACAGCAGTGGACGAGTAGTGAGTGTCAAGCTCACAAATGCTCTCTCATCCCAGAATACCCGCAGAATATCCTTTCTGTGGATGCAGCAACTTCAAAGGAGCGAAGTTCAACTTTGCGAAGAATGACAACAAAATGATTCTTTCAGATGGGACAATATGCAAGATGATTGTAAAGGACCGAATGTACTATCTTGACATTGTCACAGAAAATTCTGAATGCAGTGAGGACTCCTGCAATGCATCTTTAGACATGAAAACATGGCATGAGATAATGGGCCATTGTAACTATGGTGATATTGCTAAGCTTGAAGCTGTGGTAGAAGGTATGAAAATTAGTAACAAAACTAGACCTAACCAGTGTGAAACCTGTATTCAAGGGAAATTCACCCAGAATAGAAACAGGAAAAGTGATGTGAGAGCTAAAGAGCCATTAGGGCTGGTACATACAGATCTAGGTGGGCCTATTGACCCAGAGTCATTCGACGGGTACAAATATGCCATCACTTTTACTGATGACTTTTTCTGGAGCTGTTTTTGTATACTTTCTCAGGAACAAAAACATGGCAGTCGAGGCTACAAAGCAGTTCTTGGCAGACACAGCACCATATGGTAAAGTGAAGCTTATGAGATCGGATTTTGGGACAGAGTTTGTTTCAAAAGAGTATCAATCTCTACTTCGAGATAATATGATAAAACATGAGAGATCAGCGCCCTACTCCCCACATCAAAATGGGACAGCAGAGAGGAACTGGCGCACATTGTTTGAGATGGTCAGGTGTATGCTGATAGAATCAGGCTTACCCAAAGAGCTATGGCCATATGCAGCCAGAACAGCAGCAGTTATACGGAACAGATGTTACTGCGAAAGAACAGGGGAGACTCCTTATTTCCTTTTCACAGGAAAAAGACCAGATTTGTCAAAATGAAAAAGTTTGTTCTAGAATGCATGGTGTATGAGCAAAACAGGAGAAAGCTAGATCCAAAGGGCAAAAGGGGATCTTTGTTGGTTTTGACCGTCATTCACCTGCTTATTTGATTTATTTTCCAGAGACAAACAAGGTTCAGAAACACAGACTGGTCCACTTCATCACAAAGACCGTGACTGAGAGTGAGACGCAGACCGAGAAGACCCAACTGGAGGACCACTATGTAGAGTGGGTAACTATGCCTAAAGCAAGTCAGTTACAGACGGAATATGTAGGAAAAGATTCTGACACTGAACCAGAGCTTAAACCTGACTGCGACACGGACTCAACCAATGGTAATGAGACTCCTCGCACTTCTGGTAGAGAAAGGAAGACACCAAAATATTTAGAGGATTATGAATGTGTGATAAAAGGCAATGAGATCACAATTGATTACTGCTATAGAGCAACAGTGGGATTGCCACAAACATTCTATTTGAGGCAATGGCATCGCCAAAGTCAGAAAAGTGGAGAAAGGCGATGATAGATGAGATGACTTCTTTTAAAGAGAATGACACTTTCACCCTTGTGCCATTACCGAGGGTAGACAGACAGTGGGGGGAAGGTGGGTGTATGCTTTAAAGGAGGATGACAAAGGCAATGAAACATATAAAGCAAGATATGTAGCCAAAGGGTACAGTCAGAGAGAAGGACTTGACTATTCTGAGACATTTTCGCCGACCGCTAATCTGACATCACTGCGACTACTGATGCAGCTTGCTGCACAGTATGAGTTGCTGTTAAACCAAATGGACGTGAAGGCAGCATACTTACATGCACCTATTGACTGCAAACTATACATGGATCAACCTGAAGGTTTTTGTGTGAAACAAAGGGATGGTGTACAACTTGTGTGTAAGTTAAACAAATCCATATATGGCCTCAAACAGTCTGGGGAGAAATTGGAACATGATGCTTCATGAGTTTTTACTTATGAACGAGTTTGTACAGAGTCAAGCAGACCACTGTATTTACACCAAAATGTCTGACAAAGAAAATAAATTTTGTTAGTGTGGGTCGATGATATCATTGTGGCTGCCAGCAATGAGAGGTGTTTATGCGAGATCAAAAAGAAACTCAAGAGTAAGTTTAGGATGAAAGATCTCGGATGCCTCACTCATTTCATTGGGATTGATTTCAAGCAAAATGTGGGCTCAATCACATTGAACCAATCCAGATATATTGAGAAAATATTGGAAAGGTTTGGCATGTCTGAATGCAAAGCAAGAGCCACTCCAAGTGAAATCAAATGTGACCTGGCTCCAGAAGGGGACAAAACTGATCAGAGGAAATATAGAGCAATGCTGGGCAGCCTCATATACATCATGACCTGCACTAGACCTGATATTAGCTGGATTGTGAGTAGACTATCTCAGTATATGTCTGATCCAAGGGAAAAGCACTTGACAGCGTTAAAACAGGTGTATAGGTAACTAATGCAATGTTAGTGTATGTGGCGCCATCGAGTGGGGGTGTTGGGTGACGATGTATGCCACTAGCACTACTGTATAGTTTAATGTTGGTACTAGTTTGTGTGGAGGGATACATGTTCTGGGGTGTATGTAAATAAAGGGGGTGGAGCTTCCCTGCAGTTCGCTTCTGGCAGTGAAGGTGCACTGTGGCACGCCAGGTGTTTAGCGACTCAGTGATAGCGACCACACAAAGAAAAATAAGAATCGTCTCCTGTCTTGTGCCTCGAACCGAGTGTAGTCACCAGCAATGATGCCTACACATGAACAGCGAGGGACTTCCGCAGCAGAAGGATCAACACTGGACGTTAAAGATGTACTCCGTTTGAACGCAGCTTTATTTCCCAACGTCTAATTTCACAAACAGCAACGGTCGATTTTAAGTCGGAGGTGTCAAAATAAAGGATAGACCGTGTTGCTTTAAGGACTCGAGGGAGAGCGCGCGGAGGTTTGTGTGCTAGCTCGGCACCTCTGTGCTCGTTCAGCACAGCTTTTTTCGGCGCAGGAACCAAAGTCACCGTTTTAGGTAAGAAAAAACGTGGATGTATGGCTCGAAGCGGGCGAGTAGCCCCTTTGAAGGTTTTGTTAGACCGAATGGTAAGAATCGTTGATTTGAAGTGAATCGAGATGTGTTGATTTGGGTCAAGTTCGTTCTCAAGTGGGTTAAACGGCTCTGAAGTGGAGGTTTTCGCTTTTAGGTTTTTTTCTCTGAGCCTTGGTTTTTTCCCCCATCAGCTCATCTGCAATAAAACGTTTTTCTTTAGTTGTAACCTCAGTTAGATCCTTAAGCTGTGTCTTACTCTTTGACTCCGTAATTGAGTAGCTTTCGAAAATCAGCAACAACAACAACAAAAAGTAGTTTCTGTTTTAGGTGAAAAGCTTGTGTTTTACTCGAGCCGTATCGTTCAATAAAAAAATCTTTAATATCATAGAATTCATGTTTTGTTTCGGTTCATTGAGGACAATGAATTGTCTGATGGTTATTTTAAAAAACGTACATTTGTTTTGGTGAAAACTAAAATCATCTCCAATGTCTCCCCCCCAAAAACGATAATCTTTTGTCTTTCATGATAGCAAAATATGTATGTTAGGTTAATTAAAGATTATACCATCTTCTATGTTAAAATAAAGACATACTTAAGTTCACTGAAAAGTAAGTCGTCTTTATTGTTCTCAAAAACCCGTTAAACATTTTTTATCTACGCAAGGTTCTTTGAAGACTGTAAATCATCATTTTGGGTATTAACGAAAAGGAGCGTTATGTCGTCTTTTTATGACCAATGACAATCATGTAACTTTTCTTGGCGCCACACAGAACCAAATGTCAAAACCACGCTTCCCAAGGTGACGTTGTTCCCGCCTTCGGAGAAAGAGTGCACCAACGAGAAGGACAAAGAGACCAAGAAGAAGACGCTGGTCTGCGCCGCCAGCGGCTTCTACCCCGACCACGTCAGCGTGGCCTGGATGGTGGACGGGCAGAAGAGGGAAACGGGCGTGGCTACGGATCCCGAGGCCCTGAGGCGAGGGGTCAGCTACAGCATCACCAGCACGCTCAGGGTCCCGGTGGACGAATGGTTACGCGGGAGCCGGAAATTCACCTGCGTCGTAACATTTTTCGATGGGGAGAATTATATCAACATTCCAGATTCCATCAGCGGCAACAATGGTGACTATCATTTTGTCCACTCCAAAAATGTCTTTGATGTTGACAAATTCTCGCAAGTCGGGTTGACTGGACGTCTAAATCACCTTGGTGTTTACCAACACAGATTCTAAATCACCCTTGACATTAAAAAAACATGTAATTAGGTAAATCAAAGACTGTAAATCATATTTGATGTTTGCAGGTGTATCCATGTTTACAAAAACGTATTTGGCCTTTTCAAGATGCTGCACTAAATTGTCAACAAAACACTTCCAAAATTGTCTTTGATGCTCACGAAAACACGTGAATTAGGTTTAACTATCTCTAAATTGTCTGTGATATTTACACAAAGAATGAAAGACGCTACGTTGTCTGCTGTAAAAAAAAAACATGTCGACGGAAGATCGGCGATATCGTTGATGCTGAATTAATTAAAATGCTCATTAGCATTGATGTGAAGAAAAATCTAATTGCCTTTGATGATAAACACATACATTAGGTTAATTGAGGGCTGTAGTGTTTTTTGATGCTTCTAAAAAAATGCCCATTCATTTTTTGATATATGTCTTTGAAAAAAAATGTACATCTCGGTCAGGCTCGACTATTAATGGCCTTTGCCGTTTATGCATCGAAGACGACAAGTCATCTTTGATGTTCACCAAAAAATGGAAATTGGTTTATCGCAATGTGTAAATTATCTTTGATATTCACAAAACATGCTAAATGGTCCCACAAAACATTTGAAGTTTCCGAAAACCTGTTTCTGAATCATTTCAACTGTCTCAGATGTTCACACCATACTTACTTTTGATGCCATGACCTGATCGTTATCTTGTCCTCTCTTTATACTCAGCTGAAGACGGACAGCGTCGAGGTGATTATGTTTTTTTTTAACGTTTAATGGAAATACCTTAGCATGTGGCGGCGCTCAACGCTGTCCGTTTTGTTTTTTGCCCGCTAGAGAGCTTCCTGAAGTTGACGCAGAGCGCCAAGCTGTCATACGGCGTCCTGATCGCCAAGAGCTGCGTCTACGCCGCCTTCGTGGCCTTCCTGCTGTGGCGGCTCAGGGTCGGTTGTTCCCAGAGCTTATCCTGTCCCGAGGAGGAAAAAGAAAATGCGCTCAATTCTCTTTGATGTTCACAAAAACACATTGGATAGGTTCAATCAAGACTAAAATGAAGATCTTTGAAGACTACATTTTCTTTGAAGTTAACAAAAATGTCCTTGAAGATGGATATTGAAAAAAAAACGTGTGTTAGGTTCACGTGACACGAATCGTCTTTGATGCCAACCAAACACTCAAAAAGGTTCATTGAAGACTCCAAATCATCTTTTGACGTTTATCCATAACATGTAAGGCCTAAGACATGCCTCAAAACCATCGTCAGTTTACATGTTTGTCATTGAATAAGCGAGATTGACTTTGACACGTTGGCGCCAATTTTCTTGTTTGTTACAGATGCCGTCTGGAAAAAACCACTAAAGGAGAAATATCCTTTTTCTTGTATTTTTTTGGTTTAATAAAAGTATTATTCAGTAAGAACAACGATGTGCTTTGCTTGTCTTTGAATTTAAGCCACCTGCTTGATTATTTACTCCTGTAAATGAAATATGCCTTTTGGGGGAGGCGGGTGTCATTTATATTATATAGCATTTTACCCATTTAAAAAAGAAAACAGAATGTGTTAATGACTTTCCTTTTGAATATCAAATTCCTTTACTTAAATTTTACTTTACATAAAGCATTTTACACATAATATTTTAAAGGGCATAATTTTCTTGAGTTTATATTTGTGGATTTTGTATTTCTTTGCTGCCAGTCATAATTAAGTGTATAATTTAATTATACATGTATACTCAATGATGCAAGTTTTTTAATTAATGTATCATGAATAATTATATATTTGAACGTATGGCTAAATAAACATGATTCAAAAAGATGCTGCTACTTCTCAAACAGTCCGATACAGTATTTAAGATATTAAAACTGAATTTGATTGTTATACACAGCATACATCGGTTTATATATTTATCTTTTCATTTCTTCCCATTTTTAATGCTCGTTCATTTTTATTTGAACATTTTCCTCATGTGGATTGTTCCTCGCTCCTCCATTGAAGCACATAAATTGACGTTTTCATGTTCTCGCAGTTAATTGCAGTTTAATTAAGTTTGAGTGATATACGACACAAACCATTTTAAATATTGCAATAAAACAAACCTATTTTATTTTCTACTTTTAATTTATACAGTGACTTTCTCAACTTGTGCTTTGCAACACATTTTGAGCCCGCACAAACTGCACACGAGTTAGATAAGTCAAGAATGTATTCCTGCAAAAATTGTATGCATACCGAGAGTACATTTGAAATTTCAAAGGTGTTGTTCTTGAGTCAAGTGAGGTCACGCAACGGGAGAGGATGTGGTCACCGTGCTCACAAACACCGACACATGCGCGCACGCAACTTTCCACTTCACCCCGAGCTCCATCTTGCACCTGCATACTTGCAAAAAGGCACACGCGGATGTGCGACGCGTCGCAAGTGTGGGCAAGAAATGAGAAGGTACAGTCAAGCAAAGGCATAAAAAACTCCAAAATTTTGGTCGAGAACCGAGATGTTCGAAAACCGAGGTTTGACTATGTGAATGATAAAAGTAAATTGCACATTTTTCTAAGAAGATATTGCTTCATTAAATGTTTTGGAAAAGATATGTTCATTAAATTTCAACATTTTCCTAGTGTTCTTGTGCATCATTAGACCAAAACAAAGGAAAGACATACTATTTTGGTTATTTATAGAGTATGATATAATTTTGCCAATGTGACATCTACGGTTTGTGAAATGGGTTTGACACCCCTGCAATACATGGTCGTTTTTTTCGGCCAAAAACGCCTTACTATACATGGTCGTTTTTTCGGCCAAAAACGCCTTACTATACATGGTCGTTTTTTCGGGTCAAAACACCTTACTATACATGGTCGTTTTTTTCGGCTCAAAACGCCTTACTATACATGGTCGTTTTTTTTGGCTAAAAACGCCTTACTATACTATGTCGTTTTTTCGGTTTTTCGGCTAAAAACGCCTTACTATACTATGTCGTTTTTTTCGGGGGTTTTCGGCTAAAAATGCCTTACTATACTATATCGTTTTTTTTTCGGCTAAAAATGCCTTACTATACGATGTCGTTTTTTCCGGCTAAAAACGCCTTATTATACTGTCGTTTTTTTCGGCTAAAAACGCCTTACTATACTATGTCGTTTTTTTCGGGTTTTTGCGGCTAAAAATGCCTTACTATACCATGTCGTTTTTTCGGCTAAAAATGCCTTACTATACTATGTCGTTTTTTTTCGGCTAAAAATGCCTTACTATACCATGTTGTTTTTTTCGGGGGGTTTTCTGCTAAAAACGCCTTACTATACAATGTCGTTTTTTCCGACTAAAAACGCCTTACTATACTATGTCGTTTTTTTCGGGGGGTTTTCTGCTAAAAACGCCTTACTATACGATGTCGTTTTTTCTGGCTAAAAACGCCTTACTATACTATGTCGTTTTTTTTGGTTTTTTTCGGCTAAAAACGCCTTACTATATTATGTCGTTTTTTTCGGCTAAAAACGCATTCCTATACTATGTCGTTTTTTTCGTTTTTTTTCGGCTAAAAACGCCTTACTATACTATGTCGTTTTTTTTGGGGGGTTTTCTGCTAAAAACGCCTTACTATACAATGTCGTTTTTTCCGCTAAAAACGCCTTACTATACTATGTCGTTTTTTTCGGGGGGTTTTCTGCTAAAAACGCCTTACTATACGATGTCGTTTTTTCTGGCTAAAAACGCCTTACTATACTATGTCGTTTTTTTCCGGCAAAAAACGCCTTACTATACTGTGTCATTTTTTTCAGGTTTTTTTCTGCTATAAACGCCCTATTATACTATGTCGTTTTTTTCGCGGGTTTTCGGCTAAAAACGCCTTACTATACTATGTCATTTTTTTGGGCTAAAATCGCCTTACTATACTATGCCGTTTATTTCGTTTTTTTTCGGCTAAAAACGCCTTACTATATTATGTCGTTTTTTTCGGCTAAAAACGCCTTACTATACTATGTCGTTTTTTTCGGCTAAAAACGCCTTACTATACTATGTTGTTTTTTCCGGCACAAAACGCCTTACTATACCATGTCGCTTTTTCGCTTTTTTCGCTAAAATGCCTTACTATACTATGTCATTTTTTCGCAAAAACGCCTTACTATACTATGTCGTTTTTTGCGTTTTTTTCTGTCTAAAAACGCCTTACTATACTATGTCGTTTTTTTCCGGCAAAAAACGCCTTACTATACTATGTCGTTTTTTTCGGGGGGTTTTCTGCTAAAAACGCCTTACTATACTATGTCGTTTTTTTCGGGGGGTTTTCTGCTAAAAACGCCTTACTATACTATGTCGTTTTTTTCGGGTTTTTTTCGGCTAAAAACGCCTTACTATACTATGTCGTTTTTTTCGTTTTTTTTCCGCTAAAAACGCCTTACTATACTATGTCGTTTTTTTCCGGCAAAAAACGCCTTACCATACCATGTCGTTTTTTTCGTTTTTTTTCGGCTAAAAATGCCTTACTATACTATGTCGTTTTTTTCGGGTTTTTTTCTGCTAAAAACGCCTTACTATACAATGTCGTTTTTTCCGGCTAAAACGCCTTACTATACTATGTCGTTTTTTATGGGGTTTTTTCTGCTAAAAACGCCTTACTATACAATGTCGTTTTTCCGGCTAAAAACGCCTTACTATACTATGTCGTTTTTTTCGGGAGTTTTTCTGCTAAAAACGCCTTACTATACCATGTCGTTTTTTTCGTTTTTTTTCGGCTAAAATGCCTTACTATACTATGTCGGTTTTTTTGGCTAAAAACGCCTTACTATACTATGTCGTTTTTTGCGTTTTTTTCCGTCTAAAAACGCCTTACTATACTATGTCGTTTTTTTCCGGCAAAAAACGCCTTACTATACTATGTGGTTTTTTTCGGGGGGGTTTCTGCTAAAAACGCCTTACGATACTATGTCATTTTTTTCGGGGGTTTTCGGCTAAAAACGCCTTACTATACTATGTCATTTTTTTCGGCTAAAAACGCCTTACTATACTATGTCGCTTTTTCGATTTTTCGCTAAAAACGCCTTACTATACTATGTCGTTTTTTCGCTAAAAACGCCTTACTATACTATGTCGCTTTTTTTCGCTAAAAACGCCTTACTATACTATGTCGCTTTTTTTCGCTAAAAACGCCTTACTATACTATGTCATTTTTTCGTTTTCGCTAAAAACGCCTTACTATACTATGTCGCTTTTTCGGTTTCACTTAAAACGCCTTACTATACTATGTCGCTTTTTCGTTTTTTCTGCTAAAAACACCTTACTATACAATGTCGCTTTTTCCGCCTAAAAACGCCTTACTATACTAACGCCTTACTATACTATGTCGCTTTTTTCGCTTAAAACGCCTTACTATACTATGTCGCTTTTTTCGCTTAAAACGCCTTACTATACTATGTCGCTTTTTTCGCTAAAACGCCTTACTATACTATGTCGCTTTTTCCGCTAAAAACGCCTTACTATACTATGTCGCTTTTTCGCTAAAACGCCTTACTATACTATGTCGCTTTTTCGCTAAAACGCCTTACTATACTATGTCGCTTTTTTTCGCTAAAAACGCCTTACTATACTATGTCGCTTTTTTCGCTAAAACGCCTTACTATACTATGTCGCTTTTTCGCTAAAAACGCCTTACTATACTATGTCGCTTTTTCGCTAAAAACGCCTTACTATACTATGTCGCTTTTTTCGCTAAAACGCCTTACTATACTATGTCGCTTTTTCGCTAAAACGCCTTACTATACTATGTCGCTTTTTCGCTAAAACGCCTTACTATACTATGTCGCTTTTTCGCTAAAAACGCCTTACTATACTATGTCGCTTTTTTCGCTAAAAACGCCTTACTATACTATGTCGCTTTTTTCGCTAAAAACGCCTTACTATACTATGTCGCTTTTTCGCTAAAACGCCTTACTATACTATGTCGCTTTTTTCGCTAAAAACGCCTTACTATACTATGTCGCTTTTTCGCTAAAACGCCTTACTATACTATGTCGCTTTTTCGCTAAAAACGCCTTACTATACTATGTCGTTTTTTCGCTTAAAACGCCTTACTATACTATGTCGCTTTTTCGCTAAAAACGCCTTACTATACTATGTCGCTTTTTCGCTAAAAACGCCTTACTATACTATGTCGCTTTTTCGCTAAAAACGCCTTACTATACTATGTCGCTTTTTTCGCTTAAAACGCCTTACTATACTATGTCGCTTTTTCGCTAAAAACGCCTTACTATACTATGTCGCTTTTTCGCTAAAAACGCCTTACTATACTATGTCGCTTTTTTCGCTAAAAACGCCTTACTATACTATGTCGCTTTTTCGCTAAAACGCCTTACTATACTATGTCGCTTTTTTTTTTTCGCTAAAAACGCCTTACTATACTATGTCGCTTTTCCGCTAAAACGCCTTACTATACTATGTCGCTTTTTCCGCTAAAAACGCCTTACTATACTATGTCGCTTTTTTCGCTAAAAACGCCTTACTATACTATGTCGCTTTTTCGCTAAAAACGCCTTACTATACTATGTCGCTTTTTCGCTAAAAACGCCTTACTATACTATGTCGCTTTTTTCGCTAAAAACGCCTTACTATACTATGTCGCTTTTTCGCTAAAAACGCCTTACTATACTATGTCGCTTTTTCGCTAAAAACGCCTTACTATACTATGTCGCTTTTTTCGCTAAAAACGCCTTACTATACTATGTCGCTTTTTCGCTAAAACGCCTTACTATACTATGTCGCTTTTTTCGCTAAAAACGCCTTACTATACTATGTCGCTTTTTTCGCTAAAACGCCTTACTATACTATGTCGCTTTTTTCGCTAAAACGCCTTACTATACTATGTCGCTTTTTTCGCTAAAAACGCCTTACTATACTATGTCGCTTTTTCGCTAAAAACGCCTTACTATACTATGTCGCTTTTTTTCGCTAAAAACGCCTTACTATACTATGTCGCTTTTTTCGCTGCTAAAAACGCCTTACTATACTATGTCGCTTTTTCGCTTAAAAACGCCTTACTATACTATGTCGCTTTTTTCGCTAAAACGCCTTACTATACTATGTCGCTTTTTCGGTTTTTTCGCTAAAAACGCCTTACTATACTATGTCGCTTTTTCGCTAAAACGCCTTACTATACTATGTCGCTTTTTTTTTTCGCTAAAAACGCCTTACTATACTATGTCGCTTTTTTCGCTAAAAACGCCTTACTATACTATGTCGCTTTTTCGCTAAAAACGCCTTACTATACTATGTCGCTTTTTTCGCTAAAACGCCTTACTATACTATGTCGTTTTTTTCGCTAAAAACGCCTTACTATACTATGTCGCTTTTTTTTCGCTAAAAACGCCTTACTATACTATGTCGTTTTTTCGCTTACTATACTAAAACGCCTTACTATACTATGTTACTATACTATGTCGCTTTTTTCGCTAAAAACGCCTTACTATACTATGTCGCTTTTTTCGCTTAAAACGCCTTACTATACTATGTCGCTTTTTCGCTAAAAACGCCTTACTATACTATGTCGCTTTTTCGCTAAAAACGCCTTACTATACTATGTCGCTTTTTCGCTAAAAACGCCTTACTATACTATGTCGCTTTTTTCGCTAAAAACGCCTTACTATACTATGTCGTTTTTTTCGCTAAAAACGCCTTACTATACTATGTCGCTTTTTCGCTAAAAACGCCTTACTATACTATGTCGCTTTTTTTCGCTAAAAACGCCTTACTATACTATGTCGCTTTTTCGCTAAAAACGCCTTACTATACTATGTCGCTTTTTTCGCTAAAACGCCTTACTATACTAACGCCTTACTATACTATGTCGCTTTTTTCGCTAAAAACGCCTTACTATACTATGTCGCTTTTTTCGCTAAAAACGCCTTACTATACTATGTCGCTTTTTCGCTAAAACGCCTTACTATACTATGTCGCTTTTTTCGCTAAAAACGCCTTACTATACTATGTCGCTTTTTCGCTAAAACGCCTTACTATACTATGTCGCTTTTTTCGCTAAAACGCCTTACTATACTATGTCGCTTTTTTCGCTAAAAACGCCTTACTATACTATGTCGCTTTTTTCGCTAAAACGCCTTACTATACTATGTCGCTTTTTTTCGCTAAAAACGCCTTACTATACTATGTCGCTTTTTTCGCTAAAACGCCTTACTATACTATGTCGCTTTTTCGCTAAAAACGCCTTACTATACTATGTCGCTTTTTCGCTAAAAACGCCTTACTATACTATGTCGCTTTTTTCGCTAAAAACGCCTTACTATACTATGTCGCTTTTTCGCTAAAACGCCTTACTATACTATGTCGCTTTTTTCGCTAAAACGCCTTACTATACTATGTCGCTTTTTCGCTAAAAACGCCTTACTATACTATGTCGCTTTTTCGCTAAAAACGCCTTACTATACTATGTCGCTTTTTCGCTTAAAACGCCTTACTATACTATGTCGCTTTTTTCGCTAAAAACGCCTTACTATACTATGTCGCTTTTTCGCTAAAAACGCCTTACTATACTATGTCGCTTTTTCGCTAAAAACGCCTTACTATACTATGTCGCTTTTTCGCTTAAAACGCCTTACTATACTATGTCGCTTTTTCGCTAAAACGCCTTACTATACTATGTCGCTTTTTTCGCTAAAAACGCCTTACTATACTATGTCGCTTTTTCGCTAAAAACGCCTTACTATACTATGTCGCTTTTTCGCTAAAACGCCTTACTATACTATGTCGCTTTTTCGCTAAAAACGCCTTACTATACTATGTCGCTTTTTCGCTAAAAACGCCTTACTATACTATGTCGCTTTTTTCGCTTAAAACGCCTTACTATACTATGTCGCTTTTTCGCTTAAAACGCCTTACTATACTATGTCGCTTTTTCGCTAAAACGCCTTACTATACTATGTCGCTTTTTCGCTAAAAACGCCTTACTATACTATGTCGCTTTTTCGCTAAAAACGCCTTACTATACTATGTCGCTTTTTCGCTAAAAACGCCTTACTATACTATGTCGCTTTTTTCGCTAAAACGCCTTACTATACTATGTCGCTTTTTCGCTAAAACGCCTTACTATACTATGTCGCTTTTTCGCTAAAACGCCTTACTATACTATGTCGCTTTTTTCGCTAAAAACGCCTTACTATACTATGTCGCTTTTTCGCTAAAAACGCCTTACTATACTATGTCGCTTTTTCGCTAAAACGCCTTACTATACTATGTCGCTTTTTCGCTAAAAACGCCTTACTATACTATGTCGCTTTTTTCGCTTAAAACGCCTTACTATACTATGTCGCTTTTTCGCTAAAAACGCCTTACTATACTATGTCGCTTTTTCGCTAAAACGCCTTACTATACTATGTCGCTTTTTCGCTAAAAACGCCTTACTATACTATGTCGCTTTTTTCGCTAAAAACGCCTTACTATACTATGTCGCTTTTTCGCTAAAAACGCCTTACTATACTATGTCGCTTTTTCGCTTAAAAACGCCTTACTATACTATGTCGCTTTTTTCGCTAAAACGCCTTACTATACTATGTCGCTTTTTCGCTTAAAACGCCTTACTATACTATGTCGCTTTTTTCGCTAAAACGCCTTACTATACTATGTCGCTTTTTCGCTAAAACGCCTTACTATACTATGTCGCTTTTTTCGCTAAAAACGCCTTACTATACTATGTCGCTTTTTCGCTTAAAACGCCTTACTATACTATGTCGCTTTTTTCGCTAAAAACGCCTTACTATACTATGTCGCTTTTTTCGCTAAAAACGCCTTACTATACTATGTCGCTTTTTTCGCTAAAACGCCTTACTATACTATGTCGCTTTTTCGCTAAAAACGCCTTACTATACTATGTCGCTTTTTTCGCTAAAAACGCCTTTACTATACTATGTCGCTTTTTTCGCTAAAAACGCCTTACTATACTATGTCGCTTTTTTCGCTTAAAACGCCTTACTATACTATGTCGCTTTTTCGCTAAAAACGCCTTACTATACTATGTCGCTTTTTTCGCTAAAAACGCCTTACTATACTATGTCGCTTTTTCGCTAAAAACGCCTTACTATACTATGTCGCTTTTTTCGCTAAAAACGCCTTACTATACTATGTCGCTTTTTCGCTAAAACGCCTTACTATACTATGTCGCTTTTTTCGCTTAAAACGCCTTACTATACTATGTCGCTTTTTCGCTAAAAACGCCTTACTATACTATGTCGCTTTTTTCGCTAAAAACGCCTTACTATACTATGTCGCTTTTTCGCTAAAAACGCCTTACTATACTATGTCGCTTTTTCGCTAAAACGCCTTACTATACTATGTCGCTTTTTTCGCTAAAAACGCCTTACTATACTATGTCGCTTTTTTCGCTAAAAACGCCTTACTATACTATGTCGCTTTTTCGCTAAAAACGCCTTACTATACTATGTCGCTTTTTCGCTAAAACGCCTTACTATACTATGTCGCTTTTTCGCTAAAAACGCCTTACTATACTATGTCGCTTTTTCGCTAAAACGCCTTACTATACTATGTCGCTTTTTTCGCTAAAAACGCCTTACTATACTATGTCGCTTTTTCGCTAAAAACGCCTTACTATACTATGTCGCTTTTTTCGCTAAAAACGCCTTACTATACTATGTCGCTTTTTTCGCTAAAAACGCCTTACTATACTATGTCGCTTTTTTCGCTTAAAACGCCTTACTATACTATGTCGCTTTTTTCGCTTAAAAACGCCTTACTATACTATGTCGCTTTTTTCGCTAAAAACGCCTTACTATACTATGTCGCTTTTTTCGCTAAAACGCCTTACTATACTATGTCGCTTTTTTCGCTAAAAACGCCTTACTATACTATGTCGTTTTTTCGCTAAAAACGCCTTACTATACTATGTCGCTTTTTCGCTAAAAACGCCTTACTATACTATGTCGCTTTTTTCGCTAAAAACGCCTTACTATACTATGTCGCTTTTTTCGCTAAAAACGCCTTACTATACTATGTCGCTTTTTTCGCTAAAATGCCTTACTATACTATGTCGCTTTTTTCGCTTAAAACGCCTTACTATACTATGTCGCTTTTTCGCTAAAACGCCTTACTATACTATGTCGCTTTTTCGCTAAAACGCCTTACTATACTATGTCGCTTTTTTCGCTAAAAACGCCTTACTATACTATGTCGCTTTTTCGCTAAAAACGCCTTACTATACTATGTCGCTTTTTCGCTAAAAACGCCTTACTATACTATGTCGCTTTTTTCGCTTAAAAACGCCTTACTATACTATGTCGCTTTTTCGCTAAAAACGCCTTACTATACTATGTCGCTTTTTCGCTTAAAACGCCTTACTATACTATGTCGCTTTTTCGCTAAAAACGCCTTACTATACTATGTCGCTTTTTCGCTAAAAACGCCTTACTATACTATGTCGCTTTTTTCGCTAAAAACGCCTTACTATACTATGTCGCTTTTTCGCTAAAAACGCCTTACTATACTATGTCGCTTTTTTCGCTAAAACGCCTTACTATACTATGTCGCTTTTTCGCTAAAACGCCTTACTATACTATGTCGCTTTTTCGCTAAAACGCCTTACTATACTATGTCGCTTTTTCGCTAAAACGCCTTACTATACTATGTCGCTTTTTTCGCTAAAAACGCCTTACTATACTATGTCGCTTTTTCGCTAAAAACGCCTTACTATACTATGTCGCTTTTTCGCTAAAAACGCCTTACTATACTATGTCGCTTTTTCGCTAAAAACGCCTTACTATACTATGTCGCTTTTTCGCTAAAAACGCCTTACTATACTATGTCGCTTTTTCGCTAAAAACGCCTTACTATACTATGTCGCTTTTTTCGCTAAAACGCCTTACTATACTATGTCGCTTTTTCGCTAAAAACGCCTTACTATACTATGTCGCTTTTTCGCTAAAACGCCTTACTATACTATGTCGCTTTTTCGCTTAAAACGCCTTACTATACTATGTCGCTTTTTCGCTAAAACGCCTTACTATACTATGTCGCTTTTTTCGCTAAAAACGCCTTACTATACTATGTCGCTTTTTTCGCTAAAAACGCCTTACTATACTATGTCGCTTTTTCGCTAAAACGCCTTACTATACTATGTCGCTTTTTTCGCTAAAAACGCCTTACTATACTATGTCGCTTTTTCGCTAAAAACGCCTTACTATACTATGTCGCTTTTTTCGCTAAAAACGCCTTACTATACTATGTCGCTTTTTCGCTAAAAACGCCTTACTATACTATGTCGCTTTTTTCGCTAAAACGCCTTACTATACTATGTCGCTTTTTCGCTAAAAACGCCTTACTATACTATGTCGCTTTTTTCGCTAAAAACGCCTTACTATACTATGTCGCTTTTTTCGCTAAAAACGCCTTACTATACTATGTCGCTTTTTTCGCTAAAAACGCCTTACTATACTATGTCGCTTTTTCGCTAAAAACGCCTTACTATACTATGTCGCTTTTTTCGCTAAAAACGCCTTACTATACTATGTCGCTTTTTCGCTAAAAACGCCTTACTATACTATGTCGCTTTTTTCGCTAAAAACGCCTTACTATACTATGTCGCTTTTTCGCTTAAAACGCCTTACTATACTATGTCGCTTTTTCGCTAAAACGCCTTACTATACTATGTCGCTTTTTCGCTAAAACGCCTTACTATACTATGTCGCTTTTTCGCTTAAAACGCCTTACTATACTATGTCGCTTTTTCGCTAAAAACGCCTTACTATACTATGTCGTTTTTTCGCTAAAACGCCTTACTATACTATGTCGCTTTTTTCGCTAAAACGCCTTACTATACTATGTCGCTTTTTTCGCTAAAACGCCTTACTATACTATGTCGTTTTTTCGCTAAAAACGCCTTACTATACTATGTCGCTTTTTTCGCTAAAAACGCCTTACTATACTATGTCGCTTTTTTCGCTAAAAACGCCTTACTATACTATGTCGCTTTTTCGCTAAAAACGCCTTACTATACTATGTCGCTTTTTTCGCTAAAACGCCTTACTATACTATGTCGCTTTTTTCGCTAAAAACGCCTTACTATACTATGTCGCTTTTTCGCTAAAAACGCCTTACTATACTATGTCGCTTTTTCGCTAAAAACGCCTTACTATACTATGTCGCTTTTTTCGCTAAAAACGCCTTACTATACTATGTCGCTTTTTTCGCTAAAAACGCCTTACTATACTATGTCGTTTTTTCGCTAAAAACGCCTTACTATACTATGTCGTTTTTTCGCTAAAACGCCTTACTATACTATGTCGTTTTTTCGCTAAAAACGCCTTACTATACTATGTCGCTTTTTCGCTAAAAACGCCTTACTATACTATGTCGCTTTTTCGCTAAAAACGCCTTACTATACTATGTCGTTTTTTCGCTAAAAACGCCTTACTATACTATGTCGCTTTTTTTCGCTAAAAACGCCTTACTATACTATGTCGCTTTTTTCGCTAAAAACGCCTTACTATACTATGTCGCTTTTTTCGCTAAAAACGCCTTACTATACTATGTCGCTTTTTCGCTAAAAACGCCTTACTATACTATGTCGCTTTTTTCGCTAAAACGCCTTACTATACTATGTCGCTTTTTTCGCTAAAAACGCCTTACTATACTATGTCGCTTTTTCGCTAAAAACGCCTTACTATACTATGTCGCTTTTTCGCTAAAACGCCTTACTATACTATGTCGCTTTTTTCGCTAAAAACGCCTTACTATACTATGTCGCTTTTTTCGCTAAAAACGCCTTACTATACTATGTCGTTTTTTCGCTAAAAACGCCTTACTATACTATGTCGCTTTTTTCGCTAAAAACGCCTTACTATACTATGTCGTTTTTTCGCTAAAAACGCCTTACTATACTATGTCGCTTTTTTCGCTAAAAACGCCTTACTATACTATGTCGCTTTTTCGCTAAAAACGCCTTACTATACTATGTCGCTTTTTCGCTAAAAACGCCTTACTATACTATGTCGCTTTTTTCGCTAAAAACGCCTTACTATACTATGTCGCTTTTTCGCTAAAAACGCCTTACTATACTATGTCGCTTTTTCGCTAAAAACGCCTTACTATACTATGTCGCTTTTTTCGCTAAAAACGCCTTACTATACTATGTCGCTTTTTTCGCTAAAAACGCCTTACTATACTATGTCGCTTTTTCGCTAAAAACGCCTTACTATACTATGTCGTTTTTTCGCTAAAAACGCCTTACTATACTATGTCGCTTTTTTCGCTAAAAATGCCTTACTATACTATGTCGCTTTTTTTCGCTAAAAACGCCTTACTATACTATGTCGCTTTTTTCGCTAAAACGCCTTACTATACTATGTCGTTTTTTCGCTAAAAACGCCTTACTATACTATGTCGCTTTTTTCGCTAAAAACGCCTTACTATACTATGTCGTTTTTTCGCTAAAAACGCCTTACTATACTATGTCGCTTTTTTCGCTAAAAACGCCTTACTATACTATGTCGCTTTTTTCGCTAAAACGCCTTACTATACTATGTCGTTTTTCGCTAAAAACGCCTTACTATACTATGTCGCTTTTTTCGCTAAAAACGCCTTACTATACTATGTCGTTTTTTCGCTAAAAACGCCTTACTATACTATGTCGTTTTTTCGCTAAAAACGCCTTACTATACTATGTCGTTTTTTCGCTAAAAACGCCTTACTATACTATGTCGCTTTTTCGCTAAAAACGCCTTACTATACTATGTCGCTTTTTCGCTAAAAATGCCTTACTATACTATGTCGTTTTTTCGCTAAAAACGCCTTACTATACTATGTCGCTTTTTTCGCTAAAAACGCCTTACTATACTATGTCGCTTTTTTCGCTAAAAACGCCTTACTATACTATGTCGCTTTTTCGCTAAAAACGCCTTACTATACTATGTCGTTTTTCGCTAAAAACGCCTTACTATACTATGTCGCTTTTTTCGCTAAAAACGCCTTACTATACTATGTCGCTTTTTTCGCTAAAAACGCCTTACTATACTATGTCGCTTTTTCGCTAAAAACGCCTTACTATACTATGTCGCTTTTTTCGCTAAAAACGCCTTACTATACTATGTCGCTTTTTTTTCGCTAAAAACGCCTTACTATACTATGTCGCTTTTTTCGCTAAAACGCCTTACTATACTATGTCGCTTTTTTCGCTAAAAACGCCTTACTATACTATGTCGCTTTTTTCGCTAAAAACGCCTTACTATACTATGTCGTTTTTTCGCTAAAAACGCCTTACTATACTATGTCGCTTTTTTCGCTAAAAACGCCTTACTATACTATGTCGCTTTTTCGCTAAAAACGCCTTACTATACTATGTCGCTTTTTCGCTAAAAACGCCTTACTATACTATGTCGCTTTTTCGCTAAAAACGCCTTACTATACTATGTCGCTTTTTCGCTAAAAACGCCTTACTATACTATGTCGCTTTTTCGCTAAAACGCCTTACTATACTATGTCGTCGTTTTTTCGCTAAAACGCCTTACTATACTATGTCGTTTTTTCGCTAAAAACGCCTTACTATACTATGTCGCTTTTTCCACTAAAAACGCCTTACTATACTATGTCGCTTTTTCGCTAAAAATGCCTTACTATACTATGTCGCTTTTTCGCTAAAAACGCCTTACTATACTATGTCGTTTTTCGCTAAAAACGCCTTACTATACTATGTCGTTTTTTCGCTAAAAACGCCTTACTATACTATGTCGCTTTTTCGCTAAAAACGCCTTACTATACTATGTCGCTTTTTCGCTAAAACGCCTTACTATACTATGTCGCTTTTTCGCTAAAAACGCCTTACTATACTATGTCGTTTTTTCGCTAAAAACGCCTTACTATACTATGTCGCTTTTTCGCTAAAACGCCTTACTATACTATGTCGTTTTTTCGCTAAAAACGCCTTACTATACTATGTCGCTTTTTTCGCTAAAAACGCCTTACTATACTATGTCGCTTTTTTCGCTAAAAACGCCTTACTATACTATGTCGTTTTTTGCTAAAAACGCCTTACTATACTATGTCGTTTTTCTTATTTAATTATTTTTTTCGCTAAAAACGCCTTACTATACTATGTCGTTTTTTTCGCTAAAAACGCCTTACTATACTATGTCGCTTTTTCGCTAAAAACGCCTTACTATACTATGTCGCTTTTTCGCTAAAACGCCTTACTATACTATGTCGCTTTTTTCGCTAAAACGCCTTACTATACTATGTCGCTTTTTTCGTTAAAACGCCTTACTATACTATGTCGTTTTTTCGCAAAAACGCCTTACTATACTATGTCGTTTTTTCGCTAAAACGCCTTACTATACTATGTCGCTTTTTCGCTAAAACGCCTTACTATACTATGTCGCTTTTTCGCTAAAACGCCTTACTATACTATGTCGTTTTTTCGCTAAAAACGCCTTACTATACTATGTCGCTTTTTCGCTAAAACGCCTTACTATACTATGTCGCTTTTTCGCTTAAAACGCCTTACTATACTATGTCGCTTTTTCGCTAAAAACGCCTTACTATACTATGTCGCTTTTTCGCTAAAAACGCCTTACTATACTATGTCGTTTTTTCGCTAAAACGCCTTACTATACTATGTCGCTTTTTTTTCGCTAAAACGCCTTACTATACTATGTCGCTTTTTCGCTAAAAACGCCTTACTATACTATGTCGTTTTTTCGCTAAAAACGCCTTACTATACTATGTCGTTTTTCGCTAAAACGCCTTACTATACTATGTCGCTTTTTCGCTAAAACGCCTTACTATACTATGTCGCTTTTTTCGCTAAAAACGCCTTACTATACTATGTCGCTTTTTCGCTAAAAATGCCTTACTATACTATGTCGCTTTTTCCGCTTAAAACGCCTTACTATACTATGTCGCTTTTTCGCTAAAAACGCCTTACTATACTATGTCGCTTTTTCGCTAAAAACGCCTTACTATACTATGTCGCTTTTTTTCGCTAAAACGCCTTACTATACTATGTCGCTTTTTTCGCTTAAAAACGCCTTACTATACTATGTCGCTTTTTTCGCTAAAAACGCCTTACTATACTATGTCGCTTTTTCGCTAAAAATGCCTTACTATACTATGTCTTTTTTTCGCTAAAAACGCCTTACTATACTATGTCGCTTTTTCGCTAAAAATGCCTTACTATACTATGTCGCTTTTTTCGCTAAAACGCCTTACTATACTATGTCGCTTTTTCGCTAAAAACGCCTTTACTATACTATGTCGCTTTTTCGCTAAAAACGCCTTACTATACTATGTCGTTTTTCGCTAAAAATGCCTTACTATACTATGTCGCTTTTTCGCTAAAAACGCCTTACTATACTATGTCGTTTTTTCGCTAAAAACGCCTTACTATACTATGTCATTTTTTTCGCTAAAAACGCCTTACTATACTATGTCGTTTTTCGCTAAAAACGCCTTACTATACTATGTCGCTTTTTCGCTAAAAACGCCTTACTATACTATGTCGCTTTTTCGCTAAAAACGCCTTACTATACTATGTCGCTTTTTCGCTAAAACGCCTTACTATACTATGGTCGTTTTTCGCTAAAAACGCCTTACTATACTATGTCGCTTTTTCGCTTAAAACGCCTTACTATACTATGTCGCTTTTTTCGCTTAAAACGCCTTACTATACTATGTCGCTTTTTCGCTAAAACGCCTTACTATACTATGTCGTTTTTCGCTTAAAACGCCTTACTATACTATGTCGCTTTTTCGCTAAAAATGCCTTACTATACTATGTCGCTTTTTCCACTAAAAACGCCTTACTATACTATGTCGCTTTTTTCGCTTAAAATGCCTTACTATACTATGTCGCTTTTTCCTAAAAACGCCTTACTATACTATGTCGCTTTTTTCGCTAAAACGCCTTTATACTATGTCGTTTTTCGCTAAAACGCCTTACTATACTATGTCGCTTTTTTCGCTTAAAACGCCTTACTATACTATGTCGTTTTTTTCGGCTAAAAACGCCTTACTATATTCTGTCGTTTTTTCAGCTAAAAATGCCTTACTATACTATGTCGTTTTTTCGCTAAAAACGCCTTACTATACTATGTCGTTTTTTCGGCTAAAAACGCCTTACTATACTATGTCGGTTTTTTTCGGGTTCTTTTCGGCTAAAAACGCCTTACTATACTATGTCGTTTTTCTTATTTAATTATTTATTTATTTTTACTAAAAACGCCTTACTATACTATGTCGTTTTTATGTATTTATGTATTATTTATTTATTTTTTACTAAAAATGCCTTACTATACTATGTCGCTTTTTTCGGCTAAAAACGCCTTACTATACTATGTCGGTTTTTTTCGACTAAAAACGCCTTCCTATACATGGTCGTTTTTTTCGGCAAAAAACGCCTTACTATACATGGTCGTTTTATTTTGTTAAAAATGCCTTACTATACATGGTCATTTTTTTCAGCAAAAAACGCCTTACTATACATGGTCGTTTTTTTCGGCAAAAAACGCCTTACTATACTATGTAGTTTTTTTTCGGCTAAAACGCCTTACTATCTATCGTGTTTTTTTCAGCTCAAAACACCTTACTATACATGGTCGTTTTTTTCGGCAAAAAACACCTTACTATACAAGGTTGTTTTTTTCCGCTAAAAACGCCTTGCTACACATGGTCGTTTTTTTCGCTAAAAACGCCTTACTATACATAGTCGTTTTTTTCAGCTCAAAACGCCTTACTATACATGGTCTTTTATTCGGCAAAAAACTCCTTGCTATACATGTCGTTTTTTTCCGGCTAAAAACGCCTTATACTATGTCGTTTTTTGGGGGGGTTTTCTGCTAAAAACGCCTTACTATACTGTCGTTTTTTTCGGGGTTTTTCGGCTAAAAACGCCTTACTATACTATGTCGTTTTTTGGGTTTTTTTATTACTAAAAACGCCTTACTATACTATGTCTTTTTTTTCGGCTGAAAACGCCTTACTATAATACTATGTCGTTTTTTTCGGGGGGGTTTTCGGCTAAAAACGCCTTACTATACTATGTCGTTTTTTCGGGTTTTTTCTATACATGGTTTTTATTATAGGCTCAAAACGCCTTACTATACATGGTCGTTTCTTTCGTCTAAAAACGCCTTACTAGACATGGTCGTTATTTTTCTGCTCAAAACGCCTTACGTTTGGTCGTTTCTTTCGTCTAAAAACGCCTTACTATACATGGTCGTTTTTTTCGGCTCAAAACGCCTTACTCTCCATAGTCTTTTTTATTCCGATAAAAACACCTTAATATACAGTACATGGTCTTTATTATCGGCTCAAAACGCCTTCCTATACATGGTCGTTTCTTTCGTCTAAAAACGCCTTACTAGACATGGTCGTTATTTTCGGCTCAAACCGCCTTACTATACAGTTTTTTCCGATAAAAACGGCTTACTATAAATGGTCGGTTTTTTTCCGGCCAAAAACGGCTTACTATATACGGTCGGTTTTTTTCGGCTAAAAACAGTATATTTACATGTATCATTATGATATTATGCACTAAAGAAATGCCTTGTTTTTTTCAGTTTACTTTTTTCTAAAGACTCATTCAATTAATTAATGTTTTATACATTCAAATGTGGATTTGCATTGGAGTCAAATGGATGATGGGCTTTTTCTAACTTGCACAGTCAACTCTGTGTGGTTCAAGTCAGCATGACAAGCAGTCACACTGTGAACTCGTGAACGTATTGTTTTTATTGTGAACATACAAAAATAAAATATGATGAAATGACAATAAAACCTCTTCTACTATTGTTTTTATTGTGAACATACAAAAATAAAACAACATGATGAAATGACCAAAAACCTCTTCTACGTGATGACAACGTTGGATTAGCCCAGCGCGCTGACTTTTTTAGCACCACAGAGTCACTGAGCTAATCTGTCACCACTCCGTGCTTGGCGGGCACAGCTGGCACAGCAGAAGGCGGTGTAGTACGGGTTGGTGCACATGCGGGCGTAGACCACTAGTTCGCAGTTGGCTAGCTTGGGCTGGTCCAAGCACGGCGTCCCGATGACGATGATGATGTCACCAATACGCCTAAAAAAATATCCAAGAATTGAAATGGGCATACCGAAGCGACCGGTTGGGGGTAGGACCTAC
This sequence comes from Hippocampus mohnikei, assembly GCA_026261675.1. Taxonomy (NCBI): domain Eukaryota; kingdom Metazoa; phylum Chordata; class Actinopteri; order Syngnathiformes; family Syngnathidae; genus Hippocampus; species Hippocampus mohnikei. Next base: position 4,373,543 of record JAKGUB010000521.1, read on the forward strand.
TTACCTGTATGGCCATCTTTAGCGATGCGCACGTCAGCCGAGGCGCTGACAGAGTAAACGCCAGCATAGGCGTTGCACGTGTAGGTGCCCTCGTCGAAGGCCTGCACATTGTTCAGGATCAGGCTCCCGTCGGGTGACACCTGAACCTTACGCCCATCTGGGCGCACCGGGACGCCGTTCCTACGCCCCGAGGAAAGGCCATCATGATAAAGATGATGATGACGTAATGCATTTGGATATGCGGTGGTACCTTGAATTACACATTTTTCAAGTTATGGGGAATCACTCATCTGACCATGATCAGAACTCTGGGTCGCTGTCTTATGGTGTTTCACTTGGTTCGATTCTAGGGCCCCGGCCTTTTTTGATGCATTTGCTCCCTCTGTATTCCATGTTAAGAAAGCTTAGTATATTTCCTTTCACTGCTTTGCGGATAAGAGTCAGATCTTCACACAAGGACCAAATTGTTGTCCTCTTGAAAGAAAGCTAATATTAAAAAATGTATGAAGAAGTCATCAATGAAAAGAAGACATTGCTTTTGAATTGTGGTTCAACACAATAATCCCAAAAATATGCGGTGTTTATGTTTAGCTACTGAATGGGTTCCTGATTGTGTGCACGCATGGCTTGCTTTATTATCCGCTCTGCTTTGGCGCCACCTTGTGGCATCGAGACAAATTCAAATCCCTTTGAGTCAAAGCGTCAACTATTGAAGATATTCATTGTTCAGGGAAAGGGTCGCTCACTATCTCCTGTCAAGAGGGATTCGCTGTATTGTGTTTTGTGGTCTCATTTTCTGTTTTTTTCGTGTCTTTTTTCTAACCACAGTCCTGAGAAAGTGATGAGAAGAAGCAGATGATGTTTGTTGAATTAAAGCTTAAAATTGTGAGGAAAAACACCACTTTCACTTGGTGAAGCAATAACGTTAAAATCATTTCTAAACTGCACACCTGTCTGTGGAAAAAAAAATAAGAAGCTGCTAAAAGCATGAAAAAAAAAAAAGCAACAGCCAAAAAACCGACAAAAATCAAATTTGGTCAAAGCATATTTCAGCCGTGAAGCAAAATGAGTTAATTTCTTTAAAATCGATATTGCGATGCTATTGCTCTTTGTTTTTATGATGTACAAGACTGTACAATGCCATTTTTCTTATGGGGGAGGCGAGGTGTTTTGAGTTAAGAGCTAGGTCACGGAACAACTTCAATTTGTCAGACAAGGTACAACTGTAATGATAAGGGTGAGCACCGAGTACCTGGACCAGCCGATGCTGACGTTGTCTCCCGACGCCACGCAGGGCAGCAGGGCTGTGCTGCCTTCAGGGACCTGGATGTTGTCGGGAGCTTTGGTGATCCGCACGGCGGCTGAAAGCGCAACCGTCGAGGGGGAGAAAGAAAGAGACATCAATTCCAAACACTATCTCAAGGTTTTGTTTTGTTGTGAAAAGAGTCAAAGTATGACACGTGACTTGGTTCACCTTGGACTCTGAGCTCTACGCGTCTTTGCTCCAGCTGGTGCTCCGTAGAGGCGGAGCAAGTGTACACGCCGGCGTCCTCCGTCCGGAGCGACTCGATGAGCAGTGCGCCATCTGACTGCTGGACAAACCTTTAGGACACACAAACCTTTCGTCTTTTGATATAATTTGGCGGGCAGTAGTCTTAATTTTTAAGGCGACTCGTCTCGATATGTCAATGTTCGTACTTTGAATGTAGACCATCCGTAGTCCGTTTTAACAACTTTCTGAAGCAGTTTTAGGGTGAATGTATCCATTTTTAACCTTTTCAGGGACGGCGGTTACTACAATGGACGGCTTATCGTGTTATCAGGTTACATTGTCCCTGAAAGGGATATAAAGACATTCCAAGTCTTGGGAACGGACTGATTCTTTGCGCCATAGCTTTTTCTTTGTAAAATATTAACATATTTTGCAAAGAAAAAGCTTTCGAACGTCTTGAAAAATTACATTTTTAAATCTCAAAATCGAATCGAATATACAGTAAATATATTGGACCAACCTGGAGTCGCTGATCGCGCGTCCGTCCCGCGTCCACTGTATACTGACGAACGGCAGCGCGGCCGCGGGTACGACGGTGCACGACAGTCGGGCCGCGTTTCCCGCCCGAGTTTCCAGCAAAGATGGCGCCGAGCGCTCCAGGGTGAACCTGACAGGAAGTACAACACACAAGTCCGCACGGCACTTCCTCCTGCTGCGATGCTTCAAAATTAAAATATAAGGGGTTTTGCGCTCACCCTGGTGAGAGTTTGTCCGTCGGCGAGGTGGTGGGCTGTGGCTGGGACGGCCCCTCTGTACATAGGTTATAACATGAGGGACACATTGACGGGATGGCAGTCCTGGGCGCAGACCTTCGCCAAGGCTTTACCTGAGACGGTCAGGTAAACGTAGCGGTGGTCTCTCTCCTGCTCCCTGGTGGCCACGCACAAGAACCAGCCGGCGTCTGACTTGCTGACGGGTCCGAGGAGCAAAGAACCGTTGGGCTGCTGCTGTTGTCTAAAGAAAGGACACAGGCAGGCAAGAGGTATGTGGTTTTGTAAACAGAGGAAACCTACACCCCTAAAACTGCTGGGTCAGAAGTCACCCACATTGGGTAAAATAGCTAACCCGGCGCTAGGAAAAATCCAGATACCCAGCGGGTGTGTCCTCAAAACAACCTGGCGTTTATCGTGATTAGAATTCGGACCTGCGTGACGTCAGCGCGGCTCCATCCTTCCTCCACTCGACCACCACGGCTGCACTGGATGACCACGACGACGCCGATGGCGGCGGGCTGACTCTGCAGGGCAGGACCACCGTCTGGCCCACGAGGGCCTCCACGGCGGACGGGTCCGACTGGTCGATCCTGACCTGGGCTTGCAAAGTCAAACTAGAGCGAGCAAGGAGAAGTCACTTTACGCCGCGCTTTGACGCGGGTCAAAGTGGGCATAAAGAGTGCCACGCAAGCAGGTGACGAAGACGCATGCAGAGGCGAGACAACGACACCATGCCATACAACAAAGATACAGTGAAACCTTGACTAAAGATTTCAATTTGCTTGGTGACTGCACTTGTAACTGAAATTGCTCGTATCGCAAGTCAACTTATCCCATTGAAATGAATGCAAATGCCATTAATCTGTTCCAGCCATCCCAAAAACACCAGCTAATTTCCAGCTAAGTCAAGGTACCACAGTACTGTTTCCTTTGAGATTTTTAGTGACCACACTCGGACGAGGACGGGTGAGCATCACAGCACATTTTTTATTAGTTGATGGTGACAACATAGTATGAGATGACACACAGACACAAACAAGTGCAGGTGGGCGCTAGTGAGCTCATGTCGGGTGGTTTATGGGAACACAAGCAGGGCAGGATGGGGCGGTGTCTACACATTTATTCAATCTGTTTTCATTTGAGGGGGGTTTGAAAGCGTTCGTTACAGGGTGAAGGTGGTGACTGAAGGAGGTCATTGGTTGTGGTAAGGGGGAATCGGGTTACTTTAGGGGCGCACCCCCCCTCTAAAGTTTCTTACCTGGCCCCGGGGATGTAGTGCTTTTTCACGGTGACAAAGTAAGGCTTGCGGGCCTTCATGTAGACTCGGGCCTTGTGGGCAGTGTGGGCCATGCGGGAGGCTATCTTGAAGCGGTAGCCGTTGGAGTGGCCATTTCCATTTCCGTTCTCACCGTTTCCGTTTCCATTCTCGTCCTCACCATTTCCGTTTCCGTTGGAGTCGCCGTTTCCATTACCGTTGCCATTACCGTTTCCGTTGCCATTGGAGTGGCCGTTGCCGTTTCCGTTGGAATGCTGTCCATATCCGTTTGAGTGTCCGTTTCCGTTTCCATTGTCGTCCTCACCATTTCCATTTCCGTTGGAGTGTCCGTTTCCATTTCCGTTGCCATTACCGTTTCCGTTGCCATTGGAGCGCCGTTGCCGTTTCCGTTGGAACGCTGACCATATCCGTTTGAGCGTCCGTTTCCGTTTCCATTACCGTTTCCATTGTCGTGCTCACCATTTCCATTGCCGTTGGAGTGGTCGTTTCCGTTGTCGTGCTCACCATTTCCATTACCGTTTCCATTTCCATTGCCATTCTCGTGACCATTACCATTTGTGGGGCCGTTACCATTTCCATTTCCATTTCCATTTAAGTAACCATTACCGTTGGTGCGGCCATTACCATTTCCGTTTCCGTTGGTACGGCCGTTACCGTTTCCATTAGAATAACCATTACCGTTGCCATTGTCGTTTCCATCGATGTGGCCATTACCGTTTCCATTTGAATCACCATTACTGCTACCATTGCCATTGCCGTTTCCATTGGTGCGGCCGTTACCGTTTCCATTTCCATTTGCGTAACCGTTACCATTACCGTTTCCATTTGTGCGTCCATTGCCATTACCGTTTCCGTTGGTGCGGCCGTTACCGTTTCCATTTGTGAGGCCATTACCGTTTCCATTTCCATTTGAGTGGCCATTACCGTTTCCATTTGTGCGACCGTTGCCGTTTCCGTTGGTGCGGCCGTTACCGTTTCCATTTCCATTTGAGTGGCCATTACCGTTTCCATTTGTGCGGCCGTTGCCATTAACGTTTCCGTTGGTACGGCCGTTACCGTTTCCATTTCCATTTGTGAGGCCATTACCGTTTCCATTGGTGCGGCCGTTACCATTTCCATTTCCATTTGTGACGCCATTACCGTTTCCGTTGGTGCGGCCGTTTCCATTTCCATTTCTCCGGCCGTTACCGTTACCGTTTCCATTTCCATTTCCATTTGAATGGCCATTACCGTTTCCATTTCCATTTCTGCGCCCGTTACCGTTTCCATTTCCATTTGAATGGCCATTACCGTTTCCATTTCCGTTGGCATGGCCATTACCATTTCCGTTGTCGTGCTCACCATTTCCATTTCCATTGCCATTCTCGTTTCCATTTCCGTTGGTGTGGCCGTTACCGTTTCCATTTCCGTTGTCGTGCTCGCCATTTCCATTTCCGTTTCCGTTTGAGTCACCATCGCCGTTTCCGTTTCCATTTCCATTGTTGCCATTTCCATTTGCTGCGCCATTGGGCTCGTGGCAAACCCTGTGGCACTCGTCTTCTGTTGCAAAATGGTTGCTGTTGCCATGGCAGCCTCCATACCAGAACTCGGTACACTTGTTGGTTAGAACATTGAAGAAGTAGCGAGCGGTCCAGCTGGCGCAGGATCCGGAAGCCTTAGGCAGAGAGCAGATGGAGCGCTCGTCTGGAAAAAACAAAAACAAGTTTTCCCGTCAAATCGCTTTAACCTTTGCGGTCGGGTTTTGCTTGTTGACACTCACAAGGAGCAGGTGGGTCACGGCAGCCCTCTCCATTGGGCCCAGCTGCGGGGGTGGTGCGGTCGTAGCAGCACCCGTAGGTGGTGGCACGGCACTGGACGGCGTTCTCAGCGGGGATGTAGGAAATGATCTGAGTGCACACATATGTAACACATCAATTCTCAAAATCAATCATTAATCCAGTTCTATCCTGCAGCCAACAATACATCACATTACCGATATCTGAACCACTCGTATTCATAGTGAAGCTTATATCAATATTTAACAGTCGTACTGATGTTGATTCAGTCACGTCGATACTGTAGCCTAAATCCCAACACAATATTAATATCTGATCAAATCGTATCTCTGCTTCACATCCGATAGATACTTCATGGTACATTATAATAGTAGATTATTATACTATTATTATAATAGTAGTTAGAATACTGTAGCCTACGATACATAATGTGAGACATTTTTGAACCAGTTCTATCGATACTATAGCTATTGAGACATTACAATACTCTCCTGATATCCGATACAGTTGTATCAATACAGTAGTCTATGACGCAACACTGTTTCGATATTCAACCCAGGCTATTTAGGGGATGAGTTGTTTCTATATTAAAGTCCAAAGTCACATTTCAAATGATGATAACTCGTATGCCCCAAAAAATGAATAGTAAATACAATAAAGTTGTCTCTGATAATGGTGCTGTCTTTGGAACTCTGCCTAGCAACAACTGCCTGTGCAACAATTTGTAAAAATGAGCAATTTTGTATTGTGGGTAGTAGACATGATTCTCTCACCGCTCTTCCGTAGACGGTACAGGCCTGCATGTTGCATTTCTGCTGGTCTGTGGGTGCCTGACTGTACTGAGCGCAGTAGGCATCCTCGACCACACGGGGTCCTGACTCGTCATTGTACAGACAGTCCACGCTGCGGTACTGGAAGCCACCTCCGCATGGGGCGTCGCAGTCGTTCCACTCGCTGGTTCTCCAGCTGAGGCGCAGGGGCACCAAAAGGCAGTTTGTTGAAAAAAAAAGATGACATCAAAAGGTTCAAACTGCCTTTGGTGGCTGAATTTTTGCAAAAATATTGACAGGAAATTACCCGCCAAAATGACCACTTCAAAGCAAAATGGCCGAAAATCGACCAAATTTCATGTTTGTCTCTGAGCACTGAATTTTGGAAAAATTCTGGAGTGTGTTCACAAGGGAAACGTCCACATCACATCAACATGGCTGATTTCCTGTACCTTTTGAGGCATGGCTCCTTTTTTTTAAATTTGTTTGGGGTTTTTTTTTAGATTTTTTTTTGTGTGTGTGTGTGTTTGTTCAGGACAGAGAAGCCTACCAAACATCATATTGGCAAGCGAAACTGTCTCCGGGGGCTGAATTCTAAAATAAAACATTGCTGGGGTTTCACTCACGAGTGGGTGATAGGGCAGGCCTGATCGTTGCAGGTTCTGTTGTTCTCTGGCCGGGCGTAGTACACGCACAGGTAGTCGGGCACGACCTCGTTGTCGATGGAGCAGTAGACGGCTCTGGACTGGTGGCCTAGTGGCAGCGAAAGTGGCGGATATTTTCAAACACCATCACAAAACAAACGGCGAGGCAAGTCTGTTTGCCCGAGTCTGGATTTCCCACCTGATCCGCACTCTTTGGTGCATGCAGACCAAGATCCGAAACTCCAGGAGTATCCCTCTGTGGGGTGTCCCACGGGAAGGTAGTACTCGTACTCCACACCCGGTTGGGCTCCTGGCTGATCAACTGCCACGAGCACGTTCAGGAAGTTAACCCTCTAGGGCTCTTTGATGAGACTGGACGATTTGAGACCCCGAAATGGAAGTGCTCTCACCTCCACGACAAGGGGCTCGGTGGTGGGTCCGCGGCCGATGATGGTCTCGGGAATGTTGTCGCCCTCTACGCCTCTTTGGTAGAACAGCTTGGTGCCGGCAATGTGGGTGGCACGGGTGGACTCCAGGTACCAGTGGCCGTTCAGGTAGTAATCTCCTTGCAGGTTCCTGACGGCTAATCACACCACACACTCACGGGAATTTTTGCAGCAGAAGAAAATGACGGTTGGGTGGGCGGCATTCGTAATTTTACCAAGGTAATTGCGTGAGGGCTGTTTCTCTCTGATGCTGATGGAGGTGGCTCCAGCGGGGATGGTGAACATCTGATTGTAACCTGCAGACGTGAAAAGCAGGGTTCAGACTTGGCAGATGTTGTTGCGTGGGGAAGACAAAAAAATGTGCCGTGACTACCGTACCGTGGGCGAGACGCTGCGTGTTGAAGGTGTTCTTGACCAGCGAGCAGGACTGTCCGTGGCCTCCACACTGCAGGCAGGGGTCCTCCTGCACATGGGAGTCCAGCACGTTGTCGCAGCCCATGCGCTGGAAGACAAGTTGAAGGTAAAAACTTTTGCCACATAACATTATAGTCAATACAAAAATGGGGTTTATTTGGCTTTTCTTTTTTGGTAACGTTCCGATGGAATCTCAAGTTTAGCTCTCCACCAATGGGTTGGTCCATCAATCAAGTGTCCTACTGCTGTCCTACCCTACAGACTCCGTCCACGCAAATGTCGGGGCGTCCAGGGTGGCAAGGTGTCCCATCCTTCACGGCGGCACTGTGGCGGTAGACGAAGTTGTCTCCCTTTGGCACGCAGTTCAGCTCACAGGGGTTCTCGGCTGTCACGGGCAAATATCATCACGTATTAGTCGTGTGTGAATCCTCAAGAGCCACCACTTTGTTGTTGTTCTTCTCAAACCAATTTAAACCGTTTCAATGGCAAAATATTCCGCTCATTCCGCAACATTTTGATTTTATGTATTTATTTATTTATTTATTTTTTACATTTTACAAAATTTCGACTTTTCCCTCATTTCAATATTTCTTTCAATCCCCATTGAAAGAAATGGACACATGTTCCAAAACTCCTCTCGGCTATGTTGTCAATTATTATTCTCACTTCAAAACGTTCAGCTCAAAGTTGACACATTGGAATTTTTATATTTTTTTAAACACTCAGACAATTCCCAGACTTTTCAGAATATTCCCCGACCTGCTTCTTCCTCACTTCTTAACCGATTGTTCAGCTCAATCAGGACAGCTATGGTACGACTTTCACATCGAACAAACTCCCACTTTTTTCGAGATTCCTAATTTCCCATGACAAAAGGAACACACAAGTGCAGATTTTCTACTCATTTTCCGTGTGCATTTCTCATCAGATTTCCAACCTCAAATTGTTCAGCTCAACTTGCTTCCCTTTACTATTTTGCTACACTGCATGTTTGCGTTTGAGCAATTGTCAGAAAAAAAAAAAACGACATGTAAAATGAGCGCTAAAATCCTTCAGATTTTAGTAGTTCTCATATTAGTACAATGGAGTATTTTCAAATGTTCTAATTCTCAAATTTGACTTGGTTTTCTACATTTCACTTAATGGTTTAACATTCAGCATTTGCATGTAATTCCTAAAGAAATGATCCAGCTATTTTTTGCTTGATACAAATTGAGTGTAAAGTTACCTCCGTAATAAGGCACCCAGACGTAGCGTGACCCCTTGAAGTCAGTCCCGTCAAACTGGGAGCATTGCTCCTCGCGGTAATCCTTGGTTCCCGCGGGACACTCCTGAGTGTGCAAATGGATATCGATATGGAGCCATCATATAATACACACAATAAATTGATCAAGTGAGCCGTGGTTTTATTGGTAAATCTTTCTTTCTTTACCTCGGTGTTACAGGCCAGATAAGACTTGTCAGGTCCAACACAGTTGTGGCCTCCATCATTCCTGTTTGGAAGCGGGTGAATAGACGATTAGCGCAGCTGCATGCTAATTAGCCCGCTAGTTGCTACTAGCTGCTCCACACGTATGTGTCAGTGAGGGCTGGTTACGATCCAGTTATTTAATTTATTTAAATCCATGGATGGACTGACACAAAAATATTGTTCGAAATACAAATAAATAAAATCAAAAAAATATATACAGTGGTAGCTCTACTTACGAACGTCTCTTCATTCGAAATTTTCAAGTTACAAAACGCCTCAACTGGAAAATATTGACTCTTGTTACGAAAGAAATGTCAAGATACAAAAGCTAAAAATACAGTATGGGCTGCTTAATTTCAAAAAGAAATGTCCCTCGGGTATAAGAATTCAAAAGCCACAAATGAAGGTAATTTAAGCGCACAAACCAAACCAAAATGATGACGTGCGACTTTTCCTTTTTGGAGGTTTTTATCCAGGCCAAAATTGAAGAGATACAAATTAAATGTAAACGCACGTTTCGGCTTCTCCCAGACGACGCCCCAGGAAAGAAACTTGTTTTTTGACTTGGACAGATTTCCTGCCAAATGCGTGACGACCATGCCAACTGTACATGTGCATTGCCTGTGTGTGTGTGTGTGTGTGTGTGTGTGTGTGTGTGTGTGTGTGTGTGTGTGTGTGTGTGTGTGTGTGTGTGTGTGTGTGTGTGCGTGTGTGTGCATGCAGCAAACTATTAATAACTAAAAAAAAACTTCCTGTGCCTATTCGGCCATGAGTTCTTGAGACTTTTTTTTCGTGGGTTTGATGGTTATATACTCAACATGCCAAACAAATTTCACAATGCAAAGTGGCTTTACAGGCTGAATTAAAATCTTTGAAACTGTTGTGTTTTATAGAACATTTTAACAGATCACAGAAAATATTTCAGTCGGGGCTAAAAAGATTTTTTTTAAACATAAATGGTCATCATTTCACACAGTTGTTCAAAGGGAAGGAGGAAGAAGTAAAGAACTTATCTCGTCCTAACCCTTGTTCTATGTGGAGTTTGACTTGTTTCTTATGAATACAATAATGGGTCATTCATGTAGCATATCCCAACAAGAAAAGAAAAGGAAGAAAGTCAACATATAAACCTACTCAAATATACAACTGCACTTACATTTATCGCATTGCATTACACAAGCAGACACTTTTATGTATTGCTGTACTCTCATACTCAGAATCTATATATTTTTTCTAAAAACAGAGTGTGCTCTCAATTCCAAAGGGCCACTTCAAATCAAAGTGTCAAACTTCCCATACCTGTGGGTGATGCAGCGTCTGCTTTTGACCATTACGCCACCGCCGCAGGTCCGACTGCATGGTCCGTATGCACCCCACCCCTCCCAGTAGTCCTCAGCGGACACCTAGGTGCACAGACACACACACATAAACTTTTAAGACACTATTCCCGCACTTTATGTGTGAGATGTAATGTAAGTGTTACCAAAAGGGCTGGAGCCAGGACCAGCTGGAGGAGTAACAGATACAGCATCATCGTGGTAAATTTGTGTTCCCTATAAGAGGTAAAAGTATGGACAGTGTATTAATGTCTAAACAGCAGCTTCAGTTTGAACATGAAAGCGCTATATATTATAAATAAAGATGTATTGTATTGTATTGTCTTGGAAATATAAGGAAAAAAATCTTAAACGATTCACTTCAAATGTATTTCACATTAAAAAAAATACATCAAAATTGCACCTGAATAAAAGTTTGAAAACAAACAATTCCGAAAGATAACATGCAAAAGAATTGTACTTTAAAGTTAAATACAACTAAACTGTACTTAAAAATGTAATGTGCTGGAAAAATTCAAGCCATTGTAATGTTACACAGAATTCAGTAATTTCATTTACTACTGTACTAAAATGTACTTTTTTTCTACCCCTAAATGTATTTTATTTTTTAAACGTCTTTTTTCAAAAGTTATTTTGTTTTCCCATTCATTTATATTATTTGTATGGTTTTCATCCATTAATTTATTTTTTAACCATTTCTTTTCATTTAAATGTATTCATTTATTTTTTGTTTTTACCTGAAATGTCTTATCAACGACTTTTTTGGCCTTGAATATCAGACTTCCTTTTCCATCTGTAGTTTATTTTGTACTTATTATCTAAAATATTTAGTTTGACTTCACATTTTGTGAAACGTACGTTTTACTTTTGTAACAAATTACTTCCTTAATCGCGCTTCCGAATACAGTACCCTTTGGCATTTTTTCGTCTTTTACTTTGTACATTGTTGACATGTTGTACTTCCGTTCGCGTTCGTCGCGACGTCAAACGAGTCGTAAATCGACTCATTTCCGCCTCCTCTTTCTCGCGTTTTGCAGCTTTGCCCTCCCCAAAAAAATGCCGTTCCACTCAAGAAACGTGGAGACTCGGTCAGTACTCACCGGATTCGATGCAGTCGAACTCGGTCTGATTTCGAAGGTTTGTCACAGCTGGACTCAGTCCGACAGATGAGTCCAAAAAGAGCAGCGGGGCCCTCATATATGCCGGGGGGTGGGATGAAGAGGTGATGAGGAGGGAGGAAGGAAGGCAAGGAGGGAGGGGGTTAGGGAGGGAGGAGGAGGAGGGGGTTTGGTTTCGCCGCGCGGGGGTGGGGGGGGGGGGGTAAACACATGCGCATAGGGAGCCCATATAATTCTCCCCACCACTTTTTGGACAGAGGGTGGCAACGTAAAACAATGCATGTGTTTTACAACAACAACAAAAACAACAGTCAAAATAGCGTTCTATTTTTGTACTTCAGTACAGATCCAAGTACTGCATGTACCTTTTGGATTTTACTTGAGCACAGCAATTGAATCAGGGCTTTTAATTTCACTTGAATATTTATTTTGACCCGAGTATCTGTACTTCTACTGAAGTACAACACACTGTTAGTACTTTCCTTTTGTGATAATATTCACTGGTACAGGTCACAAATGGTGAAAAAGGTTTGGTCGTGATTTAGCTTGGACTTTTTTTTCCCCCCCCTAAATATTTCAACCACTGTTTTGGGGCGCTCGTTCTGGCAAACACGTAATAGCAGGGTGACACGCCAGCACCTGACTTTGACCGTGCCAGAATGATGAGCACATCTTCATCATATACAAGTACTGCACGGACTGTACTATCATTTATTCACGCCCACGTTGTCATTTGATTACAAGTTGACCAAAAGCCTCACTTTATATTTAACGGCCTCGCTTTTTATATTTCAAATAGCGGGCTCTTTATGTTTTAAAGGAGCACAAACTACTAATTGGGTCGAGGTTCTGAAGGCCCAGGGAGAATTTATTTTCAGACATGAGGTGGACAAAAGGAGGTTTTTGGAATTCATATGCATTCATTTTCAGAAGTGCCTGTTACGTAAAATGTGCGTGAATGTGTGTGTGTGGGGGGCAGATACTCAACAATATAAAATAAAATAACTCCGCCTGAAGTATCCAATTATTTAAAGAAAAAAGGGTTCATTAATAATAAAATCTAATACATATTAGATTTTATTATTAAAAATCTAATACATATTATATTTTATTATTAATGAACCCTTTTTTGTGGGATAAATTAATAGCAAATGAAAGTACATTTTAATGAAATCATTTTAGGGAAAAACGCCCATCAAGGCTTGATAGGATTCTTTCAAAGCCTAACTTGCCCACCTCGTATTTTCCCATTTAAGAGTCTTGTAATATTTGCAGAATTATTTGGCCTTTTTTTAACCTTTGAAATTGATACGTTTAAATCAATGGATTCATCCACTCATTCTCAACACTGCCTCTCCCGAAGAGGGTCACGACACACTCTTCCGGTGGCGCTAGACCACCTAAACGCATCCCACGTGATATATGTGATGTCATTTGTATTTCTCACATATGTGATGCTTCTGTTATGTACAATTTGTTCGTAAAGTTCTCCCACACTGCAAAATCAATCAATAAATAAATAAATAGATGGTAAACGTGAGCTCAACGTTACCCTGTTCCACTCCGCAGCCTATTAACAGTTACTATTCTTATACCTGCGTCATCATTCCATCCTACCGGTATGACAGTAGAAGACAGAACACCACCCAAACGTATTGTATGCAGTTTCGGGAGAAGCAATAATCATGTCTGTGTACTGTTTCTGGTACCTTTTTGTTGTGGATAAATTCTAGTTATTGATTTCTGAACCGCCGTTGATGGACAATTTTCTGATGTCCCGATTTGTGACAACAAAGTGTGCCGCGTGTCTTAATGAAAAGCTTGGAATGTTGTTTATGGGCATGTTGGTGTTTGGAAAAAAGCCTTCTCAAAGTGACAATTTAGTTTGGGATTCATGATTAAGCAACATTAAACCTTAAATCGGGCCTTTAATTAGCAGTTTTCCCATAAAAATCAAAGGAATGGCACATCGGAGGGGAATTTTGCTGTCTACTTTGGCCCAAACGTGTACAAAAATAACAGCTAAAAAGGATTCCTTGGGAATTTTAGAGAGGAAATGGCGAGTGTACTCCCTTTTACTCTTTAAAAAAACCCACCGAAAAAGAGACGCAATGTGCTCTTGTGTGGAAATAAGCATTGGCTGTGAAGTATAATTGTCACATTTTATCGTGAATGCTTTTCAATGAGACCTCTCTTGACAGGAACATTACCAGTATGACCAGCCCAAACCACGTGAGTGTATGCATTTTATAGCATATGTGTGCGTTCGTTTACACCATGCACTTTTCAGCAGAACGGTTGAAAACCGCACTCTCCCCCTCTAAACTTTTTTGCTGGGAAGCTGGAGTGGGGGTGACATGAGGCCAAGGTTTGTGAGTTTTAAGCCTCCCACACAGCAGCCAGTGGTGGAGCGTGATTATAGCGCACAATTTCAAACAGGCATTTTATACCCCCGCTGATTGTATAGCGCAATAATCAGCCGTCAGCGAATTTGGTTACGCTGCATTCGTGTGGAAATGCGTTGAAAGAGTTGACGTTGGCTCTTCGAAAATAGATTTTCCTCCATTTAACAGTAGAGATGCAAAACATGCCATGATATTTGGCTGTGAAGTATCACGATACGGCAACATTCGGTTGTACGTAAGACAGTGATATTTTGGCCAAAAGAAGAGCAATACAGTACACCCACATTTTTTCAAGTATTTCTTTTTTACAATTGGGTTAAGTATCATCATAGAGTGATATTTAGATGCAAAATACGATCAAATGTTGATATTCTAGTGGCAGGTATCATAATACAGTGATATTTTGGTGTGATGCATCATCACAGAGTGATATTTTGGTCTAATGTATCACAATACAACCATATTTCGCTATTAATTATCACCATACAACCACAGTTTGGTGTAAAGTGTCCTTGGGTGTCTTGAAAGGCGCTTATAAATAAAATGTATTATTATTATTATTATTAAATTCTCACGATAAAGTGACATTTCAGTGCAAACTATCGTGTGACTGCGATACTTATATTTATATTTAGTTTTCAAGGTATTTTACACCGAAATGTCAATATATAACAATACTGCAATATTTTAGCGTATCATCAGAAAGTGTAAAGTATAGGCCAGAAGTTTTTGGCTGCCTTTACAAAAATAACATAAAAAATAACGGTTCAATATCACGTTTTAACGTGATGAATTTAGCATCATAACATGATAAGCTAACCCATGAACACGTTATCACGTTAAAACGGGATGAATTTCACATTGTAACGTAAGAAGTTTCACCTTAGAACGTTGTACGTTATCCCATTAAAGTGTGATGTCATCACATTAAAAACGGGCTAAGTCTGACTTCCGCTTTTGGCAAAACAGAAAGAAGATGCGATTTCTTACGGCTCGGGTGCTTTTGGTGTCTTATAAATCAAGAGTCACTCGCTGCGTACATACGATGGTTCTCTGTAACAACAGGGAGAAAAAAAAGGTCTCGTTTTTATACAGGTTTAGAATAAAATAAAATAAGACACAGAAATCTTGGGCTCTGCCAGTGACCGAAACTTCCTGTTTTGCCGAATGTGTGGTATGATTTCACGTTGACTATTTATTCACATTATAGTATGACAAATTCAATGTAAAGATTTTCACATTTTAACATAAAATGTGTCATGTTACGTTAAAATGTGATCCTTAAGGCATTAGAACGTTCAATTTACCGGATTATAGTGTGAGAATTTTCACATTAAAACATGAAAATGTTCACATTATAACAAGGAACATTTTTTTTTATGTTCAAGGGTGAAATTGATGCTGTTATTTTAAATTGATCACAATGTGAAATTCACGTTATCAAAACATGACATTTACCACGTTACAAATTGACACTGAAAACTTTTTTTCAGTTCAAAAACTTTGTCTCGTGCATCTTTTTTAAGTGTGTCAGTAATTGTGCACTGCATCAAACATCAGGGAGAAGAATAAACGTGTGGAATAAAATACGTTTATTGTGTTATGGATTCTAATCTACACATTTTCCTTCAATCCAATCCACTCGGTTTGTGTGCGCTGCGACGGCCGTGCGGGATCATAGCGTATTTTTATCTCTCTTCCCCAAATAGGCGACTCGCCACTTGCCTCGCAGAAAGGGCTTGTTGTTATCAAAGAGTCATCTTGGGTTTCCGCACCTTCTCTTTCTGTCCGTAAGTATGCTCAGTGGGGACTTCAGAGCTGTCGGCTGAGCTTCTGTGCCTGGCGCTCCTTGGCATTGAAAGCGTGCTTGGTGTCCTGGAGCTGTTCGATGAGCTCGCGGGCCTCGCGCATGTCTGCGGACAGCTGGTTGTACTTTTCCACCAGCTCCTGGTTCTCCCGCCGGAGTTCCACCACCAGCTGGCTCAGCTCGTCATTCTGCCGGCCGCAGTGCGACTTCAGTTGTTCCATCTCGGACAGAGTCTCCTCCATGCGGCGAACCAGGCTCTCCAGCTTGTCTTGGGACATCGTCGTCGTTACGTCCGCTTGCTTTTTCAGTCTTCCGAGCCTCTGAGATCGCTTCCTGTGCAGGTGATTATTCTCACCTAATGTCCTCCTCGTTCTTTCCAACGCGCTAATCCCATTAGTGGATCTATCCTGGGTGATGTTGTGGTCTGGAGATGCCGCTTGGAATTATCCCCTTTGACGCCAATGCTCATGAAATGGAACGTCTTCCACGTCAGGTGCCTTAAAAGTCCCCCCAAATGGACTAAGATGGTCTAAAATGACTCGTGAAATCGACATTCAACATAAATGGACATAAGAGACACAAAATGGCTTCAAAAACATTTGAAAACGGACGTATGGCTTTAAGTGGCTTTTAAAAAGTTGTGAAATGTGAGGATTCCTACAAAAATGGCTGAAAGCAGCGCTCTCAAACGGCTTTAGATTTTCCCCTCTTTCAACACACCTGATTCAAATGATCAGAATCGTTATCAGGTTTCTGCTTTGCAGGATCCGATTTGGGCACACCTGTTCTACATTAAAAGCCATCCCCAAAATGGCATTCACATTTTTTGCAAAATTGTCATTTAACTAAAATG
The DNA here is from genome assembly GCA_026261675.1 of Hippocampus mohnikei. Lineage (NCBI taxonomy): Eukaryota > Metazoa > Chordata > Actinopteri > Syngnathiformes > Syngnathidae > Hippocampus > Hippocampus mohnikei. Next base: position 4,390,124 of record JAKGUB010000521.1, read on the forward strand.
CTTTTTAAAAAAGTCTCATATTGGCTGGAAGGGGAAAACCAAGAACTGCATCCATTTCTTTTGTTTATTTAAAAAAAACAAAGTGAACACATTTGAACTTGCAAAAAGACATCACGAATGTTAAAGAACACAAACTGAAGCAATTTCAGCCCAAACAAAAATATGCGTATGAGAAGAAGAAAGAGGACTTGGTGTCGTACTCATCGCTAGTTATTATTATTATTATTATTCATATTCACGCTGTTCAAATCTTTCACCTCACTTGGTCTGGATGTGTGATGTAGTCCGTAAGGGCATTCTGTGAGACGCTTACACGCAGAGACTTGGGGGAAAATCCGCCAACGGAAGATCTGGCACTTCACCCAACTGTCCCGGCACGGCCACGTTCACTGACACAAGCTACCAAAAAATCCTTCTGCGAGCCACCCGTCAGGCTTTTTACATCAAAATCTCGCAAATTCGCCGCACTGGAGTCAGAAGAGACATTGTGGAAATTAGTCGCCGTTGATTTTTTTTTTCTATACAAAGAACACATTTTTGACCCCCTAACTCCCTTCCATGTTGTTTTACACAAACACTGCGGAAAATTCGACCAATCAGCGGCAAAATTGACACCACTATTCCCTTTCATGCAGAAATTCCCTGGTCAACTTTCCCCCCCTCCCACGCTGGGACCTCTGCGCCGTTTTTTACACAGAACAGCGAGGTCGCGGAAGAGGTGTTGGCTTTTACAGGATGTGGGAAACTTTACACGCTCCCGGCCTTGCGGTGTGTAGCCTTCCACACCGGTTATGGCTCTGGGAGGAACCGGCATGAAATACTTGTCGGGCAGCGACAAACTTTACAGGCCAGTTCTGACATTCGCAGAATAGCCTTACACGCTGTTACGGCTCCGGGACTCCCTCTGAAGCTGGGTTGATTTCGTTCCTCCCAATCTTTTTATACAGTGAGATGGGTGAAGGTATAAAAATGTCAGCTTTTACAGGAAGTGTGGAACTTTACACCCTTTTGCTGGCATTGCAAAACACCGTTACACGCCACCACAGCCGATACTACGACGCTCCAAAATGTTATCCATCTTTTGCCTTTCATACAGAACCCGGCCAAGGCGGAATAAGAGGCACCGGAGGGGACAAAGGTGTAAAAAGGGGCCGTGGGATTTGGATTCTTCTTTCGAAGATCCTGGTGTTGTCGGGCGGGAGTGAGGTGGACAGCTTGGCAGTTAGGGCGTTGAAACTGCCTTCCTGGTGTCCCTGAGCAAGGCACCCGCTGCCCTGATAGTAAAAGAACCCGAGGAGGCTCTGTCTCGGCATAAATTAAAAAGGTGGACAAACATTCTCGCTGGGAATTCACAGTTTTGCGATGCTGAGCCTGAGACAGGAGTTGGATTAAAAATAAAAAAAAAAATACAGCGAGGAACTCTTCCTCTGAGCTGGAAAAAAAAACTAGTCGTCCCGTCCTGTCACAGGGGAGTTTGATCTCAGGAAAAAAGGTGTTCCTGCTAAATGTAGAACTGGTGCAGCGCCAGCTCGTCCATGAAGGGGCGCACCAGGTTGTCGGTGGCAAAGTAGAAAACCAGGCCGAAGAAGATGGAGATGGGCAGCGCCGGGAGCGCCTTTTTGAAGATGGCCAGCAGCAGCAGCGTCAGACACAAGCCCTGCGGGAGGGATCAGACCACAGGCCAACACAGGTTACGTCAAGCTGGCAGGCAGGCAAGCCAGCGGCTCATTTACGACGGCGCCGCCGGGGGTGGAGTGCGGCTTTGCGGCCACTCACAATGAGGATGGCCACAAAGCAGGCCAACGTGGTGTTCCAGTCCCCGCTGGCGGCGGCCGAGGCTTTTCCCACCAGCATGCTGTAGAAAATGAAGTCTCCCAGGCCCAGCTTGACACCCCCTGAGGATACAACGAGGCGCCTGTGACCACGGCGTGCGGCGCCCTGCCTGCCACATTGGCCTGACGGCTCCTCGCTCTCGCCGCCCACGCGTCGTTAGCTCCCCATTTCCCGAGCTGACCTTTGGCGATGACAGCCCTTCATCCCGAATGACCCCAGTCTCGGGCGTCGCTTGTCCTCAGCTCCCCTGGTCTCTGTTGCCCCTCGACCCGAGTTCCTTTTAACATTTTGAACTGTCCAAAATTCCAAATGCTCGAAATTTCAGGAAATAGCGGATTTCTGTGGTCCCCCGTAAATATATTTATTTCTATCCTAACACAGATAAACAATTATTGAAATCATTTTGCTAATAGTTTTTCATCTGAATGTCATGTTATTTCATGGATCGCTTGCTTATATTTTAGCGCCTCCTGTCCCCTCATCTGACCGTCGTCTTTGTCTATACCTGCCCTTGTCGCTTGTGACCTTTCTGCATTCGCGCCGGACACGAAGCGAACTTTAATCGTGGGAGTTGTGCACGCGGCGAATGTGAGCTCGCTTTATTCACACCACACCCTTCTCTGACAGAAAAAGAAAATACAAATATGAGCGGCACTAGTCAAACAATCAGTGTGCTGGAAGGGGCGGCAGCTGTGCAAAAACTTGAGCTCATCCTATCTCTAGCTTGGTTCGCGCTACGGAATACAACCGACAGCTGTAAACAAGTAACACAAATATGCTTCCCAGATATGCTCACTCGGTCAAACATCATTCCTCTTGGCTTGTTCTTTTTTTGTGTGTGTGTGTACTGTCCCAGTATTGGTAGCAGAAGTTTGTCGTTTCCACAAAGAGCGACTTTTCCGTATTTTCCGCACTATAAGGTGCACCTAAAAGCATTCCATTTTCTCAAAAACCAACAGTGTGCCTTATAGTCCGATGCGCCTTATATATGGGTCAAGATTCTGATTTCATGGACGCGGTATTTTAAATGTTCTGTAAAGCGCTTTGTTACAGCTGCAGCGGTTGGGGAATCTCAATATAAATAAAGCAGCTTTAGCGTAGCTCCATCTAGTGGATGCATAAGGCAAAGGCAGTCACTACTGTGGGGTTCTCTTCTATGCGCCTTATAAAGCGGTGCGCCCTATATGTGGAACCCGTTTTAAAATCGGCCATTGAAGATGCGCCTTGTACTCCGAAGCGCCTTATAGTGCGGAAAATACGGTACCTTTATCCTCCACTGTTCTGCTCAAGAAATGCAGGACGTCGCGTGATGCGCAAAATATTCTTGACATCAATAAGGCCGTCACAAAGTGGCAACACGTGAATTTGTCGCTCAAATTGGAAACTTTCAACTCGCATCACATCATTCATTCATCTTCCGAACCGCTTGATCCTCACTAGGGTCGCGGGGGGTGCTGGAGCCTATCCCAGCTGTCTCCGGGCAGTAGGCGGGGGACACCCTGAACCGGTTGCCAGCCAATCGCAGGGCACACAGAGACGAACAACCATCACATCAAACCGTTCTTTGCATTTAACTTTGTATGAAATGATGACAAGCATACGTAGTTCAATTCACGCCTGGCACCCGGTCTCTAGCCCCCGTCTTGTCACCTCTTTGTCCTCCTCCCCTCTTCTGCCTCAAGGACATGAGACCTCATATTTGCGCTCACGTACGCTCTCGTAACATGTCGATACTCTAAAAGGCCAAACATTCCACTCACGCTCTTCGTCGTCATCCTCAACAGGCGGCCGGTCCGAAGGCATCTGTTGGATCTCCCGCCGAGAGTCCTCGGTGGACTGTATTTGCCCCAGCTGGTGCTCCTGTTGGCTCACCCAGGACGGCGTGAAGCCTCCGTTGTCCCCCGACGGACTGGGCGGCGACGCCGGGGGCGCCATTCCTGCACACGGCTATTCGTTAGCACGTTGCTCTAAAACGTGGACGCGTGCTACTGAGAATCGGCGGCATCGCTCACCTTCTTGATGCTCGGGCTGAGGCGACGTCGCATCGGTCGGGGTCCTCTTAAATGCCGTGTCCGTGTCGGCCATGTTGACGAGCCACACCATGGTCGCTGCGGGGGGGAGGAAAAGTTCACAGCCTTCTTGCTTTATTTCTATAAGACGCCAGCGTGGTTAGCCATGGTGGCTGCCACAAAGAATGCACTGACGCTTGTAATCTGGGCTCCTGTGTGCTCTTTCCTGTGTTCATGTGGCTTCTTTTCACATGCCAAAGACACGCATGATATGTACCCCGAGGTTGCTACATCGAAACACACGGCCGCATGTGTGTTATCAAGATCCCTAAATGATTGGTGATGTTTGCAAGAACACGTCTGAGGTTGACGGGAAGGCTCTAAATCAAGGATGGTGAAGAGGCTTGTGGGTTAGATCTGGCCCAATGAGACCGTTTGATGCGACCAATCGGGATGTTCTAAAAACAAACAAATTTCCAAAGAACCGCGAGAGTCAAAGCGCCCGTATTTTCCTAATCATAAGACACACATAAAAGTCTTCAATTTTCTCCAAAAGGGACGGGGCGCTTAATCATGCGGGTCGCCTTGTGTAGGCACCGAATTCCAGAATCCGGATACCCGCTTGGGCTACGGCAAGTGATGAGGGACAAGCATACTTTGCAATTTTAAATACAACAAAAAGATTGCACTGTCGAGAAGAAGTGGACCAGCGCGCGGTAGCAATACACGCAACTGGGCATGTGGAATCGGCGTTTACTGTTGTGTTCAGTTGCCACGGCAACGGACAGAAATGCCCAAAGTGAAGTGTCTCTTTTACCACGGCGTTTAGAAATCAGTGAATAATTATGTTTATTCATCGTAACTGCGATGATTTTATTTTATTGTATTTTTTTGCATCATCACCCAGCTCGAGTGTCGTGTACCGCCGGTGTCAGAAATGGCCGTACATGAATAGATGAGGGCAGGAAAAATGGGCTCGTTCCTCTCCTGAGCCGTCTCCACCAAGATCCTCAGAGGGCCTTTGGGACACAGCACTGCCAACAGATCTGAAGACGGATACCGACATGAGACGGGGGAAGGGCAAAAATGTCATGGCACGCAGGGGGTCGGCCCGAGGCGGCTCATACTCACCGTAGACTGATATGACGGCGAGAATGAGCCAGGCGGTCCATTCGGGCAGGTACTTGATGAAGACCAGCGCCATGAGAGCACTGATCATGATGAGGTAGGCCTGCTGGAGGCGCAGCGGCCCCTTCCAGTGGATGCACATCATGCCCACCACGCCGAAGTTCCACACAATGACCGCCAGCGTCATGTAGTCCATGGCCACGTTGTAGGTCTTGAACACCTCCCTGGCGGAGGGACGGAGAGCGACGGGATGGAGGATAAAATGGGAGAGGGGAGGGAGGGGTGAAATAAGAGGGACAAGGGGAGCTTACTTGAGGTAGATGAAGGAGAAGAAGAAGAGCAGGAGCAAGGAGGAGATAAAGAGCCACCCTTGTATCACCTAAGAAAAAACAAAAAGAATAAAAAATAAAAACTAGTCCTCATTTTATGAGACAATAAGTCACAATTTAATGGCAAGCAAGCAATTTATATTTTGTGTGTGTGTGTGTGTGTGTGTGTGTGTGGACGACGACAATAAAACGGTATGGTTCGGAAACAAAGGCAGGATTTTTGCCAAGACAAGAATAAAGCTGGACTTTAAAAAGGACAATAAGGCTACATTGTCAGTCGAGAAATGTCATGAAAAAAAACGCAGTATGTAGACAAATATGTCACAATTTACATTTTTCTTAAAGTCATTATTTTAGGGACCCCTTCATAGATACTTTATGAAGGGGTGGGGGAAATGTAATTTTCCGGGGAGAAAAAAATTATCATTACAAAAAGAATGTTTTTGTTGGGGGGGAAAAAAGTTGCTTTGACTAAAATAAAAAAGTTGCAACGAGAAAAAAAAGTCACGAGTTGCAATCTTACATAGACTTGTATTTTTTATGAAAGTCAATTTTTGAAGACAAAAAAAAGAACTTTCACGCCCAAAAAATTTTCAGCACAGAACAGATCGTTTATTTATTTGAGAATTAAATTGTACTGTTAACCCAAGGCTAATTTCAGCCCTAAAATCACGATTGTTAACTTGTTACCAGAGATAAATTGTTATCATTTATGTCAAAAATAAAAAGCCCATTTCATACATTTATAAGAAAAAAAGTCATTAAGTTTAAAAAAACGATGAAAAAAATATATTTTTAAGAAATAAACCGGTCACTATTAATGTTTTTTGTTTTTTTGGTCGAAATGGTCTTGATTGAACAAGAATCTTTGGTTTACCAGGAGCACTTTTATGTCCTAACCAGATATTAGTCGGGTGCCGCATCGCTGTGTGAATGCACGCAGTTGCGGCAATACCCTGCCCTTTTGCTGCATTCTGTGTTAAAGTGGCCGAGCGGGCGTGACGCACCCTGTAGCAGCGGTACTTGTAGAGCAGCACCAGCACCAGCGTCATGACGATGATGACGGTGATCATGATGGTGGCGTTGAGGATGGAGTTGAGCGCCCGCTGGCCCACCGTGTCTGTATCCTCCGGGAACGGCGTGTAGATCCTGACGGGTACACAAGAGAGGTAACGCGATTGTCACAAAAAGAGGATCATGGGAGATGAAGATGATCGGCTCGCGCAGTGGTTCTCGGTTTGCGAGTTGTAACCGCAAAATAAATTTGCAGTAAATTACATAACATTCTTTTAAAAACAGAAACATGGCCATCACCATTAAGACAAACAGAAAAATAAAAATCAATTCCCTAATTTATATTATGCCCGATTTAAAGGTGTGATCTGATTGTGACGAATCACATAAATATGACATCGCATCATGAATTGAGCATTTTTGCAAGCAAATTGTATCATATTACAGGAATTAAGTAATATTTTGTGGAGAATTAAGGGTGTGTTACTGCAGGGGTAAAGTAATATATTATTTTGAACAATAGATGTATTTAAACAGGAATACTTTTTCTTCTAGAGCAAAAACTGTATTTTTACAACGGTAAACTCCTTTTCCCCGTCTAGACAGAAAAAAATGTCTACTATTACAAAAGTAATTTCCTTTGTAGGTCCAACAGCACGTTTTTACAGGAATAAAGTTCATTTTAATCTGCAACAAAAGTAATATTTGTACAGGAGTAAAGTCATATTTTTCCAGAACTAAAGCAGCATTAAAGTTAAAAGAAATTCTTGAACAAAAAGGAATATTTTTCAAGCAGATATGATCTTTTTTAATGATGAAAAAAAGGCATGGGCCTAATATTACGAGAAATATTTGACTTTCTTCCCTCCTTTACCTTTTGAATTTATACTTCAACATAAAAACAAATTATGACTTAACTGTCATAAGATAACCAATTTTGGTCCAGGTAAAATATTTCTTTGCTCTTGAAAAGACAATCTTTCAAAGAACTCATAACACAAATGTTCTGCTTTAAAAAAATAAAAATAAAAATTGAACAAAAATAAATATCTATATATATATATATATATATATATATATATATATATATATATATATATATATATATATATATATATATGTTTGGCTTTATATTTGAAAATGGGCAACTTCTTAATTTTTATGGCATGAACGGGTACATATGGTAGCTCTTTTTTAAAATAAAAATCCCTTGAACCAAAAAGTTTTCAAACCGTGAAAAGTACATGAAATGCTGAAATGGCGCCACCCAGTGGCCGCACCCGTTTTTGTCCACTCACAGCGTCTGTCCGTCGTTCTGCGTGTAGAAGCTGACTGACTTGATGGTCGCCACGACGACCACCATGCACAGCGTCACGGGGACGAAGAGCATGATGACGTGCTTGGCGCCGTACTTGAGCGTCAACTCCTCATCGTCTTCCTCGTCGGCCTCCACCACGCGCGGGGGCCTTGCGGACGGCGGCAGGCCGTTCTGCTCCGGAGCCCCAGGTCCTCCTTCTGAGCCCCCCGTGGACCCAAATCTGGTGGTCCCGCCTTCTTGGTGCTGCTCAGTGCCACCGTTGGCGTCCTGTTGGTCCTGAAACCACAAGATGCGATAAATCCATGTAAAACAACTCATCAGAAAGATAACGTTCTCAAATACAGACACATCATCACAAGAAATTGGGTAAGGTAGAAAGAACAAATGCCGCTTGCCATATATGGAAAAGTAAAATTCTGATTTGCCAATTATATGTAAAAATATATGACGAAAAAATACAACAACTTAGTTTTGTTCCCCCAACACTTCAATGAAAATATGAATTACAGGCAGGACATTTGATAGTGTGACAATACTTTGTCCTTTACAACAGAGGGGAATTTTCAAGCACAAAATGTATTTCCATTTTCTGATCCGCTTTATTCTCCCTCACAAGGGTCGCGGGGGTTGCTGGAGCCTATCCCGGCTGTCGTCGGGCAAAAATCTCCTCATCCATTGCTCACAAACTGTTCAACGCGGTGAGCTGGAAGCCAGGTGCTACAAGTGACATAACATTTGCTGAGACATGTCCGAACTTGACGCTGCCTACAAATAAACACATGAAGCGAGCGTGGAGGTGGAAGTCCGTTTGTGAGCGCGGGTGTGTCAGCAAATGAGATGTTCAAGAAGCATTGAGACGAAATCAGATGATCCAGAATTGTGGTTCTGAAGTGGACTTTGGCTGCGCATGCAGAGCCACACCTTTATATTCGAGGCACACGCAAACACAGACCCACACGTTGGTCTTACGCAATCCTTTTCCGTCCGCTTGGCACTCACCGTGTTGTTTTCCACATCTTGCGTATCGTTGGCCATGTTGCGGCGTGCACAAGCGCGGCTCAGCGAATGCTGATGAAGTCGTCGGTGCCCTGATGGGAGACAAACAGGCGCGGGTTTGTGTCAACAGTGACCGGCGATGACACTTTCATTGATGATTAAACACTGAACACGGTCAGTAAATGGTGGCAAGCATGAGGAAGTGACTGGAGGAAGTATTCGGGCCACGTCAAAATGGCTAAATGGTGACATTTCGAGGAGAATACGGTCACAGTGTGATAAAGCAGGTGACAATATTGCAAGTAAACCGTTTTTTTTCTCTAGCATATCACATTTCCATAATAATAATAATCATATCTTTTAATAATATTTATAACAGGTGAAATGTTTTTTTCTTAAACGCCATACATACAAATAACACGTGGTAAAAACACAATGTGATGGTAGACATTTTTGGCGTCAAAAATACATTCATGGACACGCTAAATTTAATCTGACAAAAATTTTCTGATGACCAGCGTGGATGAAAGTGGACATTTGTGTCTGTCCTTGACCACTTCTGGGAACAGTACAAAGCGTTCAAGGGAGCGGTGGTGGGCTAATAAATTAGCAGACGCTTAAAAACAAAAAAAAAGTTGTTGCTGTTTGACTTCCAGCTTCCGGAATATAGAAAATAAGTACAGAGCTTGAATACAAACTAAAACAGGCACAGGGACAAAGATTTTGCCCCAATGCTAAAGGTTCAGTAAATGTAAATAACCATTTTGTCACGGGCGCCACGGTGATCGACTGGTTAGCACTTTCGCCTCGCAGAACACAGGTCCAGGGTTCGATTCTGGCCTTCTAGTGTGGAGTCTGCATATTCTCCCCCCGTGCCTGCGTGGGTTTTCTCCGGGGGTTCCGGTTTCCTCCCACATTCCAAAACACATGCATGGTCGCTTAATTGAACACTAAAATGTACCGAAGTGTGATTGGGAGGGTGAGTGATTGTCTATGTGTGCCCTGCGATTGGCTGGCAACCAGTTCGGGGTGTATCCCGCTTACTCACCAAAGATAGCTGGGGTAGGCACCAGCAGGTGACCCTGGTGAGGATAAGCGGCTCGGATAATGGATTGATGCATATATTGGACACGTTTGGACCTCTGGAAGCATCTGCCTTGCTATGTTATCGCCGCTTATGCCGGCTAGTTAGCAACAATGACATAGCGGCACAAGAAGAAGCCGCGACTGCCCTCGAACATTTACACATATAACGTCTTAGTGAGAATGTCTGTGCCCAGGAGGGCTCTTCAAATAATACCAACTTACCGCCAACAAACGGCGAGGAACGAATCGGGCGTTGTGGACACACTGAGTGGGTTGATTGTGGGCTGTGTACCGGGGTACTTTCCCTTCTTTGTTCTTCCTGTTCTCTTAGCCTACTTCCGGAATGTGCTGTCGAAATCTGCCTCCCTCGCTTTTGGTTTCCGGGTTTCATTCTGCTTTCAAACGGATTTTTTTTTATCCAAACTGCCAAACGTGCAGTTTTCTCAGACATTTAAACAATTACAAAAAAATACATTTATTCAATACCAATATAACTGAGTAATAGTTCAAACCGTGGAAGAACTGAGGTCACTTCTTAGACTCAAGACTACTCCAAAACAAAGACACACTGGATTTTCACACTTCAATCCAAATGCAGAAGAACCTAAATTAACCATGGTTCAAGGTAGAAACATGATTTTAAAAATCGATAAAAACAAAATTAATAATGATAATAATAATTATTATTATGTTTATATCAATTGAAATTGTATCAATTTTATTGGCTAAATTGCATATTCACAGATGTCAATGCACTCATAAAAAAAATATTTTGTGCATTTTGAAAAAAATGAAATCAAGCAATGTAATAGGACCATCGGACAATCCCAAAATATGAAACCATATAAACCTGTAAATATTTGTAACCTACTGACTTTATTTTTTGTAAAATGCGCACAGATGTTTTAATAATCACTTGAAAACTGAGTTTAATTTCAGAACACATTTCCAAAATGTAAGAATCCGAACTGTGTCAGCCCCGCCCCACCATGTAGTTCCGGTTCAGAGGTCAACTCGTCCAAGCAACAGCGAAGGAAACACGACGCTGATCGACAAAACCTTGACACAATCGACCCCAGACCACATTTCAAGCATGGTAGGTGCGGTCTTCACAAAAAGAGCTTTTGTTTCAAGTGGAACCTGCAAAAGTGTTACTCGGGACTTTATTATTTCAATTTTTGAATGAGTAAAATCGGCTCCTCTTGCTAGCTGTGGTCTAAAAGTTAGCATAAACACGGGAGACGTCGATTAATTCATCGCAAACGACTTTCCGTTTTGGAAAAATACACAAGTAAAAGTAAGTAAAAGTAAATACATAATGTTCCTCACAGAAAGTCTTCTTATCACTTAAGTTGAGAATGTCCGACAAGTTATTTATTCCGTTTTGTACTTCCAGTAGGGGTCAACATGTATCTTTCACCGAAATTAATAACCATAACGCGTCTATTTCTCAATGATGCATCACTTCATCACCAAGCCACCGAGTTACACTCAGCAGAACATTATTATCACTGCAGCTCTGCTTATCGATTGGCTTTGACATGGTACTGCTTCGGCCGTTGCGACATCAAGTGTTTGACTGTGTATGAACACAATTGGCTGCTCAACATTGATTAATTGCTGTCCGTAGTCTCACACCATCCTGCTGGTGCAACCTACCAAGCGGTCAGAGGGAAGAACGTATGCAGACTACGAGTCTGTCAACGAGTGCATGGAAGGTAAAGTGACTGCCATTGTTGTACTTTGTAGAAAGAAGTTGCGGCCAGGTTTCTGTTATCGTATTCAGTTTGCTACTGTTATATTTTGGTTCCGTGCTGTTTAACTGTTAATTGTCGTAAAAACCTGTCTTGTACAAAAGGTGTGTGCAAGATGTATGAGGAGCATCTGAAGAGAATGAACCCCAACAGTCCATCAATCACGTACGACATCAGCCAGCTCTTTGACTTCATCGACGACCTGGCGGATCTCAGCTGTCTGGTGTAAGTACGGCAACACCCTACGCCTACTCAAGGGTCACAATTCACAGTTCACCTATTTATGTTTATATATATTTTTTTGTACCTCTGTATTTGTGTGAGGGGCCTATCTGACAGTTTACTGAAAAGTCACCTTTTTTCAGTTTTTGTGCTCTTTTTGAAACGCTCTAAAATGCCACATTTAGTTTAGTTTTTGTATTTTGTTTTTATTATTTAAAACAAACTTAGAATTGTTCTCTAGGTTTGTTGCATCTGCACCGTGTAGGCATAGATACATCATTTACAAACTTTATCTGCCCTATAACTAGTACAACGCAATTGAGAAAATTTTAGTCTTTTCTTGGGGGGGTGCTAAAAACCAAAAAAAACGGAGATGATGTTTTTGCACAAGTGTGGCTGGAGATGTGGCTGCGTTCAGAATCATCCAATACCATTCAATCTCATATTTAAACTGGAATCAACACACACACACACACACCTGCCACAGTTTAAAGTGTCACTGATTAACCCTAAATAAAGTTCAGATGTTCTAGCATGTTTTTCACAACATTTTTGTATGTATGTGACGACAATCTCCCGCCCTCTTCAAATGTCGGGGCAGGGTGGACCTTTTGCAACTGGGGCCCAAAGCCTCGAGACTTCTGCTAAAAAGCAAAATACACACATCAGAAACAGCCTACTAGAACATCAGAAATTTGACGGGGCGAAGAGGGTTTCTCATAGGCACTGTACTGACTGCCATGTAAACATGAGCCCGCACCGAACTCTGTCGGCCAGGTACCGCGCCGACACGCAGACGTACCAGCCCAACAACAAGGACTGGATCAAGGAGAAGATCTACGTGCTACTGCGACGTCAGGCCCAGCAGGCCGCCAACTGAAGCCAGAAAACGTCTTTCTCTTCTTTTCATAGAACCTAGCATACGCCGTTTCCCTTTGCTGTTTGTTTCCCACTTGAAGGAAGGCATATTCTCTATTTTAATGTTTGCGTTTGAATTGAAGACTTAATTTACATTAAGAAAAAAAACCTTAGCAATTTCACATTTGCTTTGTATGTTGAAATTATGCAAAAAGAAGCCACGACTTATTTTCCTGAAAGAATCTAAAATGAAATATTGGAGTTTTACAAGACCCCCCCCCCCAAACAAACGCAATTGTCTGCGGATTATTTTACAAGAAACAAAAATTCAATTCATGAGAATTAAGTTGGCCTTTCAAGGGAAAGTTTAGTCAAAGTTTCTTTCCAATGAATATTGCGTTTGTGGGAAATGAATTAAGAAAAAAAATTCAGCTGCTTTTATCCATCTCGGGGGCGGCCATTTTGCCTGCCACTTGCTGTCAACTGAAACGGACGTCGCAGTTGCTAAGGGTAACGAACGTCACAACTCACCTGTTTTCTGGGTTTGGTCATGTGATGTTTTTAAACTGAGCCCTTCGGCACTGTGATGTCATTTTCCGTCGACAGAAAGTGGCAGCACAAGTCAAATTGTTGGATTGAAGTTTTACTAAGCCAGCATTGGCTTGTTCATTTGTGGACCCGTTGATGCGTTCGTTTTTCACCCTGGGATACTTTTGACCCAGCAGTTTTAAAGGTGTACATGATCCCACCAAAAAATACTGTAATTGAATTCTGATTTTTTTTTTTTTTTACATGAATAAAGTTGTAATTTACAGAACAAAAGTTGTCATGTAGTTCAAACTAAAGTTGCAATTTTACAAAAACAATTTGGGAATTCTGGCAGGGGGAAAAAATGAATTTTACATGTGAAGACTGGGGATTTCGGAAACTTGTGATTTTTGAGAATTATATCAACATCAGACGAATTCAAGTCATTTACAAGTTGTGATTTCAGAAAAAACATCTTAGTATTTGAAAACAAAGTAGAATTTGGGGAACTCCCTCCATGCATTCAGACAAGAATTCTAATGCGGAAAGACAATACAGTAGTGGTCATTTATGAGAGTCAAATCATAAACAGTACATAATGTACTGTATCAATACAATGTATAAAAGTTGTAATTTCATGAACTGTTTTTTTATTTTAATTTTGAGAAAATAAAGTCAAGTCATTGTAAATAAAGTTTTTAAGTGTTGATATTATTATTAAAGTAGGTGTTGAGCAGTGGGAGAAGTTGTCAACAAAAGTCAGACTTTTTCAAGCAAAGTATCGAAACGTACGAAAATGGTTTCCCAGTATTTTTTTTTTTTTAAGTCATTGTGGTTATGGACTGGAGCTCAGTGGTAAAGAGCGGGACTCACCTCCATCGTCCTCCGACTTAAGGTGCTCAGGAGGCGGGCGCCCTTCGCCTTGACACCCGCTGATGTTCACGGAGGATCCGTGTCGTCTTTTCCCCCCTCCTTCCTTTCTCTCTGCACCTTTGTGTCGTGCGATCGACTCTTGCCGTCTGCTTTTCGCACACACACACACACACACACACACACACACACACACACACACACACACACACACACACACACACTCCACCACTCCACGTCCCCCTCCTCCTGCGTTTAGCATCTGAAAGGAGCCCTGAGTGAGAATCGATGGCGCACGGGCTCGCTTGACAGGACAATAAAGCACAAAGAAGGGGTGAGTCTTCTCCTTTTTTTGCCCTTGTTTTCCCTCCCCATCTCCACTCGCTTCTACATCAGAAGACGTCGAGCATGCGTGCGTGCGCGTCTCGCCGCTGCGTGGGGGGGCCGCGACGCTTCCACGCGCCGCATCTTTTGTCAGCATCACTGCCTTTTCTCACAACATCCCATCACCCCCACCCACTCAAGAAAATAAAAAGCAGAAATTGATGTCAAAAATACAAATTCTGCTTCAAAAATCCTCATCATTATAACCGTAGGATGAGGGGTTGTTTGGAAAGTGGGGGCGTGATGTCCTAATGCGGTTGTCGGTGAGGTAAACAACCACCCCCCGCCCCCCCCTTTTTTTAATAAAGGGGGTACACTGAATTATGTTCTATTTCCAGAGCCTCCGCAGCAGCCATGCTCCAGCGGGCGACGTCTCCCCGCCGCCGTCACATCCTCGTCGGCCAGGAGTGCGCCACCACCTCTACCCCCTCCTCCCCCTCCAGCAGCCAGCGACTCCTTCAGCCGACCGACCCCGGCCGACACTCCCCATGAGGCGGCCACCTGCACTCACACAGACCGCTCTGTATGGAGCCTCTGGCCAGTGAAGTAGGTGTCGTCACGCAAGGGGAATCCTAGACCCTGTGTGTGTGTCGCAGGTACCGAATTGCAAATATGCATCAACGGCAGTTTCAAGTTGTAATATCAACATTCAGCACTAGAAGGCAGATAAGGCATAGTTGCACTGGCACAGGTTTATACTGCCTTAGACTACAACATGAGTCGAACTTTTCTGAGTGAGTTGATTTTTTTTGGGGGGGTGCACAAAATGAGTTGCACTCAAAGTTGTTTTGCTGTTCATTAGTTTTGTTCCATCCTTGAATGGTATTTTTTCTGCTAGAGGCCCTTTGCACTGTATTATTTATTTTAAAAATAAATTTAAATTCATAGGAAACTGGAACATTTGTGATCATAAACACAAATATTTTTTTACAAAGTAGTAGAACTTGGTTTTTTATACAACTGAAAACAAATTTAAAATAAAAAAATATATCTATACATTTTAATCAAGAAAACATCAATCTATTATTTTATTTCAAGTTTTAATTTAAAAATGTTAAGATATTCTCTTTCAGTATACAACACCAATGTGATTACATATAGTATATATATATATATATATATATATATATATACATATATATATACACACAAATTAACCTTTTCACAAACCTGTTTTCTTTATGTGTCTCTCGCAGTGGACATGGAGGATGAAGATGGGACTTGTCTTCTTGATGTTTTGTGGTGAGTTTGTGGCCTCCAATGGGTCACAAAGTAGCAACATCAAAAAAGGGAATTTTGGAAAGAAATAGTTGAAAAGGTTGTAATCCTGCATGAGAAAAGAAATCAATTGACACGAATAAATCATAAAAATCATTATTGAAGGAGAATAGTTTCAGTGTAAAAAGAATAGAACAAGAATAGTAATTTTTAATCCTGAAATCATACTATTAGTAGTGACAGTGATGCTATTTGTTAGCCCATCGAAGCTGTTTTGGATTGTTTTTTTAGCATTAAGCTAAACTTGTATCTCAAGGCAAATGGCAAAGATGTGACATTGATAATGAGGAGTGAGTATCTCTCAGACGGAATTGTGATTCCTTTACATTTTAGTGACCCCCAAGCCCTGAACGACTTCCTTCATGGGACGGCTGAGGTGACAAAACAAAAAAAAGTCTTCTGCTGCGATGTGATTGCTTTCATTTTTGCTCAAAAATATGTTTGCTCTTTTCCCCTCCCAGCTGCGGGCCGAGGACCTGCTCATTAGCGCCTCCTCTGGCGAGACGTCCCTCTTCGCAGACGCCCCGGTGAGTGTTAAGTCACTTTGGCTTCTCGCTACCTGGTGATGGGAAGTAATCAAGTACAAAGAGTTGGTGATTGTACTTCGGTAGATTTTTCCAGTATCTGTAGCTACTGGAGTTTAGGATCTATTGATGGTTGAAAAAAAGTATGAAGTACAGGGTGCGAGTACTTGTCCATGCGGCCTTCAGAGTCCCGTCTCGCTGCTGGGGGATGACGGAGGCTCCCGGGTACGCCGCCGCCCGGCTGCGTGGACCTCTCCTTCCTGGAGGAGGCGCTCCTCTCATCACCAAAGGGCACCCATGACCCCGGGCCCGCGGAGGTGCCCCAGGACGAGCCCCCGGTTGGCCCCGAATGCCAGTCGAAGGAGGAGGTGAGAATCAGGATCTGGTTAAGCAAATTGAATAATTAATACAAAATAATAATAATGAAGGAATATTTTCTACCAACTAGACATTCACCATTTATAGAAATTGTGTGTGAGTGCTGAATAAAAAAAATATGGACGCATGTGGAATGATACTGAAAAATGTTGCATGATATCAGAAGATATGGAATGGTATTAAGTGATGAAAAATGGGAATGAATGGGGAATTTGGGGGGATTTAAATCTGTTTTGGGAATGAATCGGCAATTTCTTTGCGGGAATCGCAGTGGCGAGAAGGTTGAATTTTTGGTCGATGGGAATTTTGGGGAGGTTGCACATTGTTTCCAAGGAGAACTGAATGAGTGATGCGAATCTGGGATGCCGAATGTCCCATTGAGAATGAATGGGGAATTTTGGTTGGTGTAAATGTTTTTGGGAAAACTGCAAATTTTGAAAACTAGAAAAAATAATATCCTCCAAGGCATGAATTTTCGGAATACTGTATGTTCAAATTGGAATTATGTGAATCGGATCAATGATGTGGAAGTCGATGCATGTCGAAATAACGAGCGGAAGAAAAATCCAGGAAATTACGGTAGTTCAAAACTTTTTCTGAGGTAAAAGGATGAACCCCCCCCACGATGTTAAAAGACTGATGAAGCTGAAAGGGTCGTAATGATGATTTCCAGGTGGCGGCGGGGAAGGAGGAAGAGGAAGTGACCTGCTGCGACATCCTGCAGCAGAGTCTGAAGGAGGCCGACATCACGGAGCAGACGGTGGCCCACACGGTGGCCCACACGGGGGACTCTCTTTACCCGTCCATCGTAACACCGGCAGTGCCCCTTGTAGCAAAGCCCGACACGACAGCCTCGCACAGAGACACTCAGGCAGCCGTCGAGCCGCCGCAGCCCTCCTTGCTGGCCGTGGGGCCGGGGTGCCCCTCTTTAAAACCCGCGCCCCCTCCTCAGTTAATGGGGCTCCTACCCGGGAACGTTTTCCCCGCCCCCTCGCCAGAGACTTCCTTGGTTCAAGGCTCCGGTATGATCCTCCAGAAATCCGTCAGCACCCGGCCTGTCGTCGCCCCGGCCCCGGGGATAGTCCTGCACCGCGCACCCCACCCCATTCAACCCAAGCTACCCATCAGCATTCAACCAAGACTCGTCCAGATCAGCCCAAAGCCGCTAGCCCAAAACCCCGCTCCGGGTCTCGCGCTCGTTTCCGGAACCGCCTCGCCAAATATTCTCCTTTCTCAGAAGCCTCCCGCTCCCGCCCCAGCGGCCCCCGAGCCGCTCCCCAAACCCGTCAGCCTGCAGCTGCTCAACCAGGGCGGCTCCTTCATGCTCCAGCCTCAGGGACTCTTTCAAGGCCAAAACCAGTTCCTTCTCCCGGGTCAATCCCAGGTGACCATCACCCGGCCGTCCGCCGGGCCTCTACTGACCGCCGCCCCGGCAGCCCCGCCGGGGACTCCCTTCAGCGGGCAGATTGTGGACGGCTCGCAGATCCTCACCGTTCCCCAGAGGCAGCTCAACTTCAGCCCTGTGTTCACCACCACGGCGCAGCTCACCCTGGGCCAGGCCGCCATCTTCTCCCCGACCGTCTTCCAGATGCCGGCGCAGCTCGCCGGGAGCTACGTGAGCAGCGGGCAGGGGCAGAGGGCCGCCCTGGTGCACGGACCGGCTCTGGGAAACCGCATCACGTTGATCAACGGCTCTGGCATGCTCCCCTCAGACCTGGCCTCCATATCCATCGTCAACAGCCCCTCGGTGGTGCAGGGCCTGCCTTTCGCGGCTCAGCCCGCGCAAGCGGCCGTGACCGACGCCCAGCTGCGTCTCCAGACGGCCTCGGTGGTGCTTCTACCCGAAAGAGGTGTACCCGAGGAAAGGAGCGGCTCGGAGGAAAGTTTCCATCAACAGGTGATGTTCACAATCACACTGGAGGTTTACGAGTCTGTGGAATAGTTTGATGTCGCACTTTAGTCAGGTTATTGTAGTTTTTTTAAAAATGGTCTGCATCTTAGTGTATAAAATTAACATTACAAAAAAAAAGCCACAGGGGGTAATCGTAATTTAAGGTAAATAAAAGTTGTAATTTCAAATTGGAAATTTGGAGGGAGGGGCTTAAAGGTTTTAGATGAAGAAAAGATAAAGAAATCAAAGTAATTTGCAATTTTACATCATTTGGGAATAAAATTGGAATTTTGAATTTGATATGAAAACAAATGTAGGTTAGAATAAGTTGTAGTTTAAGGAGAATAAAGGTCATTTACAAGTCATTTTACAAAGAAAATTTGGGAATTTTATGAGATGACATTGCGGTGGGAAAACCCCCCCAATATTCGTTTAAAAAAATGTTTTACATTTTTTGGCGGTTGTATAAAAAGTAACAAGAATGAAGTCATCCTATTCCAAGTTGTAATTTCCCACACATGCAGCACTTGGGTCCGGTGATCCAGGAGCAGTTGCCAGTGCAACCCGTTGCTGCCCCCTCGCCAGCCGCGGCGACCGTCCTGCCGCCCCCACCAGAGCCGCCTCCGGCCCCCGACGTGGCCCAAGCGGCGGAGGATGTGCCCCAGTCCGTGAGTCAGAACCAAGACTTTATCCAACAACTAAAAGAGGTCAGAACTTAAAGAGAACAACTCCATTGATCATTTAGCTGTTCATGATTTCAGGGGAATAAAAGTCCTTTTCAAGTTGTAATTTGGTTTGAATGGATATCTTTCAATATTATGATAAGTAGTCTTTTTTTTTTTTCACCAGAATTTTTGGGGAACGGCTTCAACTAAGACATCAAATGTTTCTTTGTCCCCCCCAGCAAACACTCGGCTCTCCTATCACATCTGACCTGATGGTTGGAGCGGTACCGGCGGTACCGGCGGACTTTCTCACTCCGCCGTTGGACAACGAGCAAGAAAGCCAGCCGACGACCACCATGTCGGACCCGTGTCTGGATGCCTCGCCTCTCCTCTCCGACACATCCCTGCTGGGCTCGTCCCCTTCCTTCCAGGACTCGGCCACGTTCCCCGATCCAAACCCCGACCATGGACTAGAGGTGTCCTCCCCGCAGGACCAAGTCCCGTACCATCAGTTCCAGGGCTCGCAGGCTTTGTTTGTTGACAGTGGAGGGACGCTTTCCTCGCCTTCGCTGCCCCTGTCCTCCGAGCTCCCTTTGGTCCCCAGCATCCCAGTGCCTCAACAGCTGCCGGACCCCTCAGATGGAGGGGGTGCCGACACCCTCGCCCAACTGCACCCACAAAACAGTGAGTTTCTCTTCACCACGCCACTTGACAACAGGAAGTTCTCTCATGGCACTTTGCAAAGGTCAGGAGCCGAACCGCACGCAGGCAAGCAAAAAAGAAGCCAGTCTGTGCGGGGCGAACAATGGGCACAACAATCGCTGTCTCAGCAAGAGTGATTGTCCCGTAATGACAGCAACAACTGGAACACAATACAATGGTACCTCTACTTACGAAATTAATTGGTTCTGGGAAAAAAATTCTTAACGAGAACATTTTGTAAATAGGGACGCGTTTTCCATGTAAATGCCCTAATTCGTTCTAAGCCCCTCCCCCCTTATCTACACACATCTCTTAGCCAATGGGATTCCAGGATGATGCTTGGTAACAGCCAATGGCAGAGCAGCTATAATTATGTTGCGTTCAGGAAATTCGTAGATGCGAGTAGCAGGCCAGACTGTATTTTTACCTTTCGTATCTCGAAAAATGTTTTTGTAACAAGAGGCAATATTTTCCTGTTGAGTCATTTTGTAAATTGAAAATTTCGTATGAAGAGACGTTCGTAAGTAGAGGTACCAATGCACAACGTATTCATTTGTACACAAGTGCAAGCAACACTGTCCTCTCGTGTCAGCACCGACAGCTGCCTTGGTCATCGAGAGTGACGTACTGACTCCCGACATCCGATCGCCCTCTCCCAGCACCCAGGAGCACCACCGGGGCGCACTGCCAGCTCCTGGGGAGAGCGGCCCCGAGCATGAAAACCAGCAGGTTTGGGCAAATGAAAACTGGGTGCCATTTCAAAAATGTTCTCCCGTAATTCCTCCTTTTGTCATTGGGACGACACAGCTGGCAAGCGTGGAGCTGCAGCCGGAGGAAACCATCACACCAGCAACCCGACATCACAGGTGGGATGGTCTTGACGGGTTGGCCAAATAGGCCTTTTCATCACACCGATGGTAGTGGTGGGTGGCAACCAAGGATTACGTTCACGGCCATTTAAAATTGAAAAAGATGTTTTGGTTTACAAATGAAAAACAAAAAATGCTTTTGGGAAAACAAAGACTAACTGGAACTACACAGGCTAAATGAATGGACTTTTCCCTTGCTGGGATGAATGGAAAAAAAGAACTCTCTAACCTGTGCTATTGCGTTTTTAAAAGACAACAACATTCCGACTGCTCCTCAGGTTCCAGCAGCTGCTTTGCTCGGACCACCTGGCGGTCCAGCACCCGCGCGCCGGCCCGGCCTTCTGCACTCTGACGGATGCTGCCCGCCGCCTGTTGCCGTACCACGTCTGCGCCGGACACCCGCCCTCTCAGGAGGACTTAGTTTTAGGTTGGCTGACATCATCATTGTCCGCGTAGAGTCATTTCAAAGATACCAGTAGATGTTCGGTCACTCACTTGCCTTTTTTTCATTTTTTGCTATCGAGCAGTCGGGTTCGATCTGTATCCCCCCATGAATCTCACCTCTGAATCTCAATGTGATGTTGTTCCTCCTGCAGTGGACCAGGAGTTCGACGCAGCGTCGGGGTTCCTGCTCAAGCGCACCAAGGACATGGTGAACAAATACAGGCAGCTACTGGTCAGGGAAACATGGGTAAACAAACAGAGAAACAACACGATTATTTGTCAGTTTGTGCTCTGGTGAAACAAACAAATAAATACAATTAAAAACCAGAGCGTTTTCCCGCAGCAGGAGAGTCCGTCTGCTGAGATGGTGATGCTGGAGCGTCTCTTCCTGCAGGCGGAGCGCTTTTCCCTGGGAGAGGACAGACGGCGGGCACACAGAGACCCAGGTTAGCGATACGCAAACACGATGCATTTGGTTCAGACGCAGATGTGCTCATCACGAGGTCACGGTGCGGCCTCGCTGTTTCGCTTCACATGATCATCACAAGATGCAATGTCCAAATATTGTGTTGATAGAGAACTCAAATTGTCATTTCAGAGTCTTTCCTGATGTCCTTGACCTCACCAGCATCTTCCTCGCACCAGTCGGGACCTCGGACCTCGCAGCCTCCGCCGCCATCCCAGGCCCACGTCCCGGCCTGGACCAGACTGTCCAACCGCCCGCCTGGGTTGAAGACGTACCGCTCCAGCTCGCGTGGAGCTCTCAGGCTCACCATTAAGCAAGAGTGCAGCTCTCGCAAGGTGGCGCACAGTTTCGCCAGCGATTCGGGGCTCAAGCGGCACCGCGCGGGACAGCTGTCCAATGGCGGCGGCGCCAACGGAGCGTCGCGGCATTCTCGCCGCGATGACAAGATCCCCAATGGAGCAGAATCCAAAAAGAAAAACCTTCCAGCGCCAAGCCCACCGGATACCCCCAGGGTTAAATGCCTCAGGCTGGACGCGCCGCCGCCACCCTCAGCCCGCCGCTCGGCTCCCTGCGAGAAGACGGCTTGCTCAGCGAACATCTGCAGAGCGCCATCGACAGCATCCTGGAGCTACAGCGCCTGCAGGGACAGTCGGTGGGCCCCCTCGCCAGTCCATCACCAGCACCTTTGAGGGGTCACTTGTGAGGCTCTGCTAGCACGTAGGAACTCCCCGGTGAGCCAACCAAAAGCTTGACTTTTGTCTGTTGCTAGGAGGATTTTAATCCACGTACCTTTCATGTCCCCTCCCCCCCCCACCCCCTTTTTTTTAATTGGCCATTGAAACGGTGAAACATTTTTGTTTGCTTTTAAATCCAACACAAAATGGGGGGAAAAAACGGACACATTTTTCATCGTTCAGTTTTGGCTCAGATCAAAAATACGAAGTGGAAAATGTAGTCGGGTTTTGACATTTTATAGGTCGCGTTTACGTGAGCTTGGAAAGGCGCATTCGTAAAGATACGTTATCTTGTTCACAGCCAAAATCAGTCAGGACCACGAGCCATTAAATGGCAGTACATCAAGAACAAATGTGTTTCAAGCGTTAATGTAATCGCGGTTCGGCATTTACTGATATTTTTGGGAATCCAATCTTTGTCGTTTACCATTTTTCTGCTTACGCATCTGGCTGGTGGCGTCTCTATGCCAACTCGCTAGCACGTTGAACCGAGTTAAGACCGACACGATCACTTTCGGGCCAAGTAGTCCTTTGCTGCCATCTGTTGGCCTCTATAGGTCATGACAAGAACCTTTGGCCTAGCGAGCGTCGGTCTCCAGTGGCCGTAAACGGGGAGAATTTTGCTTCGGTTTGTGTATTTATTGTAGTACAATTTAAAAACAGTGCAAGGAGGAAATGAAGCCGAGAGGGCGTGTACAAATTTCCATCCACACAAACTCATGTCCTATGTAAATTTCTCAATTAATAGTCGTACACCTTGAAAAGATGAAATAAAATAACGTCGACAGAAACGGGCAAAAATACAGAAATGATGGGGGGAGCGCTCAATACGGTAGGAAGATGTAGCACAATAACTGAAAGACTGAAAATAATGCCGTTGTTCACTTAAAAATACGTAACTGCCCAGTTTGTCTTTTTGATCTGAGTCACAAATTAGAATAGTGGGGGGGGAATTTTTTGCGTGTTAGATTGAAAAAATAAAATCTGACTAAATCAGTCACTTTCGCCATTTTGGATTTAGAGTTTTGATTGCCAATTGAAAATGGAAGGTATTATGATTGATATATTGATTTTGATTGGTTGTTTGGAAATACGGCAACGAAAAAGCACCATCGATGTTCCGTCGGTGTTCCATTTTTAGAGTACCTTTGTGCGAAAAAAAGTCTGTTTAACAGTAGGTTTTTTTAATAATAATTCTTTCCCAGCAGTGCCAAACTTCCAGGTTATTTATTTTTACAACGTGTGCCAATGTTTCAAGTCAAACTAACTCCAAAGAACTCGTGACCCCAGCACCCCCCAACACACCAGCAACTTTTGGGGTCCTTTCGGGAAACCTGGACCACTACTAGAACACGTCGTAGCTCAAGCTGTGAAAAACAAAGTTTGCGGTCTTCTGTCCCAGTGAGAGAGACAAGAACAAGGTTGGATGTTTTTTTTTTTTTTTTTGGATAAAGCAATAATGTCTCCGGAATGAAGGCAGAGGACAGGGAGGATTTTTTTTTCACTTGTTGTTGGATGATGTCGCTTCAGTCTTGTTGTTCTACAGAGATGTCGGCTTGGACGAACGGACCTGCATGCAACGTGGAACAAGTAAGCTGGGACTCATGATAGACTTGGACCAAAAGGACTTTCGCACTTGCATGAGAGTCCGATCAAATGATGCGAGATCTCCGAGGTAAAAATAACCATTAGAGATAAAATAACCCTTGAGACTTGATTTGAACGGCTTCGGATTTACTAGCAACTTTGTGAATCAATTTGTACTTTAGTTTGGTTGTGTGGTCCAAGAGACTCGAAACAAAGGACTTTAAACTCTAATATTTGAGACTTGCGTAGAACTTGCATGAGACCCAAATGTGGACTCAACTATTTCGGACTTGTTTAAGACCGCAACCAAACCATGAGGCACTTCTTGATACAGCATTCTAATCAAATAATGTGGGCTCTGTGTACTTTGACAATTTTTAAAAATTATTATTGTTTTTGGAAGTCCTCCAAACAACTTTGGACTTACGAGCAATTTGGGGATTTTGACCATGATGGCGAGGCTCCAAAAACGTACGAGACTTGTGCCAAAAGGACTTTAAGACTACAGAACTTGAATGACACAAAAGATTTGGGACTTGCGTCGAAATTCCACAAGATCAAATGAATGTGTGTTCTGTGCTGGACTCTGTCAAAACCTACAAATGAAGCGACTGTACTTAAACTTTGCTTCATGGCGGGACCAAATCACTAAGGACTGCTTATTTTTAGACTTGGTTTCATCGAACGTGCAACTCATTTGGGAACTAGAGTTGAAATTAGAAAATTAGAGGAAGACGTTTGAGACAGACTTTTTTTGGGGGGGGGGACTTGGGTTAAGACTCTGGCACAAGACGGAGACATTTGCTTTGAGATCTGCACCAGGTTTCATGCGGGCTTTATGTGGGTTAGCCACTTGAAATTTGAGCCAACTGAGGAGTTTCCCAAGCCTAGTGCAACTACGTAAATCATTAACAACTTGAAGATCAGGAAACACACATCACTTGTACTTCTCGCTGGTCACTTGTGAGCTTTTGTTCACGTGACAATCTTTTAATCCATCCATAAAACTTCCCCAAATTGGTGATTTATTGGCAAAAATATAAAAATAAAATGATGGTGAAACTTTAAAAAGTAAGACAAGGGGGGGGAAAAAGTGAAACTGAACAAGTTTTTCCAATACCACATAAGACCCATCAGACTGCGAGACTTGGACTAAAACCCTTTCGGACTCCTTGTGACTTCCCACATGTTTTTTGAATGGTGGCTGTAAGAATATGCAGTACTTCGGCAGGTAAAAAACCTTGAGCGGAAATGTCATCCAAGGTTTCTAGCGAAGGTTTTCATGAGAATGCAGTTTAAAAAAAAAAAAAGAAAGATGTCAGAGTGAATTTTCACTCCTTGCCACCGCCACTTTTTGTCAAAAGCAAAATGGCGGCAATTGAATGGAAGCCCCTTTTGGAACCAGCCGCCCTCGCGTGCCATTGTTGCAGATGTCTGTAGTTTCCGACACTGACCGTTTATAGAAATGATCTGTCCGGTCCTCTTTGGGAAATAGTTCCAGGGACGGATCATTCTCATGCCAAAATCTCGAGGCCTTAACCCAGCATAGCTTGAATTGTAAACAACGATAAATGTGATCGTTTCTCAAGCGATTGATACCATTTTTTTTTTACTGCTTTTACAGACTATTTATGAAAACTGTGATTTTGTACGAAAGAAATAAAAACAAAGTGAATGTGGCATCTCGCCTTTCAATTTCATTACAAACTTTTATTAGCAGTGTTTCGTTCACATTTACAAAGATCCCACTTTCTGTCCGCCTCCGAGGGTCGTCACCGTCACGCTAAACGAGCTAGTGGGGCGTTTAAGGGGGGTCATAACGAGACTAGGAAGCCCACTAAAACATGGACCCCGGAAGGCGTCCCGCACCTGTGAAGGGAAGCGTTTTTTTACGCACGAGCTAGCTTGTTAGCGTCGCTCCCCCGCCGTCTGTGTTAGGTTGCTCAAAATCTCATCTGGAAATAAACAGGGGAACCCAAGAAAAAGTTTTTCCAAGAGCGCGACGCGATCTATTGACTGAAATGGACAATAGAGGGGATTAAGGATTGAGCATTCCTGTTGCTCCGCCCCTAATATAAGCGCTTGCCCCAAAACTCATCTGGAAATAAATGAAAGGGGATCCAAAAAGTTTACATTTTCAAGAGCGGACCAGTGTCACCACACCCACCGCCACCGGACTCAGATACGCTGGTCAAAATGTCATCTTGGAAAAAGCTGAAAGAGGGCAAAAAAATGAAAAATAACCTGACATTTTTAAAGAGCGCTACATGACCTATTGACTGAAAGGACATTAGTTGGGGGAAGTGGACAGGAAGCACAAAATAAAAGCCCCAAATCCACTGCGAGGGCTGGTCAAAGTCTCATTTCCAAATAACTGAAAGGGGATCCAAAAAGAAACGTTGACAGGCAGAAATGAAGCGGAGCAAGGAGCAACAAGAAACTTTTAGCACAAAGCGTTGCTCCCCGTGTCACTGTGAAACCTCATCTTCAAATAAATAAAAGGGGATCCAAAAAGATGACATTTTTAAAAATCTATTGAGCAAGACGTGGGAAAGAAAAGCAAGCGAGAGCGACAAGAAACATTAAGGATGACCCTCGTTAGCATTAGCCGCTAACCTGCAATGTGTCAAGATTAAGAGCAGGCTGCTGCGTGTCTATTAAAACAAAAACAAAAAAATCTTTGTAAATTTCACAAATTCATAGTGCCCCATCTTTTTTTTCCTTTTTCTGTTTTAAAAAAAAAAAGCAAACTCCTACCACGACGTGGCGATTGCCATTCAGTTGACTTTGACGGGCAGGTCATCTCCGTACTTGCGTAGCAGCTTGCGGTGGTTGTGTTGCACGCACCAAAGCGGGGGAAGGTGCTTGGGGTGCATGGAGGACAGAAAGTGCTCCCTCCAGCGCCGCTCCAGTTCCATCAGGCCGCGCGGGCCTCGCTCGGCGTAGGCGCGCACCACCTTCAGGCCATGAGGCACGTACGCCTCGTTTGAAATCCTGAAGAGAGAGCGAGAGAGTCACACCTCTGATTTCTTGGAAAGCCAAGCCCACATTGAAATCTTCCTAAAATGTAAACGGCAAACCTGGATTGAAACCTTAACCTCGTCTTCAAACCCAAATCTTCGCTCAAAATCCTTAATTGAAACCCGAAAGCCAGTTTTAAACCCTCAATGCAAGCTAATGTAGGCTGATGGTTTGCAACCCGAATTTGAAACACCGATTTGAAGCCCAAACCGTAACCTGCTCTTGAAACAATAATTCAAACCCAAACTCAGGTTTGGAAACCTAATTTAAAACCTTAATTATGTCTTGAAAAGCAAACTTCATTTTCAACCGTGAAGTGCTTCTTGAAACCGTCATCCTTGCTTGAAACCCTCAATTGGCTTCAAAACTTAAATGAAAACTAACCCAGTTTGGGATCCCTAATTTAAAATCTTAAACATATCTTGAAACTCTAAATTGGAAAGATAACCCAGGACTGAAAAACATATTTTTGGGCCTGTAATCCTAAACCAATATTTTTGCTAATTTAAAAATAAGATTGGGAGCCTAAATTGAAACCTTAGTTGTGTTTTTAAATCCAAATTTAAAACCCAAAGCTTGAAAATGTAACCCAGGATTGGGTTAGGTTAACTCTTGACGTGAAACGCAAATTCCAAAACACTAACCCAGGCGAGCAAACCTAGTTTGAAACCTGAATCACGGCTTGAAATCCAACCCATAGTTTGAAACCCTAACCAAAGCTTAACACATTCACCCTGGCTTGAAACCCTAATCCCATCTTCAAACCCTCATTTTTTTACCCAGCGAAGCGTGCGCAATAGCTCACCTGGTCTCCAAGGAGGCGGCCTGCCGAAGCTCCTCCCCCGTCAGCTCTCCCTCGTCGCCCACGTCCAGGAAGTTCCTGATGAGCGCCAGCAGTTCGTTCCGCCGCCACTCGGGCAGCCCCTCGCCGGCGGTGAGGAGAGCGCGGGCCGCCGAGCGCACCCGGCGCCGGTCCGGGTCCTCCATGGTCCGCACGCCTTCTTCGCAGCCCTGCGGGGCGGCAAAGTCGTCGGCCAGCTGCTGCTTGAGGGAGGCGTCGTGCACGTTGGAGACGGCGTGGCAGCTGGTGCACAGCAGCAGGATGTCGTGGGAGTTGTGATCCTTCATCTCGTTGGGGAAGTGCCGCCGGTACTCGTGGGGGACGATGTTCTTCCTGTGGAGGGGCGGCACCGCAGACGACACGACACCGACTGCTTAGTCATCGCGCCGATGCCAAGTCAATGTTATTGAACATCTACAAAAGCTTAGCCTATTTTCTAAACTCAAACGCGGACTTGAAACCTTCACTCTGGCTTCAAGACGTTTTTTTAAACCCCAACACCAGGTTAAAAGAGTCACTTGAAACGCAAACCCTGGCTTGAAATCCAATTTTAAGATTTCATTTCAAGTCACCTTAAAAAGTCTACCGGACTGATTTTTGTTGTTGAAGGGATTTATGGTCAAACTCAAACCTGATGTAGGAGTCTGCCCTCCCGCAGACCACGCAGAGGTTCTCCTTGGCCGTGAGGTAGTAGTCCTGATTGGAGTCCGGACGTCCCGACGGCTCAAATAGAAGCCTCACCACAAACGGATCCTCACTCTGGAGTTCTGGAACACAAGCGCCACATCCAGAATGCGACGTACTCAAACGACAGGATCCCGGAATTCCCGAGGTCACCTTTCATTTCTTTGGGAGTTGTTCTGGGCCCTTTAAAACTTCGGACTAATATGTGCAAGCGGAGTCGTCACAGTCAAAATCAAGCCGCTTGAAGGTGACCTTGTAGCCTTTTGCTTTTATCGCGTTTGTATCACTCTCTCATTTACTTCCTGTGGTCCGTGTTGAACGTAGTACACGCCGCGCCACCAAACAGTGCGGCGACCACTTGACTACCGCGCTACCTTTAATTCGGCCGACAGATCGAGTCTGAAGAGTCGTGATGCTATTCTGGTCATTCGACAACAGGAATTTGCAGCTCTTCTCTTCCTCCACTGTTTTAGGAGCAACTTTGAACTTTGGACTCATACCACAATAGTGTTCATCACGACACCCAAAAAAGGGAAAATCTGTGACGAGCGAACTGCAC
The DNA here is from genome assembly GCA_026261675.1 of Hippocampus mohnikei. Classification (NCBI taxonomy): domain Eukaryota; kingdom Metazoa; phylum Chordata; class Actinopteri; order Syngnathiformes; family Syngnathidae; genus Hippocampus; species Hippocampus mohnikei. The sequence goes on from JAKGUB010000521.1 coordinate 4,419,096, forward strand.
ATCTCACGGCGATGGAGTTAAAAAAACAAAAACAAAAAAACAAAAAAATTGTACCTCCTATCCCTCTGTCCAGGTACCATTTGGCTTTCTTCTTGTCGCACGTGCAAAGCGGTTGACCGTCGGGGGCGTGCAGGTAGCAGTTGTCGTACAGCGGCGACTTCCTGCGGCACGACAGCAAACGGTTTAGCTCACGTCAAGAGACATCTTCAGGAAGTTTGTCAATACATACTGGGGGAACCTTCAAATTGCAGAACGCAAGTGACCATCGCTAACCTGAACCGAATCAAAAGATTTTCAAACGGAACCTGTTGCCGAGGAAACTCAAGTCAAGTGGATGCGGACGGAAATGTGCGGAGGATCAAAAGCCACCGAGGTGGCCGAGTAGCCACCTCGACACGGAAAGACCAGGGAGCAAACCTTGAAGGCACTGGTGTCAAACTCAAGGCCTGGGGGCCAGATCTGGACCGCCACATCATTTTATGTGGCCCGCGAACGCAAATCAAACATGTCAACTTTGGCTTCGCAAAGCTCAAGTGTCAAAAATAAAATATCTGTCGATTTATTTCATACATAGCTTGTGGGGTTGATCGGAGTACATTTTTTAAAAATCATTTTGACTTTGTCACACATTACAGAAGCCTAATAACTAAAATTAAGCTTTTTTTTTTTTAAACAAGACAAAAAGTGGCAAACATTCCCAAGGGATTTACAGAAAACCACTGACTGACCACAATTTACTTTTAAATCTCCAAGTGAATCACACATGCATACCTTGATTCCATTTCCCTGACTTTTCACACATTCAAATTTTAGGGGCCAAGAAGAAGCCTAACATGATCATTCAGGTCAGAGGTGGCAACAAGCTCCTTTAGCTGCCTTTCGAGTAGAAGCACCTGCGGCTAAATTCTAATTGTGCCAGCTTTTTACTTTCTGGATCCGCCACCTCTGTTCGATCCACAAGCCCCTTTTCCTCTTCCTCACACATAAAGGTTTGTTTGTTTTTTTGGTCACGTGCGACGCCGTGTTGAAAAAGCGCCATTGGCAACAACAAGCAAAAAGGACTCCAGCTCACCTCGCAGAATAGCCCACGCCCAGCGGTTTCCTTTTGTTGTTCTTCCTGGGGTCTGGGACTTGCTGATCTCCAGACGCTGGGCTCTCGGGGCTCGAGAAGGTGCCCTTCAGGGGCACGCGCATTCGTCTCGTCCGCAATGTGCCGCCGCCGTCGTGCTCGTCTGTTTCTTCGGTGCCCCCGCGGCCCCTGAAGGGCACGTCCAGCAAACCCTGACAGCGGGCGGCCAACGCGGCGTAGGAAAGCCCGTTGGCTGAAGCGGGGTGGGCTTCTGGGCGCAGGCCGAGCAGGTGGAAGAAGAGGGCGACCGACACTTGGGCGTCCCTGCCGGCGTATGTCATCTTAAAAATAAATAGATACATTAAATTACATTAAAAAAATTAAATCAGGTATTCATTCATTGGTATACCGCAAAATTATGTGCATAATATGCATAAAAAATCCAAATCAGGGGGCCATAGGTGTTAAGACAAAAAAACAATTACATTAAAAAAAATGTCAATCTATATAATTTTTTTTTCTACACGTTTACTGACTGACAGTCGAATGATCAGGATTGTTATCAGATTGCTGCAGAGTGAGTTGGAGGTGGGAAACATCTAAAAAGTGCCTGATAATGCCCCCCACCCTACCCCGCCAGGACCAGAGTTTGACACTCGGACCCTCAACGATGCTTGAAACCCTTCCCATGACCCGCAACATTAAACTCGGCTTGAAACTGTACTCTGAAAACTTAACCCTGATGTTAAACGGGGGTTAAGCAGATACATTTAAAATGTTATTTTTGTATTCCCGAAGAAACCGAAAAGCAAACTGCATTTTTTTTCTCAAGATATTTAAAAATAACTCCATTTATACGAGCAATAATAATCCTAAAATAAAATGTGTTTGTCACCTAAAAAGATGATAGATAGATATATTTTTTATATATATATATATAAAGACAAACTACTGTATATTTTTAATTAAAAAATAATCAGAATGCAAAAATAACATTGAATGTACACACAATCAGGAAACAAAAACAAAAAATCCACAACCGTGGGAAGTTTCAAGATAAAATGACCACATTTTTTTTTTTAATTAATAAGAAAAATGAGTGTAGAACAACCTGCTCCGGCGTCAGCTTGTCCGCCTCCCAGTCGCTACAACGCAGTTCCAGCGACTTGTCCAGCGAAATGTTCAACATGTCGGCTGCCAGCGATTTCAGGCCAAGTCCGTTACTCACCGGCACTTGTCTAGGAAATAAAGAAAAAAAAAAAGTCAAAAACGCTTGAGGGAAACCAAAACAAATTGGCAACTAACGACGGAGAACTCACTTTTGTCTCAGGGCAAGGTGGCGCAGGTCCACCGTGCATGTCAGCGACAGCCCGAAGTCCCGAGTCAGGCGCTTGCCGTCGTCGTGGCAACCGACGCCCGCCTTCAGCACGCGCGGGTCGCGCAGGACCTCCGCCAAGTCCGGCGGAAGCTGAAAGCCGTTGAATGCCAAAAGCCGTACCAGCAGGCAGCGCCCCGAATAAGACGCCAGCTGGAGCAAGGAGACCACCTGGGAGCGGCCGTTCACCGACACCTGTGCAAAGAGCGACAATTAACTTTGTTTTCAATTCTGGGTGATTCATTGAATACACGACGAGCATTTGGGGTTGATTTTCAATGACATATATTTCAGTGGACAGCACGGCCATGAGTCGGAAGAGTTAAGATCGTAACTTAGCCCAAAACGTGAAATGTAATTTGTGGAAGACTGTTTTAAAATGTTTGAATTTTTTAAAAACTAAAACCAAAAGAATTTTTAAAAAACAAACAAAAAAAACTAAAAAGTCTGCTCTGAAAACCAACTAAATATAAAAAAAACTCGCAACTAAATAAAGTACCATGAAAATTCCAAAACTATTATAACCCTTTTTGAAACTTTTTCCAACCATCACTGCAACGTTTTATTGAAATTTGCAACTCTCCTCCATGAGCAGTAAATTCTGACTCAAGTTTGACATTTGTAAGATCGCATTTTCAAATTAGGACTCATTCTCAAGATTTTCTCTCGTGAAACGGCGGCTTTTTCCCCCAAGTTAGGCTATGTAGTTTTTTTTTTTTAAGTATGTTTTTATGGAGGACTCGGAAATCTGAGAATCGATACAATTGATGAGACCCCCCCCCGCAAACCCTCAGTTGATCCTTCCTAAAATTCTTTCATGTTTACCCATTCGCAGTCGAGTCCCAGTACCGGGACCGCCACCAGGTCCTCCCGCATCGGCGGCCACAGCTGCCGCCATTCCTCGGCGGAGCTCACCGTCACCGGCATCACCGCCAGCAGCTTCTCACAGGACGGAATGCACACCGGAGGGGCCGCGCGTGTCTTCTCACACTCTGCTGTCTCAAACTCCTCATGCGGTGGGCGCAGGGTAGATTGTGCGGCGACAGTAAGCGGCGTTTCCCTCTGGGTGGAGGGCGGCCGCTTCTTTTTGGCGCTGAGCGCTCGCCACACGAGAAGACCGCCAAAGGTGGCGCCGAGAAGTGTCGTGATGATGGCGAGGAGTGGCCTTTGGTGAGCCATCACCAGGCCTGTCAGAACTTCGAAACACAAAATGGCCTCCTTGAACATCACGTCTGTTTCCACGGAGAGTTGAATTAAACTAAAAGCGACTTTCTAATTGGGTGTGCACTAGTCCCACACAAATGCGCAGTAAACTATTCACAAATTCACATATTTTTTTTCCCCATGCTCTTTCTGAAACACCTCAAGATGACGCTTAAGAGCTGGAGTCTGGTTGGCTGTTTTGTGCGTATGTGAGCAGCTGTGAGTGAGTGGTGGCATATGACAGCTTGTTGCGAGTGTTGTCATTTATTCATTTATTTATTTTGATTGACCGTTTGTCACATTCAATAAATGCATCAGTGCATTTTCAGGCAATTCAAGGAAAAGTTCATTTCTGGCAAGTCCTGGCTACTTCCTCAACTTGACAACAATCTCACATATTTATATTAATAAAATATGTCTGATATGGTACCTGTCCTTTTTCAGTGGACTTTCAGCTGAATGTACTTTGGGAATGTGGAGCCACACTGCATCTCTCTGGAAACAGTGGTGAAACAATTTCAAAAGACGGGTGAAAAAGTTACATGCTGTAGCTAGAGAACACTCATTTTCAAATCATTGCAAAGCACACGAGGAAAAAAAACTGTGTTTCAGCTAATACCACACAAACATTGACATGTGTCCATGCTTTTATAAGACACGCTAGGTAAACAGTTAGAGTTGGGTGGGAAAATTTCAAGAGCTATCAGTCCAATCAGTGTGATGAAATGCAAAGTGATGGTTAAAGCTGCCCTACCCTAGAAAGTTCACTGTTGCTAATTTCCCTCTGGAGTGGCCGTCCTGGAAAGATGACTGCAAGAGGATGGCACAGACGTCCAATGTCATCACATTGATTGAAGTCTGGATGACTCTTGACTCCGATTAGCTTTTAGTGAAGTCAGGAGCCTTGGCCATCATTCACTTATTTTGTCTAACTTGCAGAAGGACTACATGGTATGTCCAATAAAGAACATGCAATTGTGTGGAATTAATTGAAGCAGACTGTTGTTCATAGTTTTTTCCCCCTCCTCCTTCGAATTCTAATTACATACAGGGTTGTGTTGTCCAAAAGCTGGTTGACTACACATGACTGTTTTAAGAGTTAAACAGAGTCATTTATTACTTACCTTTTGAATAATTATTTTTCTGGGGCCACCACGCCTCACCCTAATGGATTACTTCTTCTAGTGTGCTGTCAGAGATTAAAGTATAATCAAGAAAACCAAACACTCGTGACGACGTGGAAATTCTTAAGGGAAGCATGCCAAGAAATTCCTAATTGATTAAAAGGGGCAGGGGGAAACAATTCTCAACGAACGATCGGTCTGGCGAAAGTGCTTCAGTGTAGCACGACAGATCAGCAATGTGAGCAGGTAAAAAATATTTTTGGGATTTTGGCTTCAGAAAAGCGTTTTTTTTCCCTTAAAACAAAATATTTGCACCCCTTTGGATAATATTTGACAAAATTACACAACTGTCGAGATAACGTTGTTAGATACACAAAATATTAAAACGAGCACATTGTACGTAGTCACATTTTCCACGAGAAAACGCAGCTTTAAATGTTACATTTACATGGGCGAGGGGGAGGGGAGGGGGGGACTGCATTCGTGTTTGGCGAGCGTCGTTAGCCGCTAAGCCTCGAGTGCGCTGGCTTCTGCCAACGCAGCGGTTGGGTGTCACAACAAACCAACACAAAGAGGTATTACAGTATTAAATGAAGCAGGCGTACCTCGGTGCGTTCTGTTAAATAAGACTCCGCCGTCTCCAGGCACGCGTACATTTATCTTTTTTCTAATAAACTCGTCGGTGAGCTTCCTGGTGCTATTTATATCGGCACCAGTGGTGCTGCAACGCAGCACTGAGGTCTCATTAGCGCCACCACCCGGATAGGAGAACTAACAATACTGTACAGCAGACGTAAAAATACCAGTCTTTTTTTCAGCATTACTTAAACTGAAAACTCATGACAAGCAACCAGTTTGTCCTCTACCACCATAATTTATTCAACCTTTTAACTTTCAATATCTCCCCAGACGATTGGAAAATTCGTGAAAGAATTACAAAATGGAAAAATAGATCAGAAAAGATTATATTCACAGGGTTTGATTTCAAAATAAAAAAATAACAACAAACAGCGAGAAATGGAAAGCATTAGTTTCGGTTTGTCGTCGTCTCCCTTTTAACCCTTGAGCAGTGGGACGGTGGAAGAGGTCGTTATCTTAAGTCATTGGCGCTGTGTGTGTGTGTGTGTGTGGGGGGTTAGGGTTAGGGTTAGGGGTGAGTGGTAGACGTGCCCCCCCTCGCCCAAAAAATGTAAAAGGATTCAAACGTAAACTCGCAGTTTGTTGCTGCAGTTGACGCTCGGTCCTTGTTGATTGATGCTGTAATGACGTCCTATTTACAGTCGCCCACAAAGACTAAAATTTAAATAAAATAAATTAAATAAAAAACACGCCAAAAAGTAAAGCAGCTGTCCCTTCACAAAATCTCTTTACATCACATTAAAAATGAGCACTGCTGTGTTAGACTCTTTATATATTTATATTTAGGTAAAATATATATATGTATAATATACATATATGTAACATATATTACATACGTTTTATATATACATACATATACACACAAACACACACTCATATATATATATATATATATATATATATATAGATAGATATATAGATAGATAGATCTATCTATATATCTATCTATATATATATATATTTAGAGGTGTGACAAAAAAACAATTTGAATCGGGAAATCGTATTTGATTTAAAAGAGGTGAGTGGATCGAACTGAACCGAATTGTTCCACTATAAAATATATGGAGATGTGTGTCGAATCACCTTTTATTGGAGACATATATCTTTGAAGGAAATGCCACAGTTAGGATGAAAAATTCATTCATATTGTAAAATGACAAGAAACTCATTGCATCATACCCTACTGAACTCAGCAGTACCATATTGAATCGATTCGCAATCCCAATGAAACGAACCAAATCAAATCGTTTCTTTAAAATAAACTGTCGATGAATTGTATTGCACCCCATGTAATGGGATACACATCAAATCAAATCATCCTTTATTGGAGAGATACACGGCCCATATAAATACATAGTACACGTATAGACACACGCACACGCACACGCTCGCTCACACACACACGCGCACACGCGCGCGCGCACACACACACACACACACACACACGCTAATTCGTCGCTATTCTGTGCCTTTGGCAAGATGATGGTTGTAATCTGTAGCTATTTAAAATATACTTAATGCATAAAAATAAACATTTTGGCATTGTCTTGCTTTACTCTTCCAGTCGGGTGAGGTTGGTGGAGGGTTGAGAATTGAGTGGGTAAGAAGCGGCTTACCGGAGGTGGTGGCGGTGGTAGTTGTAGTTCGTGGAGTTCCACAGGATGATCAAACAAGCACAGACAATGCTGATGAGAATCGTGAGGAACAGCAGCATGTTTTTTTTTCTGGGGTTGGCGGGGGTTCTCTGATGACACCACCCGCCCCTGCCACCCCCCCATCGTCTCGTGACCACCACTACGCCGCACCACCCCCAACATGGAGAACATCCCTTTTCCCCGCGCTTCCTCGGGCAGGCACAGTCATCAGAGCTGGATCTCAAAAGTCTTGTGCAGCTCAGTGGAGAAGGGGTTGGTGGGAGACGGCGTCGTGCGCTGGTGCGAGCGCCCCTCCAGCGCCACCCACTGAGCCTCAAAGGCATCTTCCTGTGGCTGCTGCGGGGCGGCTGAAGCGGGCAAGGAGGTGGCGGGCGGCTGGGGCGGAACAGCCCAATTGTTCGCCCCGTTGAAGTTACCGCCGCCGTTGGGAGGGTGCACGCTGACGGCGGCGGGCGACGGCGGAGGCTTGATGAAGGGGCCCGGGATGACATGACCCGGGGGCGCTACGGGTGCCGGGGCGGGAAAGGTCTGGGGTTGCGCGGCTGAGCCGAAGACGTTGGCCACCATCTGGGAGGGGGTGATGCCTACCACGGGCACGCTGGGTTGTGGGAAGGACAGCCCGTTGGACATGGGATGGAAAGCAGTCTGACGCGGGGGCAGCAGGGGCACGTACGCCACCGGGGGTAAGGGCGCCACCGAGGGTAAGGGGGCCAAGGGAGCGGTGAACGGCGGGGCAGGCATTGGGGCCGCTGCCAGGATGGGGTCAGGTCGAGGAGCCCGCACAGACTTGGAAACCTCCTCCAGCCATTTTTCCGCTTCAGACGGGGTGCGTTTGTGCGAGGGTAACACTGGAGAAGATGTGGGCGGAACGATGATGACAGGAGTGGACGAGGGCCAATCACTTCCTGTTTGGACAAAAACAAAAAGACACATTTGCCCCTTTTACGCTGTCAGTGATTCTGTGTCAAAGTTACAACGTGGAATGGGGATGGCTGCGTGGAATGAGATCATTCAAGAGAGTAAACAGACTTGTTCTCAAGGAAGTTTCTACACTTGAAATCGGTTAATAGTGCAAAAACAACGTTCACAGCAGGCATAGTGCATCAACAAGCAATGAAATTGTACAAAAAGAGTTGATACAGTAGCTGTTAGCCAAACGCATAGGCGAGCATTAGCGCTACTGCCTCATCGATCAATCCACGCGAACCTAACGTATACAGTCGAACCAAACTGTTTAAATGAGTTTCAAAAGCTGCACCCCTAATGTGAATGCAGACGTGTGAGTGCCCATACTCGCCAGCGGCCAGCAAGATGACTGACATAAAAACTGGAGAGGCAGTGCGACTGAATGTTGATGACATTGACCGTTGAACACTTAAATGAAAGATGAAAAATTAAAAATATGTTGCACACAAAAGTAAAATATATATTTTTTGGACCAAAGAAAGTTGGGAAGTTAAGATTTGAATCAAATTGTTCTTGGACAGTGATTCTTCCCCATACCACTAGAGGGAGCCCACGCAAGTGCCACTATCTGTACTTAATCGATGAGTTTATGACAGCCCTACTCTACACTCGTTTTTTTTTTTATGTCTCTTACCCGCCATTGCAGGGGTTGGGACCCCAGCAGAGGTCTTGGCCCAGGGGTTAGTGTCTCGAGCGGGCAGAGCAGGGGCCAACGCTGCTGAACTCGGAGCTGGAGGATTAACACCAGCAGCAGCAGGAAGCGGGGGAGGAACGAGAGGATGAGGATGGGGAGTGGAAAAGGAAGCGGGAGCAGCGGCAGCGGAGCCGTTGACTACAGCGGAGGGACAAGAAGACGACGGGGAGCAAGAGAAGGATGGTTTAGTGTTAGACATGCGAGGCGGAACATGTCACAAGAAAACAAGCACATTCACGAAATGTCCACAATGTGAGAGATTGGCGTTAGAGATCATCAATATTTATTTAAGTCTTTATTTCATTCAATAGTATTTGTCTATTCTTTGTATTTTCTAATATTTTTATAGTATTATTGAGGGTTTTTTCTCATTTGTGTACTTTCCAGATCATATTTTTGTAGTTTTGAATCAAATTAAAATATTTGTCTCATGTTTTATATCCTTTTAATATTTTTGTATTTTGTTCAAATCAACGTGTATTTTATTGTAATATCTCTTCACCAATGTTTTCAGTTTTTCCTAACATTTTTTAAAAAAATTAAAAATATTAACAAACACCGGAGACCACAGATTTCTCTTCTTTTGTATTTAAAAAAATTGTGATATTTGATTAAGACTCGCTTGATTTTAGTCTTTCTTGTTTCGCAGGAATATTTTGGGGATTCATCCCAATACCTAACTTTTTATGTGCACAATTCTTGTAATACTTGTTCTCTAATTTATGTCACTTCTGGTTTATATTTCTGGATATTTAAATACATTCAAAAAATGTTCAGAATATTTAGCCGATTACTCCTTTGGTTCTGCGCTGACTGTGCAAGTCAGTAATGCTTTGCGCTAATCTGATGCATCTCTTTGAGCAGTATGGCGACGATACTGATAAGTGCGCCACGGTGTTACGAGCTGTTCGCGTGGGATGTCGGGGCGATGTTTACCTGGCACAACGGGCGACTGCGGCGAGGCGAGCGCTTTGGGCATCGGCGCTGAGGAAAAGGGGTCCTCCGGGGGTCCGCTGAATGCCGTAGTAATCTGAGTGCACAGCGAGCTTATGCTATCGTTCTCTCCTTCCACCTCAGGCACTGAATGCGGGTGAGCGGAGGAAACGCCAATTAGAAGAGCAGTCGTGTGTGTGTGTGTGTGTGTGTGTGTGTGTGTGTGTGGCCTTAGCTCCCCGTCTGACCTGCATTCCTGATGGGGAAGTCCGACTTGCGCTGCACGGTGGAGGGAAGCTCGTTTATGCGCAGCGACAGCTGGCGCTTGAAGGGCGACGTCTTCTGGCTGAGCGCCGGGAAGCCGCGGAAGGAGCCCTGCCTGGCCAGCGCCTCGGCGGGGGCGTGCCGGCGGGGTATACCCAGGGTGTTCAGCGAGAGGGGCGGCGAGGACGAGGGCGACGGCGGGCTCCCCGACTGAACGGCGGAGACGTTGATCACGCCGCCGCCGGACGAGTTCCCCGCCACCTTCACGTCGCTCTCAGCTGTCGGGGAAAAAAAAAACATGGAGAACAGGAATTAAACCTACAGGTCTTTTTGCGTGCGATACCACAAGCTTGCTGGAAGTCTCTTTGGGCAGTTTCGCCCATTCCACTTTTCATGTTGTCATAACGAGTGGGGAGTTGTTTAGAATTTTGAGGGAACAAAATGACATTATTTAATCTATGAAGAAGGCAAAAATTGAGGCACTGTGAATACTGTCTGGATGTTTTATTTGAGAACTCTCCTAAATTGTGTGGCTAGGAAACAGTGTGTCATTATAGTATAACAATATGTATGGACAATGACACCGTGTATATAATTTTGCCATTCAATAAAATCAAGATGGATTTAATTTGCATTAATCAAAGCAGTTCCACAAAAATTATGGCATTTACAATTCAAAATTTTGAGTCATTTTGTGCCGCAATTTATGGAACTATGGGATTTGTTTATTGTTAAAAAAAACGGAAGACTATAAAAGTACTAACATAATGACTGGAAAAGAAATGATTACAATATTTTAAAAATTGTTAAATCATTTCAATTATTGTTTGTTGTCTTTTTGCCGGTAAAGCACGTGTCAGCTGAAGGAAAATAATACAAAACTAGTAAAACAACAATTTTAATCAACCTAAAAACAACTTTGAAAGATAAATTAAAAAAGAAATACAAATCATTAAAAATGTATCATTATTATTTTTCCAAACAAGTACAAAAGAAAGCTTTCCTCGAATACACACCTCCCACATTCACACATACATTTTCTTTTCAAGTAACCTCTTCCCAACCACCATCTTAATCAACAGAAAATACCCTCCAGTCACCAAGAATAAACGCGTGGCCATGGAAAATCAGCACCGAGTTGGGAACATAATCATCTGAGAGCCTAAAATGGAATATTCCCTATGAGCAGCGACTTCCGCAGCGAAACAATCCCGGGAAGTGCGCGAGTTTCTAGACACGCACCTTTTTTAGAGTCCTGCAGCTGCCTCATGACTTCCTCCCGTTCAGCCGCCTCTGTGGCCGTGGTGACCCGGAAGGAGCCCTCACGGGTGAAGGTGGTCCGGTTGGCGTCAAACGTAGCGGTGACGCCACACTCCTTCTCCCGCTTCTGCTTCCGCTCCAGGCAGGCGGCGAAGGCGCAGCCCACGGCGTGACTGAGCCGCTCTCCCTTCACGTACGGCGTCGCGTGGTCATGATTGCGTCAAGTGCTCCATTTAAAAAAATATTTCGTCCTCGTTCTCACCGAATCTTTGACGGCCATGAAGCAATGGCAGATCCAGCGGCGCGTCGTCCCGTCTCGGCAGATGTATGAAAAGGCTCTCTCAAAGTTGCGGTCCGCGCGCAGAATGACACCTTTTCAATCGTCTGGTCGAGGATCAGGTCCTGCGAAAAAGAGACATTGCCGTCTGTCAGGCATCATCATCAACTCAAGGAAGAGTAAATGGAGAGTTAGTGCCGTCCAGTTTCCGCCCACTGCGTATTCGGGGGAAGAATGACAAAATAATCTCAGGTCGCATGACTGAGCACAAAAGACAGGAATGACACATTCATTCCTTCCTTTTCCGAACCACTTGATCCTCACTAGGGTCCCGGGGGGTGCTGGAGCCTATCGCAGCTTGAAATAATCAATCCAAATGGTTAACTTGGGCTATGTTGTGCTGCTTATGATGTATTTTGATTTGTAAAAGAAAGGGGAAAAAATGGCATCAGGTGATGTCCAGACGTAGCACATGGAGTTTTACCATTTTTCCAGCAGATGTCAGTCTAACATTATGAGAATATGATTCTGTTCCTGCAGGTGCACCTAAACTACTCCAGTGCAGAGCTCATTTCTAAAGGACTTGAACATTTTTTTACTCGACTGCACATAAGGACAGGCCTTTTTGTGGCTATCCCAAAAAAGCAGAATAAAATAGCACTGTACAATATTGATCTTGAGAAAAACTTACTGGAACAACATCATCAAAAAGAATGTCAAGAAATACATAGATCTTTTGCTTCAATTCAATGGACATTATTGATGCTCCTTCTGGAGAGCGCCTTGGCCACCAAGGGGCGGTATATGGCAGACATACAGATAAAAATGTAGACGATCACAGCTCCTCAGTAAACTGCCATATTATTAGTTGTTGTTCTTCAGAGACAAGAATATATGCCCGTTATCCGTCGACATATGCTGCTCCAATTGGTGTTTAAATATCTTTGATTTAAAGAATTATAATTAATTAGCCCGGCCACAGCGTTTCGCATTGTTTGCTTGCATTAAGCTAAAGAGACTTTCCTAACGCAAAGTTGGACGGTCAATGCCAACAAGGATTGGCAAGAAAAAAGTGTGTATAAAAAGGTGTGCTCTTGCACCCTACACAGATGACATTCTGTAATATTCCCATGTATTGGAGAAAAAACAGTGATGAAAAAATACAAAGTAATCGAAAAAATAAATAATTTAATATTCCCAAACATTTGAGCTGTGCATTTCTCCTTCTTCTTCTTCTTATTATTATTATTATTATGACATCCCTCGCGTCCAGTGTTTTCTCACCTTTGTTTTGTCGTCGACCACACGGAGACCGTCCGCCGACACCCACAGCACGGCGCGTATTGCCTTCTTCCCAGCCTGTGTGCAGTTAAAAATAAAAATAAAAAGACAAGAGACATGTTTCAGTTAACATACAAGCACCCGAGATCGATCCACAATAAAGTTGCTGTGCCACTCAAGCCAAACGGAAGGAGAGAAACAAGGTCGGTGCTCAGGTGCCCCCTGTTGGTTAGAACAGCAATGACCACAGTGCGTGAGTGCGCGTCTGTGTCGTTGACGGTCATTCACACAAAAGATTCCACTTTTTGGCTCATTGACGGAGAACAAGATGTTAACACCACTCGCACACAAACAATTAAGTGCCCCACCCTGATCTCAACCTTTGCCCCACATGCATTTGTGTGTTTAGTGTGTGCGTGTGCGCGTGCACGCGCGCGCTTGTGATCTGTCCTTCAAAAAAAGGGTGACTTGTTAAAAACGTGAGAGGCAGAGAGAAAGTGAAAGGCACTCGGACTGGATACAAATCAGCAACTTACTTTGGAAAAGAATCCTTTGAAGAATTTCCTGTCCTGGATGGTTGTTAAAAAAAACAACAACAACAAAAAACAAGGTAGGTAGATGAGAGGGATGGGGGGTAGACAAAGCATGACAGTGTTACCTGGAAGAAATCGTATGAGGTCGAAGGGGGCGGAGTTGATTGGGTTGTTTTAACATTGATTGCCTGATTATGATCAATACTGATTGTATATCAATTGTGGTCAGCGTTAGTAGCACCACACACACACACACACACACACACACAGAAAGTGCACAAATTATTTGACAACCTACAAAAATAAACCGAGCAGGTTTAAGTGTCAGGAGTGGCGCTTTGACAGAGAGCGCTCAAAAGTATGAAACCAACCCAACCAGTTCTGACTATAGAGGGTTCTGTTATTGTATTAAAAACACACGCACACACACAAAGTGTAACCTCGGGTTTGGCGACATGGCCTTAAGACCCTTGCAACAAGGAAAGTACAGGCGAGCATTTGACGCATTGAAATGAACCCCGACGAGAACGCCACATTTGCTCCACGCTCGCAAAAGATCACAGCTCAGTGGGATAGGGGCTTTATCGATTTTTGATATTCGCATCAGGGCCATTACACATTTTTTTTTTCCTCCGGCAAAACACGCATCAACTTCCCACAGAAAAAAAAATATAAAATATAATTTTTTTTTATTATATATTATATTATATATATTTTTAAAAATATATCAAATATAATTTTTTTCGGATATAATTTTTTGTAATTACATATTTTTAACTGAAACTGGTCAGCCAACCAGAGAAGAGATTTCCTGATGAGCAGATGAAAATTTCGAGGCGATATGTTGAGAAATGGAAAAAAAATTCTACTGCTTCACATGAATTTCAAGGTCTTTTTTTTTTTGGGACCAGATTTTCTGTCGGCGATATCACACCAAAGCGTTTCTTTCCCAAAAAGCCATTTTTTTACCCCAACACTAAATAACTGAATTTTTTCCTAAAACAATCATATGGTTCTTGTAAATTCTTGGTGCATTGTACTCAGGCTGAAGTGCCCATTCCAAGGTTTCATATATTTTTCATGTAAAGTTGTCGAGTTTTGTCAAGGCAAACCCGGCGAAACATTGTGCTGGGACGCACGTACCTCTGGTCAAAAGTTTCTCATGTGGATAAACCACCGCTTTTGTAACTTCAAAATAGGAATCAAGTCTTTGCCATAAGCAATGTGAAAATGATTCTGCTCACGTTGTCCGTTTTCTTCGTGGGAACTCAACTCGCTAGTTTCTGTTTAAAAAAAAAAACTAGCTGCCAGTGGGATTGGAAAAGTCTCTCAATTGTTTTGCTGCTTTCGTAAGAGGTTCCACTGTGATCCCTGGTCAGATTCTTTCACAGGTGACAAAAATGGTGTGAATCCGATTTCTGAATGCTGAACAGTCAGGGAAGGTTGGGTGTGTGTGTGTGTGTGTGTGTGTGTGTGTGTGTGTGTGTGTGTGTGTGTGTGTGTGTGTGGGAGGGGGGGTCAAGTTGAGGCCACCAAAAAGAAACCAGATGCAGGCTAGTCTTTACTCTTAATCCCCACCCTCCCTCCCTCCTTGTGCCCCGCCGGTAAGCCGTGGAAAGGCGTGCCACTCTGCTCCTGTTACGCGCCGGCCGTGGTGGAAAACGTTTGAACGCGCGATCTCGCATGTTAACCAGCAAGTCGGCTTGTTAGTGGCACATGCAGATGATGATGATGATGATGATGGCTATTGGTTAGCTGCAGGTAGCAAAATTGAGGGGCGGCGGCGTGGGGAAGATGAGTAAACGGTTGGGAATTGGAAGGGGGAGGGGCGGGACGGTTGAATTGAAGCATTTCTGGGCAACAGCACAATTAAAACCTGCTTAAAAAGACAAACAAAATAAAACATAACACCAACATGTAATACAATCGCTTTTTTGGGAGCTATGAAAGTGGGAAGGATCTCGGAGCAGGAAGGAAAGTGGAGGTTGGACAGGTGAAGTAAAAAGGACTTTATTAGACCAACTTATAACATCTTAAATCAATGTTTCTAGCCTGTCCCGCATAAAAGATTCTGAGATTCAATTAATCTTTTCAGTTCAATATGATTTTTTCTTTGCAGGTTCGCTGTGTAAATGAAGCAATTAATTCTACTACTGGTATTTAACCCCCCCCCCACACACGCGCAAACGGAGCTTTGTTGACACAGAACGCCACTTCGGCAACCGGCTTTTGCTGTGTTCTGTTTGAAAGGTGTGTATAAACTGTGGATTTTCTCTCCTCCTGGTGTACATATTTCTCGCTGTCAAAGATGTGTTAGGGCATTCTACAAGAAGAGATCTGCAACAACGGGGAACTCTTTGAACTTTATTGGCACCGAACCCTAATTAGGGCAAAATCCAACCTTCGCTTGGTTCTGTGTAAAAGCCGTAAGAATGGCGTAAACTATATTTTTCGTTGCTTCTCCGTATAGTGCCTTCATTTTCACAGGGTAGGTTTAGAGCTCGAGCCAAATTTAGCATTGACCTTTGATGGCTTTACATACCACAAACTCTGACCTTGACTTGAACAAAATACAGGAAGTGACGTGACAGTCGGGGCAGTATGGAGGTCGATTAAACACAGAACACGGAGTCGTGAGAAAAATACCGCCACTCCTGGGAATACAATGGAGTCACTGTCAGACCTGCTAGCCGGCTAAGCAACGTTAGCATATTAAATCATCAATGAGGATGAACTAGGATGATAGAACTACATATCAGCCACTTGGGGGGAAACCCCCTCCACCTTCATCACCTCTGACTTTTAAACTGGGGGGGGGGTCAAGAACTTTAAATGGCTTCGGTGACGCACATACACACACTGTACTTGGACAAATAGACTAAGAGACACCCGCTCACACGAGCACATGTCTACGCGCACACACACGATGCAAATGTCACGAGTGTACTGTCCATCCACCGCTGGGCATCCGGACCTCAGCGCGAGCCAAAGAAATGTCATTAGGTTGAGGGACGAGAGACGGTCAGCGGCGGCCGGAGGAGGGGAGGCTGGCTCCATGTTGTCCGACCACGCCAAAGCGATAAAAGAGAGACCTCGGGCTTAAAGTGTCCTTGTCAAGCGTCGATGCGTATGTGCTGCTGATGCTTGTGTGGTATTGTGTGTGCTGGCGGGGGACATCGTGTAGAAAGCATCCATCACGCCTGAGAGTGTGGGTGATTTTTTTTCAGCCATGTATGTGCTCGCTCTCGCGCACATACACACGAGATACCTTTGGGCGATACGACTGCGTGTCTGTGTTGATACGGACATTTATGTGCACTGCCCTCCGTCCCTTTTAAAACATTCACGAAGCTTTCAAAGTTGCCAACCTTTCGCCTTTGGACGTAGTTTGAGAGCCAGGACGATGGCTGGATAGATCTAGATACATAGATATGTGTCCATGCAGCGTCCTCGTATTTCGCCATTCGGTGTTCGTCAATCGGGCAATCGCTCAGTATGCCGATATTTGCCTTGGACATTTTCGAAGGATTGTTAAAAGCCGACAAAAGCAAACGCCCTTGGATCGGTTCTTTCCAAAACGGCAGGCAAAAGCCACTTATGAGAGAGAACACGGACTAAAGAGGGCAAAAAACAATGAGGATGCAGTTAAAAGTGAAATGACCACCATTTTTATTCTTTATTTTTTACATTATACACAACTCATTTATTATTGCAATAATATATTTGTAACATGTATTTGTTAGAGATTTTGATGCATTTTTATGCTTTAGAAAACATTTATGTCAGAATGTATTTTTTGGGGGTGGGGCTTGAACGGATTAGGGCATTTACATGCAAAACTCTATTTACAAAATTTTCTAGTTAAGAAATTTCTTCCAGAAACAATTAATTGCATAAGTAGAGGTACCACTGTATTGCATTTAGAAACAAAACTCACTTTTTCCCCTTCAACCTAATTATCTTTTAACAGGCTCTTTAAATTTTGAATGTGATGCTTTTGATCTTCCTGAACACTCGTTGTGATCATAGTGAGAAAGAGCCCCGAAGCCGAGCTTTACTCTTTACTCCAGAGCGGCAATGAGTTCACGACAGGGTCGGGAATCTCGACCGGCAAGATTCCCCTGCCCTCATGCCCCAAATATATGCGGCCAACAGAGTGAGAAGGAGGAAAAGGCAATGTTGGAGCAGAGTGGAAGTTGACGAAAAACAGCTTCTGCAGCGGGAAAGAAACCCTGGAGTGCACAGACAAGAGGAAGAAGGGGTTTCCTGTTCCAGTGGGGTTTTTTTCCAAGGAAAACCTACCGTCTTCAGCCGCTTGACCGCGTCTTCGCATATGTGCATGCCCCGCGACTCTTCCACCTCCACGTGTCCCAAGTACTGCAGGAAGACACAAACACACACCAAAGTGAGTTATGGTGCGAAAAAGGCTTCCTGAGGCGCACCGAGTGTGATTTAAAAAAAAAAAAAAGCCCGTGATCATAAATGTGTACAACGAGGTTGGTTCTTTGAATGAGTCTTGTACGCCCCTGGCATCTTGGCCCTGCTGATTTATACACATAATTAAATACAATCACAAGGTCAGTGGCAGTTCAGACGATCCCTCGGCGTTTCTCGAGGAACGAGGGACACAACGGAGTCGATGCATTTGGCGAGAGCTCATGCGACGGTGCCGACGTGATATATGAAAAGAGTGAGGGCGTGTAATGAGAGCGCCTGAACTGAGCAGACCGGCCTGAGTACAATGGGCAAAGAACATGATGTCTCATCTTGTGTCCTCTACCAAAGATATGATTAATCCTAATCCGGGATTAAAACAAAATAGTCTCTTTCCCGCAGCACTTGGGTAGGAGATGCATCATGGGAGGAAATCTCCACAGTGCGCGCCGGAGGAAAAGCTAACGTTTCAAACTAGAACGGCACGGGGCAGAACTACCCTAATGCATCGTGACGTGCGCTGGCTGGTTGCGGGAGTGCGTGTTACTTTTTTTTTTTAACCACAACGCTATTTGCTAGATCTGTTGGGGCAGTGCCCCACTTCGTCCTAATGCAAGCAGATTTTGACCACCAAAAGTAAAAATATATTTTCGAGATAGACATTTAGCTGGATCTAAGACAAAATTCTGCAACTCTGTGTCGCCCCTCTTTAATGTTTTTGTGAAACTGTTCAATACAACTCCGGACTAATCAACTAAATGACTAAAATAACTAAACCGACCAACTAATTTAACAACTAACAAACTAAGCAACAATCTAACTGGCCGAACAAGAAATGAATGAACCAACCAACTAATATACAACCAATCAACAAAATAAACAACTAATTAAGTAACTTACAAACTAACCAGCAAACCAACCAACACCAAACTATGCAACCAAACAAGCAAAAACTAACTAACCGACCAATTAACACTCGCACATTAACAGATCAACTACATCAACAAACCAACCAACAATCTACTTAACCAAGCAAATAAACCAACAAACTAAGATACAAAAAAACCCCAACAATAAACAACCAGTTCAATCAAACTAACCAACCAACAATGAACCCAAACAAGCAATAAGACAATTAAAAAAATAAGTCACGAACAAACTAACCAACGCACAAAATCAATAAACTAACCACTCCACAATCTACATTGCCAAGAAGCGCCTCATGAATAAATCTGGGAGCAAACTAACAGACGAAACCACCAACTTAACCCACTAACTAGCCAAATAAGCACCAATACATCTTTATTTATACAGCGCTTTCACATCAGTTGTAACAGAGCACTTCACAAATTTTAAACAAACAACGCAACTAACAACTCAAGTGCTAACTGAAGAACCAACCACAAATGAACCAAATGAATTAGTAACCCCGCAAAAAAAAACCAACATAGAATTAACTGACCTACTGACCAATTCCAAACTCCAAAAATAACGTCGCAACTCAACAAACTGGCTGACAAACTGAAAAATCAAACTACAAACGCAGAGATGTGACCTGGAAATGAGGATACTTTTTTTTAATCCCCAAATTGGATAAAATTGACATTCATGTCACCCGCCAACCCACAGAAGACGGAAAAACTAAATTCCACTCTTGAGGATGTGCACATTCATTAACTCATTCTTATCTAAAGGTGACCCGCCGCTGCACCTTTGCATTATTTCAACATGAGACGGAGGCAACTCCTCAAGACTGTTCCTGCCTGGTTTCCTCTGGCTGCGCTGCACCGCAGGCTCAGGCGCAGAGCGTCAGGAACGAGCCCTCGCCTGTCGGCAGAATCCCATTTTCTGCGTGTCACTCGGGAACGTCAGAAGCCATTGTGCGCACCGAGAGGAAGTCCTTACCCTTTCCTCGCAGATACGGGGCGAGCGACACTGACCCGAGACGGACCACCCTGCCCTCGGAGAGCCGGCGGCGCTATTTCCAGAGCGCGACGCCACGCTCGTGAGTCACGGCGTAGCTCCCTACGCACGAGCCGCGCATGTGCGCACGAGGATGCCGCCGATGTGAGGTTGCGGCCGTGCGTGGCGAGGACAAATGGGAAGTGCCGATCGCTGTTGGAAAGGGACTCAAGACGCCCGTGTGTCATGTCAGGCTCGTGACAGACGCTTCACTCGAGTGTCTCTCACGGGCCGACGCGACCATATTTAGGACGTGGAGGAATAATCGATTCAAAAACGGACTGACAATTTAATATTGGTCAATTGTTGTGGCGCGTTCCATATGCCGTGTAGTCTTGATTCGTTGAAGTGAAACAAACAAAGAGAACCCCTTTTTATTGTATAATTTCTTGATTGATAAATAGAAAAGACGAAGAAGTCCTTGTCCTGTTGTTTGCGTTCAAGACTCGCCGTTACGCTGGCCTCAAAGGTGTTTTGTCTTTGTCGAGTAACACCGACACCGGAAAACTTGACCAACCAACCCAAAAAAAAACCCAAACTCATTTACCAAATCCACACACTACTTAGCCAACCAATAAACTCCCGAACCAACTTAACAACTCTCAATAAAACGGTTCTTGTTTGGTGCTCACTTTCCTTGGCCCTATCATGCGCTGCGACGTGATTAATCCAACTCTGTGAGTAAGCAACCCCTGTGATTGTCACCGCATCCGTCTCCATCCTTTGGCAGCGCGGTAAGTAAGCCATTATAATGAAAGCGCTTTTTCGAAATGGCCTCGAACGGTGAATAAGACGTCTAGCAAATGTCAGCGTGACTCTGACGCACCAACGGCGGCTCATTGAAACACAGCAGACCGTACACCGTGCTCCTACTGGAACCGCCTCCTCCCTTCCTCCCTAACCGAGCCATCAACCCTCGGTACGGCAGACGGGAGACATTTCCACATGAGTCGGTGGAACGATCCCACACGCCGTTCCATTCTTTGGAGGTACCTCGAGGAGGCGCATGAGGAAGCCCGGGGGGGAGTAATAAGAAAGGAAAAAGAAAATGTCAAAGTATGACCGCTAAAGCACAAGATGCAAAGAGGAGTGTGATAAATCTAAGTTGCGTACTTTTTGTATTTGCATTTTCAGATGCACTTGGGAGGATTTGACTATCAAGATCGGATTCTCTGGTCATTTTCTGCGAGAAGGGAAGCGTGACTGCCCTTGAGTTCATCTGAGAGCATTTACATGTCGGCATAATGTCTCCTTTGGCTGATTGGGCCGTTGTAGACATTTGACATTTTCATTTACTCACTTCCATGTTATGTGATTCACGCGTTTTTTACGATCTCCTGATGTTCCAGATTTCATTTCTGTGGCGATGAGAGGAAGCGAGCTGTTGCGCTTCTGTTTGCATAAGAAAACTTTTGTTGCCAAAATAGTCGACTCTGGCCACCCACACCCCGTCTGATCACCTGCAGCGTCTGAGACAAATTGTGCGCTTGAACATGTGTGTGTGTGTGGGGGGTTAAATAACATTTTTGAGTGAATGACAGATTTACATTCTACATTAAATTGCCATTCATCAAGGAATAACCTCAATAAAATGTTCAAGAACAATTTAAACAAAAACTAATTGAAATAATCACTGGAAAAGGAAAGAATCGAAACAAAAATGACTGTTCCATTTCACATTATTCTTAAACTATTGTGTCAACGACAGAGTTTAGAAGCAAAAATAAAAAAATAAAATGGAAAATAAAATGAGTTAGTTGGGTTTATATCCAAATGATTTTTTCAAAAATTCTAAATTATGAATTGGAAATATTATTTTTCAATGTCAGAGTTTTACACTTTATATTCCCATGCCATCAAGGAGACAGCAAAGTTAAATGCCGACACAATAAATAAAATGCAAATTGCTAATGCTATGAATTTTTAAAACATTTTATATGACCATACCAGCGACGGGAATCATTCATGGATAGAAGTTAAGCTTCCTTAATTCATGTCATTAAAACAAAAATAATCTTGTTGAAAATAACATGAACTAAGAAACTGAAGTTATAGATTTTTATTTATTTTTTAAACAAAATACCAACAAACACCAAAATAAAAAGGTGAAATCCTCCTCCACTGACTCAGACAAGAACAGCAGCAACTAGAAAAGCGTGGCCAAAGACAACCGATGGGCAACTTATGACCGTGACGAATAAACTTTTTTTTGGTTGCGGGCCTGTCGTCATCGAGTCCAAACGAGAACCGGATAATCACATTATTTGGCGGGGCTTACACAACACAATGTTTCGGAGCGTACAAACACTTTCTGAAGGCTAGCGATTAAATCACACGTTGCATCCTCGAGTCACAAAGCATCGCTCCCGGGCGAAATGTGTGTGTGTGTGTGTCGCAATCAGGTCAAGGCGGTAGGAATTTGGGAGTGTGTTTACGCGAGTGTCACCTTGACCGCAAAGCTGCATTTCCCGCTTCGGACCGCCTCCTCATCCGTCTGCCACTGGTGCGGCCGGCTAGACTCCGGCACGTAGATGTCCTTCTTCCGCCGGAAGCTCTGCCGTAGCTTGTTCATTGCGGAGCTCCCTGCAGGAGGTCAGAGCGGTTTCGTTTGATTATGCAGTTATTAAGCAATAAATTCATCTGTGATACAATAAAATTGATCCGATTTATGACGTATAAATGTTCCAGTCTTATAGGTTAGTCTCACGCTAAAATACAAGCAAGTGATCCATCAAATCATTCGAAAGGTGATTTATCTGCTTCAATTATGATTTTTGGGGCCCTCAAAAAAAAAAAAAGCAAACTTTACAAAATTGTACCAAGCATAAGTCGGTAAATCCTAAATTAGACAACAACAATAATGTCAAGAAATATGTGGCTTGATCACTTCAAATGATATGTTAACATGTGGATTGCACCTCTTAGTCACTGAACTATTCAGACTGGATAAGTGAGTATCGATACCTGGTTTCGGGTCAATACCAGCCTAATTTCAAAGTATCGGGTACTTGTGAAGAATCGATACTAGCCACGACTACCTCAAGAAAAAAAACATCTATCTTGGCAGTCATTGTTGTGACACTGCGGCTGTCTGACACGTCAGTGAGTCATCAGGTGCGTCAGGAAGACAAAGGTTTTTGTTCAGAATTACCTGTCATTGTGTTCTCTGAAATGTTACGTATCGTAAATCTGAGTGGTATCGAGACTTGATCAGGAATAGCTTTGCACGGTTAATGATCATTCATGTGGGACTGGAGGGTCATCTCGAGCAGTATTGAGTTCCCAACTGCTCATCAGTTGGTCTGCCGGAAATGATCCAATTGTGCTTAATGGGTCGGAAAGGATTCATTTTCTTTGTTTGGTTGGTTTATTTTCCTTTATTCATCTGTGACAGCAACATTTTCCTGCGCGCATCATCATCTGTCGATGTGTTGCGATGTTTACGACGGCGGGAAATGAATCCACCTTTCAGGGATGAAACTGTTTTTTTCTTTTTTTTGGAGGAAAGTTGTGGAATGTTGGGCTCAGAACTTTTTCGTTGGTTCTTGGCCCAAAAAGTTTGAGAACCACCGCTCGACACGATTGTCCTCTCAACTTTGCGGGGAGATTAGCCCGGCGCCAAAGAGACCCAATTAAAAAGCCGCTGATCCAAATGAGAAGTGAGAGGTGCGGCCATATTTGAAGGACCGGCTCATGTTTGGCTCGGCCGCTCGTAAACCGGAGGAGCGGAAGTCAGTGAGCCGTAGCATTCCGACGTTTTGCCAGCCGCTAACTTTTTTGAGCGGATGGGGATCTGATGGGATTA
Source organism: Hippocampus mohnikei (assembly GCA_026261675.1). NCBI lineage: Eukaryota > Metazoa > Chordata > Actinopteri > Syngnathiformes > Syngnathidae > Hippocampus > Hippocampus mohnikei. The sequence goes on from JAKGUB010000521.1 coordinate 4,442,570, forward strand.
AGAGATTTTTTAATCCAGGGAGATCTGACTGTCTGCGCACACACACACACACACCTAGTAGTACGCTACACACACCCAACGAAACTCTTTGTGTAATAAAACCCGTTCTACGAGACAGGCTGTGGTCGTCGGGGGTTGGAGAGTGTTTGAGGTGAGGCGCTTGCTCTTATCTGCCCTGGCCAGATTGGAGCACTGCACAATGGAGCATTCGACCCTGACACACAAACACATCAAACGTCTTACTCAAAGTGGGTGGCGCGGGGAGGGAGGGGGGGGGGGAACGACCAAGGTTGGACCTGTGGCCTAACGGGATGTCTCCAAAGTCTCAACATGGCATGTGCATTTTGGACCTTTTTGTGAAAAAGGGGTGCTTGTAATCTTCCCATTCCGATTCGTGTTTGGTGGTAATGGGATGTGGTACTCTTCAAACACTTTGGATTGGGACATTTCATGGGACATTGGAACTATTCTTTCTTTTTTTTTTTTCCATACACATTGGGTACAGCACCCACAGAGTCGTAATTTGGAAAACAATCTCGATTTTAAAATATTAAAATGTCTTTCTTTTTGGGGGACGAGAGTACATTTTTTTTTCTCCCAATGCATTTCAAAGGCCGTCAATGACACTGGTCGATAGCAAATGTTAAACAAAGATGGCTTTCTTGTCTCCCCAAACAACGAGAAAAAAAACTTGACTTGCATTTCTGAACATTTTTTGACCAGTGACGATCAACGATCATGGTTGATTGTCTCACGTTGAAGTCCTGCAAAAATGGATTCTGCATTCCAACACATATGCTTCAACTTGGCACCGAGTTCTGCAAACAACTCCCACAGGCCAAAAGCAAGATTTGGGCTCTCTAAAAAGCATACACCATTTATGTTACTTTCATGACATCATTCAATTTTTTAAGTCAGGATTAATACAAAACACCTTTTTTTTTTTAAAGCGCCTGAAAAGTGTTTCTGTAAATACTTCCCAGCAAGCTCCAGTAGATCTGGGCCCTGGGCCTCAGAATTGATACTTGTGGTTTTAATTATTAATATAGACGATTCTAAAGTTTTTGTAGGCCAGAGCATGTCGACGAATCGATCATTTTTGCTATTTGCAATGTTGTTCGGTCCCTAACCCCCACGAATAGCCCGGGGGGTTCACCGTCCAGGGCTTTTAGGAAGGCGAGAAATTGGAAGTCAGGCGGCGGCACAAGCACGTGACACTCCGGCGTTTGCAAACAAGATGTTCACAGGTCGCCTCGCACCTCTCTCATAACTCGTTTATTGAGGTCACGTCATATTAGAGCTCGGTGCGGCGTCGCTTACGAGCTGCCAACACGCGGAGCCCGTTTGTATGCTGTCGCAGTTATGTATACGCGAAACGCCGACACTTCCCCCGCGGCGGCGCGAGGCTTAGAAGTACGTCTGCGAGCGACAGGATGGTGGTGTGCTCTTCCTTCCTGTACAAAGATGAAGATGCGCAGAAAGACAAAAAGCTGATTTAGCCAACGGGGTGGAAGGGTGGGGAGGTGGGGGGGGGGGCTTGGCAGGTGGATCGGAATGAATCATGTGAGGAACTTTGGGTGTCGGCCAGGCAGCAAGAGGACCTGTTTAGTCACACCTGGTGAGGGGGGGATAAAATAAGAAAAGCAACGAAGGCATGAAAAAAGGGTTTCGGCTCAGGCTTATCTTTCTATATATTTTGGCCTTTTGTTTACACCGCAGGTGTCAAACAAAAAGCCGAGGGGGAAGATCCGCCGTGCCATAGTTTTCCAGTACCTTTGGCCCACAGCCCATGAAAGCAAATAATGGACCCTCTACTTCTTGTTTGTTGCTAAATGGATTTGCTCTTTTCATTCTAGCTGAAAATCTATACCGAGGAGGCAGTTTTTTTCACCAAATTCCTTCTCGACATACATTGGACAATATTTGGATCCTAAATTATTTGCATGTCGCTATGTTCCATGATTTCAAACTCAATTTAAATTCAGTTTGATAACACTCAGATTGGATAGATAGTACGCAAAGAGGTGACAAATATAACCCACGGCAACAAAAAAAAATTGCAGGATATTTCTCTGGCTTCTATAGGAAGAAACGGTAGGGGTTGATGATAGTTCCGATTCTCGGTGCAACAACTATTTGAATAATCTCTCTTGGAATGGAAGGCTGATTAATCCTTGCGTAAGATAGCCGGGGGATGAGTGCGGTGGCCGCTTCGAGATCAGGAGGTTACAGTTGCGGCTTGCCACGTTTGCGGGCTGACGCAATCATTTTTAACACCCAAGAAAGGGCGCGCGACAACAGACAATCCATAAATTGAAATCGACCCCTCTCGTTGAGCAATGTTGTGTCATGTGCAGCCCTTTGGATGCAGCGGTGGTGCTTTTAAGGGCTCTATCAAGTTGCGTTGAGCAAAGTCATGTAAGCGGAAGCTTGAAACTGTCTCGAAAGTGATCTGTGCACCCCCCCTCCCCTCCTTTTGCACATTCATGTGAATCTCGAAAGAGTGAAAGAGTCCAAGTCGTGTAGAGTATGCATATTTTTATTGGGACGGTGACCACGCGGGAGTTAGAAACAGTCCTGAGAAATGACGGCGTTGGCATCACATTTGCAGAGGTTCCACAGAAAAACGCACCTGCTGGTTTTTGAAAGGTCGTGAGGGGGGAAACGGCATTCGCTCAAAAAATAAAACCGCAGAGGAATGCAAAAATCGGCAAAACTAAGTACCTGCGCGCTGGCAAATGAACACTTTTCCTTTTTCTCTGAAAGATTAAGGATTAGTCATCCATTTGTTAATGCCAGTCACGTTCCGTGTCTATATGTGGATTACGAGCTTGGACAAAGTGGCTGGCGGTAAGGTGGAGGAAGGAAGCGGTCGGTGCAGCCGACTGTTTGGAAGATGCCCCGGTCACCCCTGAACCCTTCAACATGGTTGCGTGCTCCACACAAGGTGACTCCCTTCAATTATGTTGATAGCGGGTGTAGGCGTGGCCAATGGCCGCCACCGCATCATCATCATCATCATCATCTTTCCCCAGCCATGACCCAGTCAATGCTTCTTTTTCAAGTCAGACGAGGGATTCAAGGCAATGTCCCCACGATTTATGTTCCCGTATGACTCAAGATAGAGCGGTACCATCCATCCATCCATTTTCCGATGGAGCCTATCCCAGCTGTCTTCAGGCAGTAGGCGGGGGACGCCCTGAACCGGTTGCCAGCCAATCGCAGGGCACAGGCAGAACATGCAAACTCCACACAGGAAAGCCTGGTGCCGGGATTGAACCCACAACCTCTGCCCTGTGAGGTCCACGCACTGACCACTCGACCAGCAGAGCAAGTACAAAAGGCTGTCAAGTTACATGCCGTGGCTTGACCGATTATTTTAAGGCGGCCTTATATCTGGCGCACCTCGCCGTTGGACATTTAGCTGTTTAATGAAAGGAACAAACAGTCAAACACACTTATATAAAACGAAAGCACGTCCCAGGGCACCAAGAAGCCACTCACGCTGAACTAACCGCACGCCAAATCATCAGCCGGAGCTGGAGTCACAGCTTATGTCACTTACTAGGCCAGGCGCACGTCGCCACACAAATACTACATCAGGTTTCGCCAGCGCGCCTAAGAGCTCGGCTTGTGAACATCACATGACCAAACCCGGAGAACGGGTGAGCCGTGATGGTCGTTACCTCAAAGCCTCAGGTGTGTGATGTCACTTTCAGTCGAATGCAAGATGCAAAATGGCCGTCCCCTAAGATGGATGATAACGGGGGGGTTGCTGCTTCACTCATATTCTACAAAACGCCAAAAATACTCGGCATTAACTGTTTAGACTACTGGATACACTTTGGAAGTGACTTCCCCTTTCACATCTCAATGATACCAAAGAAGCTTTCAATCAGTTTTTCCCAAACATCAGCTCCCGTGAAAATAATTTGAATATAAACATCAGTGTCAGTGGGAACGCACCTTGAACTAGTGAAACAGCAAAAACAAAGAAACAACACAAATAAATAAAACTAAAAACATTTTTGATCATGTCTAATTGATCGAGCAGCCCTCCTTTATTCACAAAAAGCCAGTCAATCTTCATCTTGGCCTTGGGAACCTTCAATCCATCCCCCTTTTTTATTACTCCTGAAATCCACTTAGCTTCTAAAAAAAAAAAAAAAAGACAAAGCACTCCTGCTTCTCAAGGCCTCCGGCCAAAAAGTCTCTCAAGCGTTATTAAAACTTGTCGAGAAAGCAGCACAGCAGCGGCTATGCTCCGTTAGCGTAGCATTGACCCTTCGGAAGCGGAGCCACCGTTACATATTGACCAAGGCGGTGTGGCAACGTGCAGTTAATATGTGATCTATTCATTCCACATGGGCATGAGCACATTTTATTGAATCTCACAGGACAAATGCTGATGCGAGAAGGAGTTTTACGATCCAGGGTGGCTCGCTGACTTGCACGGCGCTATAAAATGGAAAAGTAACTCATCAGTGCGTCGCTGATAGCGGACACGTTCCGCATGTGAATTGATGAGCGGGGGTGAGACTGACGTAACACTCAACTTACAGACCGGGAAAAAAAGAGGAAAAAAAAGCCTGTCTTGTAGATAAGTAGTGTTCTGTATTTTGGCTCAATTGCTTTGATATTTATAAACAATCTTTCCCCAAACGCAATAAGCCACATAATGGCTGATTGGCCCCGTAGAGGAAATTCAACATTATCATGTAGCAAGATTATGAAAGCTATTGAAAACAAAATAACAAAATCTAAAATTGTAAGAAATTTTTGTTAGTGGAACATAAACATTAAAGTGATTTTTTTTGCTAAAAAGTAACAAACAAAAAGCACAGCTTGCATGAATAAAACTAACTAAAACGACCGATATTTATGGCAAAAGGTGCTTTGTTTTCATCTTTGTCAGTTTGTCGGGTCTCTTTCTAAATTTATTCATTTCAATATTGCTGTCATTTTTCTTTATTTTGCACATGAGAAAAACTAAATTTATTAAAAACTAAAACTAATATTAAAACGAATAAAAACTCAACTAAAATGAAGCGTTATATACAACTAACTGCTGTAAACAACTAATTAAAACAAACTAAAAGACAAAAGTCAAAACGAAATAAAAACTAATTAGCATCGAATGAAAAATCCGAAACTATTCCAACCCTGTCCTGAATATACAGTAGCTTAAGATCATTGCTGAAAACCTGCGTAAAGCCGAAGAACTATGGAGTACTCAAATGGAGAAATATAGTGCCAAACGAATTCTAACCATTTCTCGTTTCCTGATTTTTGGGCGTGGCTAAAACGGCGCCCAGTCGTGCATTTTGGCATCGCGCATGAGTCGCCCCTCTCCCATTCCCGAAGAACTTAGGCACCAGTGGTTATCTGGCGCAACTGCAAGTTGTGAGGCCCAAATTTGTTAGCTCGCGAGCTAGCTAGCTGGAATATATCCTAGTGGGATATATCGCAGCCACTGGAGGCTTTTAGCGGATATATTTTCAATCACGTGGGGATCTGCGGCGTGAGAAACGTGAGATGAAATAGTCTGCGAGAGCTGAGAGAAAAGCTTGAATTTCCCTGATTTTTGAGTCTCATTCTAGATACAGTACTCTGCGATGAACCATTCACTGTGATGGTCGCTAGTTCAAAACCATCCCCCATACTTCTTCTTTGCAGTGACTTTAAGTTCTACGACATTTTTGTTATCAGTTCTTGTAGTTCCAGGAAGTGAAATGTTTCAAACAAACATGTTCACGTTTCAGGCGCTTTGTAATGAATCTGCGCCTAAATTTTGTTGAAACTTACTATTTTTTGAGCAGTTGAAACACAGTGGGCCTCTAGGTCATAGTTCCATGGTAAAAATTCCGGTTGCAGCAAATTCCTGTCATTTCTGGGGTCGGTGTGAAAGGCAAATGCTGACTGATGCTCTTCTGCTTCAGCTCTGATCGAGCAATTTCTGCGGAATCTCTGTGCAGAAGAGGCTACGGTGGTCAAAGGCGGAAATGACGAGGCGGAAAACAAGGCCTGCTTGGGGCGTGCGTGCGCGTAGCATTATCTGTCGAAGCAGCAGGAGCGACGAGAGGATGGTAGAACAGGAAATTCACGCTGAGCGAACATACTTGCAATCTTGCACCATCCCGCTAACCTGGCCGAGACCCATGAAAGCACGCTTTTGACTCTCGCCACACTTGTCTTGGGTGTGAACTCGCCAAACGGAAAGAGCAAAACGATTGCATGTCTCAACGGAGAAATGGTCGGATTGTTTTTTTGGTTTGTTGATTTTTTTTCATTTTTATTTTTAAGAGGGGTACGGAGTGCAGCTGTTACGCCCCTCGTGTATGTCAGGAATGCCGTTCACGTACTCGAGGGCTGCTCTCATCCCACCCGGGCTATTTGTCAAGAGGCGGGACGTCTGCGGAATTTAAATACTCTGGCAGATTTACGCCGGGCTGCCAGCATTACCTGGCCGTGCGACGTTAGTGAAGGTTTATTGTAAAACGTGACCTCGACGGTACTCTTCGATGATGTACAGTAACTTGCTGCTAAAATAAACGAGCCACAATCAATGTGTAAAAATGTGAGGAATGTGACAGCCCAAGGAGGTGAAAATTAAGGCAATAACGAAAACCCCCCAAATCATGACTAAGTAAATTAAATAAGGCCTGCCCCAATGTGGATTTTTATTTTATTTTTTAGGACAAGTCCGATATTTGGCACAATAAAATCATGGTAACTGATTAATCAGCAGATTAATATTTTAAAAACTAACACTAAATCTAATAAAATAACTTAATTTTTGGTCCTTTAACACAGATATCAATTACAGGCAGATCATTTGACTAATGCACAATACTCCTTGGTCCGTTAGTATTTGTTTAACTTTACAACAGATTTTGCCGATTTTTTTTCTGAGGGTTTTTTTTGAGGGGTTCGAACATCATCAATATCTTTGTCTCATATTGTCAGGTGTGAATGTATTTAAAAAATAACACAATTTTTTTTTAACTGTGCCCATTTTAAAAGAGCTAACATCTGTAGATTAAATCGGCTGGTTAACCGGTCAGGCCCCAACAAACAAATTATAAAATCAATTAGATTAATTTGTTACGTTTGAGGATCATCGTTGTTCATATGTTTCCCGGTTAAATTATTAATACGTGCAAGTATACACATTTTTGGTGTGTCAATGACGTTTTTGGGACAATCTCGCCAGAGTTTGTCCTCATCTCCCAGTGCATCGTCATAGTCGGGACAAGTTGGACTTTTTCGTTGGATTTCCCAACAAAGTGCAACATGGAGGAATTCCAGTGCGAGCTGCGCAGAGCAAAGCTCTGTCTTATCTTCCCTAATAAGCGTAATCACAAACATACAGAGGCCCAAATCTGAGGATGGACCAGTTTGGAAAACTACCAGGGCGGCACAATCTGCCAAAGGCACCTTTGATCCACTACGGCCCGGCCCGCCAATTAATGAGGAATTACTGTTCGCCCCCGAGGGGCCCACGGTGAGGCGCAGCCGCTGCGGGCAGGAACGGGTCGGAGACCGCCAGGCACCGACCGGGTCATCAACACGCCTCGCCGAGCAAAAAGCCGCCGATGCCCCTCGCTGAAATGCGGCACGAAGGCGGCCAAATGGACAGCGGGCACAGCGGGGCCATTGTTCCGCACACTCGTGGGCCAGAAGGGCCTCTTCTTTGCGCTGCTGGAATGCAAAGTACCTGCTCGTCGACATCGTCCATCGTTTTTCTCGCCTGTGAGCTGGGGGATTTATTCATTTTATCGATTCGTTTGAGTCCACTGCGAATCGATGAAACCCCATTTACTGCGATGGGTGCGTTAACGTCTCATCAACAACTGGAAATACAGAGACAATGAAAGTTTTTTTGGGGGGAGGGAAACGCTTAACTTATTAAAATGTAGTTTTTAAAGGCACTGCAAAACTAATTCAAATTGACAGGACAGAAAACGCAAACATGTAATTTGATTACAATTCAGAAACGGGTTTGGTCCATAAAATCTGTCAGAAAATCTGAAAAAATGTACAGTATTGTTTTCCAAAGTAAAAGCAGTGCTTGTGATTATATACAACTCCTTCACGTGCAATTCTTTTTTGGGGATCAAATTCTGTCTGGTCGAGGGTTATGATATTTGTGGATTTTTCAAGATGGTTCGTTTTTATTTCATTTTGACTTTTGCTTTTCAATCAAGCAAGTTTTAATTAGTATTGAGGGTGGATTTGTTAGGTTTTACTTTTTTTTAATGCTTTGTTTTAGTTTTGTTTTTGTTTGATTAGTATTTTTTTTTCAATATATGAAGCATTTGTTGAGTGCAAGTCCAAAAAATGTCACAATAATTAACGGGTAATAAAGCAAAGTAGGCTACAATTCACAATCAACCTTCCTTCTTCTGTACAGCTGTTCAGTCAGATCAAAATAAATCTGTGTAAAATCTACCCCCGCATGAAAATGACACCAGTTTTCGGAAACTATCTTCACCTCGGTTTGGTCGTGTCACTAGAATGTACATCATTCTATGCCCTTTGGTTCCCAGGGAACAAGTGTCCCGGTAACCCGGACACTTAGAGGGCGCGGGGAAAAAAAAAAACAGAGGGGAAAAACAGCTATTAAGCAACTAATTGAACAGCCATTTGCCTAACGAACCAGACGTCCCTTGCGAGATGACGTCGAGGGGCCATCCTGCCGAGCCAACTCGTCTTAATTACAGATCGGCGGGTATGAATAAAGCATGAGGGGGGCTCAGGTATCGCTCCATGTAGGGCCTGCCCGGGGACAAAAAGGAGAGACGCCTCAGCCTCCTCCTGCACACAACCTGAAAGGCGCACACACACACACACACGCACACCTCACAGATTTAACAGGCGGCGACATAAGAGGAGCTCAAAGCCCCTTGGACCTAATTAGGAGCTAAAGATAAAAGTCCCAAATGGGCGCACTCATAAAAAGATGCTTCTGTTGATTCGCTTTCTTGAAACAAGCATGGCCAAAAACTAAACAAAACAAAAAAACGCCCGCGGGTGGCGATGAACTAATTTTACCGATCGGGGGAGATCCTGACAGCATGTGGTCAGCGGTGGTGCTTTTGGAGAGAGACACTCGCACGCTCCGGGCTTGATGAACTTGTATTGAAAGCTCATCAGAAAGAAGAGACGTCTTTCCCCGCGACCTATTCTGAGCCGGTCAGAAGTACGGCCAACAGCGTTTTTACAATCAAGATGACCCTGATTGGATGCCGCCAGACCAAAATAGGCTCAGATCGGTTGCGGTTTCAAGGTGTCGCTCGCGTTTGTGGGCGACACGTGAAATGCTCCGGAAATTGATCACTTGAGTGACCACAACGATCACAGGAGGCTCAATTTGCAACAACAACGTGAAAATCAACCATTCAGTCATACCGAGGAAGTGAGAAATGATCCCGAACGTTCAAAATAGTCTTTTATGGACACCTTCTGACTGACTCGCCGCAATCGCGCCAACTCATTTCTAAAGTTTAGTCGATGTGGGAAAAAAATGAACCCTGTGCAGATTCAGGGCAGAGATTTTGCATCAACCTTTTTTGGAAATGTAATGATACAAGTCATACAATTAATTCAGCCACAGTCTATTCATTTCAAGTGTACCACATTTAGACAGCATTTAATGTCCGCACACCTCGAAGCATTTGTAGACGAGTTTTAATACATGGATATGGATCTAGTACGTTTTATCCACATTTGGGACATGGCCTGATTCTGATCCGCGGCTATCAGATTCCATGAGGTCCCATTCAGCTTCAGTTGTACTTTTTTTATACATTGTACATTTCACAAGAGCGTGTGTGTGTGTCAAACTCGCTAGCAGCTCTTATCAAAAGTATGCAGGTGTTTATGCAGAAAAGTCATAAAATGACGATTATGGTGAAAGACTTTAAAACAAATACCAGCAAACCTCGGGAGGAGATTTGTCACTGTGCATCGTACTATTGTCTGCGGGACTTTTGTCGCCGCATGATTCATCTATCTGACTTTCTGAGACATGGGACATCACAAATGGGACTCGAGTCTAGTTTCTCACGCAGAGAGCCTCAAAAAAGTTGTCCAGCATTGATCAGTCTTTGTCTTCTTTATAAATAAGTCAGTGGAGGCAATGTATTACACACATTATTCCTCGATCAACTGAACGAGTAAACCGATAAAAGATTGATTTGGATTTAGTTACCAACAAAAGCTCCGTATGAACTTTATTTTGCTGTGCGGTGATTTTGTCACTTGCGTGCTTGTCTGCTAATCGATACCACCAATTTCCTTGCAGAAAGACAGTGCCTAAAATGGCTTATGTGAATTACTTAAATGACAAAGTTGGTTTTCCTAGTATTGTAAGCATCGATTATTTCAGACAGCGGCAATCCCCACACCTTAAGGTTAATATTTTGAGCAGATTGCTGATCGGTTTATCTGAAGTCGCCGATTGGCCCCCAAAATCCTGATCTTGTAAAGCCAAGTTTAAACTGTTCATATCGACAGTTGAACATTTTTAGATGATGGGGGTGTTTTGTTACAAACTAAATTTTTACTATTCGCGTCGGGGCTTGGTCCCTAAACCCCGCAAATAGAGAGGGTTCGCTATATCCCGCTGCTATCAGTGACTAAACTAAAAGTGAGGCCCCGTGATTGCTTCATGGTCGCTCGCAAAGCAAGTTTATCAACCCGTGTTGCGTCACGGCTCGGGCAGAATTCAACATGTGGTACCAACATCTGAGCCTCTCCCTTCATGCTGCTTTTTTCCACTCATTCGTACGACGCTGGCTCATCATCAGCCACATAAATAGATATCATATTTATAAACCTCAACATCCACACATAGCTGTGGCATTTTTAAAAGCGCGCACACACAAACACACACACACACACACAGTTGCACTGCTACTTACATATACAGTACACAAGCTACATTAGCAGGGGAGGGGGTGCAGTGTGATGCATTGGTTCCTAGGGAACATGATTTTTTTGCCGTACAAGAATAAAGTGTCATTGCACATCCACTGCAGTAAGTGGCAGTGGTGATTTCATTCATTTCTTTATTTTAATTTTAGGCAAATCATATCTGTGACAAACTAAACACATGTTAAAGTTATTGCATGTTCTAAATTGATCTGTATTTATCGTTTGTTTTTGTTCAACGTTATGCAGAAGTGTACTTATAACAATTTATTGACAAATGTTTTCTTCTTTTGGGGGAGTAACAGGGAAAAAATAGAAAGCACTGCCCACATTTATACAGAACATTACAATTTGTTCATGTGTAAACACACACACAAACACACGCACACACACACATACATTGACACACTCATACATAAACATTTATTGCACGCACGGCGAGTAACGACGTCACACGACCCGGAAATCAGGTGATAAGTGAAGCATTTACGACCCATTAAAAGCTCACCTCGTCCAGGTAGATTACTTGAGATAACCGCACGGCACAACCGTATCGCCCCTATTATTTGATCGTTTAAATGAACTCCTTGGACATTTTACAAAGCAAAATCTGGTATGTCGACTTTAGCGCGAGTTTGTCCTTACAGACAAGCGAACTGGGTGGCGTTGAAATGAAGGTTTGGAATGGGGCTAACGTAGCCACATCCGCAAACACACGCTTAGCTCGACGTGCTAGCGAGCTAATTGAAGAGACAGCGACAGCGAGAGGGGAAGCGTATGAATACAACGCACCTTACCTGTGACCACCAGGCCGAGCCAGTCGGTACGCCGTCACAAAATCCGCCCCCTCCCCGCCGCGAAGTCGCGTGCGTCGGCCCCCTCCGAGGAAAAATAATTCAAATTCCACAGAAAGCACTGCGAAAAACTCACGCAGCCCAATCGCTTCGGCCACCGCCGCTGAATGGCTGCGAGCAAGCGGCTCAACCAAACTTCCTCCTTAGCAACGGACCGCCCCTTCACATTGTCATTGGTCCAAGGAAGAGTTTGTGGGATGATGAGCAGGTGAGGAAGCAAACCTGGAACACACCGTGACGTTCTTCTAAAACCAGCACACACACGTGTATGGAAAGATATAACGCCCCCTGGTGCATTTGACGCGCGCCTCCGTCACCGCATGGTGCAGTCATGGCAATGGACCAAACCAGTCAGTGGCGGTGGCGAGAGATAATGACTATGGCAAAATTTCAGTATATCATTATTATGAATGTAATTATGGACATTATTATTCATCATTCAATTATATTAAGTGAACAAGGTCTTCATAACAAATTACATAACATTTACACTACAAGTAAAGGTAATTAAGATAAAGGGATAATGTATTAGTATTTTTGATTTTAGACATCTTTAAACACTAAGACGATAAAAGGAATTTATAAAGAAATATGCAGAAATAATAGATAGTAAACAGGTATGTTATAAATAAATAAATAATATATATTTTATATAATAATAATAAAAATAAAATAATACAATAAAAAATATAAATAAAATAATCATGACAGGGATTTTATTTTATTTAAAATGAATAAGAATCATGTTTATGAAATAAAGATAGGGGATATCATTATTTTACTATTTAAAAGTAAGTTTGTGTTCTTTTTAATTCTGATTATTTTTGTGGTTAAATTCTGATATGTATTTTTGTGTTCATCTTACATATTTTAGGTATACTGTGGGGAAAAAAATCTATGAATATAAATACAAAATATCAGAGATTAAAGTATGACAGAAATATGTCACATGCTGGAATATCGTATTATTTTAAAGTGATCGATTTTATATTTGATCAAATATTATTATTCCTGTTATTTTTATTGTATTTTCATTTTTACACTTGAATTAAAGTGATAAGAGGTAATAATATAAATTTTTATTGAAACATTCATTCATTCACAATTCGGCTACAATTAAATATACGGTAGTAGAAAAACATAATATACTGGTAAAGGGCAACATTATTAAAAGTAATTAACTGCATATTTTAAATATTTTTAAAAAGAACACTGAAATAACTCAAATGAAAAGGGTCACAATAACAATGAAAGAAAATGTGTGTCACATAAAAGGAAAAAATATTATTAAAATAGTATGAAAATAGAAAAGACAGCCTTCTTTGTCACTACATTTTATTTGTCAGGTGTACTTTGCACACACACTCGCACACTCACACACATCAAGAAAATATCAAGCAAATATACACGTACAAGTATTTCCAGCACATGGGTACAGTATGACAAGACAGGAAGAAGGAAAAAAAAACATTCTTTGGGTGCAACCATGCAGAACAATAAATTTTAAAAATTCACCTGACCACAGCTTTGTACCCATCAGCCCTCTTACATTTTGTTAAAGGAGACATATTACGCTTTTTTTCTTCACAATTTACCCAGTGAAAATTAGAGCGGCCTCACTCCATTACTGTCATTTTGCATGAGAGTCATATGAAGTCTTAAGGCTGCATTAATATCGTATTATTATATTTCGTTTTTTTACAGAAATGTGTTTCCCTCAGATTTTAGTTTATCCCAAACATCTGTTAAATCGAAAATGATAAATAACATACACTAGCATGCAAATGCACTCCCACTCAAGCTAAGCCTGGTTTCACGGACGCTTTATTTTGGAAATCAGTTGCACTGATGAATCACGAAAAGTGCTGAGCACAATAACGCACATGTCAAAATTGAAACCAAACCTCTATTTACCACCAGCATTCCTTTGAATTGCAAAATGGAGTGAGGACACTCTCAAATTTAGCATGTTTTCATCCAGCAACATGACCCTGGCATGCATTTGCCAAAATATTCGGATGAGTACGAATCATAGATTTTTACAGTATTCAGATTCAGATTCAGAAAACTTTATTTATCGGTGATATGGACTCCTTTAAGGGGCGGAGCTGTGAGCCAGCGCTCACCCCCCCCCCTGCACACCACTGAGCCAATGCCAAGCACAGCTTTCAATTGAATGACAACTGGTGACCTGGATCATTTGGTTGTCTCTACTGTTATATATTTTCAGAATCAATTATTCCATTGATGAGTTGGATAAAAATCGATGTTGCATTAAGCATTTAATGAACATAATGCTCTTGAGAAATTTCACTCTGATTTTAGGGTGAACTTTAGCCCATAGCACACAATCAATCTGAAATGACTTTAGACTAATTGTTGGTTTGATTGGATCTGAGCGCTGGTTTTCGATACAGCAGACACATCGGCCTCTCAGGCGTTGTGCACTTAATAATTAACATCCTACCTTACAAACAGGACTTTCATGGTAAGTCGAGATACCTGCTTTTCTAAGGTCCATAAAATCATGTGGTGTCCCCCAGGGTTCAAGTTTAGGCCCAGTGCTTTTTGACCCATAGAGGCTCCCTCTTGGTGATGCTATCAGGAGACATGGAGTTAACTTTCACAGTTATGCCAACGATTCACAAATGTACATCTCCGTGTCTCCTAGTGACACAAGGTCAATGGATGCACCTTTTAACTGTATCTCAGATGTCAAATCCTGGAAGGCAGAAAACGTTCTCTGGCTTAGCCAGGACAAAACTGAAGTATTCATCGGTCCTGAGGCACAGAGAGAGAAACGTTTAATAAAACTACAGTTAATATCTTTTAAACCATCCACACAAAAACTGGTTGTGATTTGAGAATCGGAGCCGACTTTTATTCCACACATTAAGAACATCTCTACCAAAAGATTTTACCACCTAAAGAACATCGCAGTGGGACAAAGTTGGAACGACTCACTCAGACACATTTTCAAAAACAGGCAGATTACCAAAGCTTTACTTGGTCGTTTTATCTCACATTTGATTGGTGGACAGGTATACTAAGTAAATGACGCTCACCCATAAATTAAACTTCTCCCTTCAGCTCAACAGTTCCTTGGCTCCAAGATGCTACAAGATGGCGCCAAAGCATTATTTCAAAATCAGTGGATCACAGACAATCGATCCCCCTAAAAATCCATAAATATGCAGGGGTTCATTGCACAAACGTGAAAAAGTCCCATTTCCATAATATGTCCCCTTTAAGGAATTAACGAGTAAATGTAAAAAAAAACAACAAAAAAACAAGCAAGAAGTTAAGGTTAGAAGAGCTGCAGCCTCCTTTAAAGATGGAGCATCCTACACTGCTTCAGAAGCAAGGCGAAGGTAATTCTTTTGTTGCCAGAACCTTCCTTTGGTCCTTCAAGTGATGATCTGAGGCTCCCAGGCCTGGCTGGCCACCAGAGGGCGGCACTGTGCAATGACAAGCGGGCCGGCTGTGCTCTGACTGTCCAGGCACAGTCCGCTAACTGTGTGCTGCAGGGCCGAGCCTTTGGGCTTCCATTTCTGCGCAGAAAAAAAGAGATGCCGTGAATCCGTTCCAGCATCCACAAAAATGTCAACAAAATGTTTTTAGTGAGAAAATAGTTCAGTGTTACATGTCACTGTCAGATGAAAACCCTGTCTAACCAAGTATGGATTTCCCACACAATTTCATGAGGGAGAAACTGATACTGGAATGCAAAAACAAGAGGATGATAAATGCTATATTGTTCAGTCTCCTGTGGGACAAACATCCAATGCGGAGCCAAAATGGCCACCAGCAGATGAAGGAGGACGCGAGCGGCAGCTCACACATATGCTTCTACTTAATCGCGACTCCCTTCTCGCTGTTGTAAATCACCGGGCGGACGCGGGTCAGCGTGGAAAGACGGTGGGTTGGGGTTGAGAGGTCACGGCCCACATCTCCTTAACGCCGATGACACAGCTGGTCTTACGATAACCATTTTGTGTTCATTCCACACTGATTGTTAGGCTCATTAATATGTGTAGATGATTGACAGGATGAGAGGAAACCCAAGAGTTGCGCTCAAAGCCTTTGAAATCACATCTTGTCCTCGGTACATTTTCTTTTCAAAGGGAATCAATCTTTAATTTTGTGTGTGTGTGTGTGTGTGTGTGTGTGTGTTATGCTCCGTTTTATGTCCTTGTCACTATTAAGTGAACGCATATGTGTCACGAGTGTGTTAAATGTTTTGGATTAAACCCTAATTTGAAACCTTACCCTTCTCCTCAGACTTCACTTTGAAACCCTGGCCTAAAACTCTAATTTGAAACGTGAAATATGTTTTACTACCCTATTTCAAAAACCTGACCATGTTTTAAAAGATATTGAAACCTATTTTAAAACCTAAATCCTGCTTTATAACCTTAACGCTGTTTTAAAATCCTAATTTAGGACCCTAATATGGTCACCAATCCCTAACCCTGATTTAAAAGAAACTTTACACCTGAACTCAAATTTCAAACAGGAACCTTGTCTTGAAACAATACTTCGAAAATTTAAACCTTGGGACCAAAACCCTGTTTTAAAACCTTAATCCCAGTTTGAAACCCGAAATTGAAACCCTAACCATGAGTTAAAAGAAGCACCAATCTTTGCTGGAATCGCTAAACTAAATTTGAAACGCAAATGTTTTGTTTGACACCCTAATGTTGGGTTAGTGTACTGACCTGTCGAGGCTCTTTGGCGTTGCAGGGCTCCATGGTGACCTTTGACCCCGCGGTGAAGAGCGTGATGGCCAAGCAAAGGTCGCGCTGCCGGATCAACGGCTCGATTAACTCCCACCTCTGAAAATCAAATCACACACAAACATCAAAAGGAAGCAATTATTTGTGGATTTAAAGAAAACCTCAACCAGGCTCCAAACCCTACCAAACAAAGCTTCAAATCACTAATTAAATACCCTCAACAGTATTCAAAACCCTAACCTTAGGTTGAAAGCCTGAATCCAAACCTTTGCTTGAAACCTTAATTTGTCATACTAACTGTAGCTTGAAACCCAAAATACAAATTTGAAACCATAACCTTTGCTTGAAACCCCAAACCTTGACTAAAACCCAGAACCTTTTTCTGAAAACCCTAATTTGAAACTCAAAACCCGCGATTGCCATGCATTGCCAATTTGAAACCCCAACATTTGCTTGAAGCCCTAACCCAGATTTGAAAGTCTAACTTGAGACTTTAACCTTTACTCAAAACCTTAACCCAGACCCGAGCCTAATTTGAAACTCCCGACACCGACAACCTAATCTGGTACACTTTTGGCCAGGCTGATTTGAAACCCAAGCCTCGGGTGAGGCCCCGCCTCCCGCCGGCCCCCTCGGCGGCCGAGCCCTAACCTGCGCCTGCGGCCTGCTGCCTCGGATCACTTTGCACTCCGCCAGGCCGAGTCCGTCCATCCCGCGGGTCTCCAGGCACAACGTTCCCTGTCGGAGGATGCTGGACACAGCCTCCTGCTCAGGAACCCTTAAGGGAGGGATTGAGGCCGGTCAGCAATCTTACTGAAGAAAGACGCTAATCGAACGCCGCCGCTTCAATTGATTATTGAAAGTCAAACTTGATTGAATTCATACTTCAATTTACGATTGTGTTCATAACTCAACTATGAGGTATGATTACATAAAATACTGTTCAATTAGTTCTGGGAAAGTGTTAAGGGGGCTCAGGTCCCTCTTACTCCCCACCCTAGGACCGCCACTGTATTCGATTAATTATTTTATTCATAATCGTATTTCAGTTCATCACTTCAGTTATAATCGTATGTATTCAGAATTCTACTTACAGGTTTATTTTTAAATACATGCTTGTATTTAGAGTTCAATGCATATTTGTATATATACCGGTAGTTGAATTTGTCATTGAATTCATAACTGCATATTATTTGATCCCGAGTTTTATTTTGCAAGTAATTCACGTCGAATCGAATTTGTGAAGAAAAACCGAGCTGAAGCCTTCCAGCATGAATCATTGACTTGATCAGGGTGTCATGACACCGCGTGCGTTTACTCTCGCTTGACATTCCAGGGGAAAAAAAAAAAACGAAAAAGAAACCTACATTTACAAGCTGGCGCCCCCCCTAAATTTATCTTTTGGTGATTCACCATTTTGGCTTCTCGACTTAATTGGTCCAATGTGTGAGTACGCGAGGGACTTAAGCGACTGTGATTTAATGCAGCGTGACGCTGGTGCAGCCCAGCATGCGGTATAGCTAAACGCACTCATAAAAAAAAAATACATAAATAAATAAACTCATGTCTCTGTGTTACACGGTTAGATGAAAACTAACCACATTACAAGGATTTTGTCTTGAAGAAATATTAACAAATCAAGGGTAGTCCACCTGAGCTCAGGGTAAACATTCTCCATGTACCAGCGGAAAGGTTTGCAGTTCAGCTTTCGGCGCAGCGTCAAACGGTCGGCTATGCTGCAAAGAGACAAGTAAACACGGCACACACTTAACTCTTGTAAAATAAAGGTAAGTTTCTTGATGTGTACGATTCTAAAAATCTACTCTCCCTCATGTCGTACGGTGACGAGAATGTACCTGCCGAAAGCTTTGCCTTGTGCTGAAGGCCTGGCCGAGTAGTAGTACTGCTTGTACTCGTCCATCCACACCTCGGCGGCCCGCCGTGTGTTCCTACGCACATGTCACACATCAGTAACCTCACAAGTACAGTGCATCCAAAAAGTATTTGCGGCACTTCACATTTGACACGTTTTGCTGTTTTAAAACCTCATTTTGAAAGGTAAGAAAAACATGGCACAAATCTTTTTTCGGTCCCCTTCCCCAGATCCGTGCCACCGGACAATCTTTTCTCAGAGGTAGACAAAAAAATTCCACTGACTTCATGCTTGGTTCTCACATGCACAGGCTGTGAATACGTGTCCCCCTCCCCCCCATTTATAATATATTTGGAAAAATACATATACTGTGGGTGTTATAAATATGAATACGGCTTGAACAAAAGATTATGTGCAAAAATTCAAGCACTGCAGACACTTTTTCCAGTTTTAGTATTCGATTCCATCAGGGACTCACTTGATGTAGGTGAGAGCATTGCCTTCTGGGAAGTCGTACGGGTGTCGCTTCCGGAACACATGACCCACGCGACTGCACGGCAGGATTTCCAGACTGCCGCCGCACATCCATACGCGGAACGACAGCTCTGGCAATGAGAATAATAAGAATATTCCTCCTCCTCCTCATCATCATCCTATGGACATTTGAGTGTGAAACGTGTCACTGAGCTTTACTGAATGCTCCAGTGCTGCACAAATGGCAAGGACAGGATTTTTTTTTGTGTGTGCAATGTAGAATGCTGTCATGTGCAAAACTGTCGGGAATGTGTCCAGTATGCATCACCCAATGACATCATTTTCATTTCCCTGATTTAATTTGAAGCACATGTCTAATGTAGTTATTGTGAGGTAAGAACACATGAAATCAGATATATAAGTGAGCAGGCATCTTACCAAAGTTCTCCCCACCCCAGATGTCCATGTGAGTGTCGTATTGTCCAAGATGGTTGAACCAACTCTTGTCCATTGCAAATATTCCCCCCGCAATCACTGGCGTCCTGCAAAAAAAAAAAAATGAAAAGAAAACATTTAGCACCATTACCACGATAGTTAGTGTGTGAAAGCTGGGACCCAGCTCTTAGCATTTTGCTTCTGACAAGTGTGGCATTATGGCAAGTTCGCATTTTGTCTCTTTGTGAGTTCACTGGCAACGTTATAATTTGGGCATGGTTGTTGGTCTGTGTGTGCCCTGCGACTGGCTAGCAACCGGTTCAGTAAAGAAAATTTGGTTAAAAAAAACAAAGTTAACATTTTCTTTACTTGTGAACGATTATTTTTACGAAGTTTCCTTGTACTTTTTAAAAAATAATAGCATATTGTTTCCAACAAAGTATTTTCTTTCTTCATGAATGAATTTTCAACAGTGTAACGTTACAATTTTGGATTCATTTGAATACATTTTGAAGAACAGAGTTAGCATGTTGCTCCCGACAAGGTCATCATTTTGTTTCCTCCTTAAAAAAATTAATTACATATGACAGTTCAAGTTGGCATTTTGTTTCCGCCACCGACTGTGGCCGCCATCACTCGAACCTGATTGGCTGCGTGGGGTCACTCCTGGCCATTTTCTGTTCAATGGGAATCTGCTCCCACTTAAAGTGGAGACTCCAGTCAAATCCTGGTGAGAAACAAGAGACATCCGTCAACATAAACGTATTTTTTTTTTTGGTTGATCATTTAAGTGTAACGGGAAGGGGACTTCCTCCTCCTCGCCAGCTGTGCTTGCAGCTGTTAAGTTACAGCGACGGGGGATCGCGGCGTATCCTCTCACCTCCTCTCAAATCGGCCGAGGCGGCCAAGTAAGCAAAGTTGTCCAGGCTGATGACATCGATGATGGGGCTCACCACTCGCGTATGGTCCTGCAACAACGTGGGCATCAACGCTTATTAGCGGTTTCTAATATTTTGATCTGCGGTAAGGGAGGCTTGGCTGCGCTCCCATGCCCAGCTGTCTTCGGTTACGCCTGTTGTCCCATTGTTTGTATCAAGCCATGATGCAAACGTGGCCAAAACACTCATAAACATGATGTGTCCAATGCGGATGACATGTTGCGCTCTGCTTCTCGTTAACTTTCCATTTTCACAAGCGGGATACATTTCGACTCAAGGGGAATATACTGACATGGGAAAGTACTGCATTCGCATCATTTGGTACCAGCCCCCGGGGAAAGGATTTTATCGTCATTAAAGCCAGATTAAGTGTCATTCCATTTTGAGTTTTGTTTTTTTCTTCTTTAACAATGCCTCTCTGAGCAATGTGAAATTTGTTCGGACTGTGTATCATGAGTATTCTCGCCCAAAAAAGTCTCAAAAGGACACACCTGGAAAGACAGGTTTGTTTCCAAGTGGCCACGTCGTCTTGATAGGACCCTTGATAATTTAACGCAAAAACAATTCAAGGGAGGTATGCCTATAGACGCTCCTAAAGACTCAAGAGGCCATGAGACATCACAGAAAGTCGATTTTGGTTCGAAATGGATGAGCAAACGGTACTTCT
Organism: Hippocampus mohnikei; assembly: GCA_026261675.1. NCBI lineage: Eukaryota > Metazoa > Chordata > Actinopteri > Syngnathiformes > Syngnathidae > Hippocampus > Hippocampus mohnikei. The sequence continues at coordinate 4,463,482 of JAKGUB010000521.1, forward strand.
AACATTTTTCAGCTTGCTTGGACTGTCTTGAATTTTTTAAAAATCAATCAATCAATCAATAAAAACATACACATTTTAATCACCCGCAAGACCACTTAGCAACAGTAATTTATTATGAGTAGACGTGCAAAAAAGTCTCAAGAAGTCTCGCTGGTCTCGCTTCAATTTGGGTGATGTGTCTATCATGAGTAAACCCATTAAAGTCTTCCAAAAGAGTCATTCCGACCAGTTCGAGGGGTCCTTTGAGATGACTTTGTCCTTGCGATTTTGCCAGATAAACAGCAAACGCATGGATCCCACTATCCAAGATCTTCTGACTTCGAGGGCTCTCACAAATGTGCGATACAAATACTCTCCCCAGGATGTTTTCTGACAACAATCCCTTCTTCTAACAATAGCCAGCTTAAGCTGCTTCTCCACTTGTTTTCTATGCATGGACCGTGTGTGTGTGTGTGTATGCTGGGGGGAATGGTATTCCCTGGCGGACTGCCTAATCCAATTGTTGGGATACTTTGTGCTGCTCTACAGAAAGACAGAAAAAAAAACATGCAGCCTGCAGGGATATGAACTCTGTATCACTACACAACACACAACAGAATATACCATAACCTAACTCTGTGTGTGTGTGTGTGTGTACACTGTACCTCCTTGACGCGCTGGATCATTGGCTGCAGCCAATCAGTGTTCACCTCACAGTGGCTGTCCAAGAAAGTCAAGATGGGGGCCGAGGCGGAGTTGGCTCCTCGCACGCGGGACCTGATGAGTCCTGAGGGAACGAGGGCGTTAGCGCTTCGTTTCAGACAAGAGGTTTGGAGTTGGGGTGTGACAACTCTGTGAGGAGGTGTCGAAAGGGGCCTGCGTGTCTTGAAAAGCTCAGGGAAAAAAAAATGGCCGTCGAGTTGTGAATATTTGGTCTATTATGTGCCTGTGTCGGGCTGTGTTAGGAGAGCACCGAGGCCTCCGGCAACACTAACACGTGCTGACATGCTGTCGCCTTTTGTTTGTGAGACGCGAGAGCAGAACCATTTTTGACACCTTTCCCCACCTTTTTCGCATTAACAGTGACACACAGTTGCCGAAGGTCCTTTCCATTAATTTTACACACACACACACAGACACACACACGCACACACACACACTTACCCTCTCTCCTGCCGTTCCTCAGGCAGCGCACTTTGGGGATCTGAGCGAGCAGCTGGCAGTCATCGGCTGAGCAAGTCAAACAGATCGTGTCATGGCAGACAAAATATACACACACATTGAGCAAGCCGCATTGAACGCCGCTTAAATGTGGACAAAAAGTCTGCCATCCTGCTTTGAAGCGGACATTTGGATTTGGTTGTGCGCTCTCTTTTTTGAATTCGGTGCTGGTTTAACTTCAGAAAATGTTGGGTTAGCATGTTTGCAGATCTAAGAATGAATGCCAATTTGCTCTTTAGGTTCGGGAGCATGCATTAGAATCGCTTTAAAAAAATATTGCCTGCTAAGGCAGTTTCCCTTAGCAACATGAAATTTGTCATCAGTCGACCCTCAAAAAAACGTCATGCTCAAAAGACATGGAAAAACCTGCCCGGTGTCTGTTTGGAACCACACTCTGAGAGGCCCCATGATTAAAAAAAAAAAAAAAAGGAGAATTTTCCACACATTTTGAAAAGCGGCATCAGCAAAGTAAGCATTTAGTGTTAGTTTTATTTTGTCTTTTGACAAAGTTTCCTCCTTCATGAAACAAATCGGGAATAACTAAAAAAAAAAACCTAACTTTATACATGTTGTCTCATGAACAAAGTTAGCTAAAAACAGACACACCCGCACGCACGCGCACGCGCGCACACACACAGCAGCAGCTTAGCATTAAGAGCGCAAGTGTGAACCGGCTGATGCATTGTGGGTATGTCCTCGACCTCCCTGCAATACATCCTCCCACACTTGTAATCCTCACTGATTGAATGAGATGTACGCACACTACTGTTTTTTTTTGTTTTGTTTTGTTTTTTTAATACCGCTTATATCACACAGCGTGTACCGAGTCGCTGAGTATGAGCATGGGAAAGGAATGGAAGATCCAGCAATACTCATACTGTAAGTGTGTGCGACAGCTGGCGCTGTGTGTTTGTCCTAGTACGCGCAGCCACATCAAATTCTTACTCGATTGTGTCATTTCATAAATCGTACATAGCTAGCAAAGAGCGAAAAACCATGAGTAATAAACACCCTGCTTTGAAAAATGTTTATGGGGCCAGCATAATTCACACCATCAGAATACACAAAGAAGAGTTTCACAATTAAGTAGGCTGTCGTTTTTTAACAGAGGATAAAGAATCCATGCCTGTGAGATATATGTCGTTTGCCAAAAAAGAGAACAATGGAAAATCTTTAATATTTTTTCAAATCTTTTTTTTTTTAATCTGTAATTAGGTGAATCTGAGGGTGCTGAACTGAGCATGTGTGGCACTGTAAGCTAATTTGAGAATATAGAAATGCGAAAGTGTGAAGGATTACCGCACAAACATAACAAATAATTTCATAAAATGTCCCCTCAAATGGATTTTTGGTTCGATTTTTAAAAAAAATTGTAAGTACGATACTGAATGATTAAAGCGTTTTCAATTATTTTTACACTTGTACCATGAAGCCAAGTGTTGCTGGTCTTAATCAACATCAGCTAACGGCATAACGAATCAGCGGCGTGCCAATCTTGTTGTCATTGCACAGATCACGACGCTGTGCTAATTATTCCTCTCTGCAGTAGTTGAACATGAGCTAATGGTTCACACGCTCTGTAATGGCCTCTGCACGCATGCTGAGTGCGCAGCGGAGTTACAAGCGCACACGCTGAGAGGTGACACAGCCAAACACACGTTTAAACACAATTGTGTTTCACCAGCTACAATTACTGCTGGGTTTATGTGGAAATAAAAACCTAGCAAAAACACAATACTCGCTACTGTTAGTAATTGTCTTTTTTTTATTTTTGGCTTCCAGTTCGCATACCCAGGAGTATTACGATTAACATAATTTTAATGGTAAATAAATGTGAGGCTTTGTTCAGCACTTTTGGCACCGTGTGGAGGAGATGACATGTGCACTACGGTTACCATTTAAACATGAATGCTGTCGTTTAATAATTCATTCTAAAAACATGAAAGTATATTTTGTATTTAATGATCAAATATGAAAGCGGTCTTTTCAGGAAAATACAATTTTAAGAGGAAAACTTTGGGTTATCCTGTCAATACATTTATCACCTCATTTAAAAAATGATTAACGTAATTTCACAAGACTCTTAAAAAAAAAAAAAGCTATAATCCTACAAGAAATATATCGTAATTTCACAAAACAAGTCGTCCTGAAGTCGTACTTTTACAACAGTAAAGCTGCGATTTTGTGATGAAAAAGTTGCTGAGCTGATGTTGATGAGATGTGAGCAGTGGAAGGACAAAAGAGGAGACAACTGGGGAGAGAGTATAATCCTGTTAAGTCTCCACTTAATCACCAGGCTCTTCCATCCAGGGCATGCCTGGCCCTCAAACCGCACATACTAAGCGCGACATGCTAACTTTCTTATACACTGGCCTGCAGCTGTGATCTTTTCAACAGCAGAAAGTCTTGGGCGGGGTAGAAATTAAACAATTGTTATTTTTTTAATATTTTTTCCCGCAAATAAATACTGTACTGTAAAGACGATCAATGTTAAACACAATGTATATCTAGAGTTGTGAGCGGCGATGAAGCGCTCGCACAAACAGCGATCGCCACGGCAACAGTGTACTACAAAATCAAAAGCGATCCAGACCCTTTTATTGTACGCATGACTGAATAAACTTAATATCACAGTTTTTGTGTGTGCACAGTTTGTTGGGGTTTTTTGTGAACATCCATTATCCGAGCCGCTGATCCTCATGAGCGTTGACTTCATTATGGAAAATGATAACTGCTTATTATGGAAAATTATAATTGCTACAGAAACCATAGGGACCTCGCAGCAGTCGCCGCTCGAGCCCTAATGACTCCACCCACGTGCACGGTTAGACCATGTTTTGTGCTAGATTTGCACTGGGTGCAAGCCCTTCCTGTCCTGAGGTTATCAGAAAATAGCCCCTCCTACCCCCCCTTCACGCAAGACTCACTGATCTGAAGTCTGCTTCAAACTCACCGTCGGCGCTGAAGTCGTCGATGAGGAGGATTTCGTGAATGAGCTGCGGAGGACTCCGCATCAGGACGCTGATGGCAAACGAGGATTAAACCTTGCCCAAACGGCGGTGGCTGATGCTAAACACGACCGAGTTGCTGAGGCGCTACTACCTCTTGACGGTGCGCAGCAGCGTGGAGCGGGCCTCGTTGTGGAAGGTGATGATGACGCTTGTGGATGGCAGGTCGACATCATAGTTTAGGGAGGCGCACCTGAAAAGAGGATAAATTAGGTAATAATTTTGTACGGCTACATATTTTACAATGTGATGAGGTTCATCTCTAATAGATTCTCCTGCCGTTGTTGTCATCTAACTGGAGTATTGCATTAGCATCGCTGTTGTGATTAAAAACTCATTCACTACCAAAGACGTTTTTGAACGTCTTTTCAGACTTGGTCCAGAATTGGCTGGTACTGAATGAGTTAAAGTGTAAAATTGCTCAGTTTTGAATTTTGCAATTGTTCCCTCGTGTGCTGTTGACACCCAACTGAGCTGAAACATTAATGAGATGGTGCGGCGTGGCGTGTGCCACCTGTAGTGTCTGGTATCCCTGAGCGGCCGCTGCGCTCCCAGACGGTGGCTCTCGATGAGGTTGAAGGCGTGCTCCCTGTACGGGTCGTCTCCGGGCTTCAGCTGCTTAGCGTCCAAGTACTTATTCTCATCCAGGCCACCCAGCAGAAGATCCTGATGCTCGCCACGTGGGGGCTGGCTCACCTGACGACCACCCACACACACACACACACGCAAATACACACACGGAAACAGAAGCTTTCAGCGTTCAATAAACCCAACACAACCACAAACCAAACAAGAGTAGAAATGTGTACAAGCAGACGACCGCATTGTCTCCCAGCGGGTATGCGCCGCCTGTTTATGAGCTAAACTAAAAAATTAAGACATGTTATTCAAGTACATGTGTCATTAAGAGAATCTGTATTTTTTTTTTTTTAATGCTTGGACCATCTTACACATTTTTCGGAAAAATTCATGAACCAAACCAAATGAACTAACCAACTCACTAACTAAAGAACTACAAAATTAACGACTACATTGATGAATGTACAAACAAAAGTCACTAATTAATTAATAAAGCTAACTAGTTCATTCATTAACTCATTTACAAACCAACCCATTGAAGCAACAAACTAACTAGCTAGCTAGTTGACAGACCAACTAAGTGAACCAACCTACTCTGTCCAACCAACTAACTAATGAAGTACCAACAAGCAACCAAAGAAACCAACTTCGAACCCAACTAATTACACCCAAGCAACTCACTGTTTAACAAGCTAACTCATGATTAGACGACGTAAAACAAAACAGACTAACTGACCAACTAATTCACAAATTAACCACCTAACTCTCTAACTCATTCACGTACTGACAAGCTGATTAACCAATGAACAAAGGAGCTACGTCGCGAACAAACAAGCTATATAGCTAATTAACTAGCTAAATAACTACAGTCCCTCACTCACGAATAAATGACTACAACAGACAGTGCGAGACTGTTAAAAATGTAACTGCTCGGTGGGCTGAATTAAAAAAAACACACATTGGGCATTATGTGACTTAAAAGCTCATCGAAGACGCCGACACAAACTTTCAAGTGAGAATCCCAACATGACTGAATGCCATTTCATTTTTTTTTTAAGTCCACTTAAAAGCAGACTGCGTTCATGTTTCGGAGACGGTTACGATAGGTCACTAGGGGACGCGCCGCACTGAAAAGTGCCAGACAGCCTCACCTTGACGTTTTTGTTGGAGGATGGGTGACGGTTTTCTCGGTGTAATGACAAAGTTGAAGGACCTCACAGCGCAGAGTAAAGAGAGCGCTCGCCTTCCAAAGGGCAGCTGTGGTTGCATAAGGTCTTGCACACATTCCAAGCGGCTGTGAGCAAGCGCGGGGCAATGCGGTTGACCCTCGCATCATCGGGAGTTTCGCATATTTGCTGACTTTTTTTTTTTCTGGAATTTTTTATCTCTCCGTCTTTTGTAACATATGTATGATGTTTATCAGTGCTTGCTGAAGAATTGTTTGGGTATTAAAATTAGTAAATTTCCTGCATTTTGCGCATCTATTCAATGATTTAATTTTTTTTTTGTTTTTTTAACTAATTTATAGAGGAGTATATTTCCTTATTTAAAAAAACAAACAAAAACATTTGGCTTTTCGGGAGGGAGTGAGGGTGGAACAGATGAATGGCATTTCCGTTCATCTCAATGGGGGAAAATTATTTGCGATACGTACTGTATTTACAAATATCTCACGGTACCACTGTATTACGCTAGAATGCCGCCTAAATATTAGAGGCCAACCAATTAATCGAGCAATATTAGCGCTTTTAAAATAAGCAAAAGTTGGCCAGGTTTTTGTCGATGTTTGCCTTTTTTTTACATCTTAATACATTAGCATAGGACAAAGATAATAACATTCAAATTTCCTCCACCACAAATAGCCCCCCCAAAAAAAAACTGCAGATTTTTGCCGATTTCTCTGGCCAGCTCCACGTCTCGGGAAAGTTTGTGATACCTGTTATTTTTACATTAATTCAGTGTTCTGTTCTCATATTTCAAGACTAAGCTCACAATTGATCCAAACACAAATTGTAAAATGATCTGTCTTCAATAAAGAACACTTGATTCTTACAATGTCAATCAAAATCAATACTTTCACACCACAGCAAACAAACAATGGCTGAGAGGTCATCATTTATCATACCATCCGCAGTCATGAAATAAAAAGCACACCTATCTCAATCTTGCCCGACACACTCATAATACAAGCAGGCTCAGATGTGTACAGGAGCGCATGCCCACCCCTCATTGTCATGTCACCCTGGAAAAACCCACTGAGAATTTTCCATCTACGCCCCTGAATCACGGACACCTGAATGCAAGGCGACACGCGGACTAAACAATCCACCAGCTGGCCCTGCGTGCAACCCGAGAGGCGCCCACCACAACACCACAGCATAACCCGAGGCAAGCAGGCAGGGAGCTCCTAGACTTAGGGAAAGCCTCTTATGCAGGTGCTTGCGGGAAGTGCACCACCATCACCACGCACATGCAGGCACCGCCAAACAAAAAAAACAAAAAAAAAACCCCATCACAATCACGCATGCAGCGCACACCTTCCCGCAGCGTAATCCCTGTTGGGTGACGATGTACGCCACTAGCATTAGAGTTTAATGTTGGCACTATTTTGTGTGGAGGGATACCATATTCTGGGGTGTATGTAAATAAAGGGGGTGGAGCTTCCCTGCAGTTCGCTTCTGGCAGTGAAGGTGCACTGTGGCACGCCAGGTGTTTAGCGACTCAGTGATAGCGACCACACAAAGAAAAATAAGAATCGTCTCCTGTCTTGTGCCTCGAACCGAGTGTAGTCACCAGCAATGATGCCTACACATGAACAGCGAGGGACTTCCGCAGCAGAAGGATCAACAATCCCCAATAACGCACTGACTCACAATCAGCGGGATGGTCCTGTCGTCTCGGTGGATCTCCAGGCGCCCACCTCCCTGGTGGTGGTTCCCTGCTGACGAGGGCGCAGACGCCGCCGTCGCCGGCTTACTGTCCTGCCACAGGTAGTAGAAGGTGCCCAGGATCCAGGCGACGGTCAGGATCGCGATGGCGTTGGCCCGAATCCTGCGCATGGTGAGCCCATACGTGGAAGCGGACCTGGGCGAAGGGGGCGCGGCGGAGGGCGCTCCGGGGCCCTGGTGCCGACGAGGCGAGTGTACCGCAACCTCTTCGCAAGTCCTACTCGAAGAGTGAGAGAAAGAGAGACGGGTGTCGATGGCGATGAAGAAGAATGGAGAAGAAGGAGAAGAGGAGGAGGAGGAGGAGGACGCTCGCTGCCTCCCTGCAGGGATGGAAGGCTGGGCTGGATGGAGGGTTGCGCGGTCCTAGTGCCGACGGATTACAGGCAATAATAAAACGCCAAATACTGTTACAGGTTTTCGTCGAACAAATAAAAACGAGATGAATAATTTTGCAAACATTATCCAGCATAAATTAATATGACCTATAACGTACAATTTGTAGGGTATTTAAAAAGGACACACCTGAAAACATTGATATCGCCTTTAATTCATAGCCAAATAATTTTCAGCTCTTCAGGTCGGCCGTTATGACATTATTTGCTTTCTAACAAATGCCTGAACGTTTTCTGTAACACTCACTACAGTCCCAAAGTTTGATGTTGCCATTCACTGTCTTAAAAAGAGAAATAAATAAAACTAAGCAAAAAACTTAAGGCAACAAGCCCGGGTATTATTTTTAGTTGTGCATTTTACTCTTTTGTGATTTCCATAAAGGGAGACCACAATAATGCAAGTGACGACAGGAACATCTGGAAAATCCCAGTAGAACAGGTAATGTGTCACAGTATCGATATCTGATTTGACCGTGTCGCTCATGTATCACAAAAAATAATCATAACATAATCACAATAATGCTCCAGCGACCAGCAATAGAGCAATATTGTATTGATAACTTCATGAAAGACAAAAAAAGATTCAGTGCAACAACAAATGATGAGGCGATAAATCACAATATCAATATTTGATCTGGCTGTATCAGTTCTGTATGGAAAGACTAACGATACCGTGTCACAGTTTCAGTATCCGAGTCAGCTGTATTAATAATGTACACAAGAAATTGTGATCCATCTCAGTATCGACATTTGATCCAGCAGTATCAACAATGTATCGCAAGAAAACTGATATGGTGCCACAGTATCGGTATTTCAATCAACTGTATCTATACATTTTAAAGGCAAGATATAACAATACGTGCATCGCAATATCAATATTGTTTCAGTTGTATCAGTCTAATATCCTGCAAGAAATAACGATAGAAATACAAGATCAACATTTGATCAGAATGTATTACAGGCAAAAAAAATGTTCTCTTTTTCTCAGTCAGCCTGTTCGGGCGTATCTCATAAAGTGTTTGGTGACTGGTTTGGACCTTTCCACACAACAGATGAACTCATCTCAGTGGAACACTTTATCTACTGACTTATCACTTTCATTTATTAAAAAACATGTTGATTTATCTGCGGTTTGGCAGCCGGCTGTGGAGCGCGCAGAGGTCGTCCGTGCACATGCAGTGCGCACATTTATGCTCTGGGAGCCATTGAGAATTTGGGGAAAGTAGGCGAACTTTGTTTGAGTTTGAAGGCTGCCATAAAATCCTGGAAAGTCATTTGTTGGTGATTACTATGGGAATGATTAAATCTTTTCGATTGGACAGAAAATGTGTGTGTGTGTGTGTGTGTGGGAAGGGGGTCTCAGATCTGTGTGTTTTGCATGATTGTGAAGAGATATCCACAATCTGTATACACATGCTGTATTGTTAGGTTTGTGGCACACTGGTTAAAATCTCCCATTTTGAACTCTGAAAGAAGGGGGAAGAGAAAAGACAATAAAAGCAGCAACGGGCAGCAAAGGCGGGACAGGAAGGAAAGCCAAGACGTTCCCTGCTCAAGATTACTGGGTGCACGCTTGTGTGGTTTGCAGTGAAGTCAAGATCCAGTTTGCCATCAGTGTTTCAACATTCTCATTTCAACTGACAATCAATGTATTCGTACACAAGAAAAAGTGTTACATTTTAAATCTGAAAAGAATGTTGGCCACTGAGTGCCTCGGATTCTTAACAGACTTACTCAAATGCTTGTTGGTAGGCAGAATTTTTGCTGAACCCAAAGATGAGTAAAAACATGGCCAACTATAAACATACAATCACTAACAACAACAACAATTATGGTTCGAAAGTACAACAAAATCTTTTTAAAGTGACTGCAAACAACTACAGCGACAATAAAAACAGCAATGCAAACATCATTCAAATGATAGTAACACCAAATCAAAATACTAAACCAAATCTTTCCTCCAAATCTAAATAACACCAAAAGCACGCCCTTTAAAAAAAATAAAAGCAACAAAAACATAGCCAATAAAAGAAAGGAGCATTTAATTTTAACAATGCCCCTCCCACAAAACAAAGACCTGGACTACGGGCAGCGGATGGCTACTTGCGGCCATGATGGCCAGGACCGCCCCGGAAATACACGAGCCGTTCGGGAAAGTGAACATATTTTCCCAAAATTCCCGATGGCCACCCCACCCGAGTGAGTGTGAGAGAGAGAGAGAGAGAGAGAGAGAGAGAGAGAGAATGACGTTGAAAAGAAATGACCTCGTGGAGAGTCAGTGGGGTTATCCCACCTGGGACGAACAGCAACAGACACACACAGGCTGACATGGAATTCCTGAATGATAACAGTGCAAAGTCAGCTCGGCAGGCAATATTTACAAGTTCGGTCTTGTGTTCGTGGTGTGTGTGTGTGTGTGTGTGTGTGTTACGCAAACAACAGTGGTGTCAAAGAGCAAGTGGTAATATTTAGGCACAAAAGCTTGCTGCCCCCCACCCTCGAAGTCATCCTGTGCTGCACACATCAGAGGGTTGATACCAACAAGACATTTATTGAGCAAGGCCGCTCGAGCTGACATCAGAATGAGACATTCAAAGTCACATGACAACCAGAAAGACACAAAACAGACAAAGTGCTCATGCGCACTTTTTCTCCATTGAAAAAAAAAATGGAAATGGAATTAGTTTTTACAGGCAGACAGCCAATAAAAACAGAGTAAACATCTCACCAAACAACAAAAAAGAAGGCTTTCAATATAAAAACAACATCCCCAAAAACAACATGGCCAAATGGATTAAAAACAATAACATGGACGATTAAAAACATGAATTGAATGATTTTTGGGGATTCTTATTTCCCCAGATGTGTTGGCACGTCCTCTCCCCTCCAATTGGGGTGGTTTCGGCACCTTTCCGCGTCTGTCTGCGTGAAAGTGCATGACGCTTTGTTCCCAAAGACGTCAGCGTTTGGGAGGGGGGGGGGTCCGGCGCGTGACCACAAGAGGAGTTGTGCACACTGGTTTAAAAAAAAAAAAAAAAAAAAAAGTAATCTTATGAGAAATGCTTCACACACAAGGGCGTGATGCCGTTTTAAAGCCTGTTAGGACACATCTGATATAAAGTTAAAGACCTATCTTACCGTAGATATAAAAGTCAACACGCCCCTGAACAAAAGCCAAGATTTTGTGATTTGAAAAATGAGACCACAACATATGTGACTACAGAAACAACAGGAAAATCCTACTAGAGCAGATTAACTTTATTTAGTGTTAAGCAGAGCCAGGAGGGAAATATGACCTGTTCCAAAGGGCACTCAGTAATAGCGCAAATACTTCTGGCCTTTGCAAGAAAGCAAAATAATGTCACAAGAGCACACTAGAACAGCTGAACTTGATTTGGGGTTTATCGGTTTATCAGTTTGTTTTTCCCCAGCCGCACTTTCCCCACATTTTGTTGTGTTATGTGTTTAATCCAGATTGATGACAGGCTGGGAAGTGCAGACAAGCTGGGTCAAAATCATGCCTCTTGCTGGTCTCTGTGTGAAAAGCAAAGGCAGGAAAATCCTGGCTGTTTCGCCAACGGTGTGGAAACGGATTTGGGGATAGAAGGATTGTCTATGAAGTGATCCCAATGAATCATGGGCTGCTTTCAGCACGTGTGGAAACAAAATTCCCATAGAGACAGGCACACATACACACATTTGTGCGCACTGACACACACACACACACACACGCGCTCGCGCTTTTCCAACACATGAGAACATCACTGCCAGTTTTCCCACCATTCACCATCTGAACGGCACCTGCTGTTTTTTGCAGGGCAGACAGCAAGACGTCAGATTCCACACGAGGGCAACGGTCGGCAGGAAGTGACATCATCGGTTGCCGGGGCGCCCAGCGCGGTGTTGTGTGCGCGGTCGTGTAGGTCCAGCTGGCCCGCATCGGTGACAGCTGGGTGGTTGCGTTCGAAACCGCCACTGCCATGATGATGATGAGAGCAGACGATTTGAGCATGAGTGCTGACTCATGGGAACCACGTTGCTTTCGAAGGGAGATGGATTAAAAAAAAATCGTCTGTGAATTTAGTCGGAACCAAAAACAAGATTAAAAACAAAACGGACATAAAACACACTAAGCAGACGTACACGTACACACGCGCAGGTTCCCACACAGACCGCACTCTATTATTCACACACAAGCTAATTCACTCTCACACAAAAAACAAACAAACGCACAGATTTACACTCTCTCTTACACACACAGACACGCACACTAAAAGGCACACGCGAGCACAGTATCACACTTCAAACTGTAAATTATTTATCATATATCTACCTTGTAGTGTCTATTTTCGCCGAGCGAGGATTTAGTTGGTACAAAAAGGTAATGCACTTCAATTAGTACAACTTTTAAGTTGTTAGCATTCTATTTTTTTAAATATGTAAATTTAATAAATGGTTTAAACGGTGATGAAAATGGTCAAAATGCTCAGTTTTAGATTTAAATGCTTTATTCAAGTTATGGCATACGGTAAGTCCACAATGTCCATCTAATAACATACTGGTGCTAGCGAGCTAGCTAGCTAGCATGAGAGCTAACTAACGAGCTAGCCGGAGAGTTGGACAGAAGCAATTAAATTGGTCCAATTTCCAACTAAATTGTTCAACATATCCCTAAGTAAAACTCAAACCAAAAAACATTCCATTTGTATTTGTACATGAATAACACGCCGCAAGCAATCGGTTTGCTCTGTTACTTTATTGAGTCTGGAGGATAACAGTCAAACATCCTGCATCCTGCTGCAAAATGTTTTATTAGGAATTAAAGGCAGACAAACACATTTGAAAAGAAGTTACAAAAGTGGAGCAGGACGTGTGCAAACATTTACCTTAGGCGTATCGGATGCAGTGATGGCAGTTCAGACAATTCAATGAAACATTCAGTGCTTGTTTTGTTTTCGTATCAGTGTGTTTTTGTTTGTTTGTTTTAAATAAACAATCACACTGAAATGCAAAAATTAAACATTTGTAACTCAAATTCCAAGTACCTCTCTCCAAGCAATAAATAAACTTTGTCCACCCTTCAAAGTGCTGCACTAGAGTGATCCCGCCGTTGGGTTTCCTTCAAAGACTTTACACGGGTAAAAAATGTACAGTTGTGATTGAAGGTGAATATATATTAGCAGGTCCCAAAAATTAAAACACCTTTCTTCATGCTAGCAGACAATAAACCGCCTTGCGTACAATCTTGAGTCCGAAAAAGATGTTAACAGTCAAGTGTCCTCGATCATGTCCGTGGCGTCCTGTTTAAGTAACAATTTTCACTCTTCCTTTTGTTGTACGGCTACAAATGTCCACAAAAAAGAGAGGGGCAGCGGGAAAGGGGGTATGGGGCAGCAGGGAAAGGCCACCATGTTCTCCCCCAAAAACATCTGAGGGTTTGAGAACATTTCTCGTGAAAATCTAGGAGCGTTTCCGCAGGCGGGTGGCGATGGGGGATTGCATTTTTATTTCATTTCTTACTTTTTCGTGAAACAGGAGGACGTGTTGGGGTGTTACTCGGTGGGACATGCGTTGCGGTCTTTGCAGCAGAAGTAGTGCACCACCACGCCGTTGGGATATCGGGCAAACGCACTGCGAGACACAAAGACAGTCGCTCGGGAATGTGGGAAGCCGCGAAATGGATGGGTCATGCCATGTCATGTGCCACGTCGCCAGAGCTGCATCCACCATGGAATCTCTAGCGACCCACTACTTGCATCCAAGTTATTAAAAAGTCACGATGACCAAATGTGTCTTTTTTTTTAAGATCAAATTTCTCAACAAGTGGCTATAAAATATTCTTGCATTTCAACACGAGTGAAAAGTTTACCTGGTTCCGATCTTCTTCTTGCACACTCTGCACGTCTTCTCCTCCGTGATGACACATTTGATTTGCTGGTGGAAGATGCGCTCTTCCTGCACCTGACAGACAAAAACAAAAACTGGCATGTTCGGTTCTGACCCAGAACTATTTATTTTAGAGGAAATAAAAACGGATGGAAATGATCAGTCAGATTTCTGTATTTAAACCCCCACCCCCAAAAAGGATTTTATTTTAAGGCCATAATGCGCAGCACTAGGTTCCAATGAAATTAACAAGGGCGGCGAACAACTTTTGAAAAGGTCCACAACGGGAAAAGCCGGTCTGTGCTCACCCTGAGGAACTCCGCCTGCAGTAGACTCTTGAGCACCTGGTTGCAGCGTTTCCTCTGAGCCTTCTCCTCGAGCACACTCTCCAAGAAGCCTCGAATCTCGCGGATCTGAGTGTTGGCTGGCAGCAAGTTGATGGCCTGTATACAAGAACAATTCAAATAGCAATCAAATCTTGAATGACACTCGTGAATAAAAAAACAAATACAGTGCAGTATATTCTATGCCGAGTCTAAAGTTGACACCCCCGGTTAATGAATAAATGCGGGTTTCCACATGTTCTACCTTGGTGGTGTTCAGCTTGCTGTGGTGCAGCTCCAGGACCTGCAGAGCGGCCTGGAGGTTGGCCTGTGGTTCCGACAGCTCCATCTTGATGGGCCCCAGGCAGTGCGCGTCCGGAGGGGACAGGTACATCCTCAGCAGGGACAGATACACCTGCAGGGGATGGAGCGCGACTTTGTGACAACTCTCTTTTGCCATAGCCTATCATTGTGGCTACGCTCCAGGAGTACACGTCGAACTGAAAATGAAAACCAACTCACGTCTTTATCAGCTTCCACGGAGCTGCTGTAATGGCTGTGACAGTATCTGTGGAGAAAAAAAAAAAAATCTTGCACTATTTCTACCGTGTGCGTGTGTGTGTGTGTGTGTGTGTGTGTGTGTGTGTGTGTATACTCACTCCTCAGCCATGCGAGTGTCCTTCAGGATGTGCACATAGATGAAGAGCGCCTGCTCGTGCTTTCCCATGCGACCCAGGAGCAGGGCTCGTTCCTCCAGGAGACCTTGGGAGAGATTAGACATATTGTCACTGTGGGGCAAAATCCTCGCATCTCAAAATCATTATTGGTCAAATAAAAAAATAATAAATCCTCTTTCTTAAGTTACCAAATAATGGACCACTGCAAGGTACTTTTTGTTCTGTGGAAATTATTATTATCCGTAATTATTCACATTTTCGAGGGCCGAAAGATGAATGAAAACCACACCAAATTTTGGACACTCAGCCTGGCAAAAAATTGAGAGAATTTAAACGAACGCCTTCGAACCTTGGGCGTTTCATCTAAAGATGTTCAAAATGAAGAGTTACTCAAAGTTTTTATTTTGTTGCATTCAGTTGCCATGGCAATGCACTGTTTGCAAAGAGAAATGATGGGTGCTTTTGAGGGTGTAAACAAAAATCATGAAACCTTTCACATACATCCGGCGTTAAAAAAAAATCAACAATTTAGAGATTTCTTGTGGAATGAAAAAAAAAATGGCAAACGAGGGCCCCCTAAAAATCTTTTGACAATGCGTCACAAAAATTGGGAAGCATATAATCGCTGTCCTGTGAAAAACACACGTGACCATTTTTGTCATTTTCATTTTTAATTAATCTACACACAAACCAAAGTATGACAGCTCTTCATTTTCAACAAAACAGGACTACTTGAACATATCTAACCGACCTATTTTCACTTGCTATTGTCTAAAAACACGTGAACCATATTTGGACATTTCCGATCAACATTTTTTTTTAGAACCGTGACACTTAAATGATATATTTTTGCTCTGCTTACCGTCAAAGGGGAAGTCGCTGATGAGTTGCGCCGGCTCGTAACTGCTGGAAATATCCAGAAATGACAGCAGCTTGTTTCGAAACTCTCCTAGCTCGCCTTGCTCCATCCCCGCCGGCACGGCCGCAACTCCTGACATGAAATTATATTAAAATAAAAAAGTAAAAAAGTTGAAACTGTGTATCAAGTGCGTAAAGCCTGTTTTAGGTGTTTGGACTGAGACCTTCTGGCAGCGAGTTGAGGTACTGCTTCATCAGGCCTTGGACCCTCTCCAGGTAGAGCTGAATGAGGGTGTTGTGAAACTCGGGGCCCTTGTCGTCCCACACGTAGATGATGTGTTCCAAGTATGGGATGGCCAGTTCCTTGAAGCCCTCCTTCAGGAAGTTGAGCACCTTGTCTCGCGGCAAAGTCTCCACCTCGGTCAGGTCCTCCGTGAAGATCTTGGGGGGATGCTTCTTTGTGAAGAGTCGAGGAAATCAACACGTTGCATAAAACGTACCTTCAGTCCATCTTCAGGACAGATCTTCAGCACCCATGGGGAGAACTCAAAGATCATGCCCAGATTTTCAACTCCTGTGTGACAGGAATCACAGCAAAACAAAAAATACATGTCCATAAAAATAAATTTTCGGGGGTCACCATTTACAGATGTCTTCCAAACATAACCTTGTCCCTTTCCTATTGAACTTCACCCACGTCTTCAAAAGACGACAAACAGGCAAGGTTAAATTGTCAAACTCTTGACTCTTCGGGGTGGGGCCAATATGTCGATTGCTGCCCGTCACATGGTTGACGGTTTGAATTCTTTGTCAAAAATAATCAACGATGTAACCAAGACGAGCGGCCCTGGTGGAGCAAGTGGTTAGCGCGTCGACCTCACAGTGCAGAGGTCGTGGATTCGATTCTGGCTCCGGCCTTCCCGTGTGGAGTTTGCATGTTCGCCCCGTGCCTAAGTGGGTTTTCTCCGGGTACTCCGCCTTCCTCCCACATTCCAAAAAACATGCATGGCAGGCTGATTGAACACTCAAAATTGTCCCTAGGTGTGAGTGTGAGCGCGGATGGTTGTCTGTCTGTGTGTGCCCTGCGATTGGCTGGCAACCGATTCAGGGTGTCCCCCGCCTACTGCCCCAAGACAGCTGGGATAGGCTCCAGCACCCCCCCGCGACCCTTGTAAGGGTAAAGCGAATCGGAAAATGGATGGATGGTAACCACGACGCTCACCCAGCCTCTGGAGGTACTGCACGGTGCGCTCGTGGCCCTTCAGAGGCGAGTTGGCCTTGGTGGACTGGTCCAAAAGAACCTGCAGAGCTGATGTGAGGAAGAAGAAGAGGAGGAGGAAGAGGGGCTAGATATGAGATTGGTCCAAAAAGGAAGCGGTGGGTCATCTGGTTGTCATTACACGCCTAATTGGTGCAGATGGTTCGAATCAGCGGCGAAGTGATGGGAGAATGATGTCACACGACACAACAAAAAACTCCTTGGAGGTTAAACGGATCCCGATGGCCTCCATTCAAAGCGAAAATAAGGTGTCTGTTAAATGTCGTCCACTGAAAACAAATTAGAGGACATTAGATGACCCACGGTGTACTTGGGAATGCTCTTAGAGGATATGGAATATTGAATATATATGGCAAAAAAGTTTTAAGGGTTAAATTAATGACTGTACTTTCCAGTTGGGACGAATCTGAATCCAAATCCATGTCGCGTTGACAGTAATTGTGACAGCGTTGTCGAGCGCTTGAGTGAGGTACCTTTCTGGTGCAGGCCTTTCTTCTCGTAAAGAATGATGAGCTCGCTGTATTTATGCGCCTTCTTGAGGACGTATTCGCTCTCTTCGATGTGGCAGTGGTTGTTCTCCAAGCGCAGGAGGGGCGAAACCAAGGCCACGTTGGTCTGGCACACAAACAAAAAACGCTTCACGTCAATGTTGTCCAAACTTTTTTTGTTGTTGTTTCACCTCCAATTGGGTCGTGACACAAAAATCGTAGGACGCAAGAGGCACATTGGCACCTTTAATTTGACTCGTAGTGGCTCCAAAACTTCAACAAATCAAATTTTCACAAATTTCCTTCATATTGGAATGTTCACCACGACCATGTCCAAATAAGGTCAACATCCTATTTTTTTCTCAAATCAATACCATTGGTCATTTTCACGGATCGTGTCAAAAAGAGTCCCAGAGCAAAACCAAGAATTCTCTTGGGCACTTGAGCGGTCTCAATAGTGTCGTAGAAGTCCGCCTCTTTCTCACTCCCACGGAGCCGTGCTGCATTACGTCACCTCAAGACCAAAAGTTTGGATGGTTTAAATGTCTTTTTTTTTTTTACTTAATTTTTAAAAAAAAATAGAAATTAGCAAGTAAAAATTCGGTAATTAGGTTCAATGCATATGAGTAAG
Organism: Hippocampus mohnikei; assembly: GCA_026261675.1. Taxonomy (NCBI): domain Eukaryota; kingdom Metazoa; phylum Chordata; class Actinopteri; order Syngnathiformes; family Syngnathidae; genus Hippocampus; species Hippocampus mohnikei. The sequence continues at coordinate 4,481,751 of JAKGUB010000521.1, forward strand.
CCTGTTTTGTTAAAAACAGCTAGCTAAGATGCTCCGGTGAAGAAAGGAAGCATGTCAGCCATGAAGGCAAGTACATAGAAAATCATTTCTGCCTTAGTCAGCTCCTTGTTTTATTTATTGCATCACTCGTGGATCTAAGACTTTGGAAAACCACCTTGGGAAGATGATGTAACCACAGTCATAGGCTAGGAAATGGAAATGGGACAGCCAGCCGGTGGTTTGGACACCCTCGGCTTTGTGCGTTTCACCTCCCGGAGTGGAAGCAGGTGACTTCTTTGATTGCCTCGCACAGTGCGCTGCTTGTTGTCTACATAATCAGATGCAGACTCCTGATGCGAGCCTCCGGTAGCCTCCGGCCCGTCCTCTCGGATTAGATCGGACTTTGTGGGCCTCTAAAGAGAAGCATCTGGCCCGGCAGAATACAAAGACGCGGCGGAGTCGCTTGGAGGGCGCTCAATTAGACTTTGATTTTATCCCGTATTGAATTCCAGCGACACCTTGCTACAGTATCTTTAGTTGGGCACCTTTATCGTCTTTCCATTGCTGGGCTTAGACCTAACAATTTTCGCAGGCTTAAAAACTGAAAATCAGAGCGAAGTTTGACAATTTGACTGGAGTCGCACCGCGCTCCCCCATCATCTCGATTTCTTCGTGTTGAGAGGTTGAAAAATAAAAATCAGCTAATAGACTAAATGGCTAATGCTGAATCATGAATATGTGGGGGTTCACCGTATACCATTGTTTCCGCAAGAATGACGACAACAACAACAAAGTACACAGTTCGATGCGAGGATCACGACTTCAAAATTGTAAAAACATTTGGCTCAGAATGATCTGATTTCTTAGCTATTGTGAATGTACTGATGAAGGACCGTCATTATGCTTCACAGTGTGAAAATTTGAACTAGCAGAGCAGGCGGTGGAGGGGTCGTGGGGTACTTACGTGCAGGTAGCACTTCAGCAGCGTGGTGTCGATGATCTGCAGCAGCTTCTTGCGGCTTTTGATGGTGGGCGTGCCCTCCATGAGCGGCGAAGTGGTGGACGGGTCCGAGTCGTTGAGCTGTTTCACCAGGTGGCTGCGTTTCTGTCACCACATTGAATGACAACCAGTCTGAACTGACAAGATATTTTTCACAAAAATCCACATTTGTATTGGTTTTTGCCTCCTTTGAGAATGAGGAAAAAAAAACCACCATTACATTATTATTTATTTATTTATGTTCAACATGGATCAATCACTGGGTATGTGACAGTCATAAACGTGTATTTTGTGACTGCCTCCTTGCCAATACAAGCTCCTCTTAATTTGCAGCCAGGTTGTTAATGGAAGCCAGTGCACGTCAACGGCGGACACACGTTAAACGACGCAAGCCGTAAAAACGACTGAACTTAGCACGACTGCTACTACCGTCGCACGCATACTCAAAAGACAAACCTGAGTGAGGTAATCGATGAGTGCCAGGTGAGCCTTTTCCAGCTCCACCCCGGATAGCGCCGGCAGAGGATTGGGGTAGTGCAGCTGCCTGCGGTAATCGGATGGCAGCAGGTCGGGGTACAGGCCGATCACATGAGTGGGATCTGCACAGAGCACATCCAAGGGGAAAGTCGGCCTTGGTCAAAACTAAGATGTTCAAAGTCTGGCCTGGGGGGCTTTTGCGGCGCCTGTTTTCTCACGTGGCCTGACACATATTCGAAAAATGACGTTTAAACATGCCCCCCCAGAAATAATGAAAAGTTAGTGACTAATTTCTACTTTGAAGATGGCGGATAGTGCGCCGGTGTGTGTCGCGATGCTCCTTGCCTCTCCTTTCACGAGAGCACTTTGAAACGGTAATTCATGTCTTCGTCACATCTCGGCTGGATTATTGTAATGCACTTCACTTTGGAGTCAGCTCATCCTCCATTAAGTCTCTCCAGTTGGTCCAGAATGCTGCTGGCTCCCGCTACATTTTAGAGTTCCTTTTAAAGATCCTATTTGAAGATTTGTTTTCAAATCTTGAAATGGCCTGGCCCCACCCGACCTCTCTAAGCTCCTCCACCCTTGACGCACCTGCCTGGTGCCTCAGGTCTGCGGACCTGACACTATTGGTGGTACCGAGAACTAAGCGGAGGCTCGGAGGGGATGGGTTTTTTTTCCGTTACTGGTCCCTCTCTTCGGAATGACCTCCCATTAAACGTTCGGCAAGCACCCTCCCTGCCCATCTTTAAGACTCGTCTCAAAACTCAATTTTTATTCTTTGGCTTTTGACTCAGCATGAGACTTAATTTGTAAATTGACTGTTTTTGTGCTTTTTACCATCTTTGTTATTAATTTATTGGTTTACTGTTGTAGGAATTATTTTTGCTCCGTGCACAGCACTTTGTATACAGCTGTTGAGTTGAGTGAAAAATCAAGATGTAATCAAATCCTAAATAAAAACAAGGTAGAGTGGGCCCCCTTTTTTTTTTTAATTGTTTTTTTTATGTGGCCGTGTGGAAAACCGCATTAAGCGGCAAGTCCCACGTACCTGTGCCCAGTTTGGCAAAAACCTGCATGGAGTCGTCAAATCGCTTCTGGCAAAACAGATTGAAGGCGTACAAGTTTTGGATGTGATGGATCTGCTGTTTCTTGTCACCGTCCGAGTCGTCTTTCATCTTCTGGCAGGAAGGAGAAGGGGGGCGGGGGACCCAAAACAACTGAATTCAAGCTGGTAGCAGTAATGAAGAGATCATAGCATCGCTTTTCATGGCCAATCCTCGAAATGATCAAATTTTGAAGCAAGTGAAAATGCTTGCCAATTTAGTGGTGTTTTATGGATACTTGCTTCCGATTGAGACTCATCTGGGCTAATTCCCTAAAAGGAGTTCATCAAAGTATGAGCCCTGGAATCAAACCAAAATGTTATGTTCTGGGCATGGGTCCTTATTATTTTTTTTTTTCGTGCGTCCCATTATGACAGACAAGTTTACCAAATTTTGAGGCCAGCAGTAAAACTGTCATCTGGGCCTAATTCTTTTCTATCTTTCCAGTGGGCTCTCACAATCCCTTTTTAAATGCTTTTTAAAAATTTCTCTCACTGCCAGCTGAAGAGCCAGTTCAAACTGCTTGTCCTCCAGCAGCTGGCGGATCTGCGTGGCGATGGAGACGGGCACCAGGCGCCACACAAAATGGTTGCTAGCCACGTACACAACGTCTGGTCTAAGAAATGGCAACAAAAGAAAAAAACAATTTAATTGAATTGTTGGTGATGGTACTATGTTCTGGGCGGCTTTTTTTCCAGTGGTGCAACGTACCCAGCAGACGTGATGAAACGAGGTCTCTGCAGCTCCACGCTCTGCACCAGCAGCCGGGGCTCCAACGTCCGGATTTCCACATAGCGGGGCAGCACCGCGATGATGTACGGTGGCTGGTGCTCTGGTGTTGTGGGCGTGCAAATACACTTTTGGTTAGCGGCTAACACATAACGGTCAAACACGATAGGGCAAAGCAATACAGTGGACACTCAATTGTCGGTTACATCAAAGTACTTTTTTCATGGACTAAAATCACCCAAGAAAGTACAACATTCTTGACAAATTCAACTTTAATCGCAAAGTACCACTGTACGTGAAAGCGATGCAAGATTTTGGCACTTTTAACATTTGAAATAAACTAATGTGCCCGACTGGGTCCTAGGGTTCTGAGTGTACTGATGTGTTCTCACCCATCGCTATGGGGATATCGGTCCAATTCAGGGCGCACTTCTGGGTGCAAATGCCCTCCTCGTTCAGCACCACGGTGAGGTGGTCCTGCCCAACGGCGACCTTGCCGTCGGCCAGCGGGGTGACCAGCGGCTCCAGCTGTTTGCCGGTAGGGAAGAGCTCCTTAATGGTCCCCCGTCCGTCCATCTGGAGACAGCCATGTCACTTAATAACGCGCATGGACACCGGGGCTGCGGTCAAAGGGCTGATCCCGATTCAGATATTTGCAACGGTAAAAAAGGGCTCAACCGATTCATCAGCAATCGATTTAACAGTCAATGATAGAGGAAACATAGAAACAATTTGACAATGTTTTGGTTTCCGAAGTAATTTAAAAAAAAATTATTTTTTTGAATAGCATCACTGTTTTTTTCAATAAGTGAAGGATCGTTAAAAAAAAAAAAAGGGACATGATTTTTATGGAAGTAAAATGTAGAGATTTTATTGGAATTTTTCCCTGCCCGAATTGATACAATGGAAACAAGTTTAAGTATGCATACCCGAATGAGGTAATAGTCTCTTTTGAAGCCGACGCAGATGGAGTTCTCGCACCAGGCCATAGACTTTGGAATATCCGGAGCACCAAACTCACCCTCACAGATGCAATAAATAAATAAATAAAAAGACAGGTTGGAAAAGAATCGAAAACCGACCGCTGAGATGTTTCATGTTCTACCTGCAGCTCATGGAACTCTCGATCCTTCCAGTAGTACATCTGCAGCTTCTTCTTCACAGCAACACACATTCTCAGCGTCTCTTCTCCCGAGCTGCTTTGCTGGAAACCAAAAGGATCCCACAGAATAATAGGTCATTGTAAAAATTTTTTTAAAAAAATAAAAAAATAAATAAATAATAATAAGAAATAAATAAATAAAAACCACATATGTATGTATGTATATATATATATATATATATACATAGCGGCTGGATAGCTCAGTTGGTAAGGCATCGGTTTGGCATACGGGAGACGGTGGTTCGAATCCCGCTTGGGGCAAAAATGAGCACATAACACCATCCAGTGTGGGTCCTTGGGCAAGATCCTTCACGCTAATGCCTACCTCATACAATGATGAGAGACAATAAAATGAATGACATGCCGGCTCAGACGTCGCCCGGCCAAACAAGGTCTGCGTCAGGTGCTGGGGAACCAGAGCACCTTGATGAAAAATGGGCTACTGGAACAAAGCGGAGATGGGCGAGATGCGATAACATGGCTCTGTTGGAATGCTACTACTCAAGCAACCCTAGTCAGAGGGGTTACATGCAGAGAATGCAGGCTGAATGGTTACTTCGAAACCCACAGTCACGGTTGACCACGAAACAACTAGTAACTCAGTGTTCCAACATCCACAAACGGCAATTGCTGTCACAACTTGAAATTGATGAGATACAACGCAGGTTCCATGGTGAAGGGCCCCAGGCTGCCAGATCAGATGAGGAGGTCATACCAGAGATTGGGAGGCAAGTCCCAATGAATGCAGATGATGAGATTGGGAGGCCAGCCCCAATGAATGAAATGCTGAGCAAGGCAGCAACTGACCTGAAAGCTAAGATCATGGCGAGGATGAAAGCTGGGCAACCTAGAAACCGATTACAACGGCTATGTGAAGTACCACCTGAAAGTCTCATGGAAAGTGTGAATGCAGCACTGAGGGCGATTCCTACCACAACGATCACCGAAACCAATGAGCTGATATACGCTTCAGCATCAGTGATCCTAGAAATCCTTGGCTATCGGAGCAACTATGAGACACGTTACCCACCATGGAAAAGACGGTTGAGGCTAAGATCAAGGCGGCTCGGAAAGATGTGAGTCAATTGACGGAGGCCCAGAGAGGTGTGATGAAAAGGCCGATACCTGAGAGGTACACCCAGATGACTATACCTGAAGCACTCGAAACTGCCAAACAAAGGCTCCAAGCCTTGTCCAGTCGCCAAAGAGGTACACGAAAGATAATGAGGCCAGGCGAATAAACAGGCTGTTCGCAACACAACCTGCGAAAGTGTACGCTCAGTGGCAGGGTCCTAACAGCAGAGCTGACCCACCAAGACTGGAAACTGAAAGGTACTGGAAAGGAATATGGGAGAGGGAGGTTGCACATAACAGCAGTGCACAATGGCTGGTGACCCTGAGAGAGGAGCACAGCAACCTCCTGAGCAGAACCCAGTCACCATAACAGTGGCAGACATACAGGAAAGAGTCTCAGATATGAAAAACTGGACAGCACCAGGCCCGGACATGGTCCACACCTACTGGCTAAAGAAACTCAAAGCACTCCATGAGCGCCTAGCAACACAAATGAACCAGTTGCTGAAGGATGGGACTCACCCAGGATGGCTAACTGAAGGGCTTAACGATCCTGATCATGAAGGATCCCTCAAAGGGTACAGTCCCATCCAACTATCGGCCAATAACCTGTCTCTCCACAACATGGAAGCTCATGTCAGGCATCATTAAGGCTAAGATAAGCGGACACATGGATCAATACATGAGCGAAGCACAGAAGGGCATTGGTAGAGATACCAGAGGAGCCAAACATCAGCTCCTGGTTGACAGAACAGTCGCACAAGACTGCAGGTCCCGACATACCAACCTGTGCACAGCCTGGATTGATTACAAGAAAGCCTACGACTCGATGCCACATACATGGATCACTGAATGCTTGGAGTTGTATAAGGTGAACAGGACCCTAAGAGCCTTCAATAACTCGATGAGGATGTGGAAAACCACACTTGAAGCCAATGGCAAGCCACTTACCCAAGTGTCCATCAAATGTGGCATATACCAAGGTGATGCACTCTCCCCACTGCTGTTCTGCATAGGACTGAACCCCTAAGCCAAGTAATCACCAAAACAGGCTACGGATACCGCCTCAAAAATGGAGCTACGATCAGTCACCTCCTCTACATGGATGACATAAAGCTGTATGCTAAGAGCGAAAGGGACATCGACTCCCTGATCCACACAACCAGGATCTACAGCAGCGACATCGGGATGTCATTCGGCTTGAGAAATGTAGTCGGATGGTGACTAAGAGAGGAAAGGTAGTCCGCACTGAAGGGGTCTCACTCCCTGAAGGAACAATAGCAGACATTGAGGACAGCTACAAGTACCTCGGTATACCACAAGCCAATGGCAACCTCGAACTGGCAACAAGGAAAGCGGCTACGCCAAATACCTCCAGCGGGTGAGGCAAGTCCTAAGAAGCCAGCTCAATGGCAAGAATAAGACCCAGGCAATAAACAGCTATGCCCTGCCAGTGATCAGATACCCTGCAGGAATAATCAGGTGGCCAAAGGAAGAGATTCAGACCACGGATGTTAAGACCAAAGCTCCTAACCATGCATGGAGGGTTCCATCCCAAATCCAGCACCCTGAGACTGTACGCAGCCGAAAGGAAGGAGGCCGGGACTAGTGAGTGTGAGAGCCACTGTCCAGGATGAAACATCCAAGCTCCATGAATACATCAAGGAGAAGGCTCCAACGGATGATGTACTCAGAGAATGTCTCAGACAATGGGGAACAGAGGATGAGGTGCTGGAAGAGGGACCATCATGGGAGGACAAGCCCCTACACGGGATGTACCACCGACCATAAGTGAAGTGGCTGATCTCAAGAAGTCCTATCAGTGGCTAGAGAGGGCTGGCTGAAGGACAGCACAGAGGCACTCATCCTGGCTGCTCAGGAGCAGGCCCTGAGCACCAGAGCCATTGAGGCCCAGATATACCACACCAGACAAGACCCAAGGTGTAGGTTGTGCAAAGAGGCACCGAGACGATCCAACACATAACTGCAGGGTGTAAATGCTGGCAGGAAAGCCTACATGGAACGCCATAACCAGGTGGCTGGCATAGTCTACCGAAATATCTGTGCCGAGTATGGACTGGAAACCCCAAGGTCAAAATGGGAAGCACCTCCCAAGGTGGTGGAGAATGACCGAGCGAAGATCCTGTGGGACTTCCAGATCCAGACTGACAAGATGGTAATGGCGAACCAACCGGATATCGTGATCATTGATAAAGGGCAGAAGAAAGCCGTTGTAGTGGATGTAGCGGTCCCAAGTGATGGAAACATCAGAAAGAAGGAACACGAGAAACTCGAGAAATACCAAGGGCTCAGAGAGGAGCTGGAGAGAGCCTGGAAGGTAAAGGTGACAGTCGTGCCTGTGGTGGTCGGAGCACTCGGGGCAGTGACCTCCAAATTAGATGAGTGGTTGCAACAGATCCCGGGAACAACATCAGACATCTCAGTCCAGAAATGTGCAGTGCTGGGAACAGCAAGGATACTGCGCAGAACCCTCAAGCTTCCTGGCCTCTGGTAGAGGACCCAAGCTGAATGGGGGATGGACACCACCCGAGGGGTGAGATGAGGATTTTTTTTTTATTTTTATATATATATACACACACACACACACACACACACATATATATATATATATAAAATAAATGAGTAATTTTGGTGCAAAAAGTTGAATCTGTCGAATGCGGATAATCCCCCTTCGCTTTATTGTGAAACTCTGCTGTTGATTGTCACAATTTCAAATCCTGCCAGCAGTTTCATAACTGCTACTACCAACTACCAACCTGGAGGTCGCATACAAAGAGCGTGGCTCCCTTGGCTTTGGACACCACGGTGATCTGCTGGAACGTCAGCAGGTCGTGGACGTGGATGTTGTTCTCTGTGGGGAAAATGTCGACAAACCGAGAATAATGAGTCATCAAAACTACACAGGGAGAAATTCAAAATGGAAGGTCAGCGTGGGTGTCTTACCCAGAAGACTGACAAGTATTTTGTACTGCGAGACGACGTAGAGCTGTGAAACGGGGGCACAGGGTGCAAATAAAGATCGAGTATTATTGGCCGGCATGTTGAAGCTCATCACTTACCTGCTGGATCTTCTTGGAAAAGTTTTTGTTGGATTTCTCAAGCGTGACTTCGAAGAGATTGGTGGCTAGGAGGAGAAATTATTGCAATCACACAAGCGTTTGTTGAAGGAGAAATCAACTCATTATTTTTTTAATGTATTGTATGCTGGTAGGGGGATTAAAAAAAGTTGATCAATATGACAACGGTGAATAGCCTTTGCTTTATGGCAACGGCTCTGGTTGTCATGGTAATGAAGACAGTTGGGAACTGTTCCAAATTGTGGGGGAAAAAACATTCTTACATTGTATCCAAATTTAATAACCATTCCTATTCCCACCTGGATCCTTTTTAATCCGGTACAAAAGGAGATGTCCGGGCTTGGTACCGACAAGCAGCCAGTCCTCTGTGGGAAGAAAGCAATGCCACCTTGGTCATTTCACTGGTGTGGTACAGCACATTCCAGTAAATTCATTTCTTATGTGTGAAATTTCCAACCTCTGCAGCACAGGTAAATTATCCATGGGAGTGAGATAATTATTTTTTTACTTTGTTTTTCTTAAATTTAGTTCGTTTTAATTAGCTTTTAGAGCAGGTTTGTTCGTTTTATCATGGCTGTCAATAGCGACCTTTTTAGGAATCAATTACTGTATCGATAATTCCTGTCGATTAAATCTGGAACAATTTCATTTTACTATACCCTACGGTCCTCATTGAGGTGAACAGGTAGTAGAAGTGCACATAACGTTCAAGAGCGCAGGTTACAAAGCGTGTGAAAATTGCAGAATTGAGACAGTGAGTGTGGCTATGCTTCCACTATTTGAAAAATAGCTCCAGCTCACCCAAAACCCTGAAATACAATCGAGCACCATTTGTTTGGAGTGGTTGAGGGGTTAAAACTCACCCCAGGCCGCCATACAGTCAATCTGGAGAGGGAGCTTCTCCAAAATTGGCACTGGCTCGTAGGCGTCGTGCATCTTGACTCACAGCGAGTCGCCCCGGTGGTTCCAAGCCGGAATTAAGGCGAGGTTCGACGGCCGAGTGCTCCACTGAGTGGCCGCTGGTCACGGTGGTAGTGGTGGCGGAGCCTTCATGAACCAACCTGGGTAGTTTAGCCTTCACGAACACACCGCAGTCGTTTTTGAATGTTCACAACGCACGCACGCAAAAAAAAGACAAAACAACAAGGCAGAATTTCTTTTGAGAGTCAAACTATGTGCAAAATCAAAACAACTGTTAGCTCCCTAGCTAAGAAGTTGCGAAAATCTCAGCGCCTCGTTCCACACCAACTGTAACATTAAGTCCAGCCACGAACTTATGTCCACAAATACAATCACGAGTGAAAATCCTGTCAATAATGTCAATAAAAAAGAAGCCAGACTAATGTTGTTGTTAGCAGGCTAGTTAGCCACGTTAGCTCGAAGCTACTTCCTCCTGACTTCAGCTGACTGGAAGCAGCACGTGACTTGCGTCACAACTCGCTCACGAGGAGCGAATTAAAGACGCAATCTTTACACAGCTGGTTTTGACACCAATATTGTGTCAATTTTGAAAGTACATTTTAAAGTAACAGCAAATCTTAAAATTTTGCTTACTTAGTGTTTTCTTTAGTTGTTTCAAAAAGAAAGCATTTTAATAAGTATCGCGATAAACAACGGAAACCGTTTAGTCCAAAAATAGTGAAACAAATGATTTCCAAATATACTTATTATGACGAAAATTTCGCTTGTGTTTTTAATCATACAATTTGAAATCACCACACCCTCCCCCACCCAAAAAAGTCAAAATGTTAAATGCAATCTTTTCCTTACGTACTGTTGCATGTTTGGCGCGATTTGCTTAGCATAAGAAGGCAACGCATTAGCGCATTTCATACACAAGAGGTCACTCAATGTGCTTCACATGGGAAAAATACATTGTTTTTAACTTGGATTTAAAAAAATTTACACTTGGTGTCATGATGACAATAGACATCTGTTGAGATTTCTGTTTTTTGTGGGTTTTGGATGGAAGAAAGGTGCACATTTCTTTCCATCCAAAACTGTGTTGTACTTAATGCACTTTGCAGAATGCTAATCATTTCAGATGAGGTAATTGCAACCACCTGGGAAAGGCCAATTGTTGCTTGGACCTGATTGGCCTGAAGCTCAAGTGAACTCCCTTTATAAGAGGAATGAGGAAGTCACTGGGGCCGGACAACTTGGAGAGCAGTGCTACATGTGGGCTGGTCATCTGTCACTCCTGAAAATAAAGAAAACTGGAAAACCTCCTTCCTGCATCCTGGCTGAATTGCCTTTTTATTCTTCTTCACCTGGCCTGCTGTATCGCCACATAACACTTGGGGTAACTTCACTTCTATTGTCAGTTGACTCCATTTGCCTGCAGCAATGCATCATGTTTGCTTTGAACTTTGGGCTCCACTCATTGACCCGTCTGCTGACCTAGTACTTTATGGGTTGAAATTCTCAGAACATGTCCTTCATGTATTCAGGACCTAAGCCATTCAGTGATTTATACTGTAGACCAAAACTATATTCTGACCTGTTTTTTTTATGCTCAAGCCAAAGCCACGTTTGATATAAAAACATTTCTTCTGGCAAAATTTCTGTGCCAAGCAACTACCGTATGTTGAATTTATGGGGAGGAGCTTCATTTAGTCAGTCCAGAGTTTTAGCTAAAATTTTTAAAAACCGTTTTGCCACTGTCTTGCAGCAACTTTTGGCAATTACAAACCTTCTCAGGTGGCCGTCATTCGCTTACAGATTTTCTCTAAACACTGTAACTGCGCATGGGGGCCGCCCTAATTTGCATTTTTTAACCTACCCTCTGTTATTTGCTGAAATTCTGACATATGTATCCACTGTATTTGATTTTTGGTACCCAAATATGATCCCCTTGTTGAAAAGTCATATTTTGACCCCATCTTGTAGCATCGAGATGTAATTAAACTTTTTAGGGGGACACGTCAATTACTCTTCGCTCTTCAACTAGAAGGGGATTGTGTATCAACAGCTCCTCCTTTTCTTATATTTGGACCATTGACAAGCTCGAATAACATTACATAACATGTTCTGTACTTTATCAGAAAAGGTTTACACCACGGTAACATTATACATCCTTGGATCATTAATTCTGTTATGTTTTTTCACATACCACTCGAGGGAGTCCAAGGTAAAGATTTGTCAAAATCCAAGGTACACAATTAACATCACTCAGCACAAGTGAGACAATTTCGTCCGGAATGTGAAGAGAATTCAGAACAGCGCTGCAATTTAGAGTTAATTTCACAACCCATGGAAGAGCGTTAAGTGCATACGTCAAAAATTGACTCACACCTTTTTCAATAAAAAGTTTATTAGCTGGACATTTACTGCTTGACATTACACAGAGCGGCATCCAGAAAATTACAAGATTTTAGACAAAAATATATGATTTGAACAAGGACGAGTAAGCATAAATTAAGTCATTTGTGATACACACGCATAGACACGTCAGTAGATTGCACAGTGATGTGATTGGGTCAGACACAGAACAGAAAATGATGATTCTTATTAATTTTGCTCTACTGAAGTTCAAGGTGATTCATGGGACAGTAGAGGATAGGTGCTTCAGCGATTTTTTTTTGGGGTAATTGAGGTTTTGAAATGATTTCCGTATTTTCCTTTTCTGTACTCTTTATCCAACCGAAAAATAAACAATTCATTAATTAATTCAAAACCTCAATGTCATACTTCAGAATAATGTTGAGGTGCAAAATTAAAAAGTAACATTGTGTGCAGTACATCTGGATTTGAGTACCTCTAGATCCTTTAAAAAGACAGAACACGTGAAACATATTTGACTTTTCTTTTTTTTGTGAGAGTGTGAGTGCGGTGGAGCTTACTATGTCATGAAAAGCCGTGATAGCCAATCATTTGATATCGTTGACATCCATTTTCAGGTCCACGTACTAGTACGCAAATTTGTGCGCTAGTCAAAAACTGCATGCTACTAGTACTAGTAGTGACGCCAAAAAGTTCTACTAATTAACCTTCAGCATTTCACTGGTACTACTCGTCGCGTTCTTATTTCTGGGGACAAAGAGCATACTAGTACACGGACATTGGCTGGATATCAAATAAACGGCTGACATTCTCTCGAGGGAGCATCAGTGGATAGATCGCCCTCTAATTTCTTTGATATGCTTCAAGTATGCAAAGACAGTAGCTGATTACTTGTGTGTACTATAGTGCAGTTCTCGATGTATTTACTTATTTAAACATTGCTTCCTTCAGTTAGCCCGTATCAAATATTTATAAAATGGCGGGAAACATCATTGGCTCATTTGCACTGGATATACAGTCACCGAATCTTACGTGTTTTCCCCTGCACCTTATTTTTTTTTTGGGGGGGGGGGGGATGGTTGGAACGTGGGTGACGACTGTAGAGACAAGTCACGTGCGCACCGACACATTCCAGATGGCTCTCCCCCGCCCCCACGCCGCTTTGGGTCACTTTGGAGAGTTACCCATGTCCTCCGGTAGTCACTCCATTTTGGATCGCTCCATGTTGGTTTTCAGAATTTCCTGCAAGAACAACTCGGAGGGGTGAGTGATGTCAACGCAGGGAAATAACGGTAGCACAGAGGGAATTATGGGATGCTCATTACCTCCTCCTCATCCAGCATTGCGGGGAGAGCTCTGCAGACAGAACGAGTGAAAAATCAAAAGGCAGCCATTTTGTTCGGTATTCACTCACTCACCGATACCTCTCGTACTTTCAATATTTAAATTGTCATTTATCAAAACCACAAAAAAAACTTGTGGCCAGAGACCAATCTTTCTGGCACAGGTGATGGTTCACTGATGTATCAAATTGCCATAGCATAGCGCCACCTACCCAAAAGGAGCACTTACTCAATGTCAGATTAATTCTTTTTTTGTCTTAACCATCAATGAATGATATCAGGAGCCTTCATACCAATACCTGGTATCGGTACTTGCCATTTGGGGTTTCAACTATTAATATAGGCAATTAAATATGTTTTTGGGAGGGGGGTAGGGGGCATCTATTACTCTGTTTTTCTATTTGCGTCACTAAAAGTCACTTTTCCGCAATCAAGGGCTTGCACGGTGCATGTAACTTACACATCAGCAACCGTTGTTGGGATGTTCTCCTCAACCCATTTTAGGTCTTCATCCTAGTGTTGAAAACACCCCCCCCCCCCAAAAAAAAGTTAAAAAACAGATGAAAAATGTGCCATACGATACATATTGATATATATAGCGCTTTCACCTCTTTACTCAAGAGCTTCTGAGAGCCGTTGGCATCCGGTTTGGATCCTCTCATTTTCATCCCCTCTTTGGACAGTGTGGAAGAAAAAAAAAATAAAAAAAAAGCAAATAACATTTTCAATTGAACGACTCAAATAAATACACTTTTCCACCACAAGCGAATGGATTGCGATGCACCTGTATATCGCGTAGCTCTTACCAAAGGCTTCGTTCAACATGGGCTCTTTGACGTCCTCGTCTTCATCCTCATCGTCGATCAGAGGCGAGTGGGAGAACCTGCGGGGAAGGAAGCGGAACAAAAAGGCACGATGATGATGATGATGATGATTCCATCCGATCGTGAGGAACGGAGATGTCGCCGACTGGGACCTCTGGTTGTTGGCGGAGGGCCGCAGCAGCACCATGATGACGAGCAGGATAGTGGAGAAGAGCAGACGCCAAAAGGCGTCGTCCACCCATAAATCCCTCCAACTCTGGAAGGCGACAGATTATTTGCGATGCTAGAATGTTACCCCCCCCCAAAAAAAAACAGTTCGGAGAACTAATACGCACCTTCTGGCAGTCCACCAACTTGAAGACTTTTGTGGTCCAGATAATGAAAATGATGGAGGCTGGGGACACATTAGGACAGAAGCAGGTGAGACACGAAAGCGTTCAACACATTTTTAATATTTAAATACTGTTCCAGAGTGTTTGTATTGCTGGCAAATGTCAACACAGGTTGTGCCTCACCCAGCATCGAGAAGATGAGCGTGTTGGTAAAGTGCTGGTACAGGGAGAGCTTGACCACATTCCGGCGCAGCTTCAGCAGACGAGTGGTTTGCGACAGGCTGATGAAGATGTGGATGGACGAAAGTTAAGGAGGACATTGGGGAGGAAAAAAAAACAAACGAAACAGCATCAATATTCATGTTGAGCGTGGATCCGCTCTTGGGAGTTGATGGGAGGATATCCACCACATGACACAGGAGTCAATGAGGGAGAGACTGAGGTTGGCAACCAGAGCCACCGTGCCGTAGAAACCCTGGAGAGAGAAGATCATTTTGTACCAACAAGACTAAAATACACACAAAAAAATAAATAAAAAGACATTATCAGCAGCTAATGTGAATTTATGCAGCCAACGACACCACAGCTCTGCTCAACTTTTGACATGCTGAATTAAAATGTAGTCCAGCCATCACTTGCCGGAAAAGAAACCACGTAAATCTGTCCCAAGGAGAGGAAGCAAAAGCATCCTTTTGACGTAGATAATAACACAATTTGAAAATATAAATAAGGAATTCCGATTTGATAGTTTCTGGACTATAAGTCGACATTCCGTGGGACTGAAATTATGTACACAAATGAAGTTTGGAAACTTACGCCTGTCACCCTGAGCACACCTTCCACAGATGAGAAAAGCAGGTAAAGCAACCCAACAGCAGCCAGCCGGTGCACCGTGGTACCCAACCTGGGCCTGAACGAGATGCAAATATACAAACTTTGATACGTGCTCATTGGCTTATGTGGTTAGCTCATTCCCGGTATTAATATTATTTTTTTTGATGATACAAGGTCAATGAATCGTGTCCAGAGTGCAAAATAAAAACACACGTTAGAATAAACTCAAATCTGAAATAAATGTAGATGATTCTACTATATTTGTTAGTTTAATATCAGAATTGCCAAAGTCAATTTTAATTTACAATGACGTTGATAATAACACCGTTGGGGTGGTGACATCGTTATTGTCCTAGTCTTACTTGACGATACCGTAACCCAAGCTGACGATGAGCACCAGGATGCGAGCCAGAGATCGCTTCAGCGCAGACAGCAACTCGGCAAATATCACAGCACCCTCAACTGAAACAGGGAAATATTAGAACACTTGTCAACAGTGAGTGGGACCTTGTTCCCTTTGCCCCCCACAAGATAAATCCACAAATTGATCAAACTTTGATGCCATGCTCCATCCACATGAGATGACGTAACGCTCCTCAAAAAATCCGGGCAATTTTGAGTCATCCATTTGTCTAGGAGACCTGCTTTTGATCGGGGCTCATTTGGGCCATAAATTCTCTCTGAAATTCAGTTTAAAACGAAAATTAAGATAAGAAATCCTTTATTAGTCCCGCAATGGAGAAATTCCCAATTCACAGCAGCAAAGTTATGAAAGGAAGAAGTAGAAGAACAACTTTTTAATTTTATTTTTAATTTTAATGTAATTACCAAATTCTTGTTCAATTTCAGGCATGGGTCCTTAAGACATTTTTGTGTTTCATGTTACTGTATATGAAACATGTTAACCCCAATTGAATGTGAATCGCTAATTCTGGACACAAACCCCAAGAGGGTGTGTGCACTTATGCAATCTCATTAGCTCAGATGCTTTTCCAAACTTTTTTCAAATTTTTGAATTAAGTTGTACATGTTATAGGTTCAATCAATGGTAAAAAAAAAAAAAAAACAGTTTTGAAATGATTGATCTTGGACTATTTTTTTTAATCACAAAAACCTAGCATTAGAAACAGAGGTGTGTAGACTTTTTATAACCACTGTATTGATGTGTGACGTGGCAGGCAAAACAATAAAATGCTCTTCCACAAAGTGACTGAAGGTACATAATTGACCTGTCCGTATATTCACCTTTTGTGACATTTTTGTTTGGTGGTGGTGTGCGAATTTAGTTCCTAATAAGAAAAGGCTCAATATTAAAAACAAACAAACCATAGTCTCCTCGGTAGCGGATGTTCTGGTACTCAGAGTAGAAGACGGCCTTCTCCAGCATGCCCAGGATGATGACGCCGCCGATCCAGAACTGGACCCTGAGCAGGTCTCGCCAGTAGCAAGCGCACCAAAAGAGCCAGAGGGCGCCGAAGAGCACATAGACGATGCACATGACCATAAAGAACTGCCAAAGACATCCAAAGACAGTTTTAAAGACCCTGAAAAATGAATTTCAGAGATATGTTTCTAAATAATCATACATGTTTACGATAATTGCTGTAAACATGTGCAAAGGCTGAAAACGTTTACGTCTTATTTTTGGAGATAGAGCGTTAAACTGTTTAAGCCCATACCATCATCTGGGGCCAGTCGGCTGGCGAGGAGTAGTCATGTGGTCCCTTCATCTCCACTTTCACTGTGCAAAATGAAAATTAGAACGTAGAATGTATTTTTTTGTGTTACTTTTCAAAGTCAGGCCATGTAATCCTCCTCACTGGTGAAAGCAAAGTTGAGCTGCTCGGCCGCAAAGTCCTCCTCCTCAACGCCGCGTAAGAGCGGCTGCACCTTGACGATGAACAAGTACGGGCTGTCCCCCCACGCCTTGGCAACGGCACCCAAGTCCTGCCGCAATCGCAAACATGACATCATTTTGGACACGGGAAGTGACAAGCAAAAAAAAAAAAGGCACGGGTGAGAATGCGTCTTACCGGTTTGTCGGGCCAAACAAAGCTCTGATTGGATGTGTCGCTCTGAATGTGGAAAATTGAAGATCAGTTCCAAAACGGAGACTGTTATTTTAGATGAAATAATGAAGGAAGAGGATTTACCTTTGGGCTGGACAGTGGTTGATATGGATTAAAATCGGCATAGTACACCTTGATGGGAGGGACATGAAGGACAGTGTGCTTACATTGATATATATATTTTTTTGCAGTTTAAAAAAAAATCTTGCATGACACTTGTTTTCAGTTTAAGCCAAAAATCAAGATAAATGATAAGCAGCAATAATAAACTGAAACGCAGCTTGGCATATTCATGGCACTGACCTTGGGCAAGAAGAGAGCCGAGCAGGTCTCAAAGTAGACGTAGCCCTGACTGTAGAAGCCGCTCCAGCCCTCCTTGAGCATGTGCTCCATGGCGAACATATTGATGGCCTTGCTGTCCTGTGGTGCAAGACACACTCTGAGAAAGGTGGCCTGGGTGCCCAACGAGTAAAGATTATGGCGCGGTACTTACGGGCGTGTTGAAGATCTCGTTATAGCAGAGGGAAGAACGCAAGTACCAGCTGATGTTGAAGGCCAGGTTTTGATCACATGTGCTGATGTCACCCTGGACTGTTGGAGAGAGAGCAAAAAAACCCCCAACACAATTGTAATATTAGGACTATGTGACTAAATTGTTTTTAATTGATGAAATCAAGTTTATTTGTCAGGGAGATTTGAAGGCAATAATGGGGTTACTTGCACTGAACTTTACCAAACAAATGGTACTGCAGTTACTGAATACTTTTAGAATCATCTGTTCTACTGTTTATCCCATTTTTATTAACTAGTGTCTGTAACTTTATGGGTGAATGGCTGTGAAAGATGGGGCCGAGCCTGGTGAGTGACATGGGTGTCAGCAATTGAAACTATTCTACACTACTTGCAGTAGCATTACAATATGTTCTAACTATCGATGGTCGGCAAAGGATACTGTATTATTAATTCAGACATTATTAGTCTTTTATGGACTCCTCCTTACTCATTGCCATCGCGCCAACTAATTCTTGAATGAATTCTACAAGGTGGTGTTTGCTATCGCAGTAAAATTAATCCACGTGCAAAAATTAACCTTGCAAAAGCTTCGAGTAGAGAATTTGGTTCAACTTTTTTTCCCTAATCAAATTATTATTCGAGTCGTCGTTGGACAGCTGCTTTCAGCAGGGCCCGAGAAGTGAGTGTCAAATGTGAAACTTTACACCCGCATCACTACTCACACTTCATGAAGACAGTGGTGTTGGCGTACAGCGTCTTCCGGAAGACAGCATGCTGTGTCTGAAAACACAAACAATTCAGTTAACTGTTTCCCTTCTACTAAGTAGCAACTATTTTTTAAGAAAGGGTGTATACATATTTTTTGTGAAAGTTTTCTGTTGTAATTTTAGAAACCTGGTTTTATTTCTTCACTTCACTTTTAAATGTTTAAGTTGTCTGTCAATGTGTTTAAAGTTGTCAATGTATGGTAATTTTAGTAAATTTGTTTCCCTCGCTCTGCTTCTGAATGTCGTATTTGTTCTTGCTTTTCGGTGTGTATTTGCTTGTGTGAAGCACATTGAATTGCCTTGTGTATGAAATCCATCCACCCTTCACCTGAACCGCTTTATCCGCAATGTACTATATAAATAAAGCTCTACATATAAAGTTCTTTTAACTAGCGCCTCTTCTTTATCACAACAAACAGTGTACTAGTACACAGTATCGAGGATCTCGAAGAAGTGCTCAAATTGCTTTCCATACGTCAGTTTGTTTGACAGTCAGACAGCCAGCCGGCTAACTAGCTACCGAGCTAGCTAACAGCTAACAGCGCCTTTTTTTACCCAGCAAACTCTTCCGCAAAACGCGGCAAGCAAAAACGGTGACACTGACCGAGTTGACGTCCACGTTCCACACGGACACCTCGGCTGTTTTGCCAGGACTTAAAGCCGCTGCGAGAAACAAGAAAAAGCGCAACGACCACTCTGCGTTGCTTGGCATCTTGGTGTCTTCGAGTTTCTGCGTGGAAGCATCCGCCTCCTCCCCCGTCGCGGATCCGGATCGGTGACTTGTTAGTGTCGTCAAATGTCTTCACACTAGAGGGCGACAGATGACGAGTAAAAGAGCTGCATTTACCGGTCGGTACACTCAGTACATGAATTTGTCGTACATTATCATTATGAACAGTACCATCATGCATCAGATGAAAAAAGTAGTCGCATACTGCTAAAATTTCAATCTGGTATATGTCTCTGGCTGCACTTTGGTTTTCCCAACGACAGCGTGCCTATATTTGGATGTGCCTGCGCAGGGCAGCCTAATTGGAAGCAACAGGGATGCTTTTCCAACTGATTGGTCTATTGCTGTTAACGCTCTGAAATCACTCTGCCAGCCATCATTCCCTATTGGATGCACAAACACACACACAAAATAAATGTACAGTATTTAAAAATATCTGAAAACATCAGTGAAAGGTGAATCCATGGGTGCCGAGGACAGACGTGGTCCGAACCACGAGTCACAGGGGTTACTGTTCTTCCTTTGAGTCTGCATGGCTGTATTACACAGCACTGCGTTGGAGGTCAAGGAAGGAAGTCCAATGAATTGGATTGCAGCACTAAATCATTGCACATCGTGTTCAGTCCCCTATTTAATTATATTATGACTTAATATTTTGTTTTTTAAAATATATTATACAGAGCTATTTTTCCTTATTAAAAACGAAAAACAACATTTCATGTTTGGGTGGATGAGCAGGTCTCGCCAGTAGCAAGCGCACCAAAAGAGCCAGAGGGCGCCGAAGAGCACATAGACGATGCACATGACCATAAAGAACTGCCAAAGACATCCAAAGACAGTTTTAAAGACCCTGAAAAATGAATTTCAGAGATATGTTTCTAAATAATCATACATGTTTACGATAATTGCTGTAAACATGTGCAAAGGCTGAAAACGTTTACGTCTTATTTTTGGAGATAGAGCGTTAAACTGTTTAAGCCCATACCATCATCTGGGGCCAGTCGGCTGGCGAGGAGTAGTCATGTGGTCCCTTCATCTCCACTTTCACTGTGCAAAATGAAAATTAGAACGTAGAATGTATTTTTTTGTGTTACTTTTCAAAGTCAGGCCATGTAATCCTCCTCACTGGTGAAAGCAAAGTTGAGCTGCTCGGCCGCAAAGTCCTCCTCCTCAACGCCGCTAAGAGCGGCTGCACCTTGACGATGAACAAGTACGGGCTGTCCCCACGCCTTGGCAACGGCACCCAAGTCCTGCCGCAATCGCAAACATGACATCATTTTGGACACGGGAAGTGACAAGCAAAAAAAAAAAGGCACGGGTGAGAATGCGTCTTACCGGTTTGTCGGGCCAAACAAAGCTCTGATTGGATGTGTCGCTCTGAATGTGGAAAATTGAAGATCAGTTCCAAAACGGAGACTGTTATTTTAGATGAAATAATGAAGGAAGAGGATTTACCTTTGGGCTGGACAGTGGTTGATATGGATTAAAATCGGCATAGTACACCTTGATGGGAGGGACATGAAGGACAGTGTGCTTACATTGATATATATATTTTTGCAGTTTAAAAAAATCTTGCATGACACTTGTTTTCAGTTTAAGCCAAAAATCAAGATAAATGATAAGCAGCAATAATAAACTGAAACGCAGCTTGGCATATTCATGGCACTGACCTTGGGCAAGAAGAGAGCCGAGCAGGTCTCAAAGTAGACGTAGCCCTGACTGTAGAAGCCGCTCCAGCCCTCCTTGAGCATGTGCTCCATGGCGAACATATTGATGGCCTTGCTGTCCTGTGGTGCAAGACACACTCTGAGAAAGGTGGCCTGGGTGCCCAACGAGTAAAGATTATGGCGCGGTACTTACGGGCGTGTTGAAGATCTCGTTATAGCAGAGGGAAGAACGCAAGTACCAGCTGATGTTGAAGGCCAGGTTTTGATCACATGCGCTGATGTCACCCTGGACTGTTGGAGAGAGAGCAAAAAAAACCCCAACACAATTGTAATATTAGGACTACGTGACTAAATTGTTTTTAATTGATGAAATCAAGTTTATTTGTCAGGGAGATTTGAAGGCAATAATGGGGTTACTTGCGCTGAACTTTACCAAACAAATGGTGCTGCAGTTACTGAATACTTTTAGAATCATCTGTTCTACTGTTTATCCCATTTTTATTAACTAGTGTCTATAACTTTATGGGTGAATGGCTGTGAAAGATGGGGCCGAGCCTGGTGAATGACATGGGTGTCAGCAATTGAAACTATTCTACACTACTTGCAGTAGCATTACAATATGTTCTAACTAGTGATGTTCGGCAAAGGATACTGTATTATTAATTCAGACATTATTAGTTTTTTATGGACTCCTCCTTACTCATTGCCATCGCGCCAACTAATTCTTGAATGAATTCTACAAGGTGGTGTTTGCTATTGCAGTAAAATTAATCCACGTGCAAAAATTAACCTTGCAAAAGCTTCGAGTAGAGAATTTGGTTCAACTTTTTTTCCCTAATCAAATTATTATTCGAGTCGTCGTTGGACAGCTGCTTTCAGCAGGGCCCGAGAAGTGAGTGTCAAATGTGAAACTTTACACCCGCATCACTACTCACACTTCATGAAGACAGTGGTGTTGGCGTACAGCGTCTTCCGGAAGACAGCATGCTGTGTCTGAAAACACAAACAATTCAGTTAACTGTTTCCCTTCTACTAAGTAGCAACTATTTTTAAGAAAGGGTGTATACATATTTTTGTGAATGTTTTCTGTTGTAATTTTAGAAACCTGGTTTTATTTCTTCACTTCACTTTTAAATGTTTAAGTTGTCTGTCAATGTGTTTAAAGTTGTCAATGTATGGTAATTTTAGTAAATTTGTTTCCCTCGCTCTGCTTCTGAATGTCGTATTTGTTCTTGCTTTTCGGTGTGTATTTGCTTGTGTGAAGCACATTGAATTGCCTTGTGTATGAAATCCATCCACCCTTCACCTGAACCGCTTTATCCGCAATGTACAATATAAATAAAGCTCTACATATAAAGTTCTTTTAACTAGCGCCTCTTCTTTATCACAACAAACAGTGTACTAGTACACAGTATCGAGGATCTCGAAGAAGTGCTCAAATTGCTTTCCATACGTCAGTTTGTTTGACAGTCAGACAGCCAGCCGGCTAACTAGCTGCCGAGCTAGCTAACAGCTAACAGCGCCTTTTTTTACCCAGCAAACTCTTCCGCAAAACGCGGCAAGCAAAAACGGTGACACTGACCGAGTTGACGTCCACGTTCCACACGGACACCTCGGCCGTTTTGCCAGGACTTAAAGCCGCTGCGAGAAACAAGAAAAAGCGCAACGACCACTCTGCGTTGCTTGGCATCTTGGTGTCTTCGAGTTTCTGCGTGGAAGCATCCGCCTCCTCCCCCGTTGCGGATCCGGATCGGTGACTTGTTAGTGTCGTCAAATGTCTTCACACTAGAGGGCGACAGATGACGAGTAAAAGAGCTGCATTTACCGGTCGGTACACTCAGTACATGAATTTGTCGTACATTATCATTATGAACAGTACCATCATGCATCAGATGAAAAACGTAGTCGCATACTGCTAAAATTTCAATCTGGTATATGTCTCTGGCTGCACTTTGGTTTTCCCAATGACAGCTTGCCTATATTTGGATGTGCCTGCGCAGGGCAGCCTAATCGGAAGCAACAGGGATGCTTTTCCAACTGATTGGTCTATTGCTGTTAACGCTCTGAAATCACTCTGCCAGCCATCATTCCCTATTGGATGCACAAACACACACACACAAAATGAATGTACAGTATTTAAAAATATCTGAAAACATCAGTGAAAGGTGAATCCATGGGTGCCGAGGACAGACGTGGTCCGAACCACGAGTCGCAGGGGTTAACTGTCTGTTCTTCCTTTGAGTCTGCATGGCTGTATTACACAGCACTGCGTTGGAGGTCAAGGAAGGAAGTCCAATGAATTGGATTGCAGCACTAAATCATTGCACATCGTGTTCAGTACCCTATTTAATTATATTATGACTTAATATTTTGTTTTTTAAAATATATTATACAGAGCTATTTTTCCTTATTAAAAATGAAAAACAACATTTCATGTTTGGGTGGAGTGGAGCAGATTATTTATTTATTTATTTTTAGCACGTTCACACAACTCATTAAACTGATATTTTAAGGCACCATTGTAGTTGTATATAAGGTATAATTAAATCGTCAAAAGTATAGTAGTCATGACAGGTTCACTTGAAATGAAAAAAAACCCCTACAGATTAGCTCTTGTTTTGAAATACAAAACCGGAAATATGAGTGCCGAGTCGTGGTAGTTTAGCTTGACGCTGTCACATCTTGCAGTATAAAAAAATCACAGTGAAGTTGCGGGTCTATCTTTAGTGTTGATCTGACGGGAAGCTGTTTCACCTACATCTTCTTTTGCTCTTCTTCTGTGTTCGACATGGTGGACGTGAAACAGCCCATTCCGGGGTAACATTTTGACTTTTTACTATTAATAACATGTTAAATTTGCTATTAATAACAAGTTGAATCTAACACGGGCGTCCTACAATGACAAGTTCTGCATATTATTCAAATTACATTACTATATATATATATATATATATATAAATATATAATTATTATACATATGTACATTGTGTTTTTGTTGTTGGTGTTCCACAGTGGTGTGCCTGGTGGTGATGGCAAGCACAAGTTTAAGAACAGTGATCAGGTCGCCTTTTACAGGTGTGTCACTTCATCATGGTTCTAAATTGTATTTATTTGCATTGAATTTGCACATTTTGTTGACTTGCCCAATTTAAACTTTATCCACCTTTGCTGCCTTGAAATTTAGAGTTCATTGAATATATTTTTTTATAGTGTAACAATGGAAATATGTATTGAATAACACAGATTTTTTTCCAACATACAACGTATTTACACACACGTCAGTTTTATAATTTCACCGTATTTACAGAATGTGAATATAAACATTTCTGGTTTTAATTTGTTTGAGGTTGTAAACATTTTTATTTTTATGTTTATTTATATAGTACTAACATGCTTTTTGATGTTTTATTTAATTTCTTCTTTGAAATATAATTATACAGAGTAGGAATTATACTCAGTCTGTTTTTAATTTACATTTCATACAATAAATCTCATGTCACTCGCAATTTTTGCTAGACGGCAGATGAAGGGTCCCAAAATGCAGTATGAGGCCCTTTTCCATACAATTTTCCTCAGTGAAAAAGGAGTCCACTTTGAGTTGCTGGAACCACACTTAAAGGTATGACATCCACCATCTTTCCAAAAAATCCAACATAGACATAAAATATTGAAAAAATGTTTTTTTAAAGAAATAGCCCAACTCATATTGCATCTGGAGTGTGTGAGTTCAGCAAAAGCTCAATCATTTCGCAACAGTCAAGGCGTGTGGACCATCAAGATTTTACTTGTTTGTTTTCCCTACAGAGCAAACTGCTCGTGTGCCTGTCGCCCTGCAAAAACAACATAGTCAGGATTGTCATTGACGAACTGCTTCCCATCAAAGTGCGCTACAGGGTCCAGGATGTGCTCACCAAGGAGCCGCAGTGTGAAAAGTGAGGCCGGGCTCACAGAGACTCATCATATGTGGCGGCCTCAGAATAGACCCGTTTTTAAATCGGACTTGTGTGTAAAATCAACAAACCCCGAGAGGGGAATGTACCTTGTTTGATGTCACTTTACATCTGTTTGAGGTCATTATGGACCCCGCTAAAGTCATGAGCACCTACACCTCTTTGACGGGTACCTTGTGTCACGTGTAACCCGAACCCTCACTTCTTTAACTTCACCATACACCACTTTGCTTTCACCCATCATACACCTCTTTGAGATCATCACACACTCGCTCACATGCCTTTTTGATGTTACGCAAATTTTATATTATCACACACCTATTTGCTGGCATCCTACAAGTCTGTGAAGTCATCTCATCTTCTATTGATGTCCTCGGCAGGGTGAGACTGGAGGAGCAGCAGGATGACTCAGTGATGCTCTCCTGGGCCTCGGGGCTCTACAGTTGTCGCGTGTGGCGCCAACCTTTCCGCATGGTGCTCCTGTGCGAGGACCAAGAGTTGGTGACCTTCAACGCGGACAGCAAGCTGTGGTTTGAGAATCTGCGAGAACGTCCCTCGGAGTGAGTGTCTCATTTACATGGCGTGTAACATTGAGGTACAGTATGAAACATTATAGACAATTTTTGTGTGTGTTAATTTTCAGGGACAAGGAAGAAAGAAAAGACGTCAGCGTAGGACACGCCACAACAACCGATGATTGCTTTATGATTCTTTTATAATGATTGTCTCCTTTTTCTCACAGCTGGAAGAAGACGACAACCTGTGGAGAGAGACATTCAGGACCTTTGTGGACATCAAAGCCAACGGTTTGGGTTCACCACACCCTCATGCTAATGATGACATCATTAGGAAATAATTACAAAAGGTGTTCCTGGGGAAGAAAAATGGCAGTGCAAATATTAGGATACTTGGCTGACGGTTTTTCAAATTTGCACTGTTGTGTTTGACGTTAATTGAATAAACATGGTTGGATGGAGTGCAGACGCAGTGCAGAGGTCGTGGGTTCCATTCGGGCTCCGGCGTTGGTGTGTAGAGTTTGCATGTTCTCCCCGTGCCTGCGTGGGTTTTCTCGGGGTACTCCAGTTTCCTCCCACATTCCAAAAACATGCATGGCAGGCTGATTGAACACTCCAAATTGTCCCCAGGTGTGAGTGTGAGCGCGGATGGTTGTTCGTCTCTGCTTACCCCGCCATTGGCTGGCAACCAGTTCAGGGTGTCCCCCCACCTACTGTCTGAAGGCAGCTGGTATAGGCTCCAGCACCCCCTGCAACCCTTGTGAGGATCAAGCAATTCAGAAAATGGATGGATGGATGTAATGAATGATTTCTTCGCACTGACGAAGTTAAAGAAGCTAATTGTGCTGCCGTGTGTTTTACCACGTAGGACCAAGTAGCATTGGTGCCGACTTGCGCCTCCATGGATTCCAGAATGTGTTTGGCATACCAGAACACCCCGACACTCTCCGCTTGGCAGACACCAGGTTGGTGAATAACGAAATAAATCCTTCTCCCTGACATTCTGCCTTGTTCTTGCCTCATTGGATTTGTTTTGACATTTATGATTTGTCATTCTTTCACTCTGAAACGTTCTGACTTTTCCGGAGTAACCCCCAAATAAATAGTTTGCCTACGGTCGGATCGAATTTTCAACAATCACGTCGGACCAGCTGCACCCTCCGTCCACCTCACTTAGACGTGGTCTGACGTGATGTACGTTTAGATCGACCATCTGCCTCCAAATTGTCCCTTAGCCAGGCTTTACCTCCAATCTGACAAATTGGCGCCGGTATTTGCGCTCGGACGTAGATGCACTGTCAACTATTATATGCGTGTATTTCTATAAGACAGCGAGGGCAGCGTGCACAAGGAGTTTGAATTACTCCAAACAACTGTTTGTGTCCACGCCGCACTTGCACATGTTCCCATAGAAACATGCACCTGATGGTCAGTGAAGGCTGTTGGGGAAATCTCAAAACAGCAAAAGAGCAAAATGCAACAGAGCTCACGCAGAGGTCCAAATTGTCTGCTGCCACCTGTGCAGGAAAAATGAACAGGATGGAAGTGTTCATTGAAAAAGCGTCAAATATCTGCTTCAATGTAGCTAATCCCCACCCTCCGCAGAAATGACGAACCTTACCGACTGTACAACCTGGACGTGTTCGCCTACGAGATGAACAGCCATCTGGGCGCCTATGGCAGCGTCCCGTTCACCGTGGCTCACAAGCAGGACCGAACCCTGGGAGTCTTTTGGCTCAATGCCTCGGACTCGTTTGTGCACGTCAACTACAGCCAGGTACTGGTGATCCAATCCAAGTTTTTCGTCTGTTGTCCGAGTCCTTTGGTCCTCTAGCTGTCTTTAGTTCCGAATCCTCTTTAGAAGTAAGTCTGGAGACCTTTGTCTTGTTTTATTCTCTTGTCCCAAATCCTAGTCTTTAGTCCGAAATCCTCCATCGTCCTAGTCTTTTGTCACTTCCGAATATCTTTTATTTAGTCCAAAATCCTCATCTTAGTCGTAGTCCAGTTTTGGTCATCAGTGTCATTTTTTTTTATTTTTTAGTTCTAGTTTCCTATTTGGTCCTTATTCCCCTTTTAGTCTTCAGTCAGTCGTGTCTTTTGGACTGTCTTAGTCTTGATGTCCTAGTCTCTGCTCCTAAGTATGTAGTTCTGAGTTCCATCGCTCTAAGTCTTGAGTGTTGTTTTTCAGTCTGCCTGAGTCTTTATTATTCAGTCCCACTTTTTGGCGAAAAATCATGAGTTCTGTTTTGCAAAAGCAATTAAGTCTTGCTCAGTCCTGTCTCAAAGATGTTCTGATGGATAATTCTCTTTTTTGGGGGGGGGGGGCTTCCACCAGGAAGACAGCCTGCCGCCCCACACCGACATCCACTGGCTCTCCGAGAGCGGCGTGATAGACTGCATGGTTCTGCTGGGCCCGAGTCCGGCACAGATGTACCGCCAGTACGCTGAGCTGACGGGTATGTGAAGCGACAGATCACACCCGCCGTTTTTCTAGATGTAAACGTCACAGCCACAATGCGGACGCTGTGTTCAGAATCATTCGTTCAGTCACTCTCGAATCATTACAACGTCAAGTCTCTCAAAAAAAGTCTCTCTCTAGTGAATGACACAGCCTGATACTCCCTCCAGGGTACCATGCCCTCCCGCCTCTGTTCTCCCTGGGTTACCACCATTCGCGCTGGGACGATGACACCCAAGAGGCCGTGGCAGAGGTGGACGACAAGTTTGACCACCACCAGATTCCGTACGATGTCATGTGGCTGGATATCGAACACACACGCGGGAAGCGCTTCTTCACCTGGAACCCCGAGCTGTTTCCTGACCCGGCCGGGCTGCAGCGCCAGCTGGAGCAGAAGAACAGGAAGGTCCGTCAGCCGTGTTCTGTCTTTAGTTCTCTGCCATTATATCGGCCTTTCTTAGTTTCGAGTAGCCCGTCCCAGTCTTTAGCACTTTGTCCTTGTCTGTCAGTCTTGTCTAATTACTAGACCCCTCCTTAAGCCTTTTGTCCTAAATCTTAGTCTTCAGACCCAAGTCTATAGTCTTAGTCCTATCTGAGTCTTTAGCACTAGTCCCGAATCCGATTTCTTAGTCTTCTTCTATTCTGTTGTTACAAAGTCTTGAGTCCAAAGCCCTCGTCCTCGTTCATCTCCTTATGTTGTTCTATTCTTTAGTTCGAAAGTCAATTTTTTTTCCTGACCCAGCCAGTCTGCCTTATGATTTCAGTTGGTGGTTATCATTAATCCACCTATCATGATCGATCCTGATTGGTCGCTGTACAACGAGGGGCTGGACGGAGAGCTTTTCGTCATGGACAGACAGAGGCAGACATTCACGGGCACTTCCTGGGCGGGCGACTCGCATTACCCGGACTTCAGCAACCCGCGTGCCGGGCCTGGTACGCCAAGTGCTTTTCCCTGGATCGGTACAGGTTAGTGTGAAAATGATCTTTCGTCCCACTTCTTATACCACTTTGGTCACGAATCACATGAAGATTTTCCACCTGGGCCTCGTATTATGATGTAATAAGATTGATGTGAAAAAGAGGATCTTTTGCCCCACTTCTGACACCAATTTGGCCATATGTCAAATTAAAATCCTCGATGAGGGCTTTTCATCCACATAACTTCATTGCCAATAAAACCTCATGTGATGACGTAATGTAATGACGACATACAGTATAAACCAGGGGTGGGCAATTTTAGTCATCAGCTCATCAGCAAGCTCTTCAGAAGCTGAATAGCAATCTTGATCATTTGAATCAGGCTGGTTAAGGCGGCATGAAAAAACCCCATCCCGGATACCGGCCCTCAAGAACCGCAGTTCCCCACCGCGGTATAACCATGAGTGTCAAGACGGTCTTTAGTCCCATTTCTCACACTAATTTGTCGTAGGAATTGCTGTCAACGTTAAGCCAAACATCAAATGTTTAATATGTTAATGTTTCATAAAATGAAGGTCATCTTATGATTTTTTGGACGTGTTTCATGACCCAGGGCTCGCGCCTTTGTTGCGTGTGGGCTGACATGAACGAACCCACAGTGTTCTCCGGGCCTGAGTTGACGATGCCTAAGGATGCGCTTCATTATGGGGGCTGGGAACACCGCGACTTGCATAACCTGTACAGCTTTTACCAGGTGAGATAGTAGTAGTCGAACAAATATTGACTTGACTGGAATGTTTGAACAAAAAAAACAAAAAAAAACTGGCAGAATGTGATGACGCCTGAAGCGCTTAGCAAACATTGTAATACACATCAGTAAATATCAGTGGTAAGATATCAAAAAGAGGGACTATGCAACATTTTGTACGGAAAATGGGCCAACAACTATTCGTGGATCATTCATCCATCCGTTTTCTTAGGTCGCGGGGCGTGCTGGAAAATCAGAATCTAACATTGGTCTTCCTTAGCTCTAACGATAGAGATAACATTGGAAGCTAACAATAGACGCTGTTGTTGAAACTAACATTGGAGAGCTAACATTGGAGAGCTAACATTGGAGAACTAACATTGGAGAGCTAACATTGGAGAGCTAACATTAAAGCTAACGTTGGAGCAAACGCTGGAGGCTAATGTTGGTTCTTAGTTTTAATGTTAGTCTTGAATGTGAAGATAAACTGTGGCTAACATGAGTGTGCGCACCGTGCTTTACTGTTATTACATTAAAAAGTGATTTAAGTGTCTGGCGTGGCTAAAACTATTTAAAAAAATTATGTGGGCTCGCATCATCGCAGTTATTCACAGACCTGGAAAGCATCCCCTGCGATTTCACCAAATTAAATATATTTTGAAATTAGATTTAAAAAAAACGAATAAAATGCATAACCTTTAAAGCTTGTTTTCTAAATTAAAAGGAAAGAATGGTTGATACATGTACAGCAACACACATTTAACTTTTAAGTGATCCTTTCATCTCTCCTAGCAAATGGCATTGGTGGACAGCCTGGTGACCCGCTCCGGTGGCACCGAGAGACCTTTCATCCTGTCTCGGGCCTTCTTCGCCGGGACTCAGAGACTAGGTACACAGATCAACTTTGAATTCGGCTGAGAAACGGAAACCTGAACCCAGAGTGTTTCTCATGCAGCCGCCGTGTGGACTGGCGACAATCTCTCTACTTGGGAGTACCTGAAGATCTCCATCCCCATGTGTCTGTCCATGTGTGTAACGGGCCTCTCGTTTTGCGGAGGTGAGTCCCCCAAAAAAAATGTAAATAGATTTCAGTTGACAAAATGGTAGTTGAGAAGATTAGAAAATGAAGGTTGTATTAGATAATGCGTGAAGTCACTTACGAGGAACGTACCAGAAGATAAACAGAACCTTGACGTGATAGATCTAATTACGGAGCCTTGATGAGGCATTTCCATCCATGTCCTGTGACGTATAAAACAATCTATTTTTTTGGAAGCAATTTATTTTGCCTTGAGGAACAGCTTGAAATTTGGTCCTGTGGCTTTCAGCCGACATTGGTGGGTTCATCCCGGAGCCGAGCCCCGAGCTGCTGATCCGCTGGTACCAAGCCGCCTGCCTGCAGCCCTTCTTCCGAGGTCACTCGTCGATGAACACAGTGCGCCGGGAGCCCTGGCTGTTCGAGAAGAACGTGACCGACACCATCCGAAGTGTCATCGAAGAACGGTACAATACCATGATCCTTTGCCTCGACTTGCATTCGCCTCATTGGAGAAATAATTCCAAAATAACAAGCGTCTGGATTCTCAGGTACCGCTTACTACCTTACTGGTACACTGTCTTCTACCGGGCTCACATCGACGGCTTGCCCGTACTCAGGTCAGTGTCTGTTGCTCGCTAGATAAGATATGAACATTTTATTGGGTTGTTCCTCCATATTTTAGCATTCAACAGACTTGGAGTCATTTAGTTCTCGAACAGAATCCGTTCTGAGACACTAGTTCACTTTCAAGTGGTTCTGTTTTGATTCCTTCTGTTTTTTTAAGGCTGAACAAGTCTGCTGAGCGTTACGGGTCGTCAATTAGTTATCAAATGTAAATAAACTACACCTGTGATGTTTTGAGTAACATTTTGTGTGTTAGTTGTAATAAGTTAGTTGTCACCATCATAGAATCTTTTCTAACTATAATTCACTTTATCACCCTCCAGAGAGGCACATGCAGTGAGTCAGTCAGTCCAAAACAATCAATCCTGAAACGCAAAAAAGGTCATTAAAGTACTTAACTGCTATATAATTGCACTAAAACAAAACTTTGCAGGAGCCCTTACAGTTTCTTGGCATTAGGCACCCAGGTGGGCTTGTGACCCTCAACTAAGATCCAGCCAATGGAACACACGCGCATACATACACAGACAAAAATAAATAAATCTTTCTGTGCATGGTGGTTGATGCCACCTACAGGCCTGGACTGAAAAATGTCCATCTCTATCCATTCATTGATCCGAATTGCTTATCCTCGCAAGGGCATGCTGGAGCCTATCCCAGCAGTCTTCAGCATCATTTTAAATGTATGGAATCTTATTTGCCTTCGCGGTTGTCCCTAAAGTGGTGCCCGTTATGTTCAGGCCTCTGTGGCTCGAGTTCCCTGAGGAGAAGAGCATCTTCAGCGTGGACCACCAGTACATGATCGGTAATGTCAGCTTTTTTTTAACCCAGACCGTATTTGTTCTATTCATTTATCTGAATATTGAACACAGGAGATGCACTGATGGCGTGTCCGTCACGGAATCGGAGTTGCGGAACTGGAAGTCATATTTCCGGGCGGAGCAGGTAGCGTAAATATTGATTCAAGAGGTTAAAACTGTTGGAATATATTGGTTTTTCCTGTATTGTAGCTTTGGTATGGTGTGAAATCGGCGGAGGTGCACCATGGGGGAGGGACTCTGAGTTTGCCGGTAACCTTGGAAACGGTAAATTTTTTTTTTTTTCTTTTCATCTTGTCAGGCTTCTGACGTCTCGGTCAACATGACACTTCCGTGGAGGAAGCGTCGTGTTTGACTGAAAAAAAGAAGTACTGCAGGCAGAAGCAGCCGCAAACAAACGTTTAACTGCACATGACAGAGTTAATCATGTTGAAAAGTCATCAAATCACATGTAATACATTTAACTAATTCACTCCCAAAGACGTTTTTATATGTCATTTCAGACTTGGTTTAGAATTGGCTGGTACTGAATGAGTTAATAAAGGTTTTATGATGGCCACAATTTACTAATTAATCAACTGGCAAAATAACCAACCAATTAACAAATTGTAACTGGCGAATCAACCCATTAACGGACGAATTAATTCAATTTGTTTCAACCCCCCCTTCACATTATGTTTCTTAAAACATAGGCACAGTTTTCAAAGGTTTTTATGATGGTGACTGACTAAATAATCGACCTATCTAACAGACCAACCTAACTAACGAACTGGCCAACTAACCAACAGCCCAACCACGCAACTAACTAACTGACTGATTAAGTGACTAACGAAATAACCGACAGCACTAATGACCCAACCAACTAAAAAAGTGACCTAACAACCCAACCTGAATAAATAACGAACCAGCCAACCGACCAACTCACTGACCAACCAAACAACCGACCTGACTGAATGACTGACCGAACCAACCTCTAAACAAATCGCTCAACCAACCCCAAATACGACCCATAACATGCCTGCTGATAATGGTTTTATGATGACCAACTATTCTCACACTAATTTGTCGTAGGAATTGCTGTCAACGTTAAGCCAAACATCAAATGTTTAATATGTTAATGTTTCATAAAATGAAGGTCATCTTATGATTTTTTGGGACGTGTTTCATGACCCAGGGCTCGACGCCTTTGTTGCACGTGTGGGCTGACATGAACGAACCCACAGTGTTCTCCGGGCCTGAGTTGACGATGCCTAAGGATGCGCTTCATTATGGGGGCTGGGAACACCGCGACTTGCATAACCTGTACAGCTTTTACCAGGTGAGACAGTAGTAGTCGAACAAATATTGACTTGACTGGAATGTTTGAACAAAAAAAACAAAAAAAAAAGCCTGAAGCGCTTAGCAAACATTGTAATACACATCAGTAAATATCAGTGGTAAGATATCAAAAAGAGGGACTATGCAACATTTTGTACGGAAAATGGGCCAACAACTATTCGTGGATCATTCATCCATCCGTTTTCTTAGGTCGCGGGGCGTGCTGGAAAATCAGAAGCTAACATTGGTCTTCCTTAGCTCTAACGATAGAGATAACATTGGAAGCTAACAATAGACGCTGTTGTTGAAACTAACATTGGAGAGCTAACATTGGAGAGCTAACATTAGAGAGCTAACATTGGAGAGCTAACATTGGAGAGCTAACATTAAAGCTAACGTTGGAGCAAACGCTGGAGGCTAATGTTGGTTCTTAGTTTTAATGTTAGTCTTGAATGTGAAGATAAACTGTGGCTAACATGAGTGTGCGCACCGTGCTTTACTGTTATTACATTAAAAAGTGATTTAAGTGTCTGGCGTGGCTAAAACTATTTAAAAAAATTATGTGGGCTCGCATCATCGCAGTTATTCACAGACCTGGAAAGCATCCCCTGCGATTTCACCAAATTAAATATATTTTGAAATTAGATTTAAAAAAAACGAATAAAATGCATAACCTTTAAAGCTTGTTTTCTAAATTAAAAGGAAAGAATGGTTGATACATGTACAGCAACACACATTTAACTTTTAAGTGATCCTTTCATCTCTCCTAGCAAATGGCATTGGTGGACAGCCTGGTGACCCGCTCCGGTGGCACCGAGAGACCTTTCATCCTGTCTCGGGCCTTCTTCGCCGGGACTCAGAGACTAGGTACATGGATCAACTTTGAATTCGGCTGAGAAACGGAAACCTGAACCCCGAGTGTTTCTCATGCAGCCGCCGTGTGGACTGGCGACAATCTCTCTACTTGGGAGTACCTGAAGATCTCCATCCCCATGTGTCTGTCCATGTGTGTAACGGGCCTCTCGTTTTGCGGAGGTGAGTCCCCCCCCCCAAAAAAAAAATGTAAATAGATTTCAGTTGACAAAATGGTAGTTGAGAAGATTAGAAAATGAAGGTTGTATTAGATAATGCGTGAAGTCACTTACGAGGAACGTACCAGAAGATAAACAGAACCTTGACGTGATAGATCTAATTACGGAGCCTTGATGAGGCATTTCCATCCATGTCCTGTGACGTATAAAACAATCTATTTTTTTTTGGAAGCAATTTATTTTACCTTGAGGGAACAGCTTGAAATTTGGTCCTGTGGCTTTCAGCCGACATTGGTGGGTTCATCCCGGAGCCGAGCCCCGAGCTGCTGATCCGCTGGTACCAAGCCGCCTGCCTGCAGCCCTTCTTCCGAGGTCACTCGTCGATGAACACAGTGCGCCGGGAGCCCTGGCTGTTCGAGAAGAACGTGACCGACACCATCCGAAGTGTCATCGAAGAACGGTACAATACCATGATCCTTTGCCTCGACTTGCATTCGCCTCATTGGAGAAATAATTCCAAAATAACAAGCGTCTGGATTCTCAGGTACCGCTTACTACCTTACTGGTACACTGTCTTCTACCGGGCTCACATCGACGGCTTGCCCGTACTCAGGTCAGTGTCTGTTGCTCGCTAGATAAGATATGAACATTTTATTGGGTTGTTCCTCCATATTTTAGCATTCAACAGACTTGGAGTCATTTAGTTCTCGAACAGAATCCGTTCTGAGACACTAGTTCACTTTCAAGTGGTTCTGTTTTGATTCCTTCTGTTTGTTTTTAAGGCTGAACAAGTCTGCTGAGCGTTACGGGGTCGTCAATTAGTTATCAAATGTAAATAAACTACACCTGTGATGTTTTGAGTAACATTTTGTGTGTTAGTTGTAATAAGTTAGTTGTCACCATCATAGAATCTTTTCTAACTATAATTCACTTTATCACCCTCCAGAGAGGCACATGCAGTGAGTCAGTCAGTCCAAAACAATCAATCCTGAAACGCAAAAAAAAAGGTCATTAAAGTACTTAACTGCTATATAATTGCACTAAAACAAAACTTTGCAGGAGCCCTTACAGTTTCTTGGCATTAGGCACCCAGGTGGGCTTGTGACCCTCAACTAAGATCCAGCCAATGGAACACACGCGCATACATACACAGACAAAAATAAATAAATCTTTCTGTGCATGGTGGTTGATGCCACCTACAGGCCTGGACTGAAAAATGTCCATCTCTATCCATTCATTGATCCGAATTGCTTATCCTCGCAAGGGCATGCTGGAGCCTATCCCAGCAGTCTTCAGCATCATTTTAAATGTATGGAATCTTATTTGCCTTCGCGGTTGTCCCTAAAGTGGTGCCCGTTATGTTCAGGCCTCTGTGGCTCGAGTTCCCTGAGGAGAAGAGCATCTTCAGCGTGGACCACCAGTACATGATCGGTAATGTCAGCTTTTTTTTTTTAACCCAGACCGTATTTGTTCTATTCATTTATCTGAATATTGAACACAGGAGATGCACTGATGGCGTGTCCCGTCACGGAATCCGGAGTTGCGGAACTGGAAGTCATATTTCCCGGGGCGGAGCAGGTAGCGTAAATATTGATTCAAGAGGTTAAAACTGTTGGAATATATTGGTTTTTCCTGTATTGTAGCTTTGGTATGGTGTGAAATCGGCGGAGGTGCACCATGGGGGAGGGACTCTGAGTTTGCCGGTAACCTTGGAAACGGTAAATGTTTTTTTTTTCTTTTCATCTTGTCAGGCTTCTGACGTCTCGGTCAACATGACGCTTCCGTGGAGGAAGCGTCGTGTTTGACTGAAAAAAAGAAGTACTGCAGGCAGAAGCAGCCGCAAACAAACGTCTAACTGCACATTACAGAGTTAATCATGTTGAAAAGTCATCAAATCACATGTAATACATTTAACTAATTCACTCCCAAAGACGTTTTTATATGTCATTTCAGACTTGGTTTAGAATTGGCTGGTGCTGAATGAGTTAATAAAGGTTTTATGATGGCCACAATTTACTAATTAATCAACTGGCAAAATAACCAACCAATTAACAAATTGTAACTGGCGAATCAACCCATTAACGGACGAATTAATTCAATTTGTTTCAACCCCCCCTTCCCATTATGTTTCTTAAAACATAGGCACAGTTTTCAAAGGTTTTTATGATGGTGACTGACTAAATAATCGACCTATCTAACAGACCAACCTAACTAACGAACTGGCCAACTAACCAACAGCCCAACCACGCAACTAACTAACTGACTGATTAAGTGACTAACAAAATAACCGACCGCACTAATGACCCAACCAACTAAAAAAGTGACCTAACAACCCAACCTGAATAAATAACGAACCAGCCAACCGACCAACTCACTGACCAACCAAACAACCGACCTGACTGAATGACTGACCGAACCAACCTCTAAACAAATCGCTCAACCGACCCCAAATACGACCCATAACATGCCTGCTGATAATGGTTTTATGATGACCAACTATAAACCTAACCAACCAGCTAGCTAAATGACCAAAGAGCCAAACTGACCAATAAACTACTTATCGAACCAACTGTCTAACAAATCAACCGCCCAAACCGAAATATGACCAAAAACATCAGTTAGTAAAGGTTTGATGATGGCAACAACTGACTAACTTAACAACCAAGTACCAACTAAAGAAACAATCAACCAAATAACTAACTGATCAAGTAAAGGACTAACCAGACTCACTGACTGACCAACCAACCAACAAACTGACCAACTGTAAATACTATTCAAAAACGTCACAGTTAATAAAAACGTTTTATGGTAGGAATAACGGCAAGCGAACCAATCAACCAACTGACTAACATATGAAGTGACCAATCTTCCAGCTAACTAATCTGTAAGTGGCAGTAAAGTGCTTTAAGTGTTAAAAATGCCCAAATCTTACTCAAAACCGAAATCCTTTTTTTTTTCACTGACAAACAAACTGTTATTCTGTCGGTGACAAAATTGTGTTATCAAACCACCCAACTAGCTAGTTAGCCAAAAGTCGAGACACTAGGCTAACACAGCACACAGATCAAAAGCTAAAAGCTATCCATCATATGGAATGACTTTAACAACTAGTAATACAGAAGTATGTCATGTTACCTTACTGTAAATACTTCCAAGGGCTAGCTAACCATTGGAGTGAACAAATGTGTGCATTTCGTGCAATGTCATCAGATTCCGTTGTACCAGCGAGGCGGTACAGTGGTGTGCCGCGCCGTAGCGGTTGGGACTTGCACCGCCGACCTCCAGAAGACGCCGCTTGCTGTGACAGTGGCTCTGGACGCTCACGTGAGAGGACCAAAGCGAACTGGATAGTCGCAGCATGGCGGGTCGTTTCAGAGCTGCAGTTTGCGGCAATCTCCGTTTCTTCTGTCCAATCTACCACAGGGTGCCGCCAACGGCGAGGTGTACCTGGATGATGGCCACACTTTCTCGTACCGTGACAAGCGGGAGTACTGCCTACGCTCCTTCCACATGATGGCAGGACGCCTGCAGTGCCGGTAAATTCTCCTTCCTACCCCATTCTTGTTCTACATTCGTCACGCTCGGACATCTCAACCCTGTCACTTGGCAGAGCCGCCAGCGAAGCGGGAAGCTACAAGTGCGGCATAGCGGTGCGCTCAGTGGAGGTCTTGGGATTGCGGGGCCAGCCGTCAGCGGTGCAGGTCTACGGGGCGGGGGCAGCCGAGGGCGTCTCAGTGGACTACGAGTACAACCCGGAGCGGCGCTCGCTCACTGTCGGCGAGTTGGAGCTCACCGTCGAGGACGACTGGGACATCCAGATATGTTGAGTTTCTGTCACAGTATACACCTGACCGTTTGGAAGATTTCATTGATTGAATCGAATTATAGATTGATCCAAAAAATAAATCAAATACTTAAGATGAAAACAAAAAATGTCCTGTCTTTATTAAATGGATATTAGGGGTGTGTCGCTCCAATAAAATATGTATTAGATGCCTTTTTTGGGGGGCATACCTTTTCCCAGTTTTTGTCCCTTT
Organism: Hippocampus mohnikei; assembly: GCA_026261675.1. NCBI lineage: Eukaryota > Metazoa > Chordata > Actinopteri > Syngnathiformes > Syngnathidae > Hippocampus > Hippocampus mohnikei. Next base: position 4,520,195 of record JAKGUB010000521.1, read on the forward strand.
GGAAGAAATCTGGCGGGGCGGTGGAGGACTGGCGTGCTCCAAACGGGTTCTTGCTGAGAACGCTCGACGCTGAGCTCCAATTGAGAGGCGCTTGAATGCCTTCTGCTGAGGCAGGGCATCCAGCGGCCATGCTTTGGATGGCCTCCGGCATGGCCCGTTGGCCTTTGTGTCACCCACCAATGACGAACGCGCTATTGTGTGTCGGCCCAATGGTCACACACACACACACGCGCGCACACACACATGCACAAAGTATGTGTGTGTTACATGCCATTTCTGTGCATGTATGTTGGCTGAATTGACTTTTTCTGAGCGTTCGGAGGGGGAAGCTGCATCACCGTCACAGAGGGCCAATCGGGCACTTGTTCTTTGGATTTATGCCAGCGTGTCCAGCTTGGCGACTTTAGTCCAAGTGACAACTTTGGTAAGAAAAAAAAAACAAAACACAAGTTTTCTCTCTCACACGCACACACACGCACACACACATGCGCGCATACACACACGCAAACGCATGCCACACCACAGAAGGTGAGCGAGAGAGAGCGAGGGCGGACGAGATGCCCTACAGACCGTCTGGCTTTTTCTGCGACCGGCTCATCCGCGAGCGAGAGCGGCGCGACGGCGAAGGCACCCTCAACAAGCCGCTGCGCTTCAACGGCCAGGACTTTGTCGCCCTGCGGCAAGAGTACGTCCAGCGCGGGACCCTCTTTGACGACGACTCCTTCCCGGCCAGCATTGAGTCGCTGGGCTTCAAAGAGCTCGGACACAAGTCCAACAAGGTCAAGAACATCGTTTGGAAGAGGCCCAAAGTAAGTGGGAGGGATTCAGGATGGATGATTGACAGGCTAGAGGGGGTCGATCACATGTGTGTGGTGTGAAATGGGCATTGTCATCTAATAGTTTATTGCAGTTGATGACGTTCGAACAAAGGCGTTTTTTTCCATTTTTAATACGGATGAATGTACCTTTCTTTGTTGTGCATTGTGCAGGAAATTAGCGAGAAACCGCAGTTCATTGTGGGCGGGGCCAGTCGCACTGACATCTGCCAGGGTGATCTCGGTGAGTTTTTGTGGAGCTTATAAAAATGTACCACAAGCCATCATTGCGAAGCAACAATTTAGAAAAAAAATGTCAATCACGACTTAGCATTTTTATCATAGTGTGTATTTGGGCACAACATTTTCAGCAGGGCCCACCAAGTTAGCATTTAGCATTTTTTTACAAAGAAAATATTGCAGAATTGTTTTTTGTGGATTTTTTTTTGTTCCATTAAACTTGTAATTTATGTTCAAAACAAATTCTATCCAGATTGGTTATTTCAGTCGCTGATGGTGTCGTGGTACACTCGCCTGACTTGTGTGCGGACAGTGTGGGGTCGCTTCCTGTGGTTACTCTTTTGGAAGGGCATCCAGCCAGCAGCACTTCTCATTGTTGAGCCTGTCAATGAAGGCTTGAAAAGCCCCCCCCGCCCTCCCCAAAAAAACGTTGCGTCAGTGGACAACTAACTGAACGTGAGAAGCTCAATGACGCGTGTTGGGTTGTGCATTTAATTTCTGGGCCTTCAGTAGGGAGATGACATTCTCCACTTAATCCAATACTTCGCACGACTTGCATCGCATGGCAAAAGTCGTGATTTGCTGCCATCTTCGAGCATCGAGGTTCCAAAAGAACTGTATCGAATTGAGTTGAGGAGCTTCACTGAGCAAAAATAGTGTTTTGCCACCGTCTTGAGGCATCTAGGTGGCAAGCAACTGTTTTTTGTCATCAACCTGGTGCTCAGGAACTATGTTGATGTGAGTTGAGGAGCTTCGTTTAGAAAAAAACCAAAAATGTGCTTTGCCATCATCTTGTTATCATGGAATGCTGTTAAAGCAAAATGATGGGCTTAATTTAGGGCCAAAGAAGCACTTTGTCGCCTTGTCGAGTCATTTTGTTGCCAAGGAAGGACGACTAAGTGAGCGCAGGTGCTTCCTGAAGGCAAAGGTATTTCTTTGCCACACCAGGGCTCAGTCCGTAATCCCCCTTCAAAAGGGTCACAACTGCCGACAGATGCAACATGATGGCGGCAAAGCACTACTTTTGTTTCACTGAAACAGGAGTCGACTATCGTTGAAGTCACTTGGGCCAGGCTGAGCTCGACTGATTCAGAAGGCCCGGCGCAGATTAAATTGACATGGCAACACGTCAAAGCTGAATTGTGATTGGACGTAAAAGCATACATTTACGGTTGGTTGTAAATGTAGATCGGCGCTTGTGATCGTGTTTCGACCTCGCTGGGTCTGACCTCCCACCACCAGTGTGTTGCACCCACCTCTTTGCGCACAGGTGACTGCTGGCTGCTGGCCGCCATAGCCTGCCTCACCCTCAACGAAAAGCTCCTCTACCGGGTGGTTCCTCCAGACCAGAGTTTGACGCAGGACTACGCCGGAATCTTCCACTTCCAGGTCAGCCATCGCGTTTCCGAGGCCCTCGTTCTTCATCTCGTCTCTGCAAAAATGACAAATCTTACTTCCCTGATGTTGGCGATCCCCCCCGCGGTCCCTTTTGCACAGTTCTGGCGCTATGGCGACTGGGTGGACGTCGTCATCGATGACCGGATCCCCACCGTAAACAACCAGCTGGTGTTCACAAAGTCAGCGGAGAGAAACGAGTTCTGGAGTGCCCTGCTGGAAAAGGCCTACGCAAAGTGAGACGCTGGATTTATTCAAATCATTTGAATCGAAAAGTCTGATATTTTGACACGGGTTGGGGGGGCTCATTCTGCCGGACCATACTTTGTTTTTGAACCACCCATATACATATTCATGCATGTCCAACATTTCGACTCATGGCCCTTCTCCCGGCTGTGTCCAGACTGCACGGCTCCTATGAAGCCCTTAAGGGCGGCAACACCACCGAGGCCATGGAAGACTTCACAGGTGGGGTGACCGAGTTTTACGAGATGAAGGAGGCCCCCAAAGATCTCTACAAGATCATGAAGAAAGCTCTGGAGAGAGGTTCCCTCATGGGCTGCTCCATTGATGTGAGTTTCGTGCATTGTGGCGGGAATTGTTGTTGGGTTTTTTGTAATGCTTTGAGTAAAAGGAAGCGAGTGAGCCATGAAGGTACATTTGCTTTCATCACTCATTCTTCTTTTGACCGTTAGAATTGACTTTGGGAACACCGATTTAACCACAATTATTGTTGTGAACAAAAGACACACTTGGTTACGTTTACGTCCCGCAGTCCCTCGTCCCTGCTCGCTTCGAGACCCGGACTGCCACGGGTCTAGTGAAGGGCCACGCTTACTCTGTGACGGCGGTGGAGGAGGTAAAAGATGGGCAGCAATCGCTTGAAAAGCTTGATTAGGAAAATGAATGCTGCGTTTTTGTCTTTGGCAGTGTCGGCCCTCGCAGCACAAAGAGACCAAAGTGCGCCTCGTCCGTCTCAGGAACCCTTGGGGCCAGGTGGAGTGGAACGGACCCTGGAGCGACAAGTCAGGATCCCTACCGGAGAAATCCTAGTGCACAGTATGGGATATTGGGTGCTTTTAAATGTTGGTCGTCCGTTCCCTTTTTAGCTCAAAGGAGTGGGCTGCACTAGCCATGGCTGAGAAGGAGAAGCTACAACACAAGAGCGCAGAGGATGGAGAGTTCTGGTAATGTGGTGTGAGACAAGATCAATATTTTCTAAAAAAAAATAAAAATAAGTTACTTTTAAAATGTATTTCAGCAAAATTGTTTTACTCCAAAATAAAAGATAAGATTTTTTTTTCCTTTTTAAAATTCTATTTTTCTTGGAAAAATATATTTTCAGGAAAACATTTTCCCGGAAAAAAAAAAAGTATTTTAGAGTGGCTGTTGTTTGGGTTTTTTTCCTGAGAAAAGTTTGTCATTTTTTTCCTGGATTTTTCTTTCTTTTTTGGGGGAGAAAAAGGTAACATTTATTTTGAAATATTTTTTCTTTCAAGGGAATCCTCCTTTTCCCCTCAAAATGAATATAACTATTATTTTCTGGACTATACTGTTTTTCCTGATATAAATGTGAAATTCTTCTTGGAAAAAAATATTTTAAAAAATGTACATTTTCTTGATTTCTTGAGAGCAGACAGGTTTGCAGATTCACTGATTGATTCATCCATCAGTCCAAACCATCCTTAAAATCCTGACTCCCCTCCATCCAGTACCTGATCCACTCGTAATCCCCCTTCTCCAGGATGTCCTTTGAGGACTTCAAGAAGAACTACACAAAGATCGAGATCTGCAACCTCACGCCCGACGCCCTGGAGGACGACAAGATCCACAAGTGGACCGTCTCTGTGAACGAAGGCCGCTGGGTTCGAGGCTGCTCGGCCGGAGGCTGCAGAAACTACCCTGGTAAGAGACATGTCCGCCGAACCGAAATCCGAAAGCAATCAGACATACCGAGGCTGAAGGAACTATGGTCCCGATTTACTAAGATCCCAAACAACGGATGCTGAATTTCACACCCTGTTTATCATTGCCTGTAAATCATGGGACAGCATACCGGAAAAGCTGCGCCGGGAGAAGCCAGTTGTCATTGTGAGCTGATTAAAACCCCAATGGAAGGAAATGCAGGCATTTTGTTAAAAGTTATATGGCATGACTCCTTCTTGTGACTGCCCCTGTGAAAGTCAGCGCGTGATCATTCCGAAGCTCCAAAATTGCAAATTTGTTCCACAGACACTATGTTGCACTACATTTGGTTTCTGGCACTTTAAAAAGGCTGACGTGAGGAGAAAAGGTAGCTGGGAACGGGGTCAGTCTCGGCAACCCGCTTAGACTGCCCAGATCTGAATAACTGGCAGAAGCCGGTTTTGAACCACACAGCTCTCGTTTTCGATCCCGCAGAGACTTTCTGGACCAACCCCCAGTACCGCCTTCGCTTGCTGGAAGAGGACGACGACCCGGAGGACAGTGAGGTTGGCTGCACCTTCGTTGTGGCTCTAATGCAGAAGAACAGGCGGAAAGAGCGCAGGACGGGTGCCAATCTGTTCACCATTGGCTTTGCCATCTATGAGGTTCGTAAGCCAGCTTCTGTTTTGGGTGATCACATGAAAATTGTAGACTAGACCTTTATACCATTCCCAAAAACAGAAAATAAACAAAAGGCAAGTAAATAAAACGAGGCTCCAGAATCGTAAAACACCAAGCCCTTGCCTCTGCTGTAAAATAGATGCTACTTCAGCTAGCATCTTTCTTTAGCCTCCATGTTTGAGCCGCAAAAACAGATTTAACTGTAAGGCAATGTAACATGATGTAGTTTGAACATTGAATTCAGTGATTTTTTTTTTTACGTACCGCGAGAGGTGCCACACTTTCAGAATTACTGCCCAAGCACCCGTGGAGCTCCCATTTCCAAGCGGAAGGAGGTCCTAATTGTTAACCATCTCCTCTGTCTGTCCACAGGTGCCAAAGGAGGTAAGTTCGCCCCCACCCAGGATCCAAGGTCTGAGGTGAACCCTTCTCCTTAGTCTCGGGAAGGGTTCCCACCAGAATGTTCCGCGCCCTCTTCCAGATGCACGGCAACAAGCAACACATGCCCAAGGACTTCTTCCTGGTCAATTCATCAAGGGTGCGCTGCAAGTCGTACATCAACCTGCGCGAGGTCACCCAGCGCTTCCGGCTGAGCCCCGGAGAGTACGTCATCGTGCCGTCCACGTACGACCCCCACCAGGAGGGCGAGTTCATCCTGCGGGTTTTCTCCGAAAAGAGGAACACGTCAGAGTGAGTGGCCGCCATTTTACGGGTTCTTCTTGGGGGACAGCCAGGCACTCATTTGTAGTCTTAGATGACTTCGGCTAACAGCGATGCAATTACAGTGACTCCCCACATGTTCGTGGTTCAAGTACAAAAGTGGGTTTGTGAGTGGGGTGTCATGGTCGGTGGGGCGGGAGAGGGGGATTTTGAGGTACAGTGCCAAGAACGAACCATTTTAATGGAGATTTGATTTATAGAGCTGGAAGAAAGCGGCCCCAGTTCGAGGCTGTTATGGAATCTTTTTTAAGACAAGCCAATCCCGACTGGGGCGATCTGCGGTAAACGTTCAAAAATGTCTTCACTGAACCACTGCCGTCACCGGACCCCCTTCCACTCTCCCTCCATGGGCCCAGAAGACCAGATGTCGGCTGATGGACTGTGGGAGCCTGCACGGGAATCCGTAGTCAACTTTCTCCAACTGGGATACTCACACATGCTACATGCTACTACTGATCATTATAACTAGCGACGGGCATGATAATGGATGAAGGAATTATCGATTAATGGAGTCTGTGATGGGAAATTTGTCGCTCCCAGGAATTTGTTGATTGTTAATTCCTCAAGGAAAATGTATGACGTCAAACGCCCACCGCTAATTATATCAGTAGCAGCGGCTCAAATAGTTTCTCTTAGCGCACGGCATCAAGCGAGTGAGCTGATTGGCTCAATGGTCCGCCTCGTGATATGTAATTATTGCTGTTGTTGGTAATCGTGGTGACCGTTTCTTCTCTCAGGGAGATAGAGAACAGGATTGAGGCCGACCATCCCGTGGTGAGTCTCCTTTATTTTTTTTTTGTGGTACTTTTATGGTCAATTTGTGCCTTTTCTAAAAGTAATAATGTCCACTTTTGATTGACATTTTCAGAGAGGCATTTGTGTGTTTGTTATTGCACATTGTAGTTTACAGTGGCGTACAATTGCACGAATGATAGAAAAAAAAATCTTACGACTACATTTTAATAAAACAAATGTCTCACCACGGTGGTCCGGGCCCCCCTTATCTCCACGTCCATCCCTACATCACCAGCCCATGCCATCCTCAGCAGAGGAGGAGAACGAGGAGGACCAGCAGTTCCGGATCATTTTTCAAGAGATTGCTGGCGACGTGAGTATAGACAACCAGAGGTGGCAAAAGTACTCACAATATGTACTCAAGGGGGAGTTTACAGTTTTTAAACTACTAGCAAGATTAGAACGTAGCCTCACTTCACTAATCTCTTCCACCCTGTCGAGCTTCAACAAAATAGCAGCCCGAGCAATACTAAGCTAGCATTAAACCTGTCAGCTAGCTGATGTTAGCCAAAGCTGCTACGTTGGTACTGTATCATGACTCGGGGTGGAGTGTTACTACAACACTAAATGTCACAAGCTCTTCCCCTCATTTGAACATTGTATCTTAGCACCAACACACCACAAGAGGGCGCTAAAGCAATATTTTTACACGACACAAATTAGTGAGCTGTCCCTTTTTATCAGTCCCGTAGATCTCAATTTTTTTTAAACCCCTACGTCATGCCGTCATCCCCAAAGGTTGAAAAAAGTAACGAGTCTATGACAAAGTAGAAAGGTCACAAAAAAAGTCAACAGCAAAATAAATACTCAAGTACTGTACGTACACATACCAGAAAAATGCACTTACTGACAGTAATGAATTATTTGTACCTCGTTACTTCCCTTCACTGTAAATCGTGATAAAAAGGAGGAACGGGCTAAGTCTAACGTCTGTGAAAAGAACACACAAGTGACTTTCCCTCTTGCAGGACATGGAGGTCACAGCCAACGAGCTGAGAAAGGTTCTCAACAGAGTCATGAGCAAGCGTGAGTACATTTGAGGCGTTAAATCGTTTCACCGTGGTGTCACGCGTACTTCCGAGTGGCAAAAGGGGTCACCTAGATGGCGCTAGCCATTAGGCTAGTCATTTGGTTTTGTGAAGGCAAGATTTTGCCATTCTTTTCAGTTCAAGTCAGACGCCGTCAATCACTTTCTGCCACGTGGAAAGACCTGGGCGCCAAATGTTTACAAACACAATGAAATGGGGTATTGAGAACAGTGATTAATGATACGTGATAATAACGATGATGATGATGATGGCGGTGGTTTTTATGATGTGCTCCAGACAAGAACTTGAGTACCGAGGGCTTCAGCCTGGAGAGCTGCAGGAGCATGATAGCTCTGATGGATGTATCCTTCGTATCGAGTGCAAAACAGGGCGACAGCTTGGCCGCATCTTTCTCATTTACTTTATCATCATTATTATGATTATTATAGAGTTAGAGAGATAATAAAAATATCTACTATGTACATATTGTATATTTTACAAACGGTTAGGTCTTAACTGCCTGGACTCAGATGGACGGAACAAGCCGCCTCAACTTTCAGGAGTTCCGCCATCTATGGAATAAAATCAAACAATGGCAGGTCAGGAAGTGCTGAAACGCCCTCGACATTTTTTTAAATTTTCTCCCGCACTCAAATTTTCAATCACTCTCTTCCAGGAAATATTTCAGCACTACAACCCCAATCAGTCGGGCAGCATCAACAGCTACGAGATGAGGAACGCTGTCAACGATGCAGGTATTGGAAGCCATCTTCCTTCACCGCCTTTACGGTTGCCATCGCCTTCACCGTCACTCGTGCCGACGTTCATGAACTCACCCTGTTGTGAATGTTCTTGTCACTGTGTAGTCATGTGTCTTGTGTCCTGCTCAGGCTTCCGCCTCAACAACCAGCTGTATGACATAATCACCATGCGCTACGCCAACGAGAGCATGAACATCGACTTCGACAGCTTCATCAGCTGCCTGGTCCGCCTTGAGGCCATGTTCAGTAAGTGCCATGTCATCGGAAAATTCAGGACGTAAAATGTAGGTAGACATTCAGGAAGTCGTCCATGTCCTGTAAGTCGGAGGTATTCGGTAAATCACCCTTGTTTTGGAAGTCAACATGAAGTATCGGACGATTTTAGAACGTCGGCTACATTTAGAAAGTTGGCTGAGTTCAGGAAGTCAGATAAGTTCAGAAAGTCGACCGCCTTGAAGAAGTCAGATGAGTTTAATAAGTCGGCTATATTTTGTTGAAGTTTGTTGTTTTCTGATTTCATTTAACGTCTGTGGTCGTTGATGGGATAGTGCTACACTCGCCTGACTTGTGTGCGGGAAGCGGTTCCCACTCAGTGACGGTGTGAACGTGGGTCTGAATGGTTGTTCAGGGTGTCGTCCGCCTTTCACCCTAAATCAGATGGGATAGGCTCCCACGACCTGTTCAGGATAAGTGGTGTTGAATTGGATTAACGAGGGGTGGCCAACCTTTTTGAGCAAAGATCTACTTTTCGATTAACCACCATCCCGCGATCGACCCGTTACCGCACACGCGCACATACGCACGCATGCCCTAATGAGCAATAGCCATAACGGCCCAGTTATTAACTAAAGATAAAAATAAACAGACACAAAAGTGTGCGAGTTTGTGAAAAGCAATCACTGCCTACCTTGGTAGAGACCTGATGCCGAGTCATGGGACGCACTTTCGCAGCGTGTTAACGACCGAAGCTCACGTGTACCGTTTAAAAATGCTTCTCCCGGCACTCCTGATTCCCATTCTTTGTCGGTACCTTCGGTGAATTGTACATGAAACAAACTCTATATGATAATAATAATAATAATCAAAGATATAGCGCAACAGCTGTGATCGCAAGCTGCAATTGCCGAATGACGAATGACCGTTAACAACTTCCGGGATGCAGGTCGCGCGCAACCGTAGATTAAAGGTGACCTGCTTTTTTATTTTATTTTATTTTATTTTATTTTATTGAATATTTTTGTAAAAGTTAGATTGATAGGATACTAAGGGGCAGTGTGCACTAACACAAAAATATATCATATTTGTAACACAAAAATGTTTTGGGTTGTCATATACACCCCTCGATCAACTTTGGACCAGTCCGCGAGCTACTGGTAGATCGCGATCGATGTATCGGGAACCCCTGGATAAACGACTGCTTTTTTTGTGTGTCCTGCCCCTAAGGGGCGTTTCAGGCGTTCGATCAGGATGGCGATGGTACAATCCGACTCAGTGTACTGGAGGTAATTACAACACCTGACATACCAGTTTGATGTGTATTAAATCAAAAACGGGATTTCTTACCGAGTTGCACTCTGTTGTGACTCGCTCAAGTTCAAATATAAACAGATGTCACCCTTGCAGTGGCTCCAGTTGACCATGTACGCCTAAGGGAAAGTGCCGCGCATGGACCAGACCTGCCAAGACTTTACCTCATGACCTCCCGTGCCGCTTCTCATCTTCCTCTTCACTCAATTCAGGCCATTTGTATCGATTGTGTGTTTCGTCCTACTTCCATCCCCAACCCGCCTCAAGACATCACTCAACCACAGAGACACCTTTCCTCCCATCCCACCAACACTTCCTCCTCAGTTCCGGCCATTTGCATCTCTTCTGTACTTTTGTTCCTTTTCCCCCTCAACCCGCCCAAAGAAATCACTCTCTGTCTCTTTTGTCATTTTCATTCATGGAGACACATTTGCTTTACGGACAGACCTTTTACATCTACTTTGTACTTTTGTCCTCCTACCCCCCTTACATTTTTCACTCTTTCCGCATCATTCTGCCATAATTTCCTCCACCACCTCTTCCTCCACTGTGCCCACTGTGCAGCCCATTTGCATCTACGGAGACCCCTTTCCTTCCTGCCACCTTTTTCACTCAGGCATCACACACACACAACGACCTCTTTTGACGTCTGTCACCATACCTCAGAGCCTCACACAGACACATAAAACATTACCTGTAGGTGAGGACTCACAGTGGACAAAGTTGTTAAAGATTTTTTTTTTTGGTTCATACCATTTTTAGGTTCCCCTCACTAATTGAAGAAGAGAATACGGCTAGAAAAAGTTGGACTGCTGCTTTTTTGTTGTTGTGATTTTGCTATTTAAGGCTTTGGTCAAATGAGTGTAATGCATTTTTAGAAGCATTTTATCCCCACCAATATATCAGTAACATGTTTTAAGTGACACGCTTGACAATGTTCACTAAGCGTTTCGGACAGTAGACCTCTACAAAGGCCATCTTAATGTTAAAAATATAATAAAATTATATTTCAAGCCTCCCACTTACAAGCTGATCTGATATTTAACATGTTTTTTTTAATTGGTATGTTGAATATACTTTGTTGGGTTTGACACACACATATACAGTATATTTAGGTGAAAAAAAAGAAATCATTGTCTATAGTGTTGCATATTTTTAATATTATTAAATGTCTTTTATTGCACAATTTAAAAAAAATGAAAATCAGGTAACGTCATCAAGAAAGTGGAAAGACAGTCAGTGTTGCCAGGCCAGAGGTAAACGCCGTGTTTTGCTTCCTTCCGACTTAAGCAGAAAACGTATGGAACATACGACGGTGAGTGAGACTTGAGATTTAAAAATTAATCATGACAAAGTTGTTGTTTTTTTTATATAAAACCGGGCTTTCATTAGGAAGTGATGTGTGGGTGGGGCGTATGGCATGGGAGATAATTTCTTCCTACTGCTCCATCGAACACCTCCTCCGACACAAGCCTCGTCACCTCCTCACGTCACCGCCACATTTATATATTAAGAAGTTGGAACTATGAAAAATGCAATGCTGCAATGTATCCCCTCCTCCGGTATTGCTAACAAAACAGCCAGAATCTGATTATAAAATTTGCTAAAAAATGTCACAACTCCAAAGAGCTATGCTTTTTGGCCCGTGTTGCCGTCTCGATACATTCATACACATATTTTCAGGCCATAACTTCTGGTTTTCACAGCAAAAAATGAAAAACCGGCCACACGACACTGCACCAAAATCCCTCAAATATCTTCAAAAAACTCTGAGCAACAAGCAACCAAAAAAACCCAAAACAAAACAATTTGGTAGAACGCGGGCTTACTAGTTGGCATGATGTATGCCACTCTGTCAAAGGATTTAGAGGTTACTAAAGCTTTTTAAACTGTTAAACGACATTATTATGAAGTGATACCAAAAAAACCCCAACAACAACAAAAAACTAAAATAAAAAACAAACAAAAAAAAGACTTTGTTAGGCTAACAAGACACAATCCGTCATGGAGACCGCTTCAAAGGACTAACAGGCGTTTTTAACTAAAATGTAAAAAAAAAATTGATGGTGCGGTTGCTCACAAAGACACGTCACAACAACAACAATTTCCCATGCCATACAGTGCGGCTGCCGGATGCAAATGCACGGCGTTTCCTCTCTCGGCGTCTTTGACATTTCCTTGGCCAAAAAACAAAAAAAAACAAAAACAAAAAGAAGGGTCTTCATTTTCATTTTTGGTCAGTGCAGAAAGACGGGGCGGCGGCATGCGAGGATGTCGCAGCCGCCGTATTCTTCGCAGTCGTAGAAAAAAATGGACAGGGAGACACTTGAACGTTGGATTCCAACATAGAGCGCTAAGGTCCCAAACTTCCGCCCAATATGGGAGATGGGAACTCAAGGCTCCGGTTGGGCCTCGTCGGCGTGCTTCTGCACATGTGCGAGCATCGCCTGAAAAGAGAGAGCAGAGCCGCGCTCGCTACATATGACGCAGAGAGCGGATGATGAAAATAAGAAACATTTACCTGCTTGGAGCCGTTGCGAGCGCAGAAAAACTCCTCGCAGTCCTTCCAGCGACATCTGAGCGTTTGCTGGTTGGCGGCGTGATCGGCGACCATGTGCTGTTGCAGGTGTGCCATGAGGCCGAAAACTCGTGAGCAGCCGTGCCACTGTGGATACAGCACCCAAAAAAAAAAAAAACCAAACAAAATAAAAAGCCAGCTTTAACAGGCGCCCTTTAGGATAAAAATACCAGAAACTGTCAAAAAAATTCAACCTCACTAGGCAACATCAAATTTGGTAGGCATTTCTATCATGACTTGACCCACAAAAAAGTCCTGGCCCGCTGGCTCTTTTCAGGCAGATGACACCAAAAGTTACTCATTTGCAAACCTGTCCAGTCTGGAGAAACTTACTCATCTATTTCCCATTAATCTGTGCTATAGCTGTGTTATTTCCACAGTTTAAAATGTTCCAGAAGTCTTTCCCTGTCTGGAGAACCTCACTCTAATCTACTTTCAACCACTACACCCTTTTGACTTGTACCAAACCCCGTTTAGGCAGCTATTTTATTTTTAATAAAAATGAAATCAAACCCTGCAGCGGTAATTCTGCGTCAGGTTGAACTCGACGGCCTGCACGCTGCCGTCGTAGCAGCCAGTGTAAATCTGGGAAAAGAAAAAAAAGACAATATGCGGTGACCACTTTTGAAAAGTCGTGTGTCCAACAAGCCAGAATGTGCGATGGCTCACTTTGCTCTGGTGAACCGCCATGCTCGTCACCATGTCTGAATGTCCGGTGTACACCTGCAGCTGTTCTCGAGACTGCAGAGGGTGGGGAAAAGAAAAAAAAAAATCAGTCTGGGGGAGCATTCGCGATTCGTGATGGCAGACGGGGGAAATCGGGCACACCTGTACGTCGTAGACGCGGACCTGCTTGTCCAGGCAGGCGGTCACCATCACCTTCCCCACGACCGTGACCACGGTGACGGCGTGACTGTGGCCCTTGTAGACGCGCAGCAGCTCGCCGCTCTAAACGGAAAACATTGGTGATAAGACTACTTCATAATCGAGGTGAGGTGAGGTTCATTAAAATTCAAGTTGCCAGCAGCGATGAATCCTTTGATGGGTCCTCATAATAACCATCAAATCTTGTCGCCAGGCTCCGCCCACATTCGAAGACGAAAATAACTTTGCCCGGTCTCGCGCTTTTCTACCCTCGAGGTACTCAAAAGCGCTTTAACACTCTCTCCTTATTCACTTCCTGATGACGCAGCACCAGGAGACTAAATCACCCAAAAGTGGACTCACATGGATGTTGTGCGCGAAGACACACTGGTCACTGGAGCCGCTAAACACCAGGTCGTTCACAACCTGAAAGCACAAACATTCAGGTCAACGTTTCCCCCACCCATCATCAGCTAGAACATCGGCGCCGCTTTGGCAGGAAGGGGACGCGGGCACACCTTCATGCAAAGGACGGTCTTGGTGTGTCCTTCCAGCGTGCGCAGCAGTAGTCCTGTTTTGGCGTCGCGCACGCTGATGGTGCTGTCGTAAGAGCCCGCCAGCAGGATGCGCCGCGTGCCCTCCTGCGACGTGGCCAGGCAGCTGACGGCCCGTGGCGCGTGGCATTCAAACACGTCCCGCTGCTTGTTGGTCTGTGCCAGAGGTGCAAAAAAAGTTGGCACTCTTTGGACTTGAGTACAAGTAAAGATAACTTGTGTTTAAAAAAAAAAAAAAAAAAAGACTGTTAAAATGTCTACTTTGTTACTTCCCACCACTTACACTACTCACCATAAGATCAAAGGTAACCACAGTGCCGTTTGCCAGACCGGCGTAGAGGAACTTCCATCGAGAGTGGAGGCACAGGACCCGATCTGCCATATTGAACTGCTGCTCTAATTCCTGTGTCTGCAAGCAAACACGCAAACGAAACATTTAAATGTAAGACAACCACAGAGGCTATGCAGTTGTAAACATTTCTGTCTATACTGTCCTATTAAAATGTCTGGTGGGAATTATGACTCCCAGTCTTGCCGTAGACACTAAATCTATTGTCAGGCATCTCTCTGAACAGCTATTTCCTTGACTTTTCTTGAAACAGATCTGTTAGTGTCAATAATGTCAGTCTAAAAACAATAAGTTGAATGAAAAATGGCGGGATGAAATGGAAACTAAAAGTAAAACAAATCAAATGCATTTAAAATAAATCATAACAAAGTATTTGGAATAATAGTTTTACCTCTGTATTATTGTTGTGCCATTTATATTTAAAATTGTTATTTTGTGCAGGCATTTATATGGACGCCTTTTAATATGCAGTAAAAAAACTATAATAACACAAAATATCTGGAATCAAAGTTTTACCTCTGGATTATTTTTGTGCCACTTACATAATTAAAATAGTTATTTTGTGCAGGCATTTTGTATGGACACCTATTACTTCTCCTTTGTTACTGTTTCTAAAAAAAAGCCATTAAAATGTTGACATTCTTCAGTCAGTATAATAAAATAAAATAAGCCAGTCAAGTAGGCGGAGTTCATTTATCCTACCTTGAGACTGTAGCAGCGTATGGTCTGGTCGCTGGAGCCCGAGTACAGGCGGCACTGCAGGCAGGGGGCAGCCGACACTAACAAGCAGCTTACTTTGGACGTGTGTCCGGAAAAGACAGCAACGCACTTGTGAGTCTGCAAGAGACGGAGGATAGGAATGTCACTTGCATTCTGAAACGGAGGGTTGTTGAAGATTTCATCGGCACCCACCATCAAGTCGAAGGCTTTGATGGTGCGGTCCCCCGAGCATGTGTAGAGCAGGCCGTTGTGGATCTGCATGCCGTTCACCGCCTCCTGGTGGCCCTCGAAGATGCCAGAAGACGTGCCTGTCAAACAAACAAGTTCTATTACCAGGAGGGCAAGACTATTCAAATGATTAAAAATAAATTCAGTGTACAGTTTAAAAAAAAAAAAACTTACAAGAAGAGCTCCATGTCATCTTCGAAAAGGACATTTCACTACAGAAAGAAATGGAGGATGACAGTTTAAATTATGCAACGAGGTGATGAAAGGGCCCGGCAATTGAACCTTTCATAGCAAACACTCATAACGATCATCAAACTTCAGCCACTTTACACGGCATAGTAAAAAAAAAAAAAAGAAAAAAATTTGTTACAATATGCCAAAATCAAAATGTCAGATTTCCTGAGACTTAAAAATATTATGCTGCTCAATGTAAAGCATGCCACTGAACTAAAATGGGACCTTCATAACAAAAATCGCATCATGACAGACAGAATTTTCTTTCATTATTTTTTCCACTGGAGGCAATTAAAACAAAATCCACTATAAAGCGTGCTACCGATCCAAAATGGAGTGTCTTCTTTGTGGTTCTATTCACGATAGACATTTTGACCATATTTCGGGTGAATTTTCATTCATTCTAAAATTATGCTGGAATGCTTAAAATGGCTGTTTCAAACAAACAAAAAAGTCCTGTCTTTTCCAACATGTTTTGAAAAAAACTTTTTTATGGGTCTACTTATGATAGACATGTGGACCAAAGCTCATGTTTCTAGGGAGGGTGGATGGGAGCTGATTTTTATCTCATTCAAAAATATGCTACAAATTTTAAATGACCACTTCAAACAAAAGCGGCTCGATTCCTTTTTCGTGGGTTTCCTCATGATAGACATACCAACCAAATTTCATCTCGCTAAGGCTGTTGGGATAGAATGATTTTTCAGAATAAACAGCCCATTCAAACCAAAACGGGTAACGTTCTTTGTCCTTTCAGGCATGTGTTCTTCTTTTTGTGGTGCTGCTCATGATATTACATAAAGTGGGTTTGAGGATTATTGTTATTTTTTTATTATTAATATTTAATGTGTTATTGAGCCAAAATGGCAAATTCAAACCAAAATGGCCGACTTCTTGTGTCTTTTCAGGTATTGGTCCTTGAGATGTTTTTGTGGGTCTTCACATGATATGACATGCCAACCAAATTTGGCAAGCTGGGGACTTTCTGTTATAGTCCTAAAATGGCACTACCAATAGGAACGTGACAAGAGGTCCCAAAAATGAGTCTTTCAAAATTGTAAGTCTGGTTGGAAAGGCCAAAACAAAGTTATGCGTAGCCTGATTTTTTTTTTTATTATTATTTTTTGTAATGTTAAAACTTCACCTCTCAGATGATTTACAGATGTCCATGTCGCTGGTGGAGGTGACCTCATTGCAGGCCAGGCTTGGCTGCTCGCTTCTGGACGAGTCCGGGATGTGAGCTGCAGGAAAGAACGAGGTGGTCCCGAGGGGCTGCTCGAAGGTTGCGCCAGTCTCCGTCTTCATCTCCACCTCCTGTTTGCGAGGCTTGGCGTCTTCCTCCATCAAAGTGTCACCCCCTCGCGGTAGCGAGGAGGTGCTGACCTGAGTGCTGCCGCTGCCATTGCTGGCCCTCCTCTGCTGTCGAGACCACCTGGGCCTGGAGGCCTCGGCATCCATCTCGGTGTCGCTGCTCTCCGGCAGCGCGTTGCTGTGAGCCTTTTCCAACACCTTCCTCTTCTTCAGCTTCCTCACTCGTTTGCCGCTGCTCAACTCGGAGAGCGACCCGGGTGAAGCGTTTGGCGCTAGGGGTGTCTCGAATGCCGGAGAGTGCGAGCGATCGGCGGGGCCGCATGTCTCGGGGCTCCTTCTGCTGGACGCCAACAGCTTCACGTCATCTTTGGAGTCGGGGAGGAAGGTGGCCTGAACGGCTTTTTCAGTGGATTCTACCAATCCTGACGGACTGCGGGCATCGCTTTCAGTTTTTTGCATGGGCTCAGGCTTGACTTCCGCTGCGGTTATGGACTCGGGGCATGTTACATTGTCCAAAAGGTCCGATTCACTGCTGACTCCCACGGGGGACGGGGGCTCCTGCTTGATGGCTATGGCGCCGAGCACGACGGTGGAGGCGTAGCGCTCCGACCAAGAGCTGCAATGCTCGCGAGAGAGCACAACGGAGCCACAGAGCCCGGTTCTCTTCCTGTGGGGTCCGTCTTCTCCTGTTTCGGTTGGATAGGAGGTACTTTGGCCGCCTCCGTGTGGTTGGCTTCAAAGAATAAAAGTACACACATTGAGAAACTGTAAAACTGCACAAAAAGCTCAGATTTAGGTCATGCAGTACCATGGTCCATGGCTGTATCATGCTATGTTGTTCACAGTAGTTTGTATTTTTAAGCAATCATTGGTTTTTTCCCAGTAAACAGGTAAGTCCAAATTTTGAGTTGGGCACCTTGGCATTTTACTGCAAAGCTGGAACGGATTAATGACATTTCCATTTTTATCAATGGGGAAACATGATTTGCTTAGAAGTCAAGACATACCTTGCATCCCTTTTAATAACTCAATTCGTTTTTCTCTGAGTGTGCTCATCTCGGCGCTGATCTGAAAAAGAAATTAATTGGACATGACAGCTTACAAGAGATGATCTAAATATTTGAAACTACAAAATGGAGCATTATCTTCTTTCGAGAATCAGTGGATCTGATCCTTTCAGTCATGTAAGTGTACGTGACGTTGTGGCATTGGGTCTTTGATTATTTACTATTATTATTATTATTTTTTGAAGCACATCTGAAAGAACGATGGCGTCTCAGTCTCATGCCTACCTGCTGTTTGACCACCATGGCTCTCTGCATCTCCATGTAGGCGACATCCAGTGCCGCCCGCGCTTGGACCAGTTGGGTTTCCGCCGTCTGCAGTGAGCGACTCAGCTCCTCCTCTCGCAACGACACGGCCAGAAGCTGGTCGATGTGTAAGCGATCCGCTTCACCACCAAAACAAGACAGTAAATTACGCGGCGCAAATTTTGCCAATGATCTCAAGAAAACTAAAGGCTAATTCTGTTTTGAAAACGTGCTTCTTAATTGTTACTCAATTTTGGTCACATGGAAACAAAATCAACTTGCGTATTGAAGAAGGCATTAAGGAAAGTGTCTTTAGATTTTACTGCCTTTGTGTATTACTCTTGTCTTTCCGTTTCAAGACAGCTAATGGTTATTTGTGAAGGGAAGTATTTAATCAATCTGTTTTTCTGGCACGAACCTGTTTTGGATTTGGTCTTTCTTCTTTTGTTGTCTTGCTCCACACCAGAAGCCTCTTGGCTCTGAACATCCTAAAGAATAAACACAGCAAGACAACTTTTCATTTTAAGCAGACCGTGACACCTTTTTGTGGGTCGCATTCCGCTGAACCATCCTGAACTCACCCCTGGTGTTCTTCGCCTCTTCGCTGTTCCCTGTCCGTCCATCGGCTCGACTCCGGAACTTCTCTCCTCTGTCTCGCAGTCGGATCTCCGGAGCGCCTTGGCCTTCTCCGACATCAGCTTATCTGCTCGCTTTTGAGCTTCCTCCACAGCGAGGTTCAGAATCTGCTCCGCATCGGGCCGGCCGCCGCTCTCCTTGGCGACGGAGGACCTCCGCGGCGTCTCCTTGGATTGCAGGAGCGAGTGCTCAGTCGGCGGAGCCAGGCTGCTCTCGGAGAGGGAGCGCTTGCGCGAGGTGGCGGGAGGAGAGATCTCCATCAGCAACTCCCAAGGAAAGTTCTCCAGCATCGCCATGTCGTCCTCCTCCTGGCTCTGGTCTTCATTTGGGACCATTTCAATACCGAACCTGGAAAGTCGACACAGAGTAGTTGTGGGACTCCATTAAAAATATTGGGGGTGGGGGGAGCAAAAGGGTTGTGCCGTGGATAAAAACAAAGGTCTTTTCATCTTACCTGGGCATTCCTTTGCCCTTGTCCTGCTTCTTGCGCACCTCCTGGTACACCTGCTCCCAGTTGACTTTCCGACGACACCCCGAGGGGCTGATGAGCTGCCGCACAGTCGGCTTGAGTCCGGAGTCCTTTTCGCTGTCCGTCCGCCGCGACTCGCTCAGGTTGCGGATGCGCCTGGCGATGTGGAGGTTGGGTTCGTGGCCGCCCGTCTTGGTCTTGGTGCTGATGTGCTTGGTCAGGTCGCGCTTCAGAACGGGAGGCAGGTCGAGTTTGGACAAGCCGGACGCCTTGGCGCATGTTTTGTCCAAACTGGAGGCCTCTCCCTTGGGAGTATCATCGTCTTCCGCTTCCTTCGTGGCTCCGTCGCGTGGCGGCGAGGTGGGAGCTTCCTTCTCGTTCTCCGGGTCATCACGTTGCGATGCTGCGGGCCGTGGCTTCTTGGCGCTGGAGGTGCTGACTTGCAGGGACTGGATGCTCTCAGAAGAGGATGCTGAGATATTTTCTTTGGCCGCACAAGACTGAGAACTCTGAGCTGGGTCCCTTGATTTCGGTTTTGTTGCGTTCTGCTGGCAGTTCTTATCCTTGTTCTCTGTAACTGGACACGGCAGCGGATCCTTGGGCGGCTCCCCGTCAGCGGTGTTTCGAGGCGTTTCTGGCTGGGGGCTGTCCCAAGAGCTCCTCCTCTTGGACCGGGCCAAGGACTTCTTGCAGGTTTCTGGTAGCTTTGGTGCTCGCAGGGATCCAACAGGAGGGGTTCGGGTTCTTTGGGGTTTTGGATGCACTTCGGCTTGACTCTTGGAAGGACCATCTGTGCCGCGGTCCAAGTGTTTACTCTTCAGCGTCTCCTTCCGTTCCTGCCCAGAGGAGGTGACTGCTCGTGCTGCTTTTTCCTGGCTTTTGGGCCCTTTTGGGTGTTCCGCTTGGTTGGGCAGGGTATCCTTGCCGGGTAGGGAGTCCACTGTCTTGTTGACTGAATAAGGAGACCAGCGGGAGCTCTTGTCCAGCTTTGGGTTGCTGCCAAAGCTCTGTTTGGCACGGGTCTCACAGTTGGCTGTTGGCATCCCTTTACTCCCGAGCCCCGAGCTCTCATGAGCCCTGTTTTGAAGAGAGCTCACAGGACTGGCAAAAAACTGCGGTGGCGGCGGGTACATCGGCGAGGGCTTGTTGTAGCTCATCTGGCGGTTATTTGGCGGGAACTGCGAAATGTTATTCCTGCCATACATACCGTAGCTGCTGCCCTGGTTACTGAGCCAGGGCAGTCGATTGGGGTTGGAAAATGAACCCCCGGGGGCGCCCAAGGCACCGTCTTGCGAATAGCAGCGACTGCCTTGAAAGTCCCCCGAACCCCGCCTCTGGAAGTTGGGGGGAGCTTGAGCATGCCAGGTGGCGCTTTTTCCTTGCGTGTTGTTTGTGTTGCCGTTGAAGGAGGGCGAAGATGCCCGGAAGCCTTTCTGTTGGCCGCCTCTGCAATTGTATTGCGAATAATTCCAGGAGAGGCCATACTGAGCGCCTCTGTCCAGCTGGTGGCGTTCCTTGGCTTCCTTTATCCTCTGCTGGATCTCCCTTTTTTTTGCGTCCTCCGACTCCTGGACCAGCTTAGCGGCAGCTGCTTCCTTTTCTTTGCTGCGGATGCAGACCAGATAGGATAATACAGGAACTAAAGAAAAACATACAAAACGACAGTGACGGCCGTCTTGAGGATTTGGGCTGGGTGGGTTCTCTTAAAGGCAACCGGTGAAATTTGTAGGCCTCCATCTTAGTACCATAAGCCCCTTTCACACTGGGCATCTAAGATGGCTTTTTCAAGGCTTGATGTCAAGTGCCTGGGGATCAAGGATTGAAGTCCACCTGAAACATTTGCTGATAGTATCGCACTGATTGTTTTCCGATCTTTGCACCGTGCTTAAGGCACCAATACGTGACAGTGTGAAAGGGGGCATTTAAAAAAAAAAAAGAGAGATCACCCCTGCACTAAGACCCACTTCTGTTTTTGGTTGCAGACATGAAATTGGAGTCTGGCCCGGATCGGACTGAGGCAGCAGCTGAAAGAAGCCTGTGAGTGCTCGTGATAAGAATGTGACTATAGATAGCATGCGACCCCCACCGTTCACGAGCTTTACAGTCAGAATCAACAATCACATTCACATACAGTACCAGTCTTCGGTATTAGCGTTCAAGGTAAGGATTGTGAAATGGTTGACACATCATCGCCGTTGAGTTCAGGTAAAATGAGAAGTAGAAAGCAGGAACAGTAACAGTGACCTTCTAGGGATGGTCGATGACGGCAGTGCAGCACAGTGGCTAAATTAGGCATGGGAAGCTGTTCTGGCGAAATATTTTGTCCGCGATATCACGATAACGCAATGACACGTTAGTCCATCCTCTCTCTCTCTCTCCGTCTTTTAAATTATGGGGGAATATTTTTTTTTTTTTAATCTCTCTGGCATTTTCCATTGCAAATTTGAGCAGGCCTTATTATTATAAGATGATTCATTTTTAGAACTACTTTTTATGGTGAGGACACAGTCCACAGCGGTGGTGGGCAAAGTATGGCCTGCGGGCCACATACGGCTACTGTAATCTTTCATTTAGGCCTTTGAGCATTTAAATTTATAGTGTTATTTGATGGGTTGATTTAAATATTTCTTAATTGGAATGTATTTGTTCATTTTTAAATGTAATTTACCTTTTAAAATTTATTTTAAATAGGAAAAAACTATAATATACATTCGCGCTCACACACATCTATATATATATATATATATATATATATACATATATATATATATCACATATATATACATATATATATATATATACACATACACATATAAATGTTTTTTGTGTAGTCTAAAAATAGCACATTTGTACATTTTAAAATTCAAAAGAGGCCCTTGGCCACAAAGGTTTGCCCACCCCTGGTACACGGTATCAAAACAACTTGGGGAAACATTTTAGTCATGTACACCAATGCATTTCTAGTTTTACTAGAAGCCAAAAGCCGGAAAAAAAAAAGGAGAGGGAAGATATTATTTCCATCTTATTACCGTATCTGCTCTTTCCTCTTTTGAACGAGCTCCACCAGCGTCTGGTCAAAGTAGTCCTCGTCACGATGGATGTTGCCGGGCGTGATCTTTATCTTCTCCACGTTTTGCTTGTGTGCGAGGCTGGAGATGTGGCCGGCGTAGTCGGTCAGGCTCACCAGCGTCACCTTGCACACCCGGCACTCGTGGCCGCAATCCCTGTCAGGGAGGAGAGGCGACAGAGGGCGGTCGATGCTTCCTTCGGGCATTCTGGCGGCGTTCTGATGAGCTTCTCGGATGTCTTGGGAGAGGAGAGTACTCAACAATCCCTTGCTATGTTAACTTATCACCAAATTCTCTATTTGTGCAGATCAGGAGGTAACTAACTTCAATTTTTTTTCATGTCAAAACATTAAAGGAAAAAAAATAAACAAAAACAAAAAATAAGATATCTTCCTGATCCATAAAGTGTGCGATTCCCTAGCGGGTCATGAATGACAAGGAAGCGGGCGGGAGCAGGCGGAAGCAGCCGGGCCCGGGCGGCGCGCTAATGGAGCTTGCCGGCCACGCAGCTCAAGGACGCTCGGCTTAGCGTTCGGTCATGATGGAGCCCGCTGCACTCTGAGAGCTCGCTCTGGCGGCTGTTTTGGTAGTATCCGACCGAACCCTCCTTCCCATCCTCCTCCCACAACAGCCGCAGACTAATGTCCTCTTTATCTCGCTGACCAATCCCAAGCAGCGTAACCAGAGCCGGCAGCTGGTGGCCACCTTTGACTCCGAACCTCTCCCAACTGTGTCACCTTGCCCTCCCTTCTTTTTATGTGGCTGTTCTCTCACCCCTTGAGCACTCTTCCGCTGTGGTTTGCAACTGTTGTCACCCCGGGATACACATTTTCCCCATTGGACTAAGTCGCGACCTACTTTTATTCAAGTCAGGAACACATTTTTAAAATGTAATGGTTTGCACAACTTGCTCTCCTGCGACAAGGAGTTAAACAGCAAAATTCTTAAAATATCCTGGTTCATTTACAATTTATATTTACGCAACGTTCTCTCATCATGTTGTTTTTATATTTACAATGCCGACCTGGAGGCGAATTGGAGTTCAGTGTCTTGCCTAAGGATTGAACTTTAAAAAACTGTTTGGGGAGTGCTCACATGTTTCAGAACAACAATGAGTCCTCCAAATGGGGCATAGGATCAGAATACACGATTCCTGAGGTGGTCACACGGCTCCTGCTGGAGGTCGGTCGTCCGCAAACACAGCTGTGAATGTCCCTCACATTGTGTCCTGGGGTTGATTTGATCTTCTCACAAGCAACAGTTAATTTGATCAGAAGCCGTTCACTAAACAAAGGTTAACTGAAAAGTCGAGAGCGGGACCCTTTTGGTCACACCTCGATTGTCAAACCCCCAATCCTATCGTAAGTGTCACACTCTTTGTAACTACAAAAGGAGTAAATATGGGATCAAATATGAACATTTATTCTAACAAGGGCCCTTGACCCACTTTTGGGTCATGACTGACTAGTTGACTGTCATCGCTTTTGTGCACTTTGGTCTTATCGCTTTTTATCAGCCCGCAGGGTTAAAAATATTCAACATTGACGCCTGGCATACTTTTGTCAAAAAGTCACGAGCCAGCTGCCTTCTATCGGGCATCCGGCAAGCTTGTGTCTAAATATACGCGTCACAGTTGGAACAGCTGCAAACTCTGCATGAGCCCTGACAGGCACGTGCCCGTGTGTGACTGTGCTTTACGGTGACCCACATTTTAAAAAATAAAGAAATTGAAAAAGTCAGTTATAAATGCATTTAAAAAATTGGATCCAATCATGATCCGATTCATTACAAATAAGCTATGACTCCAATTGCCACATGATTTATAAAGAGGGGCAACAATGAATCTATTTATCACCAACCAATCGATTATTAAATTAATTAACCATGATTTTAATACTTGATTCATCGTGTAGAGACAAATTAAGCCATGCGATCGACTGGCAACCAGTACAGTGTGTCGCCCGCCTACTGTGCGAAAACAGCTGGAATATGCACCAGTACGCCAGCGACCCTCGTGAGGAAAAGTGGGTTAGAAAATGGATGGATGGATTATTTTTGCCTATTTTCGGACATGTTACTGATCAAACCACTAAATGGATCTTCATCAATCTTTGCGTTTTTTTCTGCACTGTCAACTTGAAATGATGTTGTGCTTTGAATAAAGAGATCTTACCGCCCTTTGAGTTTCTCCAATTCGCGGTGGTGCAGCATGCTTCTCAAGTGTTCGTCCATCTGCTACGGATTGACAAAATAAAAATATAATTGACCCAACTCCCTGCCGCATCGCGCCTTTTGCCCATAAAATCAATGGTGCTGACCGAATGTCAATATTTAAAATTGAATGAAGTATCATTGGCAACTGAAGTACCTGTTTGGAGGCATGGACCGTCTCGCAGAGGATGCACTTCCTGTCTCTCGCCATCTTGACATGAAATATATCAGCTGTCCCCAACCACTGGTCAGCGGCCCAGGAGCTATTTAAAAAACAATGACTATATATTGATATAGATCGATTTATATTAGTGCTTAGCGTGCATGATTAATTAATTGTGTGTGAATTGCATCTGTCACCAACCTCGTGTGCAATGCAAAGGTCAAAATTGGCTACTAGTTTCAGTTGAACTATTTGTACAGTGCATTATTCTGTGAATTTCAAATGCAACTTGGTCAAAGAGATGTTTTGAAGTTAATTGCTGAAGGACATAATATTGTAAAACAATCACGTGTTGTGACAGTAATTCATACTTTTGCTGTTTTAAATGCTAAAGGACAATCGCGATATATTTCTGAAAAATAACTGGCTGATTAATCACTTTCTGAATTTTTCCTGCCAAATACTGAAATTGGCATGCCTCTGAAAATAATCCTTATTGGTGTGAGTGAAGGTTACCAATATGCCTCTTGTCACATTTTTGTTTGGTAGTGGGGGAAGATGTTTTTCTCATGTAAAATATGTGGATCAATAAAGGTTGGGAAAGCCTCGCTTACGTCATAACGAACGCGACGTGAGGTGACGTCATGCTATCCATGTTTCAAGATGGCAGGGAGAGAAACAAAACAATTTAAACATTGTTCCCACCATTCAGTTTCGGAATGTAAAAATGCGAATGTCTGTAGAATCGTAGAGTCAAAGCACAGGATCAAAATGTAACCCCCACCCAAAAAAACAAAACAAACAACAACAACAACAAAATGTGGGTCCTGGTTGTGTTGTTAGTTTGCTAAAACGCGTTTTGGTACGAATTCGTTAAAATTGGAGTATTATTTAGATAAAGTGGATAATTGACTTGCTGCCTCGGAGCACATTCTTCGTCACTTCCTTTACATTACGACTGTTTGTTTATTAGCACGGTTTATGCTAATTCCAGTGTTTTGTGAGCTAACACTGGCTGCGTCCTCGTGCAACATACACATAAGCACATAAAATGAATCAGCAAGTGACCCGACCGTCTCTGAACAATATAAAGTAAATTGTGATATGTAATATTATATATATTTTTGTAATAATGGTGAGCAAAACTGGGCTAGTAGCCAATTAGCATGCTAGTCACCGTAACTAGGGTAACCCCAGGATTTCTGAACGCAACATGGTCAAATAGCGATCGAAAGCAGCTACATTGAAACGTTCTCGATCACTCCAAGAGTAAAAAGTGGTTAATTTGCTACCTTTATAACATCAACGTGTAGCCAGGGCTCCATATTTTGTCCACCATCGTGGTCGCGGTTAACTACATCCTCCACCCGCGAAGAATGAATGATCCCCCAGCTTGCTGCACGGGAACGGAAGCGACGTTCAAGTCCGTCGCTGCCGTCTGAAAGAAAAGTTTCACGAGTTTGGGGAAACCCGGAGCGAATTTCTTACTGAGTTAACCTGCGTAAAAATAAGTGTCTCATGGTTTGAGAATTTCTGTGTGAAAATGAGGAAATTTTCAAAATGTATCTGAAATTGTAGGATTAGATGAGAAAAAAGTAATTTCAGCATGTGGGCATTTAGCTTGCGAAAATGTGGAATTTTTTTTTAAGTGTATTTGTTTTTCTCAAATGTAAAAATAAAATGTGGAAGAAGGTGGTAAATATGCAAAAGAACTTCATTTTGGAAGTCAAGTGTGAGAATGTGAAATTTTCAAGAAAATTGGACATATGAGAATGTGGAGGAAACAAATGACTTGTCAACATGTCATAAATTAGTTGAACATTTTAAAGTTTGAATGGTTTAAATAGCTGAATACCCAAGGAATTCTGGAATTTGAGGGAAACAAACAACTTTCATTTCAAATGTATTTTTTTATAAAAAATGTGGAATTGTGAAAAAGTAAACATTTCGGATTTCCCGAATGATGTGAATATTTTGCTATTGGAGTGGTTTGAATCACTTTCAGAAGTGCGGAGGTCTATGAAAGACAAAAAAGCGGTGGAATAATACCAAGTGACAATGAAGTCTGAAGTTTAGGCGTACAAAACATAAAAACATGAGTTATGAACAAATAAACTCATAAAATCATCGTCACATACATTCAAGTCATTTTGATCAAATTACGACCCAACAGCAGGATGAGCATACAGTAGGAAAGCTGAAAAACAAAAAAACAAAACAAAACAAAAACATCAAATTGTTTTGAGTGTTTGTAGGTGTTAATTTATGCGCACGAGACGCATATACAAGAATGTTTGTGTAACACAAAAGTTGACTCTGAAATGTTTGCCTTTGAGAATAATAGAAAGGGCAGAAAAGGGTCCCTTTGTTTCTCCTTACCTCTCAGGTAAGGAGAAACATTGTGTAACGAGAAATGAAATTCATCTTGTGTTGAAATGTTACAACCACCAAAAGAAACGCTGCCCTCAAGTCCAACAGACCAGTTTGGAAATTTGCAGACTGTGCTGCGCTTTTTTTTTTTAAAGGTCTTTCGATCAGCATCCCCAGTGTTCAGTTTGTGATGCCCTGTTGGCGGGCTTTGTTCCTCAAATGGCGCTTGCGCATTCGGATGATCCACTGCACGGTCAGCTTGGCAAAATTGGCTGCCTTGAAGAGAGCCATGAAGACGCCGCAGAGAATGGCCGCCGACGACCACGGGTTTGCTGTCACGATCTGTTTGAATTCCAAAAAGAGAGAAAAGCTTGGGTTTCCACTTAATGGAACAATTCGGCACATCATAATTTAGGATTTGACAGATTAATTGGAAAAATAGAAAAACAATCTACATGTACTATGCACATACACAAAGATTCACCATAAAAGCCCCCTAAAGATGCTCATCTCTCCATGTAAAATACAGAGTTGTACCCTGCCTACCACCCACTGACAGCTGAAATAGGTTCCGGCACGCCCGTGACCCTCGCGAGGATAAGGAATTCAGAAAATCGATGGATTGTTGGATGCATTGGCATCGTCTGGTGTCACCTTGGTGCCACAAAGTGACTCACTAAGCTGCAATAATATTAGTCATTTTTGGCCACCTGGGGGCAATATAATATACACATACATGTAAATAACTCTTCAGTGGGTTACAGTAACAGCAGAGGATAAAGAATATATGCCAGTGACTATTGTGATTGTATGTCTACACTGCATTGTTTGTGTTCAAATATCTGTTGCAAAAAGGGTCACTTATTGATTGTCGATTGGGATTCTATTAGCATTAAGCTAGCCGGGAAATTCCTCAGGCAAATTTGTTTGCTTGTTTTAAAAATAGATAATGTCATTCTCTTTGTTTCACTTTTAGTTTGACAGAAAATATGAACCGGGGGTGACATTAAACAGCTTGAAGGTCTGGAAGACGGGTGTGTTGGGATCTTGAACCTACCAGTTGGATTTCTTGGATAAAGGGATCGCGCCACTCAAAGACGGCAAAGAAAAGCTCGTTGCTCTTTCGGTTTCGGGCCGCTTGTCATTGAATTTGACCACAGCGGACTGAAAGAGAAATCAGTGATCATCAAAAAATAAAAAATACATTCAAAAACACTAACTGTTGAATTTATCTTTAGATTTTGGCCATACAATAGACATAGGCAGTATAAAAGCAACTTAATGAATGAAGTTATAGCCATTATTTTCTTTGAAGTGACACTTTTCTCGGATGTCAAAACATCTCATCTTTGACAGAATTAGATTTGAATCATGACGTATGGAGAGGGTTGTTCGGATATTAGAAGGATGGATGTTTAAAATCCTCGTGGTGTCCGAGCGGTCATTAACTCTCTCAGATGATGATTGAATTGAATGAAGTCAGAGTTCCATCTAGTGGACAAACGGTGTAAAGGCATCCCCAACACGGATGAGACAATTCATCGCAAAACTCTGGCCAATTAGGATTATTTTGAAACGGGCTAGTATTCTGTCAATATTATCGGCAGACTGGTCGTCCCTCCTTACCTCTTGGCGAAACTCCACTGATTGGTCGCTTTTCCCTGATGTCGTCACCAAGGACATCTTGACCCACGTGCGGAAGCCCCCGGAGAAGGTCCACGTGGAGTAGTTCCTCTCACAGTCCCTCATGAACTCAGATTTATTCAAACTGGAGAGTGAGATTTTAAAGGGTCAATAAAGGGCGAATGGCGCCCTGATGGGATCAATCTAATTGGACGCTGAGTAAGGGCTATGATCTTCCTCTTGATTCTGGGATGGATATCTTGCCGCTGAGCTTTGGGCAGAATTCTTTCCATGTTCAGTTTTTCAGGTCACTGGTTTCTGAGTTTAAGATGAAAAGACGTTGACTTCATGACGATCTGGCCTTTGTATAATTCGGAACCAGGACAGTATTGGGTCAACATCATTCTAGCACACAAATCAATCGCATCAATGTGGTGTTTGTATCAGCTAATCAATAGCTAATCAATTTTATAAATCAGCTAATATATAAACAATGATTAACATTCATCAGGTTATCTTTCTGTGAGATGTGTAAGTCAATGAATCAAGTTCAAACTGGAGTCGCAAGTTGAAAAAATCTGATGAAGAGCAATTAGCACGACAAACGGTGCCGTTACCTGTTGTCCAGGTCGCTAAACTTGGCGAACAGCATATACGTGATTGCGCTGAAGTCCTCCTCGGTTTCGTTCTGACTGAACTGCATAAAGATTAACTCCTTGTTGCGGACATCCGACGGTCCTTGCACCACCAGCGCCTTCTTCTGCGACACAAGAACGGTTAGCTTGCTTTTCACAGGAGCGCGCCGTATTTACCACGCACCTTCGTTCGGTTGCTGAAGGGTCCGTAGTAGGTCACCTCCTTGATGACGCAGTCGCCCTCTTGAGGCTTCCCAGGGTCCACCAGGGGCGGGATGTGGTCATGGTTGTGGTGCCGGCAGCTCAGTAGCTGGGCATTGCCGGGATACAGAGCGATACCTATGACGATGGATGTCACAGCTTATCAGCGTAATCCATTGACAGCATGGTAGTGATATTCTCCCAATTGCTGACACCCAATTTAGTGTAAGGCAGAATTGGCAGGGACTCCAGCCCACGCCAGATGCTCATCCTCTGCGCCCAACACTTTGATGCAAACTCTGAATCTTAAATTAATTTAACTATGTTTCATTAGAGCTGGAAAAATGTCAATGTCTAACAGGAAAAAGAGACTGGATTCCCAGCTGGCCTTCGGAATGGGCAAGTACAACCTTATTTCAAAGTATCAGTTACTCAACGAAAGATGCTGATACCAGCCACCGATACTGAAGGCAAAAGCAAAAAAACAAAACAAAAAATCCAATAAAAACTAAAACAAAGCCTTTTCGAGAGAAATTAAAACTTAGAAAGACTAACAAACCTGCTCTAAGAACTAACTTTTAAAACTAACTGATTTAAAAAAATAACAATAACTGTATGGAAAAATCCTGAATTGTAATAACTTTGATACACACCAGGAGGAGAGAAGGCATCCACCTCCTTGTAGGTGACTGACATGACGGGATGGTTGAGTTTGTCCAGGAAGTCGGAGATTGTCTGGTAGGCCAGGAAGGCGGCCACAGTGGTCAGCAGCAGGTAGATGAAGATGAGCACCACCGTGAACACGTTTTTCAGGCACGCCTTGCTGATCCGCTTGGACGGTGTGATGCCTTGAGCATCATCCTCTGAAGAAGTGGGAAAAACACAACCTCTTGCCGAATCGAGATAAACTACAACATGCACAATAGGAACTAACACAATGACTACCCCCCAAAAAATCTGCATAAAAAACAAAGCAACAACTGTCTGTACCTAGCGAAACACTCTCAATGCGCTCCTCGCCGTCTTCCACGACATCTCGGAAAAAATCCGGTGACTGCATTTCTTCGCTGTGGTCATCGTCATCATTGAACTGCGGTATCAAACAACAGCGCGGATAAACACGTTCACTGGATAACAATTAGCATGGATAGTCTCACCCTGAAGCAGCAGCTATATGAACTAACGGTGGGGCAACACATGGAGACAGAAAATATCACAATACGCACAGGCATAGCAAAACGAGTGACAGTGAGTGACGCATCGTTTCGAAATGAGGTTTTGACATAATCAAAAGAAAATGATCTCAGCTTTACAGAACCTATTCAAAAACTCAAAAACAAGTTCAATGGAAGCAAGACTTGCGAAGCTGCTTTGAAGAGGTCCTATGTTTCAATATAACCTCACCTGTTGTGATGTCTTTGTTTGAAATAGCTTTTGATTTCAGCAAATACAACCTCAGAATGCTTCAAATTCAAAGACTATTTTTAGTGCTTTACAACGTATCTTGAAACACTGCTGTGCGTGATAATTTGAAACACCAAATTTTAACAAATTTTATTTTGAAAACTAAATACCGTTATCATTGGGAAGTTGGTTCAAAAACATTGAAATTATTCCATAACAGTCGATCACTTGAAAATTATACTGAGACCCATTTGCACAGACAATCTATTAAAAAATGAGAGAAACCTTTTGCAAAATAATGTGGAACACACACGCGTGTGTGTCAATAAAAGAACGGAATAAACGTCCTTATTTTTTTTTTTAGTCCAGACAGCTCGTTCGGTCAGGAAGCTTCTCTTCCTGCACTTGCATGGGGATCACATGACGTCAAGTGCGCAGGACACACTCACATTCGCTAAAGGATTTACTAAAACTTAAAAACCGCGCACACACCTGACGCGTAAGAAAACGTACAATCAAGCATCTTTGGGTATTTAGGAAAGAGTTGTAAAAATTTGCCTCGTATTTCAATCAACGATTAGACGTAAACGTACCTCTTGATAAGTGCTGTCCTTTCCGAGCATTCCGTAAACTACGCTCCTCTCCCGAAACAGCACTTCTGATGAAGGTTCTCGTCGCGCCCTCAACTTTTAGTCAACATTTTAAAGAAAAACGGGCAAAAAACGAGACTATGTGGACAAATAAACAAAAATATGAGGTTTTCCAAAAACGATAAAGGACCATCTCATGACACGAAGGGACGCAAAAAGATCAGAAAAAAAGTTCGCGTCCGGGGTTGCTTCTTTCCTTGTCCCACCTCGCTTGCCTGACGTTGTCTTCGTCGACTCTGAGGGAAAAAGGCAACGCCAGTTTTGTCGGCGTGAATGACGAAATGAAAGGGCGGAAGGGGCTTAGTTGTGGCCCCAAGTTATTCTATTCTGGATTTCATATACTAATTTGTCGACACGAAATTCCAATATGTGGTTTTAACATCATTCTCATGAAAATTCGGACGCCGGGATTTCAAATGGAGCGCACCTTTCCTCGACAATGCGACGGCGATAACCTCT
This sequence comes from Hippocampus mohnikei, assembly GCA_026261675.1. NCBI lineage: Eukaryota > Metazoa > Chordata > Actinopteri > Syngnathiformes > Syngnathidae > Hippocampus > Hippocampus mohnikei. The sequence goes on from JAKGUB010000521.1 coordinate 4,552,099, forward strand.
CCCTCGCCTCTTCGCGACAGTTGCGCTCGATTTGCTGACCAACTTGTCCAGCCACGCCGCCGTTTATTTGTACAGTACAGTAGTTTGTGTGAACACACGACACTTACTTTGTGGCCACAAAGTGATGTTATTAGCTTGTTATACCTATTCTGTGGTCACTATTTAATTCTCCAAACGCCAATGTCACGTCTGTGGCTGAGCGGAAAACATGTTCTTTTTATTAAATATAAAAATGCACCCAGTTTGGCCACAATATAAGGAACACCTGATTCCCACTATGGAACTTGGCATTTGAACAGGGGTGTGTTGACTTTTTATATTAATTCGGTTACATTTTTATGTAACGCACTTTGCTTCAGATGCCATTATTTTTAAATTGAATAGTGTGGCTGTAACTAGCGGTTTCTAATATTTTGAATCGCCACGGCAGTTATATAAGGTAAAAATGATAAATTCCACTTCTAATGTAATATGTATAAATATGCATCAACAATTGTGTATTTAAATTCTACACGGTGTAAATGTACTTTGTGGTCAAAATCATCAGTATGCAGTATGACTTGAAATGCAGTGGGGCCTCAACTTGACAGGTTGATTTTTGCAACATTAACTTGGTATTTCCTTGAAACGAAAAGGTTAATATTTGAGACTATTTCCTAAAACCTCAGATACTTATTACTACGAATTTCTCACAACAGTTCCCAAAATTTATTGAGCAAAGACATACAGTAGTTTCCTAAAGAAAAATCTTGCACCGCACCACTGTACAAAAAATGGATTCTCATACAGGAACCTCTATGGAATTGTGAAAATTGCAATCTTTTTATTTTTGGAAAAAAAAACAAAATAAAATAAAGCAGTAAGTACATACAGTGAGCTTCCAATTCCAATGAAAATGGATTGCTCATGAGCTAAAATCCCAACAAACTGCAAACCATTAGATGCTAAAACAAGATAGTGGCAGACAACATATTTACAACGAGAAAAGCAGCAGTCCAAAAAACATTATGTCATCAACAGGCCTCGCCGTGCACACAGTAAGTTGGACTTCTTTGCTTTGCGCTCTTCAGCTTGTTTGGCTTGTCTCTCCTCCTGCAAATTCCACAAAACAGAATCAGAATCAGAATGCACCTCAAAGTAGTGAGATAAATCACCTGAAGATATTTTACAGCAGTGTACATCACGACAAATTGTAATTAATTGTATATTATCAAGACGGGATATATTAATTTCATATAATTTCCTCCATTTCCCTACTTGCATTTTTGAATTTCAAAAGAATATGAAAGCTCCATGTTTTGCCATTCGTGATTCCACCGCTTTCACTAATGGTTTAAACATTTTTTCCGCCCTACTATAGTATCCTGTTGAACTTGAAGCTGAAGGCTCAAATCTCTAAATACACTTCCCCCTGAAACATTGATCATCTATTTAGAAAAGATTAATGTCCACGCGTTGTGTCGAACCAAAAACATTACATGAAAATTATAATCTGTACCTCTTTCTGTGTTTTTTTTAAATTATTTTCTTTCTTCACGACTCAGTCTCGACGCTTTGACTGTGCGACCGACCATTCGCTTCGTACTGTGTGTTTGTTTGTGTGTGTGTTGTGCTCCGAGAAGAGCAACACAAAACACCAGACAAATATGAAGACTCTTTATGAAGGCTATATTTAATAATACACATAAAAAAGAGAGACCAAGATAAGTAATGTAATTAAAAACTTTTTCCAACACTGTGACCAACATTATTGAAACATTTGAAATATTTTTGAGGGGAAGTGAAAACAAACAGCATAGATATCCCGCTTGCATAAGTGTGCACACCCTCTATAACTGGAGTTATCGTTGCATTTGAAATGAACCAATCGCCTCTAAATTCATGTTAAAGTCACCACACCATTGAAAGTCAAGCCACTGATTACACCAGGCGGCCCGGTAGTCCAGTGGTTAGCACGTTGGCTTCACAGTGCAGTGCAGTGCCGGGTTCGATTCCAGCTCCGGCCTCCCTGTGTGGAGTTTGCATGTTCTCCCCGGGCTTGCGTGGGTTTTCTCCGGGTGCTCCAGTTTCCTCCCACATTCCAAAGACATGCATGGCAGGCTTATTGAGCACTCTGAATTGTCCCTAGGTGTGAGCGTGGATGGTTGTTCGTCTCTGTGTGCCCTGCGATTGGCTGACAACTGATTCAGGGTGTCCCCTGCCTACTGCCCAAAGACAGCTGCTCCAGCACCCCTAGTGAGGATCAAGCGGTATGGAAGATGAATGAATGAATGAATGAATGAATGAATGAATGAATGATTACCCCAAATGACATTTAGATATTCTTGTGGGCTTTTCCAGACATTTTTCATCAGTTCATTCAAAAACTCATATAAACTCACTATATCTGATTAGGGGGTAAGGATGTGTCAGACTTTCTGCATGCCCAAATCTTCAGTGATAATCTTCCAAACATTGTCCCGGTTCAGGCCTAGCTCATTTGCGATCAATCGAACAGTCAACCGACGATCGCCAAGCAGCATCTGCCGGACGCGCTCCACATTGGCCTCAGTCCTGCTAGTTGAAGGCCTTCCGCTCCTGGGGTTGTCTTCCACGTCCTCGCGTCCCTCTTTAAACCTCTTGCACCACTCAAAAACACGTGAGCGTGACATCGTCTCATCACCGTACACTTGCTGCAACAATCCCAATGCTTCAGATGGACTTTTCCCCAACCGGACCAGAAACTTCAAGTTTGTTCGTTGCTCCGTGCTCAATGCTTGACGACCTGACAATACAAAAACACTCAAGCCCATATATTCTTTCTCCTTTGTGAAAAACGACTAATGCTGTTGCAGTTGACACATGACAAGTTTTCCCAAAAATGACAATCTATCAGAATGCTTGAAGTCAAGGTGGAAGGGTCACTTCAACCTGAGTACAATGCACCAAGAATATTGAAAAATTAGACATAGCTCTGGACAATATGGCTAAAAAAAACAAAAACAACAAAATCACATTTGTTTCACATCACCCAAACTTGATTATAAACACAAGTTTTTAATATCGTTTTTAAACTGAGAGTTGTAAAGCATCGGAACGCCCCCAAAAAAATTAGATTGTTCCACTCTGTTTTGTTGTCTTTTAAACTCTACAATTGTTTCATATTATTCATATATAATGGCCTCCCCTCTAAAACACATCTGCAATCAAGTAAATGAATTGCCCAGCCACTATTCTGTGAAACACATTACCTTGGAACCCAAAAAACATGCATTATGTTGATGATGAATTTATAAAGTGCTAATGACCTGCTTCATCCTTGGCGTCGTTCCGCAGTTGACTACTCATGTCTGAAGACCTGCAAATCACCTCTTTGGATTCGTCTGCCTTTACCTCAGTATTGACGTGGGCCTCCGTCTCTTCTGTCTAAATAACAAAACAGAAACATCAAAATCAATGAGAAGTCCGCACTACTTTTTTAACTACTTTGCCGCGCCGAAATGATTGAATGAACACATGATTCAAAAGTTTACCTTGTCTTTCTCAGTGTCCATTTGTCGCTCAAAATGCTTCTTAATAGCTTCCAACAACTTGTCGGTCTAGCATATAGCGGTTAGACGAGACATTTTGTAAAGAAAACATAATGAACTTGCAGTGTGAAGCTAAATGTTAGCGCGTAGGAATTGTTCCCCTTGCCTTCATATTTGCCTTGAGACCAAGCTGCTTCGCGAGACCGCGTAACTCCGCATATTTCATGGAATCCAAGTCCATAGTTTTGTCTGCTTAAAAAGTGGGGGAAAGTTAGCAGAAAGTCACACACAGTGCCCCGATCGGACATCGACCATTAGAATTTATTTGTCTTTGACTCTTTATAGGTTCAACATTACGACTCAGATTCTTTTATCTAATTTGAATCACGATTGGCAACCAGCGTTCAGATGCATTACCGCCACCTACCGGACTGGAGTGTGAATAAATCGCAATTGAAAATACAGTACAGTACTGCCGTCCCGAGAAGATTCTCAATATTAAAGTTTAACTCACCCAGTAATTTGTTATACTAAAACATATTCCATACTATACAAATGTTAAGCCTGCTATCAGAGATGTGCGTCAAATTCCTAGGCCTTTTTATGACGTTACTGTAGTTATTTTCTGTTTTCCTCTCTATTAGTGTCGTTTTGTACCGTTAACAATACAGTATGTCATTTACCCACAAAGTCTCGGTCTTTAAAATCTCTGTAAATTGGAAATTATTATTGAATTTGACACAACCACAGAGAAAAATCGTTCACTACCTTGCCAAATTTGAGAATTTTTTTTTTACATTTTCTTTTTCATCCAACCATTCATCCCCAATTATAACGTACGATGCATGATAATTAGGAATTATTATTCACAAATAACAGCTATTAGAATATCGATTAGAACGAAAATACAAGGTATTGTACTTATATTTTTATTGTTTTCAACTAAACGTAATTCACATCTCTCTGAGGGAAGTACTGTATTCTTCAGTCATAAAATGAACATAAAGCGGCATGAGGGCATCCATAAAATGAACATAAATCGACATGAGGGAATCCGAGGGCTATGATTGGCGGAAAACAACATTCGGCGTGTGCGTGATGACGCCATCGCGTGGCGCCCCAAAGAAGTCGTGCTGCTCTATGGCCATCCCGGCCAAGAAGTCGAAGTGACCGGTGGCAACATTTAGCCCACTGACACGAGAGTTATAGGGGGCTTTAAATGCACCTCCGGAAATGTACGCCTAAGTGTCCGCGCGGCATTATTCACGCCTACGGAGCTGACATAAATCCACCAAAAAGTTGTGACCATACCCGAGGACGCGCCGAAATTCCGGGTAAGCTGTTTGAACGGAGCTAACGCGGCTAACTGTGGGGGGGCTAACAGGTGTAGCATGCTAGTTGGCTTTAGCCGTGTTGTTTTTCATTTGGCCGGCAAACTTCTCCATCTTGACTTTTTATAGCCGTCTTTTTTTGTGGAAATACCGTTATGTTACCAAGCATAAAGTAACCTCCAAGTGTTGTCATTGTAAATACTATTGTCTGATTCGGTTAAATTGTTTTTTTGCGTTGGTGCGGCCGGGTCGTTTTGAGCTCGCTTTTTGCTCCATTTGTACACAAATGTGAACACCAGCCCTCGTGTGGGGGATTATGGTATTAATCCTGGGCTGTTCATTTCACAAAACCCGCTGGTTTCCCAATAAAGCCACAAGAGGTGGAGGAGGGTCAGCCTGGAAGAACAGCCGAGTTTCCATGTAACCAAATAGCGGCGTTGCGACATGTTACCCGGTCCCTTTCGTAAACACGACCGGGCAGCCGCTCTGTGTTTATGGAACACACGTGTACGTCTGTGCAATATGTTGACGAGGTGTGTTATTGAAATCACATGAGCTATTGCAGAGGTGTTGGGTAACGAGGCAAATTTGGTTATTTTATATCTGTCTGTCTATCTATCTATCTATCTATCTATCTATCTATCTATCTATCTATCTATCTATCTATCTATCTATCTATCTATCTATCTATCTACGTGTATTTGTGTGTGTGTGTGTGTATATATATATATATATATATGTATACACGTGTGTGGGTGCGTGTTTTGTACTTGTATATGATACACACGCGCACACACAGCGGCAGAATAATTTAATCCAAATTTCCTTCCATTAAAAAAAAAAACTCAGTAAATTTAAAATATTTCAGTTTTCGATTCCTTTTCCTGAAACTGTTCTTTTGGTTTGAGTGACTGCTGTAATTCATAAAAGCTTATAAAAAAAGATCATATTGGCATACCTTTATTTAATTTAGGCCAAACAAAAAAGATAGTGTGTTTCCGGTAACATGACATTTCAGCATAGGGTCGGTAGGCCCCATCCCCGCTCGTTGCCAAAGGTGGCGAGAGAGTTGGGTAACTGGCGGCTGGGTGTTAGGTTCCGAGGTCGGCCGGGTTGCGATGGCACCGGTGGGTAGAGGTCCCCGAGGCCGCCGCGGCCCGGCCTGGACTAGAATTGCGTAGACTAGGCGGACGGTGCATCGACGAGCATGCGGGTCGGCGGGGTGGGCGGTCGGGGAACGCCGACGGGCGCCTCCGCCACCTATTCAGTTTTCACCCCGCTCAGGACTCAGGGGGCCGGCCGGGGCCGGGGCGCGCCGCCGCCTCCGCCGTCCTCCTCCGCCGTCCTCCTCCGCCGTCGGTTTTTACTCGGCCCGTAGTGCTCATCAAATAGTTCGCTGAATTTTTTTCGATACATCAATTGATGCTATTTTCTTAACGTTACGGTGCGAGCATGCGACTGTCACAGAAAACGCGGTTTAAACTGTCGTCGGAGATTGCGGCCGCCGCCACGATTCAATGTTGTTGACAGACGTCAGGGCAAACGACGCTCGCGCTTAATGTGAATATCGCGAATTTGCACCGATGTAAACCCTCTCCACAAAAATGTAGAGGGTTGTTTTAAAGAAATGCCGACCGTAAAGTTTTTTTTCGACGGAGAAATTCTCGGTCGGTCGGGTTACTGGAAACACACTACTTTTTTTTCTCCGCCTTACCTTTATTTATTTTACCTTTTTAAGTTTTATTATACTCATGCAGGTTTTCAGAAATATTTTTTGTTTTTATTTTTATCCCCCCAACTATATCAAACAGTATAAATGTTTTCTTCACATTAAAAATGTGTTTGTGTTACAAGAAAATATATTTCAGTTTTTCTTTCTGTCTTCCAAAATTCTGAAATGTTTTGTTTTCAGGTCATATATTTAAGAAGGAAGTGTTTTAAACAAATATTCGCAACTAAAGTATGTTTTTGAAATACTTTATTTTTAAAGTGTTTTTTTCCCCATGCTTTTTTTTTTCTTGAAAGTTTTCTTTAATCAAACACTTTCAGAGATCATTTAAGAAACAATATGTTATATCCAAAACATTCAATAATTTCTGATTTTGTTGTATTTTTCATTCCCCCCAAAAAAATATTTCAAAATCTCGACCATCAAATGTGACCTTGAGATGCGAATGATGTCATTTTGTGCATTCCAGGGTTGTTCCCCATCTCCATTCAGAGAAGATGGAAGGTCTGCACCCGCACTGCCTTAAATGCATCAACCGGCGGTGCATGATGCGGCCAGAGGCGGGCCTATCATGTGACCTCATCGGTTGCCCGCTAGTGTGTGGCGCCGTCTTCCACGCATGCAAGCTGCCCGAGCACCGTCTGCTGTGTCCGTACGAACGACTACCGTGCCTTAACAGCGGTTTTGGCTGCCCTTTCGCCGTGGCCCGGGCCAAGATGGCGCAGCACCTGGAGATCTGCCCTGCCAGCATCGTGTGCTGCACCATGGAGTGGAACCGCTGGCCTGTCAGCTACGCGGACCGCAAGTCCTATGAGAACCTGAGCCGGGACTTTGACGAGGTGGAGCAGCTGGACATGGCGCTGGCTCTGCAGGTACAGTTGTAAAATTCCGGGAATATGAGCGATGGATTGATGATTTCTTCGTTCACCAGGAAAATTCACTGTGCTAAGTAGTCTCTACTTGGGGAAAGGCAAAGCAGGCTTGCTGAATTACAGTGAACCTGCCTTTTGCGGGGGCATGGGGACTAGGGGTGAACGATTTTGAAAAATAATCTTGTTGCGACTTAATACCACCCCGCCCCTCACATTAAACTACAGAGAATTAAGCATTGCACATTTAAACAACAAAATGTTCAACAAAACTGTGTAGTGGCAAAAGTCTTCTAGCATAATGCTGACATATAATGCGAAATGCTATAGATGTGTTTACGAAAATTAGCAACTCTTCTATGTGAGAACTCCGATTACGGCAGCCTAGTCGGGGACCTTTTCTGCCTCTCTGAATTAAGGCATTCCCATATATGATTAAAAAAAACAAACAATTAAAACAGTGGGAGTGCGAAAGAGAAACCATGATACAGCGGGGGGGGGTTCAATAATTCCACAACATCATTCCACTTGGAAATTGAGTGGAATCCTTCCGGAAATTTGCAGAAAATTTTGCGCCCCTTTGCAACTGTACCTGCAGGATCAGCGCATGCTCCTGGAATCCCTCAAGGTCACCACCACCGTGTCCAAAGACAGCAAGGCGGACAACAACAAAATGGCCATGGCTCCCGATGGTGAAGCCGCCAACGGGGCGGTGGAGATGGAGGAGGAGCCGTACAGCGACTTGTACCGAGCCTCGGTGGAGACAAGCCGCAGCTTGGTGGCGGCCTTGGACATCCTCACGCAATCCAAGGGCGTCGTGGGTCTGAACGGGGAAAGCGGCGGCGCGGGGAGGAATGTGGACATGGGCGAAAGCGACTCGGACTCCGAGTGCGAGCTGGGGGCGGTGGGCGGCGCGGACGAAGACGACGGCGCTCTCGCTTGGCCGGAGGAGGATGAAGATTTTGTGGAATTGTTTTTCGAGGGCAAGGAAGACTCCATCAAAGACCCGGCGGAGGAGGAGTCCCTGGAGCCCGTGTGGTCCCAGGCGCCTCGGGACTTTGTGCCGGCCATCTTGCCGGCCATCTTGCCGGACCCCCAGGCGGAACCACTGGCCGCGCCCATCCCCTTCCTCTTGTCAGACCAAGTAAGGAACAACTTTTTGCACCAGCTCCCCACCGAGCTCAGGTACCGCTGCCTGGAGCGCAAACTCCAGAACGTGGAGGTTCTGCGCGGCATCAGCATGTTTACTTTCAACGGCCGCCGTGCACTGCTCTCGGACCCGTACCTCTTCCGCGCCAAGATGGAAGACAAGTCGGTGGACACGTCGGACCTGGAGGTGGCCGACGACCCGATGGGCCTGCACGGATCGACCTGATCACGGCCGCCTTGCTCTTCTGTCTGGGCGACTCGCCGGGTGGGCGCGGCATCTCCGACAGCCGCTTCGTGGATGGCTACCACATCGACTTCGGCACGCAGACCTTCTCCTTCCCCTCCGCCATCCTGGCCACCAACACCATGGTGGGCGACATTGCGTCGGCGTCGGCGTGCGATCACGCCAGCCCGCAGCTGTCCAACCCCAGCCCGTTCCACACGCTGCGCCTGGACCTGGTGCTGGAGTGCGTGGCGCGCTACCAAACCAAGCAACGCTCCATGTTCACCTTCGTGTGCGGCCAGCTGTTCCGCCGCGACGAGTTCTCCTCGCACTTCAAGAACGTCCACGGCGACATCCACGCTGGGCTCAACGGCTGGATGGAACAACGCTGCCCCCTGGCATACTACGGTTGCACCTACTCACAGAGGCGCTTCTGCCCGTCGGTGCAGGGGTTCCGCATCATCCATGACCGGCACCTGGGCTCTTTCGGCGTGCAGCCGGGCCTCCCCGCCAAAAGCGCAGACAAGCTCCAGAAGAGCGCCCGCCCGCACCTGGGCTCCAAGTGCGACCAGCTTAGCGGTCTTCCCTTCGAGGTGCTGCAGCACGTAGCCAGCTTCCTGGACAGTTTCAGCTTGTGCCAGCTGTCGCGGACGTCACGCACCATGAGGGACGTGTGCGCCAGCCTCCTCCAGATGCGCGGCATGGTCGTCCTGCTGTGGGAGAAGAAACGGCGGGAGGATGGCTCGCAGTCCTGGCAGATCACAGACAAGGTTGGTGTTGCCTCCCTGTATTCTTATCACTGATTTTGTTTGCCCGATTAGATTCTAGGTCTGAAGTTTAATTAATCGAATTCAAATTGGTTTTATCAATTCTCCATCTTCTTTTGTAGTGATGCCCTTTTTTTCCCCCTCACAGGTGTGGCGCTTCAGCACGGCCTTTGGCACGGTGAACGAGTGGAAGTTCGCCAACATCACCAGCATGGCGGACCACCTGAAGAAGTGCAAGTTCAACACGGTGGCGCGACGCGAGGAGGCCATCCCGCTGCCTTGCATGTGCTTCACCCGCGAGTTGACCAAGGAGGGCCGCTGTTTACGCTCTGTGCTCAAGCCCGTGGCCTAAACTAAGTTCTCTTCTGCCGTTGGAAAGCCGTTTGACTCATTATTCTATATCCTTGATTTCCCATCTTAACTCATTCACTGCCATTGCCGTCGATACGCCGACGGTAGTTAGAATCTGAACGTTCACTGCTATTGACGTCGACGGATGTCAACAGTGTAGCACTTTATATTTTTGATGAGTCCAGTTCTTGAGGGATTTTGTTGGAGATAATTGGCGCAGTTTGCAAGTCGGACAAGTTTAAGTCTTTTACACACATACAGAGCACATATACGACGAGTGTGAGCAGAGTACGTGCCGCAGAAGTGTGTGATTCGTGATCGCGACAAAATACGACGGAGGTCTTGGAGTGAATGATGAGGATAACTAAAAACAAACAAACAAAAAACACTAAACAATATGGCTGCCGGTACACGTCTATTGGTCAATAAAATTTTATTTTTTATCACAAAAGCCATTCGCAAATGTTCTAGTTGTTTTATTGAAGGAAACCACTGTTCAGGTATTGGAGGTGCCACTAAAGCAAGAATATTGCAGTCAAAGTCACTTTTCGCCCTGATATGTTTCTTTCTACAGTGGCGATAATTAGCCAAACGCATATACCGTGCTAGCAACACTAAGCTAGCATTAGCACTGCACACAAACTGACGTTAGCCGTGGCTGCCACAATAGTAGCATGACTTATTTGAAATTGGGTGTCTTTAGAACACTAAAAGGTCCGTTTCAAGCTTTATTTTGCGGAATGTACAATAAATAAAACAAAAAGACGTAAACGTACCTGTCGAGCGGAAATATTGTTAATGCTGGGTCTTCTGCTACTGTTAGGGTGACACAGAGTTTTAACAAAATGTTTTAAAATCGTAAACCCCACTTCACGATGGATATCAAATAAATGCTCAAGTGGCTCATGGAAAGCTGTTCCAGGATTTATCCAGTATCCCTGACAATTGTTCTACTTGTGCGCTGAATTATCTGAATTATCTCCTTAGTGGGGACAGAGTGTACTGGTACTGTAAATGGAATTTAATCTGAATTGCAAGGATGTAGAATAAAAGCGCAAATGGCTTTCCATACTCAAGTGTTTACAGAAAAAAAAAACATCTTGAACTACTCCTCCTTTTCCTAAAAAACGAGCACATCCACAACCACGCCACTGTTGTGTCAATAATCTCATGCTCTGATGTTTATTTTTATAGCACGCAAAAAACAGTACTGTGCTTACGCCGTCTGCGGAGGATGTAAGTGTCGTAGCTTTATTTCTATACAGCAACACCGACCAAACATCTGTGTTAGCAAAATATTTTGACGTGGTCAAAAACACTTTCACATCTGCAAAGTTACCTCGAAGCTAATTGCGCTGGCACGCTAAGCTAAGGCGAGGAGCCGGCCACCTTTGGCAGTCTTTAATCTGAAAATGTAGCAAGTGAATGTAAACCATCAGAGTGTTTTGAAAAGGTGAGCGTCAGGGGAAGAATATAAAAGAAGCACCCGCAGGCACGGGACCTTGAATCAGAATGAACCTCGCTGGAGTACTGTAGCACAATAAAAGAGTTAGCAGGAGCACAATGTTTCACATGATGTCTTTGAAGTTGGAAAGAAAGAACAAAAGGTAAAGTGAGATTGATGATATTTCACCATCGTAATTATGAAGTTTAAAAAAAAAAATCGGGTTAGGAGGTGAAAAGAAATACTTCTGTGATTAAAACAAAAATGTCTGGAGAAATTGTGGGTTCAAAAGAAATCAAATATTTTACTTTTTTTGCAGGGTTGGTTAACATTTGGTCTGGGAGAATTTTAAAAATCTTTCTCGGATGATGTTCTGAAATATGTTTCCCTTTACTTTTGACCCAGTATTTAAGAAACCCATGAGAATTTTTGGTGGGTGCTTAGAAAGGAAAACACGACGAAGCAAAAACGTCAAATGTATTTGTCAGCCCCCACACTTAATATCTTTGAATGAAATTCTGATTTATTTTTTTTTTTTTTTAACCAAAGTATCTAATAAATATTGCCACAATTGTTCTTTTAATGTTAAATTGCGGACAAAAACTTTTCTGGCTTTTTTTTTTCTTTTCTAAAAATCATCTGAAATCTGTTTCTAATTTCATCCCACAGTTTTCAGATATTAGTCCCCTACTAACTCAATTGAGAATGATTGGCTAAGTTAAAAAAAGTTTTAATCTCACTTTACGTTTTATGTTAGCTTTAGCGGATAGCGGGAGTCGACGCTCATGAAAAGAGTGGGAGAAGGCCATTTTGCATATTTGCTCTTCAAGAGGCCTCAGTATTAAATATAGCGTAGCTGTGTGTTGCAGTGTTGACATGAACAGATTTACTGTCTGATTTTAAGAACTACTTTGATTGAGGATTGTGAGTGAGAAATGAAAAAGATGTTTTATATGTCAAAATCTCACGAAGGAGCGCCTTTTATGTTTTTTGTTTTTGTTTTTTTTATACTCCTCCTGGTACACTGAAAGCTGCCTCCGTAACATCCAGATGAGTATTTTTATTTTTGTGAATTATAGATTTGCACTTGAAGCATGTACTGTAAAATGTTTTGTTATTATGCATGTGGATTGTCGAGTTGTTTTGTAGAATGTCGCTTTCGGGCGGGAAGCCTGTCATCCCCCCCAATATCAACGCACCACCAAATCATGTTTCATTATTCAATTGATGTTTTAATTTGCTAAAACACAAAAAAACCCTCTAAATTAGGATTCGATCATTGATCAAAATAGTTGATTTTTTGTTGTTGTTAAATCTGATTTTAAGTACTAGAAAACACGCATTAGAAAACATAAATAAGACTTCTAATGTGAACGCAGAGCATCTGTGATGTGATACGCTTGCGTCCCAAGCATCAAGCAGAGTGAGCTACACCAAAATAACGTTGGCGCAGTGTTAGGAAGTGAATATCTTCCCCAGTGTAGGGGCTCATTTTAACATCTCATTCCGCCAGAGGAGGGAGGAGGTAGAAATATTTTGGGGATTTGAAGGGGATATTAACAGCAACCCGCCAGGCTTGTCGTTCTCTCTCCCCCATGTTGATTATTGCTGTCTGGTCTGTGTTCCTCTAAACGGGTTCTAACTGGGAAGTAAATTCCCTGTGTGTTTCTTGCCTCGATCGCCGTAATTTAATGGAGACGTCTACTAAAGATGCCATCACGTCATTGCCGCGCATAACAAATGAAGCGTCTGCATGACTGAATTTCGACCATCACCACAAATGTCTACTTCATACTTCATGTTTCAAGTGGGATTACATTTACTGCCCCCCCCAAAACAAAACAAAAAATAAAGTGACCATATTTGGGGAGACGGGGTTTCCACCCGACAGCGACAAATGCATTAATATAGTATTCGGTTCTCAGGCACAGTGCGATGTTAAAGCGTGTTTGTGTGTGTGTGTGTGTGGACCTCCATTTTGTTTTTTTGTTTTTGTTTTTTTAAACGTGTGAACCTCCATTTTGTTTTTATTTGTATTTGTTCTCACTGGTGTTCTCAAAGCCTTTGTTTTCACTCCAGCTGTGAAGTGTGCTTTCACCGCAGGTTGCCACCTTTTGAAGCGTTTCAATACGAACAATAAAGAGGCTTTGCAATGCAGTTCTTACCCTGTGATGGGCGTTCTTGTGTTTATGAAGCAATGGCGCACCGAGCAGTGGGAAAGTGCCATCCTCTGGATTGTTCAAAATAAGAAATACTGTGCATTCTTGTCATTCACATTTTTCAGAAATATTTGTTTTTCTTGTCATGAAAAAAAATAGATGTACAGTATACATGTTTAGTTTGAACCAAGATTCATAGAAAATATTAGATTTTTAAATATATTTTTTGCAGAAATGTCTTTTTTTTCTCTTTTTTGACTACTTTTCATATTTTCTAATGGAATATTTTTCAGCAAATATTTTATATTCCCAACATTTTCAACTTCTAAAAAATTTTACTTGACAATCCGAAAATATTTTTACAATTGGCTTTCTCATGCCCCAAAAATCTTAAATGGTTTTGGAAAATGTTTTTTTTCCTGTGATTTTCCAAACGAATTTTCGTAATTAAAATTTTTTTTTTATTACAGTACGTATTTTAAATTTGAAACCTTTATCCTGACTCGACACTCTTATTAGAATCCACCCAAAGCCTTAATTTGAGAACCTAATTTGAAACCCTACCCCTAGCTTGAAACTCTTAACACGACTCTTCTTTGAAACCAACAAGCTCTTCTTTGAAACCAACTATGAAACCAAATCCTGACAACTAACTAACTTTACTAACTTTGAAACCTTAATCAAGACTTGAAACCCTAATTGGAAACCTTCACATGGCGACAAATGAGGCATAGTGCAAAAAATAGATACGATCCCCATTTATTTCCCTGTGGAGGACGATGGCAATTTGTGTCCGAGGCTTGCCTCGTTCACTTCAGTGGCAGCAGGGAAAACAACAGCAGAAGATCTTCTTGCAAGGGTTCGCCTTCTTGTACCTGATCGCCTGCCGCACGTGGTTGTCGGCGGCAACCACGTAGTCCCGGGTCCTGCGCACGTTGGCCTCGATGAGATCCGCCTTGCAGCCTTGCTCCTCGGCAAGCAGCGCCACCTGGAAGAAGAGGTCGCGCACGTCCCGTATGCGGCCCTCCAGCTCCTCCAGCTGGCGCCGGCGGCTCTCGATCTCGCTCAGCGCCGAGCGGGCGCCGCGCATGTCCGATGTCATTAGCAGGCCGTTCCCCGCAAACACGTCCCACTTCCCCGTCTCCATCATCTCCTCGATCTGACCCAGGCTCATCTCCATCCCCACGATGGCCGCCTGCCGCTGGATGCGCGTCTTGCAGTTCTCCCGCTGCTCCATCTCGGCGCGGTTATACTCCGACATGGCCCGGTGGAAGCTCCCGGTCAACGCGGCGTGCTGGCACCGGGCCACCCGGGCCACCACCGAGGAGTCTCCGTGCAGCCGGGCCAGCTCCTCGCTCAGGTCTCCCAGCTTCACCAGCCGGCCTATGAGCGCCTCGCCGCGAGTCTTGACGGCGCGCCCCAGAACGTTGGCGTCCCGCTTGATGCTGCTGAAGCGCCGCACTGAGGTGAGGAAGCGACTGCTCTCCTCGCCCAGACGCTTGACGTCCATGGTGAGGAGCAGGAGCTCCTTCCTGGTGGCCTGGACCTCCCTGTGGATGCCCTCCATCACCTTCTCGCTGCCAAAAAGCGGCACGGTCAACTCATCCTGCAGCGGGATCGCCCACTTGTCCTCCAGGCTGTACGGAACCATCTCCGGTGGCTTGGAGACGGCGGCGGCGCGAAGCTCGCTCAGTCTGTCGATCATCTTGGTTCTGCGTGAGAATTCGGCAAAGAAATTGTTTTCTTGGAAGAGCTGTGCTTCAACAAGGACTAAGGCCTATAGTCCAAGATCTTCAAGACTATTTCTGCTTGCACTAAACCTTAGGACGCCCCTCCTAAATCACAAATACATACGTGCAGGGTCACGTCGATATAAATATTGGGACACGGATGCAATTCTCATCTTCAAAACTGTTTGGTTGCTTTCACAGTATGTTTTGGGGCATTGTCCATCTGCACTGTGAAGCGCTGCGCAACGAGTCCTAAAGCATTTGGCCGGACATGAGCTCATCCGAAACACTTCAAAATTTATGGCCCTGACTGTTAAACTGTTTATTTGGGATATTATGTAATTTACGACATGTTGAATAAAGACAGAAATGTGACTTTATTCAAATGGAGCAAGTTGGGTAGGAATGGCCAATGTTGTGTATGTTTGGGGTCTTGTTCGTTCAAGCACGTTGTAAACATTTCTGTACAGCACACCGGTTGTTTCCGGTGACAAATGCTGAGTAATTGTGAGCATGGGTTGCAAAGGAAACTGGCGTCTTATTTGATGACTTGATTACTAAACGGGACTTCCTCAATCTGCTCATACTATTTATTCCATCATTCCTTTTCCCGAGTTTTAAGCCCTGTCTTGAAACGCTCACCCTTATCTGCAGCCCCAACGTGAAACGATAACCCCGGTTTGCAACCCCTGGTGCCTCGTTTTGCGTTTTTTAGATTCTTTTCTAAAATTGTGACGTCATCTGATAGTAGTAGAAATAAGAATCAGCATTACCGTTATAATGACTTAGGTCACCTGGTGTAAATCGAAACCGGAATTTCTATCTATCGATCTATTTATCCATCCATCTTTCTCTATCGTACATACGGTATATTTCTATCTGCCCCTCTGTCTCTCTCTTTTCTCGAGCTATCTCTATCCATCGTGTATATAAGTTTCTATGTATCATCTGTATATTTCTGTTGTCTATCGACTTTTACCGACCTTCTGCATCAACTGTATATGTTATCGATCCGTGTGTAATTTTCTAGTTTCGTTATTTATCATCCATCGCTATATATCGTATATTTCTATCTTACGTATCTTTCCACTGGTTATCCATCCATCTCTCTCAATTTACCTATCGTGTATATTTTTGTCTTATCTATCCATTCATAGCTATCAAATATATATATTCACCATACATTTCTAACTTGTAACCTGTATCGATCGTAAATGTCCACCTTTCTCTCTCCGGTCTGAGTAATAAGTAGTAGAAAGGAGTCTTTTTTTTTTTTAAAGCAGATTCTGATTTCAATGACAATAAAGACGACTTCTAATGCCCTTACCTTGTTCTCAGCAGCAAGTCACTCGGCGTTGGTTTCCTCTTTTTGTAAATTCCGTTAGACGCGAGCGCGTTTCAACAGTGATGCGGAAGATGAACCCAGACTTTATTTTTAGAAAATACAACACTTTGTAGACAGCGGCGGTTGTTTGAAAGTGCTCGATAAATGCAGTTGAGTCCGAGTCTTGGTGCTTTAGTTGAAACATGCCATCGCATTCCCCTGCGATGAATTAAACGGCAACCGGACGTGTCATCACCATCGAATCGCATCACTGAAAAAAATCAATATTTTCTTTTAAAGGGAAAAAAAAAAGTTGAACATGTCTTCTTTTGACGACCGACAGGGGGCGACAAACCCTGCTTGATTCATACTAAATGGCCGCTTCATGAGGTACAATCTAAAGATACAATTAACGCGATCAAATAAACGATTAAAAAAAGTACTGTACAGAAGACCCGTGTTTATAAGACGGTTTAAAATTAGGATTGGTGTATCGAGCAGGGGTTTGGAGCAATGGTTATGCTTTGAAATGTGTGTTTCAAGTCTGGGTTCGAATTCTAAGTTGTAAACGTTTCAAATTAAGGGTTTGGGTTTTGAACAAGAGTTGAGCTTTCAATGTCCACAAATATTTATACAAATATTTTCACCAGTCGCAAAACGGCAATTTGTAATAAATCCGGTTTTCCTACATTTGTTTGTGGATTATTTGGAGAACTTGCTGTGGTATGTTGACACTGCTTGCAAATACCTCGCAGCAGAGTTTTTTTTTTGGGGGGGGAGGGGTATCAGAGGCAAGAAAACTTACCTTGTTTTTGTACCTGCGTTGAGTTCATTGGCGGTTCCATATTGTTTTGAATGTTCCCGAAAATCATTTTGGAAAATGCTGAATTAGCTTTGATATGCAGAAAAATGCAGAAACGAGGACTGCCGAAGAACAAATCATCTTCCATGTGCTAAGATGCTAAAAAAAAAAAAAACTACATTGTTGATGTGGAAAAAATAGTCTCACATCGCCTGTGACGTCCCCCAAAAAACAAACATGAGATTCGTGGCATGTTCAACAAGGTATGAGTAAGACAAATTTTGTTCCCCGTGATAATCACAAAAACACTGTTTGTTGAAGACTAAAATTTGCATAAGGAGATGGACAACATATAAAACACATACACATTGACCAAATCTCGCAAATGTGTTTATTTTCCTCTCTCATAACTCAATATTACATTGAGGTTATGAAACTCAAACTTGAATCATCATACAGTATTTCATACGGTAGTCAAAGATACTGTACTAACCCTTTACAATATTTAAGTACCGTATTTCCCGACGATAGGGCGCTTCGCAGTATAAGGCGCACCCGCATTATAAGGTGCGTAGAAGCTACAGTTGTGGCTGCGGTTGCGTCATGCATCCACCAGATGGAGCTACGCTGACAGAACATTGATCCATATAGAAGGTGCATCAGATTATAAAGGCGCAGTGTCAGCTTTTCAGAAAATGGAATGCTTTTAGGTGCGCCTTATAGTGCGGAAAATACGGTAATTGGGGCTTTGCATTCTTGAGTGTTTCATTGGCGTTTCTTTTTCATCAGCGGCTGACTTGGTAGACGGGATCGCCCACCTGGATCACGCCGGGCTTCTCCACGCTAAGCAGCTGCCCAAACAGCGGCGCCGACTTGTAGACGTGCTTCTCTTCGGGTTTGCACATCCGATAGCTGCATGGCCAACACCAGACAAACATTGCAACCCCACAGCCCCCCACCCCAAAAAGAAACCAAAAACCCCACCAACAAAAAAACAAACAAACAAACAAACCAAAAAACTTTAGGTGAGCATAAGGATTTTTTTCCCTACTTTGACGCTCTTGGAGATTATCCAAACTGTCTAAATATGAAATAGACTCAATGTGTTATGTATACTCTCCAATTCTAAAAATGTCCAATTTGAATATTGAGCAAGTATATTGAACTTAAAATGATTTATTGACACCCCTCTAATTCTTTTTTAATTGTTTTCATTATTGAATTTCCATTGATTGAATAGACTTTGTATTGTCGATTATATGATGGACTTTTGGACTTACTTGAGGACACGTGTATTTAATTAATTAATGGCCTTCCTATTAATAATTACTTATTCATTGATATAAGTGCCAACTTTTAGTGATGCGACAGTTCCATACCTCTTCAGTGTTTCAAGAGGCTCCTTTCTGCTGCTGATTCCAGTTTCGGGGTCCACCTTGGTGAAAATGCACCTGGCGAGAGGACAAAGTTTGCAGGTTTGCTTTTATCCATCCATCCATCCATCCATTTTCTGATCCGCTTTATCCTCACAAGGGTCGCGGGGGGTGCTGGAGCCTATCCCAGCTGTCTTCGGGCAGTAGGCGGGGGACACCCTGAACCGGTTGCCAGCCAATCGCAGGGCACACAAAGACGAACAACCATCCGCGGACGTGCTAACCAGTCGATCACTGTGCTACGCAGGTCAACTTAGATTTTAAAATATAATCAGCCTATTAATCATTTTTTTCAGATTTATTTTTTTTCTGACAAATATCGGAATAAATCCATAGCGGCATGCAAAAATGCCATAAATGGGCTAATAAAACTAGCATTGATGTCGCTATAGCAACAACACTTTAGGCAACAGATATTTGAACAAATAGTGCTGCAACACATGTAGACAGGCAGACTAAAATCATAATTACATTTGTTCACCCCCCAGAAGCAAAATAAATAAATAAATAAACAACTTTACCTCCCGCATGACATCACCCGCCGCAGACGAACGCTGCCAATCTGGATCTCTTCCCATGAATCCTGTGTGCGCACACCCACACAAGGGGGGGGAAAAAAAGCATGATGCCAGTTGAGTCGTGAGTAAAATTAGTCCTCCGCCTCCGTAGCACATGACGACTTTTTCCTATCCTGAGACAGACGGAGACTCGTCGTACTTCGGCAAACGCCTCGCAATCACCGATGACGATGTTGGGCCGGAAGCGCTCCGCCGTCAGGTCCTTGTTCGTCTTGTCGCTCAGGTCCTTGATGGATGCCTCGGAGAGCAGCATGACCGGACCGCTGTCAGGGTACGCCACTTTCTGGACCACACCCATGAAAACATATGGACAAATTCGGAGGGTTCATTGCAGATTCCTAATCATGTCTTGGATTTTCACTCCCCAAAAATGCACATCAGGTTTATCTTTTACGTTTACAAAAACTGTTTTTCCCAAGAATACATACGTGGGAATTTGCTGAAGAAGTCGGATGTTTCCGAAAAGGATCGCTAATTGTACACAATGTTTGGACAAAAACACTTCCGGTTTGGAAGGGACTCAAAATCATCTTTGATGGTGAAATATCGCAGTAATTTCAGTCCTGTGAACTGACGTCATTAGGGAAGTAGGCAGATTCTGCGTCCGCCGGCCTCCTGGCCCTCATGTGGGGTTCAAATTGCACCAGGCGGTAGGTCTTCTTCGCCTTCAGATAGCGGACCAACCAACGGGACACTTCGTCGCCGCAGTCACGCCCTGGGATGCCAGCACCGAACACTCTACCATCACCAAAAAAAAACCAAACAAACAACAAAGGTGTTGCATGGGCGACCAATATGACGGTGGCATTTGAAGAATGAGCGCCGCACCTGCAGTCCATTAAAGTGTTGTCGGGCTGCTTGACGGGGAAACGCAGCTCGGCCATGTCGGGCCCATTCAGGCACACGTCACCTCCCTCGCACGTCAAAGACACCAGAACCAGACGAGGTTCCTGGCGGCCCGTCACCATGTGGCCGTCCTCCGTCACCACCATCCAGTGGCTGCAGGTACAACACTGCTAATCGTCTTTTTGATGTTTGCGAAAACATGTATCTTCATCTTTGATAAAGACTCTCTTTAATATTTAGAAAAACACACAGCATTAGTTCATTGAATACTCTGCTTTGTCTTGGATGTTTATGTTTTGCTATTTCTCTTTAAGTCACTGAATGGTTTCGGCCCTGAAGACATTCAAGAAATGCAAAGTTAATATAAATGCTCCTTACAAAGTGTTTGAAGCAAACCACAAAAGAACCACATCTTGGGTTTTTTGGGTGTTTTTTTTTTTGCATGACAAAAATGTATAAAAATTACCATTCAAAGATGGCACAAAACTGTCAAACAATGAAGCAAAATTAAGTGCAAGAACTAATTTTGTGACATTTTTTTCACAAATATCAACTCACTCCAAATGTTAATATTATTGAGGTAGCATGTTTTTTTTTCATATCATTCCAAATTTGCCCCCAAAATTGTGAAGCCAACTCACGTTGTTGTGTAAGACCCAGTGGAAGCGAACCAAGACCTGGCTCTCATCTAGCGGTTATAATATTAGTGATATACAACTACAGTCGACCTCGGCATATTTGGAGTTCGGCACCAGCAGATTTGTACACTGAAAAACATTTTTGAATTTACTCCATTTTATCTTGTCAAGTGGTTGCATGAAATAAAATAATCAAGGTCTAGATGCTTGTTTTAAGTAAACGATAGATCCACTTCAAAATATAGATTAAAAAAAAGATTATTCTGTTGTGTGCAGCCACTTGACAAAATAAAAACGAGTAACTTCAATGCATCATATTTTTCAGTGTATATTCAGTTTGTTCCCTTTTTTGCCCAGGTTTGTTTTAATCGTGTTCCATGGACAACATATACTGAATTTGAGTTTCTTTTAAATAATTTCTTGGGTGTGTTAAAAAAAAAAAGCCAAACATAACAAATGTAACTTTAAAAAAACGCATCAACCATCAGCCCCAGGAGGGTGACGCCGACTCACCGGTCCGGCGTCTGGCCGTACTTAAGGCCCATCTTGAGGCACTCGGCGAACGGTACCGACGCCGCTTTTCCGGACTTGAGCGGGTGGACGAGGAGCTGCGACACGACGCCCACACGCACATGCGTTTCAGACTTTCGCAGGTATTTATATCCGACGCCCAGAGCCACCGCAACTGCGGCGGCTGCCCCGCCGACCAGCAGGAGCGTCGACTTGTTATGGGTCCAAGGTTTCACGGCTTCCCTCGGCTCCATTTTGGAAGTTCGCTCAGACTTTGGACTTCCGCGCATCCGCTGGAAAACTAGAAGTGTAACGTTCAAGGAACCGTCGGTTTTATCGAAGTTCCAAAGTTTCAGTAGCCTTGTATGCTACGTTCAAGGACATAAACCTAATTTTTTGTAAACGAGATTTTTAATGGGAATTTTACGAAATATTTTATTCATTAAGTTTTCGTCGTATTTTTCTCGCCACAAAAGTCTCAGAATCTGTTATTTGGAGACTTTAAGGGAACCAAAATATATTTTTCATTTTATAGGGAATTTGGAGTTGTTTTTTTTCTAATGGAATTTGGATGGTCGTGGCACGTTCATAACACAAAGCAGCTTTTATTTAAAATGGAGCTTTCAATAAAGAATTCGTGTTTTTTTGCTGCACCATAGAAAAAATAGTTGCAGCATTTTGCATCCCAAAAAATGACTCTGCCATCTTCTGTCCATTTTTTTCGTTGATGTTAACTCATTCAATGCCAACCATTATTCTCAAATTGGGAGAGCCGGTGCCAGCTATTTTTGATGGCCTACATAAATTTTAGTTCTCTAGATTACCATAGACCCAACCAGAAGAAACCTTTAACCCTCTTATTTCACCAGGAAAAAAAGTAAATTTCTGCACTTTAGCATTCTTTAGTAAATAGCAGTTGAACGTTCGCAAGGTTCTTGAAAATACTTGTTTCCAAGAAAAACTGAGAAAAACAGCATTTTGTGAAAGTATGCATATCAAGCAGAACTTTCACTTTGATGTTGGATGTCTTTTTTGATGCTTTTTTGCATTTGCGATACGAAATATCTAAAAAATGCAAAATAACATAAACAACACAAAAAAGGTCAGTGTGATTGCAAAATAACAGTTTATTGTAAGATAAACACTTCATTCATGCATGATCTACGCATGAAGTTTTCATGAACTTTGTTTGTGTGTTTGTGTTCCCGCGTCCGTGTTGTGCCTGTTAGTCAGTGATGACGATGGAACTTTGTCGTCTCTTTTTTGTTTGAAAAAGGGCTTTTGTAGAATTAGCTGCCGGTATTTATACATGTTCTTACTGGTGGCATCGCTTCCACATTGCAACGTAGGATCGCCATACCCCATATTTTTTTTCGGGGGGTACTTTTGGCATCCAACATTGCCGTGTAAGAAGAAAAGTGTAACATGGAAGCTACACGAGAAGGTGTGTCGGCTCAGCAAAGATGCCCCAAATAATTGCTGCCAGGTACATTTAAAAGAGCTCCACTTTTTTTTTTTGGGGGGGGGCCCAATGGTGCATTCAATGTTCAATGGACGTAACGTGGAGGCTGACCTTCTCAGGGGGACTATTTTTGGGCCTCTGACATAGAAAGTCGGATCGGCTGCCAAAGCACAAACAGCAGATGCTCGGCCGGCGGGGGTTCAATACAGGGATTTGTCCAACGAATGCTCCTTCTGTCGATGGTTTAATGGCCGAAGGCGGCCTTCGCGGGCACTTCGCCAGGCCTTTCGAGCCTCGATGCGTTGTGTTCGTTAACCCTCTCATCCACCCTGTAACCTGATAACATGGTAAGCTGTCCACTTTTGTAACCGCTGTCCCTGAAAGGGTTAAGTCTGACAGTGTTTGGAACGGTTTCCCGTCAAGGGTTAGCAATCGGACTGTGCATCTCTCCAGCATTTTGATGTAATACAAGGACAATACATTTTAAATGGGAAGGGTTTTAAATCTGTTTTTACAATTCAAATTGTTTTTACCAGGAGCCTGGTTTAGAAAAACAAACAAACAAAACAAAACAAGCAAACAAAAATAACCTGGTGGACTTATCCCTCCTCAATTTGCGCAGCTAGGCCTATTTTAATGATTTGACACCGCACTGACCAACCCTGATATTTCACTGACTGAGTATATTGACATTTGCTGTCGCGTCATCATTAGAGAATAGTGGTGTCGCGAAAGCTGTTTTCAACCGGGGAATCGTTTTTTTCCCCCGTTTTTGTTCAATCGTTTTAGATACAAATGTGTTGAATCAAACTGAATTGTTCCATCGTTTTTTTAAAAATGTGCTGTCCTTGAATCGTATCGCAGCCCATGTATCGAGATTCATATCGAATCAAAGTCTTTTATTGGAGCAAGCGATGCACACCCTTCTATCTATCTATCTATCTATGTAGCTAGCAAGCTAGCTAGCAAGCTGTCGATCTATCTATCCAGCTATCTATGTAGCTAGCTAG
Source organism: Hippocampus mohnikei (assembly GCA_026261675.1). Classification (NCBI taxonomy): domain Eukaryota; kingdom Metazoa; phylum Chordata; class Actinopteri; order Syngnathiformes; family Syngnathidae; genus Hippocampus; species Hippocampus mohnikei. The sequence goes on from JAKGUB010000521.1 coordinate 4,575,963, forward strand.
CTGTCGAGCTATCTATCTATTGAGCTATGTAGCTAGCTAGCTGTCAAGCTATCTAGCTATCTATCTATCTATCTATCTATCTATCTATCTATCTATCTATCTATCTATCTATCTATCTATCTATCTATCTATCTATCTATCTATCTATCTATCTATCTATCTATCTATCTATCTATCTATCTATCTATCTATCTGGTTTCACTTCACGGTACGACGTTACGCTACTGTAGCTTTCCCCACGTGGCTAATTTCGAGCCACTGTGCCGTGTTGTTTTTGCACCGTCACACCTCCCGGGCTGTCTGTCCTGCACTGGCCCCCAATAATACCGACTGAGCACTTTTGCACCACACCGTGTCACGCCGCTACATGTAACGAATCTGCTGTAGCTTTTCCGGAACTGGACCTGGGTCAGAATTCCAAGGGGGACACCATCTGGGTGACACAGCGGGTTCTATACATTCTGTATACCTTGAAACAGACATTAGCCAGTGTGCTTGTTTATGAATATTTTTGGTCTTAAAATAACAGACAATGATGTATAGTGTTCCGATGCATATAGTGGACTTTTCTAATGACAGTGTATTGGAGGCCGTGATTGACAGCTTGATAATTATCCTTTGTGCTAACATGGCAAAGCCCCTCCCATCTGCCAGTGCAGACCGACGCTTAAGATAGTCCCTAAAAATAGTCCCCTTAAACATGTACTACTCCCACCCCTCCTTGTTTATCTTCTCAGGAATAACGATCGCTTTATGATACAACAATACATCAGCGCAACTATGTGTTTGAGTGGGCGGTTGAGACGTCTTTTCACATGATTGCATTTTCGGACATCATGTAACGTTATTTCATGACACGGCGCTACATCATGGCAACGTTGCTGCTTTGTCTGGAGTCATTATCGGATTTTATTGGACGGTTCTTATCGAACCATCGTCTCGGAGACGCCTTGAAAATGGTTTCCAAAATTGTTCATGATATGAAACTGCTTTGCTGCAACTTTCCTCACTTTGTCGCTTATTTGGGGTTGCGGTTCTCATCGCACCGTCGTCCTAGAAGACTCGTTCGACCTGTTCCAAATGTTTATGACGTTGCCTGACTACAACCTCATTTGAAACGCTGAAGATCGCATGCTTGAAAAAATACCTGACCGTTCTAGTTTACTGCGTGTTTGTTTTTTAGCACCGCGAGTTGACCCACCATTGCGATGGCATTTCATATCACTAAACTGCATCACGCCATGTCTGCTGTTTATTCTGAGTCGTATGTGATATCCACTGGATGAATATCATCGAAACAGCATCTCAGAGACTCTGGAGACCTCTTTCAAATGTTTTTAAATCGTTGTTGTGTCATATCAATTCGGGACGCTGCAACTTTGTGGCTTGTGGGTCGTCATCCTCTCGGAGACCGCACATTTTACGATTTCAGTTTGTAGCCTACACCTGTAGAAGGCCAGCAATGCAGTTGACTGCACGTTTGTTTGCTTAGCACCACAAGTCGAAATCTCCCGCCTCGCACGAGCGGTCTGCTTTTTAGGTACTTTTGCCCTTACACCGAACTGCGTCTCATAAACATCCGGAACGGTGAGAGAATGTCCAGGCGCTTCTTGGAGCGCCGGCGCGGCGTACACACACAACCCGTGGATGCCGTCTCGACGTAACGCGTCCTGTCCCGCGGCAGGTAAGCGTCAGAGAAGCCGAGCTCACGGGGAACGGCGTCGGATTGGCCTCGCGGCTTGCCCTCGCTGCGGTACCACAGGCACGAGCAGATGGTCTGGAAGTGCAACACCTCCGCGTAGACGTCTTTAGCCTTGGGCGTGGACGGCGCCGAGGCGGCGGGCGGCACCAGGCACGTTATCTCCGAACCGGGCTTGCCGTTGCCCGGCGGGGCCCCGAGCCTCAGGGCGTCCCTCCGCTCGTCCTCGGCGTTCATGGTGAGGAAGCGCAGCACCACCAAGTTGAGGAAAGCGCCGATGACCGTCAAGCCCGTCAGGATGTAGACGAAGCAGAAGGCCACGTAGCGCGGCTCCTTCTGCAGCGCGTCGTGCCGCTGCAGCGCCACGTAGTCGCCGAAGCCGATGGTGGTGAGCGTGATGAAGCAGTAGTAGAAGGCGTGCAGGAAGCTCCAGCCCTCGCTGCTGGAGAAGGCGACCGCCCCCACACACAGGGTGCCCAAGCAGGAGAGGAAGCCCACTGCCACCATGTTGGCCATGGAGACCTCGGTGTGGCGCAGGGCCAGGCACTTCTTGGCCCGGTGCAGCAAGTGGCGCACCAGCGTGTTGATGCGCTCGCCCAGACTCTGGAACATGACTAAGGTGAGCGGGATGCCCAGCAGGGCATAAAACATGCAGAAGACTTTCCCTGAGTCCGTGCTAGGGGCTGCGTGGTCCGTAGCCTGTGAGAGACATGACGCACACAGCAAAAAAATGGCAGTTTTTGCATGATGTCTGTGTCAACCGGATCATCGTAATGGACAAAGGGTGCTTGAATCAAGGTTGATTTAACAGACCAATTGAGGGGAAAGCCCGTCCATTTAAGCCAATCCAAGCCACTGGGGGGCTGTTATGACTGAGACCATATAAAGAAGTCAAGAAAAACGTTTTTTTCCACTTTTAAGTTACTGTCATGACGGGTTTGGTTCCAAGAAAATGGTTATAATATCCTTCTTATTTTTTTTTACAGATGAGAATTTGAAATGTTGGTACAGATTTTAGCTAGCATCATGGAAGTTTGATTTGCTTTTGCGGGCCACATAAAATGAGCTGGCGGGCCGGATCTGGCCCCCACGCCTTGAGTTTGACACCTGTGGGTCAAAGACTTCAAATCCCTTTTTTGAACCCCAAACCGTGTCTCGAAACGTTAATCTTTGCTTGAAGCACGAGGATCGATTCAAAACCCCAACCGTGTCCCAAAACCCAAATTTGAAACATGAACTTGAAATATTCTGAAAGCCTTCTTCCAAACCCGAACGGTCCCCCCTCGCGCACTCACCTATGGTGGTGATCACAGTGATGGCGAAGTAGAAGGAGCCGGCGAATCGCCACTGCACGCCCGCCTTGTGCGCGCGCAGCTGGGCGACCACCTGCTCCAGCTCGTCGAAGTTGGCCCGGCTCAGGTTGAACTTGATCAACATCTCTTGACGCCGCGCCTCCAGCCGCCGCTTGTGGCCGCGCTCCTCGCGGGACTCCAGCGTCTCGAACACGGCGGCGCCCACCACCAGGTAGGTGAGGATGCTGACAATGAGCGCCAGGGTGCGGGCGTTTTGCCGCTTCATGGCGGAGGCGGGAGCGGGTTCCCGAGGAGGGCGAGCCGGGCGGGAAAGGGCTCTCCAAGTCGGGGGGAGCATCCGGGCAGCACCGCCGCCGCCGCCGCCGCCGCCGCCGGAGCTCGTGCTGTTCGCAACCTCCTCGTCCTTCTTCGCCTTCTCCCGCCGGTATACACGTCACCGGACTCTTTGTCATCAGCGTCTATTTTGGAGGATGACACGAGTGGGCAACCCCACACTACAAGACCTCGAGGAGGAGAAGGAGGAGGAGGAGGAGGAACCCGAATGTTAAACAAGAGCAAATATTGACCGTGCAGGTTGTCTGTCCAGTTGCACGCTACTTAACGGACGCCAGAGTCAATATTGAAGTGACACTCCCGTTTGTTTTTCACAATTTCACATAATTGCTTCCGCTCTGCTTGATCTGCTTGAAGTGACTCTTACTGTGACGACCACATTTTTTTCTTCTTGTGTTTTTTTTTTGAGCCAGAAAGTTGCCATTTGAATTTTTTTTTTTGTGGATGTGGAAGTTATTTAGCATCTTTCTGGAAATACTGACAAATTTGGACTTTGACCACGATACAAATATGGAGTTAGTCCACTCTAGTTCTGAGTGGCTCCTTTTCCTAACTTTCTCTCCTGCCGAACCCTCTCAAGATGCCAAGTTGTTCAAGGTGAACATAAAGCGGCAGCTCTTCTTTCCCTTCCCCTGAGTTTGTGTTTGCAATGCGCTTTTGCGCAATTGGGGGAAATGGTCCATTTACACATAATTGACTTCAAATCTGGGTCATTTTGGAAGTCTTGCCCATCTGCATTATCATGGGATCGTCCTCTAAAAGTAGCACCGACAGCTTTTGTCTTCATCTCCGGGAAGTAGTCAGTGCCAACAGTGTAGAAAACAACACACGTGCACAAACACACACTCTGTGTTTGTTTTCGTCACAAATGGTCATTTGTGCTCCAAATTGAGAGAGAATAACCCAAATGGTCAAATTAACTTTCCAAGAGTAAGGTTTCAAATTTGGCTTTCAAGTCATGGATAGGGTTTCAAGCCAGGCTGAGGCTTTTCACACAAGAGTTATAGTTTCATTTGAGGGTTCTAAACAGGAGCTTGGGTTTCAGATTAGGGTTTTGAGTCATGGTTAGGGTTTTAAACAAGGGGTAGGGATTTAAATTAAGGTTTCAATACAGAGTTAGGCTTCAAAAATGGGTCACAAAGCCAGAATTAGGGCTTCGGGTTAGATTTCGGATTTCAAACAGGAGTTTGTTTTTAATTGCAGTTTTTAAGAAAGGGTTTGGGTTTCAAGTTAGGGTTTCAAGACAGGGTTTAACATTTCAAGCCAAATATAGGGCTTCAAATTTGGGTCAGGATTTCAATTAGGGGTTTGTTTTAAATTGCAGTTGTTTGTCATGTTAGATATTTGGGTTAGGGTTTCAAATGAGTATTTCAAGTTAGAGCGAGGGTTTCAAACAAGAGCTCGGGTTTCAAATTAGTTTAGGTTTCAAATCATGGCTGTTTCCTGAGGCAAGGGTTGGGGTTTTAAAGTAAGGTTTCAAGCCAGAGTTTGGGTTTCAAAGTAGGGTTTTGAGCCAGGGTCAGGGTTTTAAAGTCGTGTTTCCAGCATTGTAACGAGTTTCAAAGTAAGGTTTCAAATGACCATTTCATGTTTGTACTCCGGTAACAAAAGCGCCGACAAATAAAACAAGTTGGAATAACTTTTAATTCAAATGTGAGGAGATTCAAAAATTAAGCTGTTAGGCCAACGTAATAATAAAAATAAAATAAGACTTAGATTTAGATTTTGTTTCAAGACACACACACGCTCGCACGCTCACAAGTGTGTGCACTGTACAGTACGGCCGTTTGAGTGCTTGGGTAGGTTTTGGCGTTACAAGGCCTCAAATTCGTCGATCCTCTGCTTGGTGTTGCCCATGCGGATCTGCCTGAGCGTCTTGTACTTGTCTCGGCCGGCCCGCACGTTCTCGGCGTGCAGCAGGTCGCTGGCCGTCTTCTTGTTGTGGTCGCGAGACTCCTCCAGCTCCGAGCTCAGCGCCTGACCGGGGGAGTGAGGGGCAGGTCATTCAAGGCATCGCGCTCCACTTTCAAATGCTAATTTAAAACTCGAATGCTAGTTTGAAACCCTGAAAACCTCATCTCAAAGCCTGAATTTTAAAATCCTTCCACAACTTTGAAACCTTAATTTGAAACCCTAACCCAGCCGTAAAACCCTAATTTGGAACTCCAACCTAATCTTGAGAACCTCATTCAAATTCCTTGAAACGCAAAATTCAAAACCGTAATCCTATCCTAAACCCCCGTTTTGAAACTTCAAACCCACATTTGTAGCTCCTTGCTGTAGCTTGAAACCCTCATTCAAAACTATTAACCTATCTCAAAACCCTATTTTGAAACTTTAAATTTGGCCCCAAAGTCTAATTTGAAACCCCAAATGTTACTTAAAACCCTAATTTGAAATCATATCCCTATCTTGAAACCCCATTTTGAAACTGTAACCATGATCTTGAAACCCTTATTCAAAACCCTAACCCTATGTTGCAAATCTAAATCTGGCTTCAAACCCAAAAATGAAACCCTACCCCCATCTTGAAACCTCAACCCTGACATGAAACCCGACTTTGAAACCTCAAAAACTAGTAAAAAACCCTGGGTTGAAACCCTAATTCTTGAAACCCTCTATCAATCCTAACATCAGGTTGAAACCCTAACTCGAACCCATAAACCTGGTCTGAAACGGCAACATGAAACCCAATCTTAATTTGAAACCCTCCCGCTTGCCTGAACCTCTAATTCCACAACCCTAATCACAAAGCACGCTTGAAATGCTATTTTGAACCCCCAATGTGGAGTACTCGGTGCATCGCGCTCCGAAGGCACTGCGGCTCACCCTGAGCTTGGCCTGCAGGCGTTCGTTCTTCTCGGCCTCGGTGAGCCTGTCCTCCTCGCGGCGGTGGTCGTTGATGCCCTGCGAGTGCAGCTCGGCGCTGTAGGTGCTGTTCTCCTCGCTGTGCTCGTGGTCGCTCTCGCTGTCCGAGGAGGACGAGGAGGCGGCGCCGGCCGCCGGGGTCGAGCTGGTCCTCACGCTGCGCAGCTCCTCCTGAGTTTTCACCAGATTCTCCTCCACCTCTTTAGCCTGAGGAATAAGGAACTTGGTCTCGAGGGGCCACCTTGACTTCCAAAAGCCACTAGTGGATGACTGGAGCCCCGCCCTGTTGCTGCCCCTGCTATATGATGTCATCGTTCGTGCCCTGCTGCATCGAAGACTTTCTTTTGAAGCATTTCAAATGTTTTCTTTGTGTGTAGAATTTTGCAGTAACTCTCCCGCTCGTAATACGCTTGCATGTGGGTATTACGGGCCTGCGTGGGTTTTCTCCGGGTACTCCGGTTTCTTCCCACATTCCAAAAACGGTGCATGGCAGGCTGATTGAACACTCGAAATTGTCTCTAGCTGTGAGTGTGGATGTTTGTTCGTCTCCGTGTGCCCTGCGATTGGCTGACAACCGGTTCGGGGTGTCCCCCGCCTACTGCCCGAAGACGACTGGGATAGACTTGCCACCACTGTCGGAAGCTCACCTTGCAGTGCCACGTTTCCGCCTCCTCCTCCTTCACCCTCTTGGCCTCCTCCAGCAGCATGATTTTGGCGCTGTACTCGGCCAGCTCCGTGGCCTTGGCAAAACAGACACAGGAACATCTCACACCGCCGCTGGAACGCAACACGAAGAGACACGGGATCTACTGGGATCTCACCAGATGCTCCTGGCTCTTCATCTGGTCCTCAGCCTGCCTGGTCAGTTCCTCCTTGGCGATGATGGCCTCCATCCTCTCTGCCTCCAGCCGGGCCGCCTCCTGCTCCACTTTCCTACGTTCCTCCTCCAGCCGGATAGCCCGGTCCAACTGCTCCTGGAGCTCTGCAAGGCGGTAGCAGGTTATGTGTTCTGTCATCAAAGCCTTCCAAATACTTGTGGGTACCAGTCGCATTGAGCGCGTCGCCCGATTAAGGATGAGCAGCGATCATCATGTTGACGATCAACTAATTCTGACATGTTACGGACCAAACCAGTCAACGAATCATAGGTGAAGTTTTCTTTTGGAATTTAGACATGCTTTTTTCAAATCCGATTCATCAATGAATAGACAAAATATATACCCGTATTTTCCTCCGAACTATCTGGCACTTCGGAGTATAAGGCGCACCTTCAGTGACTGGCCTATTTTAAAACGGTTTCCACATATATGGCGCACCGCATTACAAAACGCATAAAATAGAAGCTACAATAGTGGCTGCAGTTGCGTTGTGCATCCACTAGATGGAGCGACGCTAAACAGCTTTATTTATGTTGCGCTTTCACAATCACTACGTCCAAGAAATCAGAATATTGATCCATATAGAAGGCGCATCGGATTATAAGGCGCGTCTTATAGCGCGAAAAATACGGTAATCGAGGCTCACCCCTCTCGGCTCTCTTGGTGGTCTCCTCGTACTGATGGAGCTTGGACATGAGCTCGCGCTTCTCCCGTTCCATCTGCTCCTTCTCGAGCTCGATGGCCTCCCTGCGCTTCTTCTCGCTCTCCAGCTGGTCGCGCTCCATCTTCTTCTGGAGCCGCTCCTCCTTGGCCTGGGCCTTCATCTGCTGCACCTCGATGGTGTCCGACTTGCGGCGCCGCATGTACAGTTCGTGGTTGCCCATGCACAGCTGCAGTATGCGCTTGTTGACGCGCAGCCGCGGCGCGTAGAAGATGAAGTCCTAGAAGGGGACAAAAGCGACAACATTGCCCTTGTGTACTAGCCGCCTGCGTTGATTTGTGAGTCTTTGATGGTTTTCGAGTCTAATGGCTTTTTTGTTCTTGACAAGACAGTGATTACGTTGACACCTTTGGTGCTAGCCGAGCAGTTCCTTGCCCATGTCCATGTGTGGCTGTGTCTTTGACCCCCCAGTGTACACTCTTCAATTGAATCCTGCAAATTAGCACTTTCCGAATGTCGGACGCACCTTTGTCGTTAGTATGATGAGTGTCGTGTTTGATGGTTTTCCTGGAGTCAAGTACTTACAGGGGATTTCTTGTCGATGGGCTTGATGATAAACTTTTTATCGTTAAAGGAAATGTTCCTGATTTCACTCCAGGGAAATCCGATTTTAGGAGTCATCCTGAATGAATGAAATGAAAAAAAATTAGTCACCATATAACTGCTCTCTATTTTTTTTTTCCTGGGGACCATATTCATTTGAATTCATAACTTGTTCTACTACTCAGCCGCCGTGGTAAAAGTACAAAAGGACACGGTGAAAGGTGAACGTTGTTGTGATAATACATAAAGCAGCCTGTTAGAAAAATTACATTTCCACAACAATTTGTGGAGTTCTGGTTTTTGGTCAGGCATTCACAACTTTGCAGGTTGTTTCAAACCACACGTAAGAGTTCAACGACCTCGCCAAATGAATACGGTCAGCAAGATGAGGTCGACAACCCGAGGAGCGATGACAGCGTGTCGGTCTTTCTGCGCGTGTCAGCATGTCAACACACCCCAACAAACCCACCTGTCCTCCTTCTCGTAGATGTTGAGACCCAGCGCGTCCACGCCCAACCACAAGTCAGTGTTCTTCTTGTTCTTGATCTCAAAGTAGTTGACGCCGTACATCTCCAGGTCTTGGGCGATCTTCAGGTACTCGATTATGGCCTCATCCCTGCATGGCACGCAAGAAATGTTCGCCGTGTTGCAAAAAAATGACATGCTTTGTTGTACTTCTGGTGTGGTTCGAAGGGTGAAAATACAGTCTGGGCGGCTAGTCGCAGCTCCGAGTTTCCTGAACGCAACATACTTCTAGCTGCTCTGGCATTGGCTATTCCCGAGCATCATCCTGGCATCCCGTTGGCTAAGAGGAACCTCGACCGTTTAAGTCTTTATGTGTCGATAGATGGATAGATGGATATTTGTCGATGCAGTGTCCTCGTCATTCGCCCCTCGGGCCATGAGCCGTCCTGATAGTTTTATGCGAATGTGAATCACCCAGAACAGGTGTTCACCGGGCGGACGATCGCTCGCTATACTGATGTTTGCTTTTTCGAAGGATTGTTAAAAGCCGACAAAAGCAAACATCCTTGTATCGGTTCTTGACAAAACGCCAGGCAAAAAACACTTCTGAGAGAGAACATGAACTAAAGAGGGCAAACAACGATGAGGACGCAGTTAAAAGTTACACGATAATGCACAACTGTCATTTATTGTGCAATAATCTAAATGCAACATCGATTTGTCACATTTTTAAATGCATTTTTATGCTTTAGGGAACATTTATGTCCGAATTTGGGGGGGCTTGGAACGAATTAGGGCATTTACATGCAAAACGCGTCTCTACTTACAAACTTTTCTAATTCAGACATTTCTTCCAGAACCAATCCATTTCATAAGTAGAGGTATCACTGTAATTGTTTTGACTCCACCGGGGAGCCGTTGCTTTGACAAGAACGAATGATTGTTTTGACTACACCAGAATTATGACTGAAAAGACCGATTCTTTTAACTACATGAGAACGCGATTGCTTTGACACCAGATCCTGAAGTGGATTATTTACACGACAGGACCTTGCACACAAGCAGATGTAGCAGACTTGAACTTGGCGGTGGTCTTCGAGTGAACCTACTTGAGCATGCATCCGTGCTCCTCGTGCCAGACCTGTATCTTGTCCTCCCATTGGTCCTTGGACAAGCTGTGTTGTTCCAGGACTCTAAAGAAGTGAGCAGGTTAGCATTGCTGTGCGCATGTTGCTGAAGTCTTCAGGCATGCCGCACGCGTTCGCTAACCTGCGCGACAAGAGACGCTCCGAGGACATGTAGCCCGGGTGGTGAACCGACTTCTTGTACTCGCCATACTTGGCCTGGATGGCGTAGGAGGCGAGGAGCACGGCTGACTCGGGTGGACAGTAGACGTCCTCGTTGAGGATGTCTTCCTTGACCTGCAGGTAGAAGAGCCGGCGCGTCACGTCCTGGATCAGCTCCTCGGCCACGTCCTCCGGGTAGTACTTGGCACGCAGCTTGAACTGCAGTGGCGTCTCCTTGCGCACGTCCTGCGACATCACCTGAGAAGGTACCCAAACATTTTATTAGATTTTTTTTTCATGTTGCCTTTGTTGTTTCTTTTTTGTCAAACGATGACATTTGCGAAAAATCTTATTCGAAATGCATCAGATTTGACACCAAAATAATAATAAATAAATAAACAAAAAAAACCTTCTTCTCGATGTTGAGCCAGGTGAGTAAACCTTTTCCATCGACAAACTGGAGCCCAAAGTACCAAATCTCGCGCAGTCCGATTGTCCTGGCCACCTAAAAATAAATAAATAAATAAACAAATAAATAAATAAATCGAATAAATCGAATAAATTGAATAAATAAATAGACACGCAGATAAATAAATAAATAAATACATAAATAAATAAATAAATCGAATAAATAAATAAATAAATAAATAAGCAAATGAATGAATAAATAAATAAATAAATACAATGTTAACATGAATAAATAATGACAACTTCTCACCCCTGTACTATTCTTACCACAGATATAGTTTAGCTTTTAACAACAGTCATAATAAATCATATCCATTTTTGGGGACAATCCTGAAAAGGAAAAAGACTGGTGATTACTTTAACCGCACAAGACCGTTTTTTTGATTGGACGAGCTAGTTGTTGATGTGGTGCATTCATTGTTGGGCCAGTTACTTTAAAAATGTAATCCATTTCATATTACTAGTTACTTGCATTTGGAAGTAATATGTGTCTTTACCATATTATTGTGTCTGTACAGTAGAATAATAAATTTTTTTTTAACTTAAAATGAGAACGTTTAACTATATAGTGTGGAGTATAATGTTAAATATTTCCCACTATGAAGGGAGATCACCGCCGTTGCTATTAATATACATTTTGGAAGTGATATTTCATCCATTAAATAAATCATCTCAGACTTGACAGCATAAATAAGATGATCAAAATACTTAAATTAATTTTACTATTTATTATTTTTAATTAATTTACACACATTCGGGCTTTGGAAGATCACTTTATGGTTGTTAGGGTCGCTCCCGAAAGTATTGGGACAAAATACTGAGGATTTATAATAATGTACATGACGGAAAAAACATTTGGTGAGACTTGGCCATTCCACCTCCAGAAAACGGCAATCGTAGCTGCAGAAAAGACTTTTTAACGTAAAATATTGGAGTTGATTTTTGGGACGCTAACCCTAATCTCTATCCTTGCTAATTAATTGACGGATAAACATTTTCCAGTCGACCTCTGACCTGGTCGAAGAGCTGCTTCCCAGTCGTGTTGGGGTGGAAGGAAAACTCCAGCTCAGCATCCATGGTGGTGACGCGAACGTTGACCTGCGGAGGAAAGGTTGCTCAGTCACGTGACGCGCCGACACTCGTCACGCTCCTCTTTTGATACGTGCTTCCTGTCGTCTATATTAAGAACAGACACCTTCCCCAAACTCCAAAACAAACTCATGCGATTGACCGGGCGGACATATTGATTATTCGGAATGGAAAACGGCGTAAATAATTGCCTTTTAATGTGGAAGTGGATTGCTCATAAGCCATAATTGCTCACTATCTCATTAGACTTTGGACTGCGGTCACCAGGCGAAAAATAGCACAGCAGTCGCTAACAACAAGTCGCCGGCTTTAGTGTTCGTCTTTTTTTCTCTCTCTCTCTTACGCTTTTACGTGTGCCACAAAGTGACGGCATTTGCTCGCCAAAAAGGGTAACAAATAATCAGGACGAGAACCAGCCAGGCATGTGACCCCCCACCGACCCCTTGCACTCCAAATTCGCTTACGCAATGATTTTATGAACTGGCGTTAATGCACGCCCCGGGGCTGTCATAAAGATAAACCCAGTGGAAGTTGGGCAACAAAAAGTGGAACTCTTTGCATCACCGTCACCTTAGCTTATATATATGGAGGATTACCTTTAAATTCCTCCGAGCTAATCATTCCAACAAACAAGACCAAAAAAAAAAAAAAAAATACATAATCCATCTTGAAGTGACATTTCGTCCACAAAGGCGAGAAATTCCTGCGACGTGACTCATGACTCGACGTCACCGTGACCTCTCGAGGCGAGACTTTCTCCTTGGAGCGTCATAGCGAATATATATCTAACGTACTGCATGTATAACAAAATGCTGGGCAAGCCTAATTTTTCTCAAGGTCAACAGACGAGTAAGAAGACGTATTTGAACGCTCGCAATTTCTCGATAGCTTCGCTTGCGTGTTGCAACCGGTCAAGTTGTACTTGTGGTTAATGAGTAAAAAAAAAAAAAAAAAAAAGCCAAGAAGGAAAGGAACTTATCCGAAGCCGAATCAATCGCAGAGCAAACGTCGCAAAAAGTTCTCCGTTCTTACCGTTTTGGGCATCTCGGCGGCGGTGATGGTCGTCCGGTAGTAGAAGGAGGAAGTCGGGTGTTTCCCAGGAGGACTGAGGAAGCAGCGGAGCGTCCACCTGCTAAAGAGGAAGGCTGGGCTGTGGCTGGCTGGTTCGTCCGATTGTAGGAGGGCAGGGCGTGTAGCCTTTGAACCGCCGGGGCCTGTGACGTCGCGCCTTTTGACTTGGTTACTATCGCGCAAACACGAAGGAGACGTCCGCCCAAAAACACGGGCCGGACGGTGACCTTCGATCGGAGCTGCGGCACGTAAAGCCGACGCGCTGCTGATTGTAGATGCTGAAGCTTCAGGGTGATGGATGCTTATCAAGGGATCGAGATAACGCCTGCTGTCGAAGGAAAGCATATTCCAAAAGAATAAATAAAAAAGAAAAAATTGCCCGGGTTCGTTTTCTTATCCAGCGCAACTGTCATGATCTGTATTTGGACTTTTGTGTTATTTTCAATCCAGTGGGGTTTGTTTTCGGAGGTTTGTGTCCTGTGTTGTTTTATTTTTTCATGTTCATGTCAACTTTACTGTCAAATGTGCTACATGTGCAACATACAGCACAAATTTAATTTCTTTCCTCAGGAGAGAGAGGAGCCGCCGCGGGTGCTCGTTTGTCCCTTGTGTCTACCGAAAAGCTGCCTCAGCCGCTCGGGTCTTGTCCAGGTGTACTTCGTTGTTTCGCCAGTTGGCTTGTATTAAGCCGGCTGCTTGTCCGTTCACTTTTTTGCGTTTGCAGTCTCGATCCTTGGCAGAGTCGAGTCGGGCTGAGTCTTTTTCCTAGTGTTGGTGTTTTCCTAGTGGCGCTTTGCACCTTGTTGTTTTGGACTTTTGTGAAGTTAGTATTCTTAATTCATAATTCCATGCTTCTTGTTACCTCGAACCTCAACCCTGCCAAACAACAATCCCAGAACGTCGGAGGAACGATCCGTCACTGGTAAAAAGTAACAACGTGCCCTTTGACCTCATCTACTTTGGCCACCTCGTTTCAGACACCCACCCAAAATCAATAATACCCTACGGAACAACGTTCTTGAAGCTCAGTTCACACTTCCGTCCAGAAATTTGACAGGTTGGTTTTCCTTACACCAAACGGCAATTTTTGAGCGTATGATGAATCTTAGTTACCAATTGTCTCAACGATTGAGGGCGAGAAGTTAACAATTGTCCTGGTTCAGCCGCCCTTCAACATGGTTCTTTTTCTTATACAGAAAAACAATCCCTGAAAGTCTGTAACAAGAAGCTTGCATCGATTTGGACCTTCTTGGTTCTCAGGACCGTAAAACAATCGACAGTCTTTATTTAGTGTGTTTATTCAATAGAAGTCAGTCAGTCATTTGTTTCAAATGTAAACATCATGTTTCGTAACATAAGAGTAACAGCTCACAAAGCAACAACCTAACAATGCTAAATTCAGGTAGAAAAGGAACAGATGAGATCAAAACTCATCTTTGATGTGAAAGTGCGGCTGGTCCTCGGGCTTGAAGTCCTCGTTGGGACTCCCGTCCTGGTTGAGGATGCGTGCGGCCGTATAGCCCACGATGGGGTACTTGGATTTGTACGTGCCCTCGAAGATGCTCTCCAGGGACCGCAGCTGCTCCGCCGTTAGGCCCGACTGTCGTGGAAAAGATGAAAACATTTAGTCCACGGGTGGGATCATAATTTAGCCTCGCTCCAATGTGGTATTGTGTGGGTATTTCAGTGTGAATCCTGCAAACGTTTGATAAAATCTCCTCGGCGGAGGTAATTGAACCTGGACAATGAGGGAAACGGTTGCGGTCAAGTTGTGCAACACTCACGATATCCGACGTCAGGTCTTCTTCCTCGAGCGACATTTTGGCCACGGCTCGAGTGGAGTCCTTACCGACTAGAGCGTTGTAGGGTCCGTGTTTGCCGTAAAACTCTGAAACGAGAGAAAACGCATGCTTTTTTTTCCTGCCTTAGTTCTGCTGTCTCAATTCTGCTTTACCGTCATTATATAGCTAACGAAAAATTAAAAGAAAAATGGAATTTAAAAAAATTGTTAACCAAATAAAATGAAAACAAGAGTGGTTTGAAAAAAAGGATAACTAATTGGAACTACAATTGATGTTTATAAAAATAAAATGAACTACAATCAAAACAAAAAACGTCCTCCGTTTTCATCTTTGTCAATTTCATACGTAAGATTTTAGGGGGTTATTTTTAACGTCTTTATATTGGTGTTACTGTTCCGGTACGTAAGAAGTGTGGAAAAATTAGTAGTGTCAAAACTGCGTGCAAGATTTGAATGTAGCTTCATTTCATTAATATACACACCCCACACACACACACATATTCTCTCTCTCACACTCACACACACACACACACACACACACACACACACACACACACACACACACACACACACACACACACACACACACACACACACACACACACACACACCATGTCTCTGGCCAAAGTCACAGCCCTCAGGTACCGGCACGATTCTCAAACAAGGCCATTCAAAATGGCATTCGAGTGCCTAGTTGTGAGTCACGGAGAAAAAATATGACTCGACATGTATGAATACAGATTTTTTTATGTATTTATTTATGTTTCGCAAACTACCCCTTTAGAAACAACAACAAAAAGGCAATACATGTGTTTCATTGGACAGGGACTTGACAAAGACTGAGTTGAGTGTTCCAGTGTGGACTTTTCCGCACCTTTTCCTTTGGTGACGTCAAACACCACCCCTTTTATCGCCATGTAAATGGGCTCTCCTTCCTGTGACAGTGACATACATTTTAGCCGCCATAAATGTTCCTATCCCGAATGGTCACTTAAGTACTACGTACGCGATTGCCGTCGTACCGCCGGAGTTCCTCCTCGGTGAATAATCTCACTGGTTTGGTGGCCGCTTTGTATTTTAACTTGTCTGCTAAAGACACATTTATTAGCGCAACAAGCAGTACGAAAGCAGAGCTTGTGGCGGTTGCCATGGTAGAGTTCTTGTTTGTTTGTCTTTTTTTTTCCCCGCCGGACCCGGAAGGACTCGTCGTTCTCGCTTGGCCGCGTCTATATTTGGTCATTGGTGCGTTTAATGCCGAAGAAAATGTAGGAAATGTGATAGCAGAAATTTGCATTCACAGATATATAGCAAATCGTAACATTTAAAAGAGAAGTGTAGCGCTCTGCGTGAAATGGAGTCTAAACATGATCTATATTAACAGCGTAGTCTTTGTCAATAGGTGGAATTTTCATTGAAGATATCCGTAACGCCAATAATACTAGTTGAAACAATAGGAGGCGCAGCTATCTGCAACGTCACGTCGTTTAAGACAAATGACGTCACTTTAAACAATCATTTGCGTGAGGTTTGTCATTAACAGACCTGGCCGCACAGACCTCCTTGTTCCCCCTTTAAAGGACCTTATTTGTGATGGGGGGTGTCGTTAACTCTTGTTTTCAATTTTTATTTTATTTGACACACTGATCCCCCCACAGATCACATTTATCATGTAAAAGTTGTTAAGTCATAATGACTGTTTGAACAAACATGACAAAAAGTGATTTTTAAAATTCAAACTTTCCTGATAATCTCCTAAAAATACATAGAATAATGGAAATCACTAAACAGAAAAGCCTTCCCCTGCGGAATGCTTTTGGTTTCCTCCCGTTTTCTTTGCTCCTTCGCTTTAGGAAACCTACATCCTATGAGAAATACGATCTTGCAATCAACAACAATCAAAGCAGTCAATTCGGGAAATTTAAATATGAAATACATCACAGTATAGTATTGTACACATACGAGACTTCACTGTCTTTGCCTCAAAGTCAGGGAGTTCTATTATTCTTGGTGAAAGTTAGAATTGCCAAGTACAATCAAGTCACTGGTCAGCATTCATCCCATGAGATCTGTGTTTGATGTGAAAACAATTGATACATTTCCAAGCAGCAAATGAATGAGGCATCCTCACCCATTGCTCCATTTAGTCACATCCAATACGGCAGCGACACGGATGTACAATTCAGGGCCCAAGGTGTATATGTCTTTGGCAGTAGGCAACAGGATGTAGAATGCTTTGTTGATGTTTGGACAATAAAGTCTGTATTACAGTTTATTGTCCCGAGTGCCGAACACAGGAAATGCCAAGTTACCATCCCGAAAATGTAACAATCTAGAGTGTCAAACTTCCGGATTCCTCTTATACAGCTCGTAGGCAAACTCCTCCGTGTGCGCATAGTCTTTGATCACGCCAATGTAGTCGATCTCCAGCTGGAAGGGACCGTCCGCTTTGTCTCCCAGGGTAAATCCGATAGTGTTAATCTGTATGATACGAAAAAAAAAAAAAAAAAAAACAATTGAATTGTTTTGAAACTGATCATGTCAAAAATTATGTCGTCATAAAATAATAATTTAAAAACCCAATAACAATAAAATGGCTTCTCTTTAGCTCCCCTCGGGATAAACAATAGGTTTTTACAGTAATTCTCAGTCGATTTATGATACATAACTACTGGTACATAGGCTTCCTCTAGTGGAGCAAGTAACAATAAAATCTCAAGCCCCTGTCACACCTTGACATCCGTGCCTTTCGGAACTTTCACGCACGTAGTTGGCGAAGGCTGCAGTGGCTGTGATGGGCTGAGCCTCTGCGAGACCTTTGATGAGCTCCCCAGACTTTTCTTTGCCATGACGCTGATGTTGTTTGGTTTATTAATGACACAAGTCATAATGGCGTTTGATTGCTGCTTTAATAGCGTGAATAGCAACTCACAGTAACGATGGCAAGCCGCACCTTGCCTCTTGGGTTATACCATTTTAACTAGACCGGGGCGGGGGTAGTCCCCAAACAGATGTTGGTACTGCAATGTCTAGTGCAGTTATGATTTGAAACGTCGGCGCCAGCCTTTTATAGACTACGCCACGTGATCGTCGGCAATACGCTGCTGCACGCTATGCAGCAGCGTATTGCAGTTCGAAGGCACGGATGTTGGAGAACAGCTAGTAGGTATTCTCGACGTATTTGGACTTATGAGTAACCTACACTTAACGTGTTTGAACGTGTGCAACGATCGCATAACTTACCTATTACTTATGGCCTGCATGATACGGGACGTATAGCCATACGCTGACATACGACGAGAAATTTTAAGCATGCTTAAAATTTCTCGACGACCGACGATGCCGACGTATACCAACGTGCTTCAGCGTGCTGTTACGTATACAAAACTTACCAATAACTTATTCGGACGACGCCAGCGTATTTGCCAAATTTTTCCTACGCCGGCATACGCTGGCTAAATCGTCAAGGTGTGACAGGGGCTTGAAACGTCGGCGCCAGCCTTTTTATAGACCACGCCACGTGATCGTCGGCAATACGCTGCTGCACGCTATGCATAAATTAGACTATCGTTGGGCACAAGTTGTGTACGCCGGCAACACGCTAGGCATTCGTTGGAATAAGTTATCTATAAGTTATCGAAACGTTCTATATAATTTACTGATACGTTATGTATACGTCCAGCCCGTTATGAATGCGCTATGTATACGCCCAAAATTGAAAAAAAAATCGATAATTCAGCGTATGCCAGCGTTTTAGGGAAAATCTGAACGTCGGCATACGCTGGCTGAATCGTCAAGGTGTGACAGGGCCCTCATATTAGGTTTGCTAACTGCCTTATTTGATGTGTATTTCCCGGAAGTTACATTTTCTTCTTTTAAGTTGCAATGTAGTGTAATAAAATGTAAAATACCATTCGACATAATTCTCACTCACTGACCTTGACAGCTATATTAGTCAAAAATATAGTTCAACTAGGCTGGCACTGAATTACTTCAAATTGATTTACAAAATTATCACATATGTGTACCAATTTTTTCAATCAAAAAGTGCGAAAGAAACAAATTTCATTCGAACAAAACTTGCCTCTTGACTATGACCTGATTAAACATTTTGTCATATTTATTGCTTATAAATGCCACAAAATGGAGATAAAGCGCTGAAAACAAAGGAAATTAAAGCATCAACATCATGATGCAAGCACAAACTAATGTGTCATCCCATTCAGGCAAACAAACGTGAGCATGAGCACTTTTCTCAAATTGTATGAAATTATTAAACGAATCCAACACCAACATTCCACCAGAAGGCGCCAAAGTAATACTTTAATTCTTTTGGCCTGAGCACAAAAACAGCAAAGAGACGAGAATCTGAGCCAAAAACAGAGGATGGGTTGCCCCATAATTAAATTCTGCTAACATGCAGGGGTTTCAATGTATATATCAGGTGGTCTTTCATGCGTCAATTTACAATAACAGACATGTATTGTTTCTATGCATTGGAATTGACTTGAATTGGAACGTGTACCTTGTCCAGCCAGAGAGGATGCTGATCATCCTGAACTCTTCCACGATGTGCGAGGAAAAACTTTGAAAATGGAATCTGTAGAGTTGAATGATTTAATTAATATTATGCACAACATTTGTTCCGCTTCTTATTTCTGTGCAGTACCTTGACCTCCTGCCAGTAGGGCCCCCCTCTGGTATACAGGAAGTAGCTATAAATGTCATCTTTCTGGTGAGAGAAGTAGGTCTCTGCGGCGATGTTGATCATCCACGGCCGGCCGTCGCCGCGCACGCGCAGATGCAGCGTGTTGAAGCTGGTCCAGTCGTGGTGCAGCTTTCGGTCAAATGACGCCTTGGTGGAGGTTGGAGATGTAAGTAGAGAATACCATTGATTACACTTTATGGCAATGGTGAAGTGATTGCATCTTGGAGGGGCAGAAGAGTATTACTTATATATTTTAAAATACACAGACATCTTTTAAATGGACATTTTCAAATATATATTAGGGGTGACTCAGAAAATCCATTTAGATTCAACCGAAACAAATCGTTACATTTTCGAATATGATTTAGAACTAAAAAAAAAAAATTCACAATGTTGAGCCTGATAATTATATTTAGAAGACATTTCTTTTCATTTTACTTGGGCCTGAAGCACAGAGTTTTCATACTTTGCCACCAAATTGGAAAAATAAAGGCACTAACCAGCGGCTGCTTAGAGCGCATGCTGCAGTAGCCGCTGTAGCGCGTCTCTCCGTCCTTCGGGGGCGTCGATCTCAGCGTCCCATAGAGAAAACACGTGGTGTTGTTTCTCCCAAGCTTTAAGTAAGCCTCACTGTGGCCTCCTATCTCAAAATCAGACGACACGGTCCACTGCTCCAGGCTCTCGGGGCCCCGGAACTCCCAAACTACTCGGTTCTGCTCCAGCATGTGTTCCAAGATGGGTTTCCCCTGGGGGCCCACCCAGCGTTCCAAGAACTCCTTTTTCAGCAGCGTCAGATGTTTACGGATGCCGTCCAAGCCTTTGGAGAAGCTGAAGTTGATTTTCTGCCATGGAGGGTTGTCTTCTCTGGGCTTGCCTGGACGTCTGTACTCGCTCTGGGTCACACTTCGACTGAGCACAGGATGGAGAAGGTGCCGATGGTGCTGGGGGTGGAGGCAACCCAGAAGCCTCATCGAGGGAAATCGAAGGATGCTGGACATGGTGTTAGAGATGTGGACAGTTTACTGCTGGGAGGCAAAAGAGAGAAGTTGAGGGTGCGATCATTAACTCTTTGAACGTTAACAGCCATCAACTCTGTTTCTTTTTTTTTCTTAATGGGAATGACCAGTGAAAAGTTTTGGTTTGATCATTAAACTGCAAAAGTAAAAACAACAAACACACAAACAAACAAAAAACAATAACTATGGTCAGAAGATGGCAGCATCTCTGGAAATGCGACCTTTACAAGCACCTTGTGATTCATTAAGTGTGTGTCATGTTAAATCTTCTACAAAGAGTACTTGAGAAAAAAAGATGATGGAGATGATTCAAATTTAGTGTAAAAGTGTTAGGTGTAGAAGTAATGATGTAACGTACATGCACACAGACACATGACACACACACATGCATGGCAACATGCGTGCACACCCAGGCAGACACTACTAAATACTACTACTACTAAATCACATGCTAATACTTTGTAAAGTTTATTTAAAAAAATAAGTAAGTTTTTCTCTAACAAATTGGTGGAAACTGCATCATATATAAATAATTACTCTTATTTGTTCTGATTTGACATTATTTCGAATTTACCATTCCGTTGCCGTATGACACGGTAACACGCGGGTCAGGTTGTCCTTGGATTATTTCAAATCCTTTCTGCGCGTCCGTGAGCCACACTGCAGACCATGTAGGATACTCTGGAAAACGTCAAATAAATAATTAAAGCTTGAGAGATTGACGGGGAACGTTGGGACGATTTGGTGACTCGATTGAAGGTACAGTACAGTGGACAACATGTGTGCATCAAATATTTGTGTCCGGAAGGATCTATTCATTGATGGTAAAAGTTCCACGCTTATATATTTGCGCAATTGGTTTATTCAGGACGAAAATTAATCAAATTGCCTACCTGATGCGCATTGTAAACCGTGCACCGTATTTAATTTTTGAATGTTTGGCTACATCGATAAAACTCGGGTGGACGATATGTGTGCACCGATTTGTGTCCGGAAGGAGGCATGGGAAGGAACCTCTCGTTCTCTATTTATAATGGTTTATGCAGGACATAATTTGATGCATGCCACTATCTGACATTTATTAATAAAATGTTTGTTTTAAAAATTAGAAACACCTGGTCAATCTCAACCGTTCTCGCTGTTCTCAGGGTCCATGGACAAATAAACGATATCGAAAAATGTATTATTATTATTATTAGTATTTTCTTTATGGACAACTTGGAATTCACTATTTTATTGTGCTAATTGGAGGAATGCTAAAATATATCTCAAAATATATTAATGACTGTAAAAAAATTCTCATGCCTTAAAATGCAAAAAAAAGCAAATATCATAGGAAAAAAAGTGTGTACAGTACATAGCTTGACTTCCTTTTCGAATATGGAAAAATGAGGTTTCTGGTTAATCTACCGACGTTTGTGTACATCCCATTTAACCAACAGCTTAATAATATTATAATGTAGAATGTTTTTCTTTCATTGTCTGATGAATAGTCATTGAAGCCAAACAAAACTTTTTCAAAACAAAGGGAAAACGTGGTTCTATAATTTCAATAACTTTAGAAAACATTTTTCGCGGCAAATGTGACGTTTGCAACAACGCGCATGCTCAGTGTCATCTTGCTTCTAGCGCTATTATGAATCCATCTTATTCGGGACGTAATTTTATAAAAGTAGCAATATGGTATAGGTGCATAAAATGTGAATTCATTTTTAAAGAACTGTCTTTTCAACCAAACACGTGCAAAACCGGATTAAGACAACTCTGACGTCATTACATCACGCATGCTCGATGGCGCCTGCTTGCTGCCCCCCTTCCCACCCCACACAACTAACATAAGGCGACTCCACCGCGGCAGTGGTGGTTTTAGCATCCTAGCTTGGCCCGCTTTGCACGTTGTAACCATGGTAAACGTCAAGAAACGGAAAGGTCGCGTCGTTATCGACTCGGACTCCGAAGACAGCGCCAGCGACGACAACTTAGATCAGGTGACGCGCCTTGCTAGTTGTCAACACTTTGGTGACGGCAAACCAATGTATGCTAAATAGTTAGCTCATTTTGGCCTCGCACTGTAGAGAGGGGGAAAAGAACAGCAACCAAAATTAGGCTAACCTTTTGAAAATCCTTCCACGGTGGTGCCACAAAGTCAACTAAATAATTGTTGTTTGTCAAGTTTTACCCCACTTTGTCCACATCACAACAAATAGACTGCGACTATCAACAGAAAAGCAGAGCTAGCTCAGTGATGCTAACGCTAAGGTGATCGTTTCAGAGGATGCACCCGAGTGGCTGTTAATATTTCAAGTGTGGTAGTTAGATTGATCGCGTGCCCGTATAAGTATTGTGACCGAGCTAGTTTGACAATGACATGTCTGCAGTGATGTTTTCTACTACTACTGATGCTGCTGATGGTGGCGCCTCGTCTTAAATAGCAAACCTTATCGCTCCGGTGACGTCACCGACGTGCTATTTTGGTGCGTTGTTGTCAAACAAGAGCGAGCGAATTGACCGAGTCGTAATCTGTCAAAGCTCCTGTGCAGTGATGTCTCCGTTGTATGTTTGCTATTGTTAGCATGTCAGCATAAACATCAAATATGGAAAGCCGTTTGAGCATTTATTCGATCTCCTTGATGAGAGATGGGATCAAGTCACACATGTGCAAGCCTCAAGTAAGTTTCGAATCGTTACTTAAAAGTCCCCCCAATTTTTTTTGTGTTCTGCAAATCAGGTCATTCGATTAGACTCTTAGTTTGTCGAGCACTTACAGAATACAACATCTGCAAGTGTAGCAAAGTGCTGTGTACATGATAAAGTTCAAACATAAACCACAAGGGATAATAAAGCAATGATAACACAGTATTAATAAATAAATACAATGTTATTTTCTTATTAAAACATACTTCTTTAAAAACTAGAGGTGCAACAATTAATCTGGCAGCAACTAATCTATTATCAAATTATTTGACAACTATTTTAATTGATTAATTGTTTAGAGACATGATCTTAAAATTGTCCAAATCCTCGAAAATTCACACATCTCAACAATAAATATACTCTGTAGGCCTGTTTCTGTAGGCCTCCATGAAAGCAAACATATTTTCATTGTTAAGAGATTTTCAGATGTCTGCTTTCACTTTGGAAAGCAGTCTTTTTTTTTATGTTACAGATCAAACCAGTTACTGAATCATAATTCATTTCCTAACGCATTTTCTGCATTTGAAAATGTCCTGTTTTTCAATAAGGGAGTAGATATTATTCTCTGTCAAATTAATCAATTATTAAAGTAACACTGGTGAACAGCAAATTTTAATCAGAGATGGCATTCTGTCCCCAAATGTACTAGCGGAGAAAAAAGCGAATTGCGGAAAGTCTCTTTCACAACAGAAATAATGTTATGAAGTGCGGAATTAAGTTTTTATTTTTAGGGCATATTTGCCAGTCCTTTGTTGGTCATCACACTTTATTACCCCTTTGCCATCTTCACTGTTACCCTCGTGACTGTTATCATCCTCCCGCCCTCAGGAGCTCCTGTCGTTGGCAAAAAGGAAGCGGGTGGATTCTGGTGAGCAGGAAGAGCCAGTGAGCAAACCAGCAGCGTCCAGCGATTCAGAGACGTCAGACAGTGACGACGAGGTAGGACAGTCCAGCTCTTATTTAGTTTCATGTGACAAAACAAAGCTCTGGAAGTGAAATGTTTTTTCCACTGTTTTGATCTAGTGGACCGTTGGGGGCACCAAAGTCAAAAAGAAGGTAAAACAAAGCAAAGGTCCCGAGAAGAAAAATGCCACCAAGAAGAAGCTTCATAAGTCGACAGCGTCGGGAGCTCAGATAGAGAGAGCTCAGGGGAGAGCTCTGCGCCAGAGGAGGGTACGTTGATACCACTTTATATACTTGACAATGTAAGATTACATTTTTTTGGGCCGTTTCTCCCAGTGGACTCAAAAACTGTGCTGATCTTGTGTCTAAAATGGGGCATGGATGTCACTTACTGGTGTGGATGTGCATCAGTAAAGTTGAAATTTACATTGGAGAAGCATGAGACACCACCACCCATCCCCATTGAAAATAAAACAATTGACAAGTACACTTGTTAATGGCAGTGAATGAGATAAGCTGGCCGCTCGTACCGCACAACATGAACTGAACGCTTGTGTCCACCAAAGTCTTGAGTCATTGACTCAAATATGATCAAATGAATTGGATGATGGTCCATGTCTCTGTCAGGCGAGGTGTCCGACTCGGACAGCAACAGCTCCTCCTCCAGCTCAGACTCCGACTCATCAGAGGACGACGTCTTCCGGGATGGCTACGACGATGACCTGATGGGGGATGCTGAGGACAGAGCGCGGTTAGAGCAGATGACGGAGAAGGAGCGCGAGCAGGAGCTATTCAACAGGATCGAGAAGAGAGAGGTGCTCAAGAGACGGTGAGACACCAGCCGTCACACGGCGTCCATTTTATTTCTCATTTGTTTGCATTTTTGCTTTATTGATAAATTTCTTTTTTATAATGTTAAAATAGTAGTTTAAATGTAATTGTTTTTAAATTAAAATTTATTTTATGGTGTTGTAGTTACAAAATAAGTGAATTGTTTTTTTTTTGGAAGGTTTTTTGGGGAGGGGGAGTTTTTTTTTTAAAGCAAAAATGTACCGATAAGATATACTCTTAGAGTACCATATTGACAAGCGGTATTGTTAAGGGTAGTAATATCATGAACATTTTAATGAGACCCATCCCTCGTAATCAGTCTCTGAGTAAATGTTGATCTTGAGCAAAAATATCGTGAAAGAGGACACTCCCCGGTGGCCTGCACTTTGTTTGATGACACCCTCCCTTCCTCCTAAAACCCCCAAAAAAAAACAGTTCAATTGTGACATATTGGTAAATAAAGGTGTATTCACTTGGCATGTGTTTGGAAAAGGTTTGAAATCAAGAAGAAGCTGAAGACGGCAAAGAAGAAGGAGAAAGAGGAGAAGAAGAAGAAGCAGGAAGAAGAGCAGGAAAAACGCAAGCTATCTCAGGTTCAAGACACACAAGTGGTGAGTCCCAAACCAAGCAAGTTTATGGTGGATCCCGAACATGAATTTGACCTGTGTTGTTCAGGTCCATTGTGTATGTCAACCACCTCTGCAGTAATGGAAATAAACCACAAAGTTAAAAAAAAAAATCCATCTTGCATAATAGAAATTACAAGGTGACTAAAAGAAAAAAGTGTTGAGGCGCTCATGTTACGTCTTCCAACACGTCTCAGGTGATGTCACATAACAAGGAACGACGGTCCAAACGCGATGAGAAACTCGACAAAAAGTCTCAAGCGATGGAAGAGCTGAAAGCCGAGCGAGAGAAGAAAAAGAACAAAACTGGTCAGTGCCATCTGAGGTTTCTTCTTGTGGCCCGTTTTTGTGGGGGTGTTTGTGTGTCTTTTAGAGTTGGCCGGCTCTGATTTCGTCATGGGAAATTGGGCACAATCACAATTTCAGCTGATCTGTACTGGGTGAAGGAAAAAAAAGTATTTTACATTTTTTTTGGGGGGGGGCCTTTTTTTTGGCTCCCTCGCACTGTAAAGTGTGTATTTGTAGACGTAAATAGTGACAATTAAATAAGTATATTGTTGACCAGTGGTGCTCAAACATTTTTTGTCCCATTCGCCAAGCAGCAGAACTCTTGGCCAAACGCGAGCCCCTGAAAACCAGCGAGGTGTACTCCGACGACGAAGAGGAGGAAGAGGAGGAAGATGACGACAAGTCGTCCGTCAAGAGCGACCGGAGTTCGCGCTCTTCTTCGTTCGACGACGACGACGAGTGAGTTTCATCGCTGGCCTCCCCCGCTGAGCAAAGTGCTTTTTGCGTGTCAAGTAAGCACGAGCGGCTCTCTTTGACAGAAAAGAAGAAACGCCGCCTAAATCGCAGCCCGTGTCGCTACCTGATGAGCTCAATCGGATCCGCCTATCGCGACACAAGCTGGAGCGCTGGTGCCACATGCCCTTTTTTGCCAAAACTGTCACCGGTTGCTTTGTGAGGATCGGCATCGGGAACAGCAGCAGTAAACCAGTCTACAGGGTAAAGCCAAAAAAAAAAGCTTGTCAATTGTCACTAATGGCTGGATAATTTTTCTCCAAGGTCAGCAGAGGGTCTCTTCACTTCTTGGAATTCATTTATTTTCTCAATTGAAGTGCAGTCAGTCCTTAAGTGGCTCTTTCGGAAACTGCAAGTTGGTCCCTTGTCCAGAAATTGCTAAATGATGTTCTTGGGTATAAAACAAAGAACATTTAATTGGAAGCAG